>JAFEMH010000209.1:30000-630000 GCA_022495995.1 Adenophora triphylla var. japonica | reverse complement strand
ATTTTGAAAGTTCCGGATTCGACGGAGTTTTCGAAATGATTTTGAAAGTTCCGGATTCGACGGAGTTTTCGAAATGATTTTGAAAGTTCCGGATTCGACGGAGTTTATAAAGATTTTGAAAGTTCCGGATTCGACGGAGTTTTCGAAATGATGGAAATATATGTAGGAAATGAATGAGAACCGTATCTGCATTGCATCCTCTTGACATGCGTTCGTGCATTTGTTGACGTTGCTTCTGTCTTGTTTGCCTGCAGGGGACAGGGGAGGTTGATACTCACAACCCGGAAGAGTCGGGGTGCCTTTGAGCGGTGAGAGCATTGTGGGGGATCATCTCGGACGTGGCTCGAGAGGGAGAGAGGAGTCCGCGGCGGCGGTGCTTGACTACGGATTGAGTGCCGGGTTCATCGGTGCGGTGGGCTGCGAGAAGCGATACGCCGAGGAGCCAGTCCATGTATGTAGCTACGGCGAGTATTGGTGGGATACGGCCCACACTTTCCATTTCGGATCGGGGGAGGCGACGGTGACTCCCACGGATTTTGCCGCTATCACCGGGTTGCCGAGCTTATGGCAACACGGCGGGTGTGGGTTGACGGTTATACCCGGAGCGGTTATGCAGGTTCTTTGGGTTTTGATATTACCGATGCCGGGGGCTTAGGCATTCGGTACGGAGCCGATGGAGAGGCATGCGGGAGGCGGAGTGTCGCCGCTTATTTGGATGGATCCTTGAGGATGACCGCGGAGTGCTCGGCTCGAGGGTTCCTTTGGTTCGCGTTGTCGGCGACTTTGTTCCCGACTTCGACACATCCTGTCACTTCCCTCTGCTCGGGTCGTGACGACGGATCTGGATCTTTGTGAGGGGTTCGCGTGGGGGAGGCTGGGCCGGCCGAGCTCTACCATTCCACAGACCCAGTGAGTTCTCGCGGGGAGAGGAGCACTCCTTTAGGCCCTTCACGCTGTCTTGGATGTAAGTTTACGTCTTTTTCTCTTCCTTGCCTCTTTTATGTACTCGTATGTATACGCTTTGTAGGCGACATAACTTTCCATTTGTTTGGCAGTGCGGTGCTATAAGGTGTTCGGTCCGCGGGATTGGGACATCAAGGAGGCGTATCGACCCTTTGTTCCTGCCATCTTTGGTTTGGCGAAGAAAGCGAAGAGGGCGGTCTCGTCGAGAGTTGGCACTCGAGTGTCGTATGAGGAGGTGTCTCGGGCCTGAACCGGGAGTTCTCAGGAGGATCCGGCGACATGGTGGAGTCGGTTCCACTATGGCGTGGTTCGGGTCGCTAGCGAGATGACGCGGCGGAGGAGGCTCTGGTGGGACTTCATTGCGACGTTATGTATACGGGGAGCGAGTGACCCGTCGGCGTGGCCGGGGTCCACTCCATTGGTGCGGTGGATCTTCCCTATATACATGCGGCATCCTGCTGTCGATCTTAGATGGATGAGTTGGAGAGGTATAGACGGGGGCGTGTTCTATCACCAGGAGTACATCATAAGCGAGGGCGACTATGATACTTTCTTGAGGATGAGGATGAGGAGCCGCGGGTGCGGCATAGAGTACGTCGTAAATCCAATTAGCATGACCTTTTCGATGCATTTTAACATAATAAAGCTGCATTAAGGGGCATTTTGGTAAATTCTAGGCCTATCCAGAGACTTCAGGAAGCACGTTCCATGAGTTTCCGCTTGAAGGAAAGACCACCTTTTGAGTACATCATTCGTATGCGAAAGGACCCCTTGAGGAATAAAACTGTTGGACCTTTTGGGTATTTTCCCGAAATGTTCCGAGCGGTTTTGGCGCCAAAAGCGGTTGAGCCGCCCCTTGTGTCACGCGACGGCTTGGGGAAGGCATGGGAAAGGAGTTGGACCCGCGTAAGGTCGTGCGACGTATACTAAGGCTGACCAAGCTGCGGCCTATAAATAAGACCACTCCCCCTCATTGGAAATGGATCCCAATTCCGGCCTGCTCTTGTTACTCTGCCAAAAATAGCATTGTGACGAACATCCCGAACACAAAACCTCTAACTCTCTCCTACCTTTCCCAACCCCACTAATCCACTCTCTTCGAAACCCAATTCTCTACCCACACCAATTGGAACCCTTGGATCGGAGAGCTGCCAGAGATCTACAACGAAGAATTGAAGGATTCTATATCGACTAGATATAGAATTACGGTGGAATCAAACAAAGGAGAAGTAACAATTCCTAACCCTCTCTCTCTCTCTCTCTCTCTCTCATTTAATTCTACTTGCCAAATTTTATAATTCTATTTTGTTTGGATTCGGTAATCAGATCCTAGCTATGCCCGAGATGCTTTGAGATCCCCATCATAATCATCTACTGTTTAACTTGCATATATTGTGTAATTGAGCTCATTATTGATTGATTTGGTTGAATTTGGTGTTTGAGCCCCCCGAGGGTGTGGATCTATCCATATCCACACTTTCACTGGAGTCGTTCGATGTTGTTTATGTTTTTCCGTTTCATAATTCGGCTTGTTAATTAGATCTATATAGCTTACATTGTTAATTTACGAATTCATATTGTAGCAGGTTTTACGCGAAGGCTCATATGTGTCTGTGACATAACCTTCGATCCTCTAAGTGATCTTTTTGTGTCCACACGCGACACAATGTCAGTCGGCTCATTTGGCTGATACGATGTGTCATGCGACAGCACGCGGTGACCACATACCTGCCGGTGACTCTTTTTCTTTATGTCTACATTTTAGTTTGTTTGTATCGAGGATGTGGCCTCCCTTAAATAATGGAGCTCACAAATATGTAATTTCTCGTTTCATAATTAATAAGATGCATTTTATCACATTTCGTTTATTATCAATATTTGCACACACTTTGGATTTACTTGGATGTGTTTGATTGAAAGACTCGTCTATGGACGAGGCGTGTTAGGTGAACTCTCGGTTCTTCCCGACACGTAACTGACCCGAACTCATGTTTTCTCTCTAAAACAAAGGTTTTCAATGTTTCCTCTTAAAACGGCGTGGCGACCCCTTTTCTATATTTTTTGGGCGAGCGCACATTGTTCGGTGGCGACTCCATTTGGGGATTTCACTTGAAAACTTTTTGTTTTTCAAGTGTTAAGTGGAGTCAGAGCTTTCACTTTTAGATCAAAAAACATCCAATGCATCCATGTTGTGTACATTGATTCTATAATCATTTGTGATACCTACATTTTTGTTGATTATGGAACTTGTAGAGCCATTTGTGCATTGTGGTCATTTGTTTGTGCATTAGTATCTGCTGTGTTTGGCTCTTGATATGAGTAAAAGCGGTGATTTGATGATTTGAGGAAATTTCTTTGGTTACGAGTGACCATCCAAGTCGTGCGACACCTTTGTCTCTGGATTGTCTGTGTCCACGCGACAAAAGGTGGCAGCTGAAACGAGATCATCGAAGAAAGAGGCGAAGTTTGAGGAAACGAGTCCACTTGGACCAAGCATATGACTTCATTTGATTATTGTTCCCTTTGTTTGCCTTGTGTGAGGTATGTGTGTTCTTTTTAAAACAAAAAAACAAATAAAAAAATAAATAAAAAAAAATCTTGTTTTTGCAAATAAACGAATTAGTCGTCCATATGACACGCTACACGTCACTTAGATTTAGAACCCTCGGGTGCGATTGACGGCATCGCGGACGGCCCATGAGAATTCGCCTACCCTTGAGCGCACGAGAATCAGAGCCTAAACCCTAGTGCGTTATAGGTGGCACCACACTAAAACACCACGGTTTGGTTTTGATACGATGTTTTCAAATTTAACAACAAAAATGAATTGTTTTTGAAAAATATCATAGATTCTTATACCTTCTCCCAAAACCTACATTACCTTGTGGGCATGTTGCCGGAAATGCAACATGATTTCACGTGGGAACATGTCACTCTCGTGGCGTGTTCTAAACGAGAGGTCATGCCGCATTGCCCGGCAACATGTACCGACGGAAGGTCCATGCCGGATTTTTCTTCGAAATTCTTCGAAAAAGACCCGTTATCTTTGCCCAAATTTCCTTAGAAATTTAGGACAGAACCTCTTCGTTCCATAAAGATGTTAGGGTTTGGTTAGAGTATCATTACCTATTATATGTTTCAAAACAAGACATGTGTTATGTAATTCGAAACGTCGCGTCACTAGGTTCCCAGGAGGCATAGTTAAGCGCAGCATGAATAAAAACGCTTATCCTTTCCCAAGTTGTATTTAGGATTTAAAATGCGATTTATACTTGAACATAAATAGAATTTGTGTTTGCGTGAGTACTGTCCACGTTTCTTTCCACTCTCCCGTAAAAAAAAAAAGAAAAAATCTTCCTTTCGAAGCACCTTATAAACCCCTCTCTACACCTGCGCGGCTACGGCGAGTTGGGATTCCGCTCATCTGTTTCGGGAGAGGTGCGTTCCCAATCCCAGTGTACTGGCGGTGTCGGTTGGTTTAGAATACGAAATGGCTGGAGGAAATGGAGATGTTTTCTACGCTCGATCATTTGGAGGCTCGTGTGACAGTGGAGTCGAGACAAGTTTGAATGAGATGACTCACGGAGGAATTGAAGGTGATACTTTGGAAGCCGACTCTAGCTCGGGAGCGTGAGGCTTATCTCTTGGATTTCTAAAATGCCAAGTCTCGTAGAGAAGAAGCTCATAACCGATTCGTAGAAGCTATGAGAGCCAAAGGATTATAATTGCGGTACTTCGTCGGGAGGATGGTTCCTATAGAAGAGATTACGGAAGATAGCCACGCGAAATCGGATGGCTTCACTGCTCGGCCAAACCTGACCTAGCTACAATACGATGCCTCCCCCGGTGAATTACGTTAGAACGTGCATTCGACCAAGTAGCTTCTACGGGAATGGTGGCAAGTGACCAAGGAAGAATTCATTCCCCGTGCTTCTCGAGGTATGGCCGGAGGTTATCAACGCAAAGGTGTCGGCGAAATGACGGTCGGCCACTTAGAATTTCTTTGATCTCACTTTGCTTCCCCAACTCCTAATGCTCCGGCACACCACGGTTTCGACATGGACCCAGGTTTCAAAACCCGGCTTTTCCCCGGCCTCGATGCAGTGTGCATCCGGATGGTTATCGGGGTGTTCGGTATGGTGTTCGAGCGAAGAATGGTCGTGCGGCTCTCGGGAAAATCAAATAGTTGGAAACGGTGTCTCGAGGTACCGCGGTTCCGAGACTCAGAACGGTTTTTCTCAACCGACGGTATGTTCCACCCTTACTCGGCATATTTATGGTTCCACCCCTTACTCGGCTCAGGTGTGTCGGCTCGGAGTTATCTTCTTTTGGTCGGTACAAAGTCGATCGATGTCTGTCCTGACTCCCGAGAATCTCGGTAGGCAATTATTATGGTTATGATATGTATGGGAACAAGATTTAGAGCTCGATTAGCTTGTTAGACGGCAATATTGGAATTCCCTAGTACTTTTTGGTCTTCCACCAACCGCTCTTGCCAGTGGGACCTAATTCGATTTCCAAATCACCGTCGTCGACGGTGGCTCGCTGCAATTCCTCGAGACTTCAAGTTTGGCACAGAGTAGTAGGCCCTTTGCTGCTGAAGCAGATCTTGACAACCAGTTGACAGATTAACCGTGGAGTTTCTAGTGGTCTTAAAGTCGTGGATCCCGCCCAAGTGACACCTTTGCCGCACAAGTTTAAGATGCCCAAGCTGGATTTTGATGGGTATTTTGCTTTGTCCAGAGACGCGTGTAGACAACATGTGATGTGATAGACGATGGGGGCAATGGGCTGCACTCCCGAAGTCGTGGCTTCCCACTTCCACCTAACTTTGAGAAAGGATCGGCACCCCATGGTTTTTAGCTTTGAAGCAAGAATGACGTACTACTTGGAGTCGAGATAACGAAGCCTTCTAGAGAAGTACGAGGGTAATTCGGAGTGGCGTCGCCACGCAGGGATGATCTGGTGGGGACAGGTCGAAGTCGGATGAGTCAATCCTGGAGAATTCTGCAAGCGTTGGAATGCTAAGCTCCAGCGAGTTATCGAAACCAATCCCCTCCAAGACCGAAGGACATCTTTCTATCATGTGTTAAGCGAGCGCTTAGAGAAGCCGTTGGGAAAGGATGGTGCCCAGGATCTGCGAGAGATGGTAGGGGATCCCCGGGAATCTTGTTCGAGTGAAATAACCGTTGAATTCAACGCAACTCAGTGCAACCACCACTTAACAACAACAGTGCTGAACAAGAGTTGCAGATCTCGGGCAATCGATCTGAGCTGACACACGGAGCTGAGTAAGGGGTGGAACCATAAATATGCCGAGTAAGGGTCAAGGAACATACTGCTGGTTTGAGAAAAACTGTCTTGAGTCTGGAGCTGCTCACGTACACTTGAGACATCTGTTCTGAACTATTTGATTTCCTGAGAGCCGTGCTACTGACCATTCCTGCTGAACCACCATACTGAACACCCTGATAACCATCAGGATACACACTGTATCTTGAGGCTAGGAAAAGCTGGTTTGAAACTCTGAGGTCCATGCATGAAACTGTGGTGCTGGAGCATTAGGAGTTTGGGGAAGCAGTGAGATCAAAGAAATTTGTGGGCCGACCGTACATTTCTGCTGACACCTTGTTGGATAACCTGGCCATACCCTTGAGAAAGACGGGGAATGAATCTTCCTTGGTCACTTGCCACCATTCCCTGTAGAAGCTTCACTTGGTGAAATGCTGAACGTCAGATTCACTGGGGGAGGCATCGTATGTGTAGCTCCCAGGCTTGGTTTGGAGCTGACGAAGGTGAAGCGGATCCGATTTCGTTGTGGCTATCTTCCGTAATCTCTTCATAGGAACCATCCTCCCGACGTAGTACCGCAATACCCTTTTAGGCTCTCATAGTCTTCTACGAATCGGTTGTGAGCTTAGCCTTCTTCACGAGACTTGGCATTTTGAACTAAGAGATAAGCCTCACGCTCCGCGAGCTAGAGCGGCTTCCAGCATCACCCTTCAATTCCTCCTATTAGTCATCTCATTCAAACTTGTCTGACCCACTTGTCCTTTGACCTCCGGACGGGCTGAGCGGAAAAAACATCTCCATTTCCAGCCATTTCTGATTCTAAACCAGCCGACACTGCTTGTACCCGGATTAAACGACCTCCTGGCGAAAGCAGATGAGCGGACCCGACTCGCCGTAGCTGCAGGTGTAGAGAGGGGTTTATAAGGTGCTTGAAAGGAAGATTTTTCTTTTTTTTTTTTTTTTTTTACGGGAGAGGGAAAGAAATGGGACAGACTCACGCAAACACAAATTTATTTATGTTCAAGTATAAATCAGTATTTTAAATCCTAAATACAGTTGGGAAAGGATAAGCCTTTATTCATGCTAACTATGCCTCGGGGGAACCTAGTGACGCGACGTTCGAATTACAACACATGTCTTGTTTTGAAACATATAATAGGTAATGATACCTAACCAAACCCTAACATCTTTATGGAACGAAGAGGTTCGTCCAAATTTCTAAGGAAATTTGGGCAGCATAACGGGTCTTTTCGAAGAATTTCGAAGAAAAATCCGGCATGACCTCTCGTCGGTACATGTTGGCAATGCGGCATGACCTCTCGTTTAGAACACGCCACGAGAGTGACATGTTCCCACGTGAAATCATGTTGCATTTGGCAACATGCCCACAAGGTATGAGGTTTTGGGAGAAGGTATAAGAATCTATGATATTTTTCAAAAACAATTCATTTTTGTTGTAATGAAAACATCGTATCAAAAACCAACCGTGGGTAAGTTTTAGTGTGGTGCCACCTATAACGCACTAGGGGTTTAGGTTTGATTTCAGGCGCTCAAGGGTAGGCGAATTTCATGGCCGTCCGCGATGCCGTCAATCGCACCCGAGGGTTCTAAATCTAAGTGACGTAGTGTGCGGATGACTAATTCGTTTATTTGCAAAAAACAAGATTTTTTTTATTTATTTTTTTATTTGTTTTTTTTTTGTTTTAAAAAGAACACACATACCCTCACACAAGGCAAACAGGGAACAATAATCAAATGAGTCATGCTTTGGTCCAAGGGACTGCCCTCAAACCAGTCTTCTGATGATCTGTTCAGTGGCCACCTCTTGTCGCGTGACACAGGACAACCAGAGACAAAGGTGTCGCACGACTTGGATGGTCACTGAACCAGCAGCTCCTCAAATCATCAAATCAGCCCCTGCTTTACCATATCAAGAGCAACACAGAGATACTAATGCCTGACGAATGACCCCGCCAAGCACAAAGGGCTCACAAGTTCCATAATCAACAAAATGTAGGTATCACAAATGATTATCGAATAATGTACACAACATGGATGCATTGGATGTTTTTTGACTAAACGAAAGCTTGACCCACTTAACACTTGAAAAACAGGTTTTCAAGTGAATTCCCCAGCGGAGTCGCCACTGAATGTGCGCTCGCCCGAAAAAATATAGAAAAGGGGTCGCCACGCCGTTTTAAGAGGAAACATTGAAAACCTTTGTTTTAGAGAGAAAACATGAGTTCGGGGTCAGGTTACGTGTTGGGAAGAACCGAGAGTTCACCCAACACGCCTCGTCCATAGACGAGTCTTTCAATCAAACACATCCAAGTAAATCCAAAGTGTGTGCAAATATTGATAATAAACGAAATGTGATAAAATGCATCTTATTAATTATGAAACGAGAAATTACATATTGTGAGCCCATTATTTAGGAGGCCACATCCTACGATACAAACAAACTAAAGCAGTTACAAAGAAAAAGAGTCACTGCCAGATGGGTCATGTGTGTCGCATGACACATCGTACCGATGACCACATGTGTCGCGTGACACGGGATCACTTGAGGACGAAGGTGTCGCGTGACACATATGAGCCTTACTGCGAAACCTTACAATATGAATTCGAAATTAACAGAAGCTATATAGATCTAATTAACAAGTTGAATTATGAACGAAAAACATAAACAACATCGAATCGACCCGGGAGTGTGGATATGGATAGATCCACACCCCTTGGGAGCTCAAACACCAAATTGACCAAATCAATCAATATGAGCTCAATTACACAATATATGCAAGTTAAACGGAGATTACGATTGGGATTCGGTAATTCGGATAGCTAGGATCGATTGCTGAGATCCAAACAAAATAGAATTATAAAATTTGCAAGGAATTAAATGAGAGAGAGAGAGAGAGAGGGTTAGGGAATTGTTACCCTTGTTGATTCCGCGAATTCTATATCTAGTCGGATATAGAATCCTTCAATTCTTCGTTGTAGATCTCACGGCTACGATCCAAGGGTTCCAATTGGTGTGGGTAGAGAATTGGGTTTGGAAGAGAGGGATTAGGGGTTGGAAAGGTAGGAGAGAGAGGTTTGGTGTTTGGGATGTTCGTCGCAATGCTATTTTGGCGAGTAACGGTAAGCTTTGGAAGTGGGATCCATTTCAATGAGGGGAGGGTCTTATTTATGAGGCTGCAGGTTAGGCACGCCTTAGTATGTCGCACGACCTTACGCGTCCACTTTCCATGCCTCAAGGCTGTCGCGTGACACAAGGTGGCTCAACCGCTTTTGGCGCCAAAACCGGTTTACGGAACATTTCGGGAAAATACCCGAAAGGTCCAACGGGTTTTATTCCCGAGGGTCCTTTGGCATGAATGATGTACCAAAAGGTACTTCCTTCGCGGGAAACTCATGGAACGTTTCCGGAAGTCTCGGGATAGGCCGGGAATTTACCAAAATGCCCACTTAATGCGGTTTTATTATGTTAAAATGCATCGAAAAGGTTGCGAATTGGATTGGCGTACTTACGAGTTTGCACACAGTGGCTCCTGCAAATCCTCATCCTCAAGAAAGTATCATAGTTGGCCCCGCTATGATGTACTCGGTATAGAACACGCATATCTATACCTCTCCAACTCATCCATCGGCATCGACGAGAGGATGCCGCATGTATATAGGAAGATCCACCGGCACCAATGGAGTGGACCAGGGCCATGCCGACGGGTCACCCGCTCCCCGGATAAATAACGTCGCAATGAAGTCCCACCGGAGCCTCCTCGCCGCGTCATCTCGCTAGCAACCTGAACCACGCCATAGTGGAACCGACTCCACCATGTCGGCGGATCCTCTCGGAGAACTCCGGTTCGGTGCAGAGACACCTCCTCATATGACACTCGAGTGCCAACTCTCGACGAGACCGCCCTCTTCGCTTTCTGCTGCCAAACCAGCATGGCAGGGAACAGGGGTCGATACGCCTCCTTGATGTCCCAATCCCGCTTGACCGAACACCTCATAGCACCGGACACGCCAAACAAGTGGAAAGTTATGTCGGCTACAAAGCGAGATACATACGAGTACATAAAAGAGGCAAGGAAGAGAAAAAGACATAAACTTACATCCGAGACGGGCGTGAAGCGGCTAAAGGAGTGATCCTCTCCCCGTGAGAACTGTCCGGGGAATGGTAGAGCTCGGCCGATCCGGCCTCCCCCACGTGAACCCCCTCACGGCATCCCGGATGCATCGGCGACCCGAGCGAGAGGGAAGTGACGGGATGTGTCGGAAGTCGAGAACAAAGTCGGCGACAACGCGAACCAAAGGAACCCTCGAGCCGGGCGCTCCGCGGTCATCCTCAAGGATCCGGCCAAATAAGCGGCGACACCCGCCTCCGAGATGCCTCTCCATCGGCTGTACCGAATGCCTAAGCCCTGGCATCGGTAATATCAAAACCCAGCCAGCCCGGACAATGCTCAGGGGTATAACCGTCAACCCACACCGGCGTGTTGCCATAAGTCGGCAACCCGAGTGATAGCGGCAAAATCCGTGGGAGTCACCGTCGCCTCCCCATCTCGAAATGGAAAGTGTGGGTCGTATCCCACCACTCGCTCGAGCTACATACATGGACCTGGCCCTCGGCGTATCGGCAATCGCAGCCCAGCGCCTTTGCGATGAACCCGGCCAATCCGGAGTCAAGCACCGGTGCCGCGGACTCCTCTCTCCCTCTCGAGCCACGTCAGGGATAATCCCCACAATGCTCTCTGCGCCTCAAAGGCACCCCGACTCTTCTGGTTGTGAGTATCAACCTCCCCTGTCCCCTGCAGGCAAACAAAACAGAAGCAACGTCAACAAATGCACGAACGCATGTCAAGAGGATGCAATGCAGATACGGTTCTCATTCATTTCCTACTTATATTTCCATCATTTCGAAAACTCCGTCGAATCCGGAACTTTCAAAATCTTTCGAAAACTCCGTCGAATCCGGAACTTTCAAAACCTTTCGAAAACTCCGTCGAATCCGGAACTTTCAAAACATTTCGAAAACTCCGTCGAAACCGGAACTTTCAAATTCTTTTCGAACATTTCGAAAATTTACTCCGTCCCGAATTAAAGCTACTTTAATTTTGGAAAATGCATCTAGACATGGAATTTTGCAACCAAAATTTTTATGTCATCTACCCATGATGTCAATTGAACTACATCCTAGTCAATTTCGACAACGATTCATGGCAAATTCAAAAGCCCCAATTCAAGCACCAAAATCCCTAAGTAAATTCCTAAACAAATTTCTAACATTTAAAGAATGCACATTCTTAAAATTAATGGAATTTGTAGGAAGCTTACTTGTCTTTCGATCCCTCCCTTGGAGTTGTGTCTATCCCTAGCCGGGTAAAACTCCGCCGGATTCAATGGATGAACAATGGTTCGAATGGTCCGAACCAACCGCGTTCTTTCGTCATCGGTCCTTCCATGGCGAGCCATCGGTTCCCATTCACCTTCCATAGCGATTTTCCTTCACAAATTCGAGCAAACCTTGCAATTTGGGGTGGAAATTTTTCTCTCCTCTCTCTTTCTCTCGTCGGAAATAATGGGGGAAGGGGTATGGTTTGCGTCGGACTTGGGTGATTTGAATCGGGTCAAATTCGGTCAAGTCCGGCCGGACTCCTGCTGCAATTTAAAAAAGATTCCTTCCATTTTAGTCCCTCATTTTTGGCGGTTCAATTTTACTCCTTTTGGCCCCCAAAAGTGTAAAATTAAATTCGATTAGTTTTCACTAACGCCCGTCTCAGACGTTAAATTCCCGATTAGTTTTCACTAACGCCCGTCTCAGAACGTTAAATTATATTCCCAGTTGACGTTTGACATTCAAACGCTCAATCATGTCTCCGGACATTCCAGTTACATTTCCGTCTCCAGACGTTAAATTATATTCCCAGTTGACGTTTGACATTCAAACGCTCAATCATGTCTCCGAACATTCGATTACATTTCCGTCTCCAGGACGTTAAATTATATTCCCCGTTGGCGTTTGACATTCAAACGCTCAATCATGTCTCGGACATTCGATTACATTTCCGTCTCCCGAGACGTTAAATTATATTCCCGATTGACGTTTGACATTCAAACGCACAATCATGTCTCCGGACATTCCGGTTGCATTTCCGTCTCCCGACGTTAAAATGTCCAGTGGTTTTCACCATCGTTCACTCCCCCGACCGCCAGTCGTAAGCCCGATCGTCCCATTTCAGCGGCAGCTGCAATAAGCCCGAACCCCAAGGCACGAACGCCTCACAACAATCCCTCTTCGGCCATCAAGGTAAGCAGAATGCTCATCCCAGCGGGATTTTAAAGAAGAAACGTCGATCCTGGGAGTTGTTAATAACGCCGGTTTAACACAACCGTTCTCATCGATACTGTCGTATCCCCGGCAGGATAAACACAGCGGCAGCAATAAGCCCAGTACCCAGGGCACAAACGCCTTCATATCAGGATAAACTTATCCTCGTAGCTCCGGTTTGAGGCGCCACACGCCCTCGTAAGCTCCAACAACTCCGGTTTGAGGTGCCACACGCCCTCGTCAGCATCATCAACTCCGGTTTGAGGCGCCACACGCCCTCAAAGGTTTCAGGAATCCCAGGGTTAGACGCCTCCCAATAGTCTCACTCAGGTCAAGGTCCCCACGCGCGGCCCTTGCACCTTCGAACTACGATCGGCTTGATTCCCGCTCGGGATACGTAGGAATCCTTTCTCTAAGGGTTCAGCCAGCTGACCGCCCAGGTCTTTCAAAGTAAGGCATCCCGATTTGGATCCTTATCTCTTTCAACGACCCCACCTCCTTCGGAGGAGACGTCGCTGAGGGGCTAACTGTAAGTACCCAAATCCGGATCGTCAAAATCCGTCAGAAAGTTAACCGAAATCCGTTAACTGGCCCGCTCCAGGTTAACCGAAACTCGTTAAACTCCCTGTTGCCGTGCCAACGAGACGTCCCGGGACTGCCCCGTGCATCCCGACGTCAAAGCGTACTTAACACGTGTCATCTCACGAAAAAGTATGGCTTTCCCTGAAAAACGCACTTTCCGACACTTTTCGAGGGCATTTCGGACATTTTCCGGACTGTTATTTTAAAAAACGGACAAAACCGGGACCGGGGAACGAACTCCCATTGAAAGGGTGAGTCACTGGACATGTGTCCAGCATGCCACAGCCCTCTCGTCACCTTTCAATCACAAATCAAGCTGAAAAGACCAAAATACCCCTGGAATTCAGTCAAAGTCCGTAGGACTCCTGTGCAAATTTCACGAAATTGCCCGAAGCCCCTCAGAATTCAAAAATACCCCAAAACCCTGAAAAATAGTCCAAGTCCGTCCGGACTCCTACTGCAATTTTCACCTATAAATAGAAGTGGTTGTCAAAGCCAAAAAGAGGAAAATTTTACTCCCATAATTCACTCTACACACGGCCCAAACTGATTTCACCCCTTCCCGAGCTCCCGTTTGCCTCGATTCGCGTGAAACTTCCGTATTTCGATCAAATACGCCCCTCATCACTTCGAAACACCCTTTCGAACCAATTTTCGTGTCCCGTACACACCTTCCGAGCCAAAGGAGTCGACCCTAGCCATAGGTATAACTCCCTCTCTCTAAATCTCTCGTTCCATCTCGGTTTACGCGCCAGTCGCTACAACCGTTTCGAACAACGTTATCAAAATGTAGACGCCTCCGTCTAACGGGGTCCGATACGTTTTAGCCCCTCGATCCTCTTCTCTTTCCGTAAGAGAAGTAATCACGGGTTAAAACGGCGTTCCGACCCCGTTCCGTTTACTTTTACGTCATTTACCAATTCCGGATCGATCGATCCGTTGATCGTCATTTAATTTCTGTCATTTACAATTCCGAGCCGATTGGCCTCGTTGATCGTCATTTACAATTCCGAGTCGTTTGACTCGTCGATCGTCATTTACAATTCCGGATCGTTTGATTCCGTTGATACCGCACTTTAAATACTGTCATTTATAAAGTCCGACCCGTTTGGATCGTGATAGTATTTACTTTTCTAAGTCCGAGTCGCAACCCGATTCGTTGATCGCATATCATTTAATAGGAATTTTTCCTGTAAAAATCGTTAACAATGTAATGTCCAGTTCAAAACCGGAGTTCGTCCTTCGAACTCTCTTTCAAAACGCGCGAAATGACGTTTGGCATCCGAACGCTCATCTTCAAACTTAAAAGCCGCCATTTGACATTCAAATCATTTAATACGCATTTTTCCCGTAAAAATCCTTAACAATGACACGCCCGGTTCAAAAAACCGGAGTTCGACCTTCGAAGTCCTTTTCAAACTCAAAATCGACGTTTGCCACGCAAACACTCATTTCAGCTCAAAACCGACATTTGTCATTCAAACGCTCGTCTTTTCAAACAAAGTCACCTAATCAACGTTTGACATTCAAACCAAGATTAAGCTTGTCATTCAAGCCCCATTTCAAAAAACACAAACACACACACACGTTTTTGAGAAAGGTAGAAAGACTCGTCATGCGAGGCGTTTCGGGCGATCTCGTAATACTCTACCCGAAACGTAAAGTGACCTCCGAACCTAACAATCTCTGGTACTAAAAAAGCTTTTTACTCGTTTTTGCTACCAATAAAAATGATCCCCTGTTTTCAAAGCCTTTTCCTATGTTTTTGCTACCAATAAAAACGACACTATTTTCTAAAGCCGTTTCTCAACGTTTGGGCTCAAAATACAAAAACCGCGTGGCGACTCCTCATTTTTTTTCTTCCCATGAAGCGAGGTCTCAGACACCAACCCCCCGCGAAAGACAACCGCCTTCGCTCGCGCGAATCCGGGTAATTTCACCCGCATAGCTAATTACTTCTTTACCATTGGGCTGGGCAGGAGCAGTGTTGGAGGAAACATCCCTGTATCTATAGGTAGGTGCATCAGCCTGTTGTTGATTGTAAGCCTTCTCGAATTTAGCCCCGGAATTAACCACTGCGCGTAAGTTCGAGTAGGGGAAGTGGCTGAGGGAAGTTCTCAAATGCGGCTTCAAGCATGACTGGAAGATGTCTAACTGCTCCTCGTCAGAGGGAGGAATGGCCATTTCACTGAGCTTTAAGTTCCACCTTTTATAAAAATCCCCAATATTCTCCTCAGGGCACTGCATTGTTGTCTGCAGGTCAACTCTGTTTGTCTCCCATTCCAAGTTGGCTTTATACTTATCTGTGAAAGCACCGGTAATCTGTTCCCAAGTAGCCCTAGCTTCAGGCTTCAATCGAAAGAACCATTTCAAAGCCCCTGACTTCAAAGAGAGACTGAAATAGTCAGCCAACTGCTGATTGGTGCACCCTTTGGCCTTCATTGCCAAGGTATATGTGTCTAGATGAGTTTTCGGGCATGCAGTCCCATCAAACAGGTCCAGATTAGGCATCACAAACTTGTGGGGCAGGGGAACAATGGAGTCCGGGTCTGTAGGCCGGAAGGCAGACTTCTTAGCAGTTAATTCGGCAATCTGTGCTTTCGTTTCCTTATGTTGCTCCATGAACCAGGCCAGGTGAGGGTCCTGTGGTGGAGCCATGGCGTTCAAGCCAGTGACTGAGCTAGAGAGAGGAGTTACCACTGGCGGCAGACTGGTGGAGGGAACGGTTGGTCCGGGGACGTAGGTGAAAATCTATCCTTGGCCCAAATTACCCTGGGGAGAGTAGGTAGGAGCTTGGGCAAAGGGATAAAACCCAGTGGCTTGCTGTTGGCTTCCCATTGGCAGAGAAGGTGGAGGCAGACCTGAGGTAGCCGGATAGCTCGGGTTTCCAGAGTGAGGCTTAAATGCGGGTTGCTGTCCCTGGTTGTTGAACTGCATGCCTGGATGAGGCGAGGGTGTATAACCGGGAGGGTACTGCGGTCCTGGTGATTCCGATGAGATTGGGACAGGGGCTTGTTGGCCCATTGAACCCTGAGTGATAAATGGGTTTGTGGAATCCGGTGGGGTGTTAGGGGCAGCTGGACCAACATCACTTAGAAGAGGGGCACCTGACTGTTCCCTAGCCTGAACTGTGGTGGCGGGGGCATTCCAAACTGTTGCCGTGGCACTCTGAACTGCTGTTGTGAAGGTTCGGATTGATCGGTCCCAAACTGAGGCGGGATCCCAACTTGCTGTGGCATTCCGAGGTACCCCCAACCATGGGAAGACATTTCGTACTGATTTTGTCCCCACTGAGGAACTGCGAACTGGCTTGTCCCGTCAGGCTGCATGGGTCCAGTAATCTGTAGTTGGGGAGCTGGCTGACCCATAGATCGAGAAGCATGGGCTTCGGTAGTAGCATCATAAGAGGTTGGTGGTGGCATCCTGGAGTAGTCAGGGCGACCAAGATTAGGATTGGGGTCCTCCTCTTCTTCTACGGTGAAGGTGCCATCGGGATTGAGATTGACGGCCAAACCATGGCTCCTAATAGCCTCCAGTAGGCTATTCATATGTGCTTCCTGTCGCAATTTCATCTGTTCGGCTAATTGATTCCACTGTTGTTCTGTTTGGGGAGTCCTGGGAGGCGGAGTGGCATTGTCCCCATTGTTACCAGCTGATGCAGACATTCTGAAACTCGGAGTCGAAGCAAACGGTGAAGCTGATGATGCACTTGATTCTTCCCAACTGATCAGACGGTGACCCGGCGCCCGAAACCAAGCTTTGTGAGGAGCTGCGGGGGAAAGATACGAGGGTTCAGATACTTGGGAATGAAGGAGGTTAGGTGTTTGGGCTCCGGGCTCATGCAACATGCAATTATTTGTTCTTGTTTACTTAAAATGTGTTTTATTAAACCTAAGCGGTTGGAAAAGATTGCTCTTCTTTTTCGCAAACTACTCTGAATCCTGGATCAGTGGGACCCATCACTACGCCTGCGAACCCTCAACCTATAACCTCGAGCAAGGGTTCCGTAGGGCAAGCAGGTCCCACCGACCGAAAAGAAAAACGATCCTAAAGTCTGGCGGGTAATCGAGTCTTAACGAGTATTCGATGTAAATTACGGGCAAAGCTGACGTCAAAGGTCAAGATCGTGTCCGAGGGCTCGACGAAAAGTCGACATGGTTTTGACTGATAAACTTCCATAACTGATCTTGACAAGTCGTCAGTTAAGTCGTAATTAGACATGAAATAATCGTTAATCCTTGATGACTCAGTGTCGTGCCGGGAGTCGGTGCATAAGTTGTGCTGGTCACAGTCAAAATCAAGGCGCCAGTCAAGATCTGGTCAAAGTCCGTGACGAAAAACCGGCAGGACTTCGACTGATTAGGGTCCCCGAAAGATGTTGACTTGGCATGCCGACTAAGACTTGACTGGCAAGGTGTATACACAGACAGGGCACGACACGGACCAGACTAAAAACCAACCGGGTCTCGGACAAAGTGTGTCATGGACAAGTGCATGGTCGACACGAGACTCCAAGGGATGTTTGGGTAGTCCCGTGCTCGCACCGAGAGGCGTAATAAGGCCAAACGGGCTGCTACTGGGATTTCCCTGGGTTAAGGACGTAGTGTGCGGTGTAAGGCCAAGTGCGCGTAGTGTGCGGCAGTCTATCTTCTTTTTCTGAGTAAAATAGAAATTTTTACATGTGTCTTAAAGAGTATGATGCATGCAAAAAATTTTGAAAATGATTTTTTTTTTTTATTTGATTTTTTTTTTGAAATTTTTTTTTTTTTAAAAGCAAATGAACACATAAGCACATAAGCACAAAATTCAAACAGTTAAGGAAATGAGTCCGACAGTCAAGATATCGATTCTTCCGGGACAGTCAAAACAACACGAAATGTGCAAAACCAACACACACACAGTACAAATGTTTTCAAATATCGGGATGGAAGTTTGACCCACAAAAGCTTTTCGTTTTTTCTTTTTTTTTTGATTTTTTTTTTAAAAAAGATAAAGCTTGTCATTCTCTTGTCCCCAGCGGAGTCGCCACTGTGATGTACCCGATTTTCAATTTTGAAAAATCAAACGGAGTCGCCACGCCGTTTTTTTGTTTATGGCAAAAACTTTGAAAAATGCCCGTGAAAGAGAAAAAGGGTTCGGAGGTCATGTTACACTCCGGGAAGAACGTTAGGGTTCACCCGGAATGCCTCGTAAAACGAGTCTTCCTAATTTAAAACCATTTGTGTGTGTGTGTGTGTTTGTTCCTTTGGTTAAAATAAATGCAAAATGAGAAAACTAATAATTGAGAACTCTTTGTAAGACATTAAACAAGTCCCATGATTTTTGGTATGATTTTAGGGTTGAGTTTTGGTACTCAAAAGACTCCTTGAAGTTGAAAGTCAATTCTGCCAGAATGAAAAAGACAGTGGACACTTGATTTTAAAATGGATTTAAGAGTTTTAAAAATTCAGAATCTGGGGAAAGTCAGTGAATGAAGGTTGTTCAAAACATCTTAAATAAGGTTACTGCAAAATATTTTTATAATTGGAGATGATTTGATGGACCAAAACCCTCTGAAAATCACAGATGTGAAATCTGGATTTCCAGAGACTGCCAAACTGACCTTTGGAAAACAATTTTGAAAAGGCAGTTATACTCACGTAAAAAATAAAGTAAAAATATGTCTGGAATCCTATGGATGTTTTCTATAAAAAGTATTTTGTAGTAAACACCAAATTCCAAGGTTTACTGAGTCCAAAAAATAGGAAAATGGACTGAGGTCACAGAAAAATACTACTGGACAGCAACATATTCTTGAAGGAAAATGTGATTTTAAGGGTTTTGCATCTATTTCCACCCCATTTTCATCCCTAGACTTGATTGGTGATTCATTGCTTTGTATCATATCAAGTCATCCTTGGGGTATTAATGGAGGTTTAGAGCAAAATGGGAGAGGGAGTTTAAAAAAGGTTTTTTAAGAAGAGAAATTAACTAAGAGGAAAGAAAGTTAAACCCTAAGATGATCATAATGGGGACTTAACCCCAAAGATGACCATCTTAGGTCAAACTAACAACAAAATGAAGTAAAGATTTAAGCTTAAGACAAGTAAATTAAAGACAAGAACAAAGAAAGTGAATAGAACTTTAAACAAGCAAATTAAGACAAAAATGTAAATCAAGACATGAAATTAAAGAGTATTTTAGGGTTTTAAAGAAGGAGGGTTTACCAATGATGGTTAAGCCCAATCTTCTTGTTAATGTTGTGTTTGGCTTGAATAGATTCAAGACTTAAGTGTGCTTAGTGTTTGTTAATAGAGTTGGTCAAAGAGAAAACAAGTAGATAACACTTAAGTCCTCTATGTTTTCTCTCTAATCCTCCTCTTTAGTGTTGATTTAAGCTTGAGCTTGTGTGTTTAAGAGAGTTTTGAGAGTGTTTAGTGAGTGAGATTTGGGAAAATGATTAAGAGAAAAAGGTGGCAATTAAGAAATTCCCACTGTTTTCTCTAATATTTTGCGAATCTTTGTTGTGAGTGAATTGTGTTGTCTAAACTGAGAGAGAAGGGCTCAATTTATAGGCAGATTCTAGGTTACAGACGTATCCGCGCGGATGAGACTGAGCCTCATTCTTGTCCGCGCGGACGAGACTGAGCCTCATTAATGTAAAGTTGGTCAATTTCTTGGAAATGACTCAACCCAACCGGTTTTTGACCTACTTTTGATATTTCTTTAAGGCCCTTTTTGTTTAAATTGCCTTAGGAAATGACCAAAATGCCCTTAACTGTCCATTTGACGTGGAAGTCGTTAAATTGGGCTGAAGGAACATTGGCGGTTCAGATTGGGACACTTACAACGATCGACGAGCCAAACGGCTGGGAGTTGTAAATTTGCGTGAAAGTAAATGACGATCGACGGATCAAACGGTTTGAAATTTGTAAATGACATAAATTTAAATGACGATCAACGGATCAAACGATCCGAAATTACATAAAAGTAAACGAAACGGGGTCGGAACGCCATTTTAACCCGAGATTACTTCTCTTACAGGAAGAGAAGAGGATCTAGGGGCTAAAGTGTATCGGACCCCGTTAGACGGAGGCGTCTACATTTCAACAACGTCATCCGAAATGTTTGTAGCGACTGGCGCGTAAACCGAGACGAAACAAGAGTTTTAGAGAGAGAGGGAGCTACCTATGGATAGGGTCGGATCCTTTGGCTCGGTGGGCATATACGGGATACGAAAGTGTGTTTGGAGAATGGTTTTTTGAAGTGGCGGGGGTTGTATTTGATCAAAATACAGAGTTTTCACGCAAAACGAGGTAAAACCGGGGCTCGAGAGGAGGGAAACCAGTTTAGGCCGTGAGGTTTTTGTGAAAGGGAGTGATTTTTTGTTGTTACAAATGGCTTTGACAGCCTCTGTATTTATAAGTGATATTTCAGGATCACTCTGAACGGACAGAGGGTGAAATCCAGGGGGGTTTTGTGAAACTTTGGAAATTGGAGGGACTTGCTGGCAATTCCAAATTTCCTGCAAGTGAGTCCGGCCGGACTGAGACTGCATACCAGGGGTATTTTTGTCTTTTCACTCTGAATTTGATTGAAAGGTGATAGGGGAGCTGTGACATGTGAGCCACGTGTCCCTGTGACTTACAGGCCATGGATTTTCGTGCCGTTATTTCCCGGTTTTGTCCGTTTTTAAAATAACAGTCCGGAAAATGTTCGAAATGCCCTCGGAAAGTGCCGAAAAGTGCGTTTTTCAGGGAAATCCGTACTTTTACGTGCAACGACGTGTGTTGAGTATGATTTGACGTCGGGATGCACGGGGCAGTCCCGGGATGTCTCGTTGACTTGGCAACGGGGAGCTTAATGGGTTCCGGTTAACCTGAAGCGGGCCAGTTAACGGATTCCGGTTAACTTTCTAACGGATTTTGACAATCCGGATTTGGGTACTTACAGTTAGCCCCTCAGTGACGTCACTTCCGAAGGAGGTGGGGTCATTGAAAAAAGATAAGGATCCAAATCGGGATGCCTTACTTCGAAAAAGACCTGGGCGGTCAGCTGGCTGGACCCTTAGCGAAAGGATTCCTACGTATCCCGAGCGAGAATCAAGCCGATCGTAGTTCATAGGTGCAAGGTGTCGCGTGGGAACCTTGACCTGAGCGAAACTGTTGGGAGGCGTCTAAACCTGAATGAGACCATCGCGAGGTACCTGGACCTGAATGGAGACTATTGTGAGGCTCCTGAACCTGGGATTTCCGAAACCTTCGAGGGCGTGTGGCGCCTCAGACCAGAATGGTGGAACATACGTGGGCGTGTGGCGCCTTAGACCGGAGTTGCTGAACATACGAGGGCGTGTGGCGCCTTAGACCAGAGTTGCTGAAACATACGAAGGCATGTGGTGCCTCAGATCGGAGTTGCTGAACGTACGAGGGCGTGTGGTGCCTCAGACCGGAATTGCTGAAACATGTGAGGGCGTGTGGCGCCTCAGATCGGAGTTGCTGAAACATGTGAGGGCGTGTGGTGCCTCAGACCGGAGTTGCTGAATTTACGAGGGCGTGTGGCGCCTCAGACCGGAATTGCTGAACGTACGAGGGCGTGTGGCGCCTCAGACCGAAATTGCTGAAACATAATAGGGCGTGTGGCGCCTCAAACCGGAGTTACGAGGATGTGATGGTCCTGAGATGAAGGCGTTCATGCCTTGAGATTGATAAGGCGTTCATGCCTTAGGTGCTTGACTTACGATGACGGCCAGGTTTATCCGCCGGGGATAGGGTGGCAATGATGGGAATGGTTGTGTTAAACTGGCGTTATTAAAAACACGGAAGGATTGACGTTCTAAAGACGGGGTTAGGAATGGGATGTGGTCTCGGGAGAGACTGACACATTGCTGGGGAAAAGCATCCAGAGTTCTGACGGGGTCAGTTGGGAATTGTAGGGGTTGATTGACGTTTTTTCTTAGGATCCTGCTGGGGAGGAATTTTTAGGCTTACGGTGATGGCCTAATAGGGATTGTTGTGCGGGCTTACCTTGATGGCCGCTGTAGTGGGACGATCGGGCTTACGACTGGCGGCCGGGGAAGTGAACGATGGTGAAAATTGATAGAAATTTTGACGTCGACAGACGAAATTGTGATTTGAATGTCCGGAGACAGGATGGAGCGTTTGAATGTCAAACTTTGGTTTGGGGCTAGAATGAGCGTTTGAATGTCAAACGTCAGCCTGAGATGTAAATGAGCGTTTGAATGTCAAACGTCAACTTGAGATGGAAGTGAGCGTTTGAATGTCAAACGTCGACTCGAGATGGAAGTGAGCGTTTGAATGTCAAACGTCAACTTGGGATTGAGAATTTAACGTCTGAAGACGAACATTAGTGAAAACTAACTGGGAATTTAACGTCTGGAGACGGGCATTAGCGAGAACTAACTGTGAATTTAACGTCTGGAGACGAGCGTTAGTGAAAACTAACTGGAAATTTAACGTCTGGAGACGAGCGTTAGTGAAAACTAACTGGGAATTTAACGTCTGGAGACGGGCGTTAGCGAGAACTAACTGGGAATTTAACGTCTGGAGACGAGCGTTAGTGAAAACTAACTGGGAATGGATCCTCGGGGGATGGGGTGTTAGAAATGTCTAACTTGGGGGAAATTTTACATTTTTGGGGGTCAAAAGGAGTAAAATTGGAACTGCGAGAAGTTGAGGGGCTAAATTGGCAAGGAATCTTTACGCTGCGAGAAGAGTCGGCGGATCAACTGAAGTTAACCAGGTTCATTCCAGCGCCGAGGCAGAGGCAGAATTGGCCATTTTCTTTCATTTATTCCGGCAAGAGGGAGAGATAGGAGGAGACAAAACCAATCCAAATTGTGAGGTTTGCTCAAATTTGTGAGGGAAAATCAACATGGAAGGTGATTTGGAACCAATGGCTCGTCATGGAAGGACTGATGACGAAAGAACACGATTGGTTCGGACCATTCGAACCATTACTCTTCCATTGAATCCGGCGGAGTTCTACCCGGCTAGGGAGAATCACAAATCCAAATGAGGGATCGAGAGACATGGTAAACTTCCTTCAAATTTCATTAATTTTAAGAATGTGCATTCTTTAAATGTTAGAAATTTGACTAGAAATGAGTTAGGGATTTTGGTGCCCGAATTGGGACTTTTGACTTTGCCATGTGCCTTTGTCGAAATTGACTAGAGTGTAGTTCAATTGACACTATGGGTAGATGACATAAAAATTTTGGTTGCAAAATTCCATGCCTAGATGTGTTTTTCGAATTTAAAGTATGTTTAAATCGGGACGGAGTAAATTTTCGAAATGTTCGAAAGGATTCGAAAGTTCCGAATTCGACGGAGTTTTCGAAGGGCTTTGAAAGTTTCGAATTCGACAGTTTTCGAAGTGTTTTGAAAGTTCCAGGTTCGATGGAGTTTTCGAAATGTTTTGAAAGTTCCGTTTTCGACGGAATTTTCAAAATATTTTGAAAGTTCCGGATTCGACGGAGTTTTCGAAGTGTTTTGAAAGTTCCGATTTCGACGGAGTTTTCGAAAGGTTTTGAAAGTTCCGATTTCGACGGAGTTTTCTAAGTGTTTTGAAAGTTCCGATTTCGACGGAGTTTTCGAAATGTTTTGAAAGTTTCGATTTCGACGGAGTTTTCGAAATGTTTTGAAAGTTCCGGATTCGACGGAGTTTTCGAAGTGTTTTGAAAGTTCCGATTTCGACGGAGTTTTCGAAAGGTTTTGAAAGTTCTGATTTTGACGGAGTTTTCGAAGTGTTTTGAAAGTTCCGATTTCGACGGAGTTTTCAAAATGTTTTGAAAGTTCCGGATTCGACGGAGTTTTCGAAGGGTTTTGAAAGTTCCGGATTCGACGGAGTTTTCGAAATGTTTTGAAAGTCTTGGACCGTTAATATTCCAACCGGGATGGAAATATTTTAGGAAGAAATGAGAACAGTATCTGCTTTGCATCCTTTAGATATGCGTTCGTGCACTCTGTTGATGTCGCTTCGGTGCTTAACGTATTCTTGCCTTGTTCACCTGCAGGGACGAGGGACAGTTGAAGTTTACACCCTGAAGAGTCGGGGAGCCGTCGAGGCAGTTCGAGCTGTGGGAGATACTCCCGGACGAGCCTCGAGACGGAGAGAGGAGTCCACGGCAGCTTGTGGTTAACTCCGATTTGGCTGGGTTTATCAGCGCGATAGCCGCGGTGGCTGTGACGCAGAGGGCGAGGTCCATGTACGTAGCTCTGAGCAAGTACTGGTGGGATACGACCCACTCTTTTCATTTTAGGTGGGGGGAGGCGAATGTGACTCCCACTGACTTTGCGGCTATCACTGGGTTGCCGACCTGGGGCAATGCGCTGGTGTGGGTGGACGGTTATACCCTAGAGCAGTTATCAGAGCTGCTGGGTTTCGATGTTACCGATGCCAGGGGCTTAGGTATTCGATACAGGCCGATGGAGAATCACCAGAGGAGGGGCATTGATGATTATGGGGAGGGGTCCCCTACGATGACCGCTGAGCGTCTGACTCGAGGGTTCATTTGGTTCGCGTTGTCAACAACTCTGTTTTCAACTTCCGACACATCCCATCACTTCCCTTTGCTCGGGTCGCTGACAGACTTGGATGCCGTGAGGGGGTTCGCATGGGGGGAGGCTGGACTGACCGAGCTCTACCACGCCTTGGACAGGTTCTCGCGGGGAGAGGAGAGCACCTTGTGTTGCTTCTTATTTGCTTTGGATGTGAGTTCACGTCTTTTTCTCTTCCTTGTCTCACTTCTGTACTCGTATGTATCTGCTCTGTAGCTGACATAACTTTCCATATACTTGACAGGTCTGGTGCTATGAGGTGTTCAGCCCGCAGCGGTGGGAGATTAAGGAGGCGTATCGGTCCTTGTTCCCTGCAATGTTGTCTTGGCAGAAGAAGGCGGAGTCGTCGAGAGAGGGCACTCGACTGTCGTACAAGGAGGTGTCCCAAGCCCTGAGCCGAGAGTTCTCCGAGCGGATCCAGCTGACTTGGTGGAGCCGAATTCATGTCGGTGTGGTCCAGGTTGCTAGTGACGTTACACGGCGGCGGAAGCTGCTGGTGGGACTTCATTGCGATGCGATGTATCTAAGGGAGAGGGTGACCCGTCAGCATGGCCCGGGGTCTCTTCCGATGGTGCCAGTGGATCCGCCTCTATACATGCGGTATCCTTTATCGATGCCGATGGAGGAGTTGGAGGGGTATAGACAGGGCGTGTTCTATATCGAGTATGTCATAGTGGGTGCCGACTATGACACTTTCTTGAGGATGAGGCTGAGGAGCCCACAAGTGCAGCACAGGGAGGGCGAGGGCCCTGGATATCCCCGAGATCTCCCGCTCTCACGCGCTAGGCTGGCGTACGAGGGGCTGGACGGTTCACGTAGGCGGTTGCTGATCCCTATCCCGGAGGAGCAGAGGCCTCAGTACAGGGTGGACCCCAACGTTTTGGTGAGTGCCTTTTATTTTCTGCATTTGATAGTAGCATTCTGCAAATGTTGCATCTGTACTTTCTGTTTGTCTCTTAACTAATTTCCTGGTTCGCAGGTGTCTGGCCGCACGTACAACCAGGCTATGAGACAGTTGGACGGGTGGGCCAACTACGCTAGGAGGCTCGTGGAGTTCCTGAGGTGTAGTTCCCGTAGGAGCGTGGCCGTTCGTGAGCCGAGGCCGTCTAAGCCGAGAGATTCGTCTGCTCCCACGACTGGTGGAGCGGACTTTGCGTAGGGATTTGGCCAGTTCTCGGGCGGAACGGCGGGGTTTGGAGCTCGTCCTTCTTCGCACTCGGGGCACGGGCGGGGAGAGTCCTCGAGTTCGCAGGCGCAGAGACGGCCTTTCGCGTATTGCCGCCTGGAGGAATTCGGAGATTATCTGTTCTCGACGGATCCGGCTGCTGTGGAGCAGTGCATCGAGTGCTCGGATAACGAGCAGGACTCTGAGTAGTCCTCTTTTATTGATTTTTTAGACAAAATGTATGTATTGTCCGGAACAATTTAACTTGTAGTTGAAAAAGGCGCCCTTGAGGCGGAACCTGTATTTTGCATATCTATTTAGTGATTACCTTCTTTTTATTTTGGCAAATAAGCAAGTAGGTTGATCAAAAATAAATAAAATGAAACATGCATAAAAAATTGAATGGGTCAAAATTTATGCCTATATGCACTGATATTTAATTAATTGCACTGTTGCACGAGTGTAAGTACCCCAATCTGGATCACCCCCTTTCAAACACACGGGAAACACCGCAGACTCATCAACGCAGTCTCGATGACCCCTGGCACTCAAAACCCCCAGCCAAACCAAGGGAGGAGCCTTTCTGGGATAAAAAGGGACAAAAGGACCTTTTGGGAATTTTCAGGAAATTGGAAAAGCAATAATGGTCCGTACGGACCTCTTTGCTTTAATAATTACTGAATCTTCTTAAAGTCCACAATATTCCCTCAAATCCCGGGGAAAATGATTACCCTCTGCAGAGTTGGTCCGTACGGACCTCTTTGCATGTCAACTTGGTCCGTACGGACCTTATTGCACTGAGGAACATCATAATTGCAAATATTCCTC
Source organism: Adenophora triphylla var. japonica (assembly GCA_022495995.1). Classification (NCBI taxonomy): domain Eukaryota; kingdom Viridiplantae; phylum Streptophyta; class Magnoliopsida; order Asterales; family Campanulaceae; genus Adenophora; species Adenophora triphylla. The sequence continues at coordinate 603,281 of JAFEMH010000209.1, read as the reverse complement.
CATCATCACGCATTCCCTCAAATCGAGGAAAACCAAAAGTCCGGATTACTGAGGAGGTCCGTACGGACCTCTTTGCACCAAATACGGCACTATAAATAGAGGGCTCCCCCTCCTCATTTTCACACACCTCCCACTTCTCTCTTCCTCCCTAGGCCTTCGGCTTCCCCTCTAAGTCCTTCCGAGGCATTCCCGGCCCTTTCTCGGATCCTTCCGAGGCCTTCCGAGCCCCTCGTGGTGCTCAGAAGCCTCCCCGAGCGCTCCGCGACGCTCCCGCGCCCGCCCGAGGCACTCTCGAGGTACTCGAGGCCCCTCGTGGTACTCCGAGGCCTTGCTCGGTCTTTCCACGGTGTCCCGCTCTTTCCGAGTCAAACCGGCGATCCCAAACCACGCCGAAACTCGCCCGAGTGACTCCGGGCCACCCCAACGCACGCCGAACCTCTCGCCCGAGTGATCCCGACGATCCCCACGCACGCCGAACCTGCGCCCGAACGCAGCACTCGCAACATCAACTCACGCCGAAACTCTGTCCGCAGACAACCGGCCCTTCCTGAAGCAATCCCGATCCGTACCGGAACGCTACTCCGACCTCAAACACTATTCCTCAGCGTAAGACAGACACGAACCAACATTGGTAAGGCTTCCTTCCATTACTATTTCAATACATTTCCATACATAGCATATAATGTAGACATCCGATACAGCATGCATTTTTAAAACACACACACACACACAACATTTAAAGGATATTAGGGGTATCCGAAAGACTCGTTTTACGAGGCGACTCGGGTGAGCTCTAATATTCTAATATTCTCTTCCCGAGGAGTCATCTGACCTCCGAGCTCAAAATCTCATCACACAAAAACAGTTTAAAATTATCTTTAAACTGATGCCCTTTTTCAATGTTTTGGGCTTAATAAAAACGGCGTGGCGACTCTACAATTGCGAAAACAAACGGCGAGACACCTCCAACCCGAAAACGCGCGCAAAGCGGGAAATGCCGAGATGCGGGCGCGAACGCGCTGCCTCTGATCCGGGTAATTTCGGTTGGCGACTCATTGGGACTTTTTGTTTTAAAATCTTTTTAAACAAAATCAAAAGATTTTTGAAACGATGATGAGGGTCAAACTTTCATTTTACCCCTTTCTTTAACTGTTGTGTGTGTGTGCACGTGCTTTACTTTTTATTTTACAAAAAAAAATAAAAATACAAAAAAAATGCATCAATATACATCTGTGCATACATTTAAAATTCTTCAAAAACTTGTTTTACTCGAGAAAAAGAATTTTAGAGACCGCACACTACGCGCACCGCCGCCTCGGTTACACCGCACACTACTTACACCGCTTCTTTGCCTCGGTTTACACCGCACGCTACGCGCACTTCTTGCCTCGGATACACTGCACACTACAACCCTCAACCCGGAGTGGTCTCGGTTGCGGTCCGTTTGGTCTTCCTAGGCCTCTTGGACGCGCACGGGATCATTCAAACATCCCATCCTAGCCAAGCGTCAACCCCGCACGTTTGAGTCTTGAGTCACACTCTGTCCCGGACTCGGTTGGTTTTACCCGATCCAGAGTGTCATACGGCTCGGATACATATACCATGCCGGCCATTTTTACGAGTCAAGGCTCGGAACTCAAGATCCCTTGCGCAAGCAAAGCGATGAAAAGGTCATGCTAAAATCTTGACACGATCTTGATTTCCGAAGCTACACCTGCACGATGTTCCGTCCCTGGATATACATCCATGCTCACATGACACCATGTCATCACGCCTTTGATACGTCGGCCATGACAACATGACCACTAACGCCTAACGTCAAAGATCCCTTGCGCAAGCAAGGTAAAGAGAGGTCATGCCGAACTCTTGACACGATCTTGACTTAGTGGCGAAGCTCGGTTCACTATTCACATGGCTAACGCATCAAAACGAACATGACAGGCTCGGTCCTTAGGTTCGACTTTTCTTTTAGGCTGGTGGAAACCGCTTGCACTATAGGACCCTCGCCCGGGGCTGTCCACCCCGGGATGTCGAAATACGGAGTGCAAAACGAGGGGCTTATAGCCGCACGAGATGGTCTCCACCGGCCGGGATCTAGCATAGTTGCGAAAAAGAAGAGCAATCTTTTCCAACCTACCTAGGATTACGAGAAAATCTTGTTTTAAGTAAATTAAAACAACAAAAAAAATCAGAAAATAAAAGAAACGGAAACCGCATGCCACGTGAGCCTTCCCCTTTTATCCCGTTAGGCCATTCCCGTGTCTAAACCTTGCCCGTCACCCCCTCCCGGCTAACGAGAGAGTGGTCGAGAGTACCCGGAACCCGTCTCCCAGTGTCAAAATAGCAAGGTCCTACCTCCTTCCCGGCTAAATGTCACCGGGGACGGTCCGTCAACTCCCCATGGCCAAATCGGTGGATAACAACGATGAAAATGGGACCTTACCCCCAAGAAATTTCCCAACATTGGAAGAAGTTTGGCGGTCCTCATGGCTATTGAGAAACGTCAAGGTGAGCAACAAGCTCTGGATCGAAGGTGCCATGCACCACTTCGGAACATTAGTCACCCAACTACAGGGGCTTCCCAGTCATGAGCGCTTTCCTGCCTCTAACGTCTCTCATTGTTTCCCGTAAGTCAACCTGTTACCCTCATACGAGCCATGCAGGTTATGACGAAAGGCCACAAGACCTTCCAGAGGAAAGCTTGCCCACTCGGCCTCACGAGGTCCCGATACCACCGCCGAACAACGAACACATCGGTGGGACGTGCGGTTGCGGTGCTTGTGAAATGGAATTCGGGATGCAATGAACGAGGGCCGTCCTCGACGAAAGAAGAAGCTAGCTTCTCAACAAAAACTGAAAAAGAGGTACGAATCCAGTGATCCCACAGTCGGAACCCTTGGAGAACCCTCCGGAAAGTTTGACTACTATGTCATCTACTCCGAAGCCTAGCTCTGCACAAGGCCATGTCATATGCGCTCCATGATCAGTGGGACGAGCTTCGCACCGCCACCGAAGGCCCGAAGGTCCAGATAATCCAACCCTGTCTTGGGAAGATCTCAAAGCCACTATTGATGCTTGGTAAAGGCTATGACGGTGAACGAATTGAAATGCGCGATCGGCCTTACGCCAATCGAGGCTCCTCCCAGCTACGAAATGGGAGAGACAAGCAAAACCACAAGTCCAGAGGTGAATGTTCGACACGTTCGGTCAAATCCAGTGAATCCTCCACGGACGGACAAAGGCCGGCCATACCCGAGCCTGGCGAAAAGGGACCCTACGCCAAAGAAGTGAAATCTTGGACCCAAAGTGAAGATCCTGTCTTGACACGGCTCAGCGCACTCGGGCTAACATCTCACTCTGGTCCTTACTCACTTCATCTTACCCGCACAAACTCAAGTTGGAAGAAAGTCTGGCCCATACCATGGTTCCCATCACGGTGACACGATGAAGCGGTTCGAGATGATTGGCAACGTCAATTACAAACAATATCATCACTTTCGCGAGCTCGACCTTCCAAAATTTGGGGGCGACCACAATGAGCCTCTCACATGCCAGTTCAGCGGACGAGCGTCGTCTCCCACGGGTCTTGGTAGATGGGGGATCATCCATGAACGTCCTTCCAGCCAAAATGATGGATTTGCTAGGGATCAAAGCAACTGATCTAAAACCCTCGACTCAGGCAATCAAGGCATACGACTCAACGTCCCGCCCAGTCTTGGGAATAGCCACCTTGAATTTGTGGTTCGGAAAACAAATGGTCCCGACGGATTTCCAAGTCATCGACATTCCGATCACATTCACTGCCATTTTGGGACGCCCTTGGCTACACCAGATCAATGGAGTGGCATCCACTCTCCATCAATGCGTAAAGTTCGTCCTAGGAACAGAACTTACCATCATCTACGGTGATAGCATAGTCAACGAAAGGACCGACACAAACGGCGTCCCGGTCTTAGAGATCAAACCCCGACGATGATGGCATGATGCTAACAGGGTTCACCATCGAAAGCCCAAAGGCCCAAGTGTGCCACATAGACCTGCCTTTGATTTGGGACAAGATCCCTCCCCCGATGAAAATGATGAAGCACATGAACTACATCCCGGGGCTCGGTTTGGGAAAGCGCCATCGGGGCACTCAACAGATCATCAATATCAAAGAACAGAGAATACCACTGCACGGCACAGGGATACTCTCCTACTCCCGAACACATTGCGGAGGACAAGCGAGCTGCACGAAAATGCTCCACGAGATAACAAAAGGCGTACACGCAATCTCCGATCTTCGTCCTTACGGCTTCGACATGACCAAGTACTTCACAAAGAAGGTCGGCAACTTGGAAGAAGATCCGGGGAAAGGGAACAGTGATCGGCGCCAAACAAGGCTGGTCTACAACCATGGACAAGCTCCAGTGAGAACCTGGCAAGATTCGGAGGCCTCAAGCCAAATCCCGTCCGAAGAGCATTTCTCGACACACCGCCCCTGCCAGGGATCCACAACCACCACTATTCACAATGAATTTTGGTTCGAAAAACTCCCTCTTTGGCGGAAGAATTCGAAAAACTCTCTGTCAACACTCCCCGCCTTCAACAAACGGGACGAGTCCGCATTCGAGCTAGTAATGCCCAAGACAAAAGCAAAAGACTCATGAGACGATGCTTGGGACGAGCAGCTGCTCCACTTGCTCTTCAAAGAAGAAATCGAGATGCCAGATCTAATCGATTTTGTTTCTGATAACTCTATGATAGAATTGATCGGGAACGGTGACATAAAGCCCTTCAAGCCCCATCTCCTATCAAGCTCATTGCCACTTAATAAGCCGGGGCCACCTTCTCAGGACCCACCGTGCCAAAAAAGGACATGATCGAACAACTTGGTCTCGACCCTCTCGAGTCCTAGAGTCTAGTGTCAAAACTCATCCACGAGTCCATTAGCTTTGAATTTGAGTCTCTTGAGTCATCGATGGTCTCACGCCCGGAAGATTACGAACTCATTGCCAATAATGTATTCCCGTATGCTCTTAATGAATGCTTCGATCTTTCCGAGTATCCTCTCATTTGCATCTTTAACAAGCGATAAATTAACTAACACACAAACAGGTTAATAAGGATTCACTTGATAAAGAAACGGACACATTAAATGAACAATACATTAAGCACATCTTTAAGCATGTTGTCAAACGAAAGAAAACCGGGCCCAAGCGCGAGGAGGTTTTAACCAAAGTGAATTTGGGAGGCTGAAGAGCCAAAAGAGACGCAAATCGGAAGTTTCTTCACCGGCACGAGCAAGACGCATTGGTACCTTTGCTCAAAGAGTTCGTGGATGTGTTCGCTTGGTCTTACCGAGACATGCCGGATTAGATCCTAACATTGTGGAACACCGGATTCCCTTAAATCCCGAGGCTAAGCCCATCAAGCAAAAGCTACGCGAATCAAGCGGAATGGTCTTTACAAGTCAAAGAGGAGATCGAAAAAATGCTCCGCGTCGGCTTCATCGGGGTGATCGAGTACCCCACGTGGCTCTCCAATATCGTCAAGCGGTCACCAAGGCCCGATGGAAAAGTACGCATTGCGTGGACTTCCGAGATCTCAACAAAGCAAGTCCCAGGACGATTTTCCACTACCCAACATCGACATGTTGGTAGACACTCTGACCAATTTCGAAGTCAAGTCCTTCGTGGGCGGTTTTCATTGGCTACAATCAAATCAAGATGGCCGAAGAAGACCAAGAAAAGAGCTTTTCACAACCCCCTGGGGAACCCCTCTTGCTACATAGTAATGCCGTTCGGACTAAAGAACATTTGGCGCTACCTACCAACGGGCAAAGAACCGCCCTCTTCCACGATATGATCCACAAAGAGATCGAAGTGTACGTTGATGACATGATCGTTCACTCAAAGGGATCGATGGACAACACCTCGCGAACTGAGAAAATTTTTCAATCGCCTCCGAAAACACTCAATGAGGCTTAACACGCCAAATGCACATTTGGGGTTAGCCAGGCAAGGTTTTGGGATACGTATGGTCACCGAGAGAGGCATCGAGGTTGATCCTCAAAAAGATCAAGGCTATCATCGAAATGAGACCACCGCAAACTCGGACAGAGGTGAAAAGCTTCATGGGCCGCTGCATGATATATCGGCCCAGCCGTGGCCAACCAATTGACCTCATGTATGCGAGCCAATCTTCGGCACTCCTAAGGCAATAGCTACTACGGCAACCGGGTCCTGTAATCGCTACACGCCCGCTTCTCCATAGACCACTTGGGATCGCCCAACACGCCGCTCATACCAGCCAGGTACACGAGTCGTCAATACGACGCTCCCCGACGTCTAAGGAGTACCGCGGGAGGGAAAGCGGAATACTTCCATACCCTCGTAAAATACAAGAAGGCACCCGAAGCCGCCATACAAAGAGGAACTACCTCCGCAAAGAGCAAGGTCATCCCACCCAACAAAGGCTCCTACTTCATCCCAAACCGCCGGAAACAAGCGACGGAATATAGAAGGAGGACCAAGACAAACCCGGAACTCGACAACGTAGGACCCTTCCTCGCAAGATCCTCCTAGTCTCAATCCTCCAGTGCGGAACCCACCAAATGATCCGATGCGTACCAAGCCGTGCCATCCATCTCTCCCAGCGGATTGATCCATATCCAACACAAGAGGTCGCTGAGCAAATGACCACGGGCTAAACGACGTCGGAGCCTCGGCATGGCCTCGAAGTCTCTCTCGCAGCCACAAGGTGAGCAAAGCGGGGCTTCCCCTCTCATGAACCGATCCCTGGGCCGCAAGACGGTCCGATACCATGAAGAGTCTCCCCAAAGACCAACGGGACAATATCCTCTCCACTCGCAGCGTCTCTACCACATCTAGCAAAGCGCCATCGCAAATGCCAAGTGGAGCCGACTCAGAAAAGCGTCCGCCATCACGCACAAGGCAAATGCATCCCAAGAGACATCACTCTCATCATCAACCATGAACCGCTCCGGCAGCTCGTAAATGTCGATATGACCCGAATCAAGGATCATGCCCCGCACTTCTTCCAACGAAGTACGAAGAAAGCCTCGCAAGCTTCACGCTCACCGCAAAGACCACCAATCAAAGGAAGCGAGATGGCCTCCACCTCCGGTCCTCCAATCAAAGCCCGAAAATCCTCAAAAGTAGGCACCATTTCATTATAGGAGAAACAAGACACATGCCTCCTAACATCCTGTAACTTCGCGGCCCCGCAACAAATCCCAATCAGAACCAACTCCTTAAAAGACCAAATCGAGCAAAGACGAAACCTTACCTCGAAAGCCCGTCTCGATGCCTCATACGGCGCCGCATCCACGTTTTCAACCGCTTCAAGGAAGTGTGCTTGCCTCTCCTGCGAAAGCCTCGGCAAAATTCTAGGGACGTACGAAGAATCCATGGCAAAAATGGAGGTTCCTAGAGAAAATGGGGAAGAAAGCTCGAAAATGGCTGCAAATGGGGAAATGAGGAAGAACCAGACACTGGAAAGCATTTATCTCCTTCCCAAAAGCAAGGTTGGTCCGTACGGACCTCTTTGCATGCTAAGTATGTCCGTACGGACCTCCTTGCAAACAGAACCCATTTCCCAAAGAACAAGCATAACAACCACTGCCCTCAGACCTTGCTCCAAACCGCCCAAACACCGGCCAAAGCCATTCCCGGCAAACATACACTACCCACAAACGCACTCTCAGCCACGTGGCATGCACAAAAATATAATAATAATAGCAACCATTTCTAGGACAAATCCCGGGAATCACAAAAATGACATTACATCTTAAAATAAAATGCTGTTTGCCGTGCAAATATGAGTGTTTTATTACAGGAATATCAAATGTCTGTTGCTAAACAAAAAAAGAGAAGATATGGAAAGAGGGAAAGCAAATGGACCCTAATCCGACTCTTCAAAGATCATCATCATCCTCGCCGAGGTCCTCCAGAGAGAAGTCGGGCATCCCCGTGAACTCGCCCGCCACATCCTCGTCATCGTAGTACCGAGCCTCGCCGAGGCCGCCACTCAAAATAATCCGAAGGATCAAATCCGGCGAAAGGATCAAAGAAGGAAGGCTCGACGGATCCTCGCCCGCGCATCCCGAGGAGGGAAGAACCGATAAAAGGGCTGCCGCCCGAGCTCCCGAAGACGTCCCGCATCCATGCTATGCCGCCCTCGAAGGTCCCTCCCGCCGCGGCTCCGGCTCGGCTCTAGGCGGAGGAACGTCTGCGTAATGCCTCGAAGGCATAGGCTCGTACGCCGGCACGCGTCGCGAAGACCGGCAAGATATCTTCGACGCCATCTTCTTCGCAAACGACCTCATCGCCACATAACGGCGAGTCAAGATATCATAGGCTCTCCCCGGACTCGCACCAACAAGCGCCCAAGGAAACGCCAAAGAATACAAGCTTATACTCAACAACAAAAAGAGAAAAATACGTAAAAGATGCCAAGATGGAAAAGAGTCAAGACACTCACCGATCTATCGGGATCCACTTCGTATGCAGCAGAGCTCGCCAGAACGGCATGCACACCCTCCTCCTCGATCCGTCCCCTGACATACGTGAAATCCGGCCCCGGCATCGGAACCTCTGGGAGCTCGCGGGCGCCCTCTCTCTCCTCGCGCACTGCGGCGTCCTCGCCTTCCTCCTCACGAAGGCCCCGTACTCCTCTCCATACAAGATGAACTCCTCGGCGCCCACACCGCCAAGGTACCTCTCAAAATCAAGCACATCCATGTCCCGGAATCAAGCATCCCAAAGGGAGGGTCCCTGAGCCACGGGAAGCACACCGGGCCATGCCGCTGTAAGACCCGCTCCCCGTATACATAACATCGCAGTCAAGCCCCGCAAAGATCTTCCGCCGCGCCGTCACTCCTGGGAGCCCTCGAACTCATCACCCTCATACCGAGCCCACGGGAACAAAACAAACCCTCCGGGCTACCCTCTCCAGACGCTCCCGCACATCCCCGTAGGCGATGGTGAGCTTCCCCGCCGGGTCCTCCTCTTCCTCGCCGTACGAGCCCAATTTCAAAGATAGCAGGTACGCAAAGAACAGCCCCGGATCTCTATCCCACGGGAAGCACCGAAAACCTCATAGAACCACACCCGTGACAAAAACAGAGAAGGCTCAAGTAAAAGAAAACGGAGAAACGACAAGTTGCTAAATCAAAAACAAAGCAATAAACTCATACCTCCAAAGCAAAGTCAAAACAGCCAACGAATCGGCCACACCCCCGCTAAACCGGTCCAAAGAGAAGTAGAGCTCGGCCAAGCCCGCTCGCCCAAGCAATATCACGCACTCTATCCAGATCAATCAAGCTCTCCAACAGAGCAAAGGGAGCCGCGGTCGCGTGGTTCGAGAACAAAGTCTCTGACAGTGCATACCACAAAAAGGAGCGCGCCACCGCTCCGCCGTCACCCGGCCGGTACCCGACATAGGCCCCACATACCGGCCGTGATCTTCGCCTCCACGTCGCTATATAGCATCCCTGTGCCCTCGCGAGGACGAGGCTCAAAGCCCGGCTCTCGGTCAACACAACATCGGAGATCATATCTCTCCACCGCACCGGCCCTCCTTCAAGGAAAGCCCTAATCGCAAAGAAAGCCTGGCCGGCGTCACCGTCACCTCTCCCCAACTCGATGGAAGGTGTGGGTGGTATCCCACCAATACTCGTAAAGGCCAAGGAAGACGCTCTTGTTCTTCCTCGTGTCGAAACCCCACTGTGTTCTCGACGAACACCCCTGTGCCGTAAGCGTAGACCACCCTCCCCGGGACTCGGCCTACCATCCACGGAAATATCGGGCATCCGCCGCCACAGCTCAACAACAATGCCTCGAGCGATCCCCGAGTCTTCATCCTCTTGGCCTTCCCGGCCATAAGCCCCGCATCCCGCAGTAAACACAAAGCAAAGGTACGTCAATCACAGTACTTAATATAAAACAAAAGGCACAAAAGTCCGTCCCAACACGGAAAGCCATGAAAATAACCCGTCACAAAACACGGCACACATTGCACATATTTTTCACATATAACCCGTCACAAAACACGGCACACATTGCACATAATTTTCACATACATTATACATATAATTTTTCCCATGCAGTCCGTCACAAAACACGGCACACACTGTACACATTTTCTCAAAAAAAAAAAGGGATTAAGCCCTACACGACACATTTTCAAAAAAGTCCGTCCCAACACGGCAAAGGCACATATAACCCGTCACAAAAACACGGCACATATTGCACATATTTTCCCCACAAAGTCCGTCACCCAAAAACATGGCACACACGGCACGACACATATGCATAACACATTTTTCAAAAAATCCGTCCCTACACGGCACACACTTTCAAACAAAACCCGTCACAAAACACGGCACATGTCACATTTTTTCACAAGATTTGTCACTACACGACAAACTTTTCTCATAATGTACATACATAAATAGCATACGGTACAAAACACCAAAGCATGCATTTCATTAGAGAGGCACTTTATTTTCACAAATAAAAGCTAATCTACACATTTCTGCACAAAATACACATACCCACAATTTTTACATGTCCATTTTCAACAAATTCATCAAGAATTTCACAAAAAGGCATAAAAAAATAACAAAAATTCAAAAATGCGAAAAACTAAAATCTAGTTCTAGCATTCAAAAATTCGAGCAGGGAATCAAAACGGAACGGATTTCTTACCTCCCCGACGTTCCTAGAACGACGATTGTGCACCTCCGGATTCGGATACAAGACATCCGGGTTCTTCGAAGATGGAACAAACGAAATCCAATTTCTTTGAAGCTCCATCCGTTGCTCGACCACCTCTTGATCGCGTTGACGACGACTCCTTCGAGATCCTTCACCATGGCAAGCAATTCAAGCAAAAATTGTTGATTTTGATTAACAATGGAGGATTTTTTCTCTCTCTCTCTCTCGCCTGGTTCACGAACCGGAAATGGGAAGAAGAAGGGGATGCCTCGCATTTAAACCCGGTCAAAACCTGGGAACCGTAAATTTCAACATTGGTCCGTACGGACCTCTTTGCAACTGTGTTGGTCCGTACGGACCTCTTTGCAAGGGGTGACCAAATTACTTTCCTGCCCTTATAATCTTTGCCCCTGGCTGTCCTAAGGCCTTTTCCAGCAAATCCAAGTGCAGAATGGTCCCTAACCCTTCAATTCAATCCCCGGCCGTCAGTGTAAGACCGGTCCTCGCCCACTCCAACGGCAATTCAACCACCGGCCGTCAGGGTAAGACAGGTCCTCGCCCACTCCAACGGCAATTCAACCACCGGCAGTCAGCGTAAGCCCGAACCTCGCCCACTTCAACGGCAATTCAACCCCCGGCAGTCAGCGTAAGCCCGAACCTCGCCCACTTCAACGGCAATTCAACCCCCGGCAGTCAGCGTAAGCCCGAACCTCGCCCACTTCAACGGCAATTCAACCCCCGGCCGTCAATGTAAGACCGGTCCTCGCCCACTTCAACGGCAATTCAATCCCCGGCCGTCAACGTAAGACCGGTCCTCGCCCACTCAACGGCAATTCAAGAAGGAGCCAACACCTCCCAAGCATTTAATATCAAGGCACGAGACGCTCCAAAACGCCCGACGGCAATTCAAGAAGGAGCCAACACCTCCCAAAGACGAATATCAAGGCACAAGACGCTCCAAACGCTCAACGGCAACTCAAACACCGGCCCTCAAAACAGGTCCGAAGACACTTTCCCAACAGAAAAGGGCCCCTACAAGGTCACGCATCCCCAGCAATTCAAGCACCGGCAGTCAGATGTAAGCCCGAACTTCGCCCACTTCAACGGCAAAACAAGCACCGGCCATCAAAGTAAGCCCGAGCTCCTCCCCAACAAGTCAAAGGGAAGTCATACAAGATCGCATATCCTCAAAGACCGACCATCATCCTTGCCCACTCAACGGCAAAACAAGCACAAGAAGGAGCCAACACCTCCGAGTACAAGTCCCAAGGCACGAAGCGCCTCCAAAATGCCAAATGGTGAAGCAATCACCGGCCGTCATCCTTGCCCACTTCAACGGCAACGCAAGCACCGGCAGTCATCGTAAGTCCAACCTTCTACTCAACATGCAAAAACACAAAGGCATCTACGCCTCTCGCAATCAAAGCATAAGGCAGCCATGCCTCCACAACTGCGGCTAGAAGACGATTCAAAGTCCTCGCGCATAACATCAACTGCGGCTAGAAGACGATTCAAAGTCCTCGCGCATAACATCAACCGCCGCCAGAAGACGATTCAAAGTCCTCGGCGTGGCACAACCGCCGCTAAGACGATTCAAAGTCCTCCCGCGTGGCACCAACCGCCGAAGACGATTCAAAGTCCTGGCGTGGCACCAACCGCCGCCAGAAGACGATTCAAAGTCCTCCCGCGTGGCACCAACCGCCGCCAGAAGACGATTCAAAGTCCTCCAGCGTGGCACCAACCGCCGCCAGAAGACGATTCAAAGTCCTCCAGCGTGGCACCAACCGCCGCCAGAAGACGATTCAAAGTCCTCCAGCGTGGCACCAACCGCAATCAGAAGACGATTCAAGTCCTCACAACTATCTCCGGCCCGGAAGGCCTTAAACCACCCGATTAGGAAAATCGTAAAATTTCCATCCCAGGACACCACCACGTCCTCACAATTGACCTCGGCGGTCACCACATCCCAGGACACCACCACGTCCTTACCACCGACTCGGCGGTCACACAACACTGTGGCACCACCACGCCCGCACTCACTCACAGATTCATGACCTCTCGAACTACGACTGTGCTTGATTCCCGCCCGGGATACGTAGGAATCCTATCACAGGGTCCAGCCATCGACCCATGCGGTCACCCAGGACACCACCACGTCCTTACCACTGACCTCGGCGGTCACACGACACTTCAGGGCACCACCACGCCCACATTCACAAAACACTCACCCCACACCCGAACTACGACTGTGCTTGATTCCCGCCAGGATACGTAGGAATCCTATCACAGTGGTCCAAACCACCGACCTAAACGGTCACACAATAGGACACCACCACGTCCTCACACCGACCTCCCTGGCCACTTTATCTCCCAAAGACGCGATCCGCATTAGGACCCTTATCTTATCGGCGACGCCACTTCTTTCATAAGTGACGTCGTCGAGGGGCTTCGTAAGTACCCCAACTGGATCACACCCTTTCAAACACACGGAAACACCGCGAGACTCATCAACGCAGTCTCGACGACCCCTCTCACTCAAAACCCTCTCTAAACCCCCAACCAAACCAAGGGAGGAGCCTTTCTGGGATAAAAAGGGACAAAAGGACCTTTCGGGAATTTTCAGGAAATTGGAAAAGCAATAATGGTCCGTACGGACCTCTTTGCTTTAATAATTACTGAATCTTCTTAAAGTCCACAATATTCCCTCAAATCCCGGGGAAAATGATTACCCTCATGCTTAGTTGGTCCGTACGGACCTCTTTGCATGCAAGATGGTCCGTACGGACCTTATTGCACAGGAGACATCATAATTCCAGAATATTCACCATCATCACATATTCCCTCAAATCGAGGAAAACCAAAAACTGGATTACTGAGGAGGTCCGTACGGACCTCTTTGCACCTAATCTGGCACTATAAATAGAGGGCTCCCCTCCTCATTTTCACACACCTCCCACTTCTCTCTTCCTCCCTAGGCCTTCGGCTTCCCTCTAAGTCCGTCCGAGGCATTCCCGCCCCTTTCGGATCCTTCCGAGGCCTTCCGAGCCCCCTCGTGGTGCTCCGAAGCCTCCCCGAGCGCTCCCGCGACGCTCCCGCGCTGCCCCGAGGCACTCTCGAGGTACTTTCGAGGCCCCTCGTGGTACTCCGAGGCCTTGCCTCGGTCTTTCCACCTGTCCCGGCTCTTTCCGAGTCAAACCGGCGATCCCAAACCACGCCGAAACTACGCCCGAGTGACTCCCGCCACCACAACGCACGCCGAACCTCTCGCCCGAGTGATCCCGACGATCCCAACGCACGCCGAACCTCTCGCCCGAACGCACTGCAACATCAACTCACGCCGAAACTCTATCCGCAGACAACCGGTCCCTCCCGAAGCAATCCCGATCCGTACCGGAACGCTACTCCGACCTCAAACACTATTCCCCAGGGGAAGACAGACACGAACCAACATTGGTAAGGCTTCCTTCCATTACTATTTCAATACATTTCAATACATAGTATACAATGTAGACATCCGATACAGCATGCATTTTTAAAAGCACACACACACACACACACAACATTTAAAGGATATTAGGGGTATCCGAAAGACTCGTTTTACGAGGCGACTCGGGTGAGCTCTAATATTCTAATATTCTCTTCCCGAGGAGTCATCTGACCTCCGAACTCAAAATCTCATCACACAAAAACAGTTTAAAATTATCTTTAAACTGATGCCCTTTTTCAATGTTTTGGGCTTAATAAAAACGGCGTGGCGACTCTACAAATGCGAAAACAAAACGGCGAGACACCGCCGCCAACGCGAAAGATGCCAGATGCCGGGGCTGCGAAGCCTATTCGGATCCGGGTAATTTCAGTTGCATCGGGACGGGGTATTCACATCAGCCACAGCCTAGTAGCCCCGTACAGTCCGACGAGACAAGCCAGTTTGTCGTCCCTCGGTGGGGACAAAGTCAGTATGAAATGTCCTCCCATGATTGGGGACACCTAGGAATACCACAACAAGTTGGGATCCCTTCGCAGTCTGGCACAGATCAGTGTGGGCCTTCACAACAATAGTTCGGGGTGCCGCATCAGCAGTTTAGAATGCCGCCACCACAGTTTGGTTTAGGAAAGCAATCAGGTGTCCCTCCTCAAAACAGTACTGGTCCGACAGCTCCCAGTGCCTCACCAGCCTCCACAAACCCGTTCCTCACTCAAGGCCCTATAGGCCAGCAAGCCCCCATCCCCGTCTCATCAGAATCACTGGGACCACAGTATCCTCCCGATTATACACCATCACCTCAGCCAGGCATGAAGTTCAACAACCAAGGGCCACGACCCACATTTAAGTTTCCCTTTATAAGTCTCACCTCGGGAACCCAAGCTAACCTGCCACTTCTGGTCTGCCACCACCCTCCTTGCCCATTGGGAATCAGTAACAGGTCGATGGATTCTATCCTTATGCTCAGGCTCCTACTTACACTCCCAGGATAATTTAGGCCAAGGGTGGGTTTACGCCTATTCCCCAGGCCCTGCCATCCTTTCCACCAGCGTGCCGCCAATGGTAACCTCTCTCTCCAGCACGATCATCGGCTTGAACACTCTGGTTCCACCACCGGACCCTCATCTGGCTTTGGTTCATGGAGCAGCATAAGGAAATGAAAGCGCAGGTCGCCTAGCTGACAGGAAAGAAGGCCGTCCTCCGGCCCGCAGATCCCAATTCCATTATGCCTCTACCGCACAAGTTCGTGATGCCTAACTGTTTGATGGGGCTGCCTGTCCCAAGATCCACCTTGACACCTACAAAGCCAAAGGATGCACAAACCAGCAGTCGGCTGACTACTTCTCCTTAAAACTAGGGGCTTCTAAAGTGGTTCTTTCGGTTGAAACCCAAGTTCAGGGCTACTTGGGAACAGATCACCAACGCTTTCACTGAGAAATAAAAAGCTAATCGGGAATGGGAGACAAATAGAGTTGACCTGTAGACAATAGTGCAGCGTTTCGAGGAGAATATTGGTGACTTTTACAAGTGTTGAAAGCTCAAGTTGAGCAAAATGGCCAGCCCTCCTTCTAATGAGGAACAATTGGACATCTTTCAATCATGCCTGGAAGCCTCATTTGAGAAAGTCCCCAATCCAGATCTGCGTGCGACGGTCGGGCCAGGGCTAAAGTTTGACCAACAGCAAGCCACTGCTCCTACTTATCGGTACCAAGCTTCTGCCTCTAATCCAGTTCATGTCCTACCCAAAAGGCAAGGAAGCAATTAACTATGCGGGCCAGGATTGCAACAATGCCACTCCTTTCGTGCCAAGGAAAGGTGATGTGCCCAAGCCGCGGAGCCATAAGCTTGAAGATTTCGGAATGCCTCTGAGCGACGTCTTTCAGGGACTTCTGAAGGAAGGTTTGACCAGACCTTTGGACAACCATCAGCCCATGGATCCCGATGTCCCATTGGACACAACTAAACTCTGTGCTTCCCACTAGTATGCTCCTAAAAAAGGGCGGTGTGAGAACTGATCGAAAAGGGTGAGTTTGAGAAACCCCAAGGGCCCAATACAGTCAAAAATCCATTCCCTAGGAAAAAACCATAGGGTGAATATGATTGAAGCCATGAACAAGCCAAGCGCCACTATGGCTAACAGTTCCCATATGGAAGACACCCTTCGAAGGGAGGATTCTAGTTGCATAGTTGTTGTCAATTTTGCCTCGAGGATTCTAGTTGTTATCAAAGATGGGTTTCTCACTTCATGACGTAATGCTACAACTTCACCTTGAGGGCTCTCACGTTGATCGATTGGCTTGGTACTTCATCAGTATGTCAGTTTTACAGTTAAACCTTTAACTGGACCTCTGTAGTGACGCTTTGTCGAACCTGGGACCTCATCAAATCATTCAGAGAAAGATTCCGTGGCTTTCGCCATGTCTCTTCCACGGAATGGGGCTTTATCAAGTCACACCTATCTTTAGAAGAAAGGCCTAGTCACCTCAACAACTATCTTGGAGTTTCAGCTTTAGAACATGGTATATGGCAACTCCCTGCATCATCAAAGGTTGAGAACTGGGAATCTCCTCATATCAGCATTTCGCCAAGTCATTCTCCAAATTTATGTCAAGTCACAACTAACCCAAGCGAAAGAGGGTTCATTCATATCAACATACTTTGATTCTAGAGCCTGTCAAGACGCCTTCAAATGTCCAGAGGCCCCGAAAAGAAATTTCAATCGAGACCCGGGGTTCAAATCCAACTTCATCCCAAGATCAAAATTGAGGTCCGCATGATACTGCTTACCTACAACAAGACCTCATCAATGACATGCAATTCAGTCTGCGACCAAAGGATATCACCCCACCTGCTCAAAGCTTGTCCCTAACAAGTCCACAACACATACAAATCCTCTCACCACATGTATCCCCATAAAAATCCCCCCAGGGCTCATGTTGCATGCAAAACATTAATAATAATAAAAAAAAACCTAAGCGATTGCGAATCATTTTAGTTCCATGCATGCATCCATCATCATGAATGTCATATGTGCATTTGTCCCTCTACTAACAAATGTAGCAATTCAAGCACGAAAGACCAGTTTTCCATCACTACCCGAAGCCTCTCCGCAGCGAGGATGGTCTCCACCGAAGCGTAATTCCAATGACTTCAACAGAACTACCCAAATGACTGATACCTCAAGTTAACACCCTCTTGGTCCAAACCCCTCAAGCCCACGTCATCTTGTGCTCGGACACCTAAAGTCGACATCAGCCTGATTGAGACACCTCAATCCTGCACCATTTTGGCCTCAGACACATTAGGTCAACACCACCTTGGCTCCAGATCTACAGTGCATCAAGTCCGTGAAGATATCTTCCGACATCTCCAGTTCGGCAAAGACAACCTCCAATGTCCATAAATGGATGAAGATAGCCTCAAGTATCTCCAGTTTGGTAAAAAAGACATCATCTCCTCTAGAACCATCGCCACCAGCAAAATGCTTCCCAACACATTACGCTGTTAAAATTGCCAACCCGACCAGAGTGCCTTTGAGTCCCTCTCTACCAAATTAACACCATTCCTCTGGTTTCCCTCTTACCAAGTGTTAGATGCCTTTTTGATAAGGACCCTCTCATTCCAAACCTGGTTCTTGCATTTTTTGAACCCAAAGCCTTCCACAGCGAGAAGTCCCAAGGTGACTACAAGTTCAACAACCTCTACAAGGTCGATGATCACCAGCAAGATGCTGACTCAACCAAGCTTCTCCTTCAAGTCAAAATGCCTCCAGACTTGTCCCTATTAGGCTTATATCCCTTCACACATCATCACAACCCGAAGGAACTACTTCCATTTTGTGAGATATTTCTCCGCGCCCACTTCCGTTTTGTGGGATAATTCTTCATGTCTCCCTCAATACGCACGCGGGATCATCCGCCATCCCTCAATCCATTTTACCGCAACCGCCTATTTCGTCCAAAGCCCACGCCTTCGACGCGACCTTCAACAAACCTTAACGGAAGCCGATTCCCTTCCTCATTTTCAACCCCGGCCTTCAACATAAGCCCATCTCCTCCAACAAAACTTAACGGAAGCCCATTCCCTTCCTCATTTTCAACCAAAACCGTCCTCAAACAACCTACCAAGTCCACAGCATTGAAGCACGACATAGTGCGCCCTCAGCAAGGAAGACCATCCCTAGCAGTTTTCGAACTACGTCCAGTCTTGATTCCCATTCAGGATACGTAGGTAGCCTACCATAGGTCCAGCCGCTTGACCAACAGGGTCACCCTTTTCCCCGGTAATCATCGTAAGCTCGAATCTTCCCCAGCGAGAATGCCCTCAAATAGTCTCCCTCAGGTACAAAACCTTGATTTACGGTCATACTCCTGAACTAAGCCCCCATTTAGGTTCATACTTCTGAACTAAATCTCAACTTAGGTCCATACTCCTGAACTGAGTCCCCATTTAGGTTCATACTTCGGAACTAAACCTCAACTTAGGTTCATCCCCGACGAAAGTCAACGGAATTCTGTCTCTTCCCTCGTTTTCACCTCCGGCAGCAAACTTAAGACCGATCCCTTCAAATGAAGTCCACCAAAAGACTGTCTATCCCCTCAGAGTCCGTCCCCAATTAAAGGATACGAACATCGAAGGAAATCATTTCAAAACAAGTTGATACCTCCAGATCACCATTTGTCAAGGTTCGAGGCACCTAAGACGCCATCATCAAGGTTCGAGGCACCTAAGACGCCATCATCAAGGTTCGAGGCACCTAATACGCCATCATCAAGGTTTGAGGCACCTAAAACGCCATCATCAAGGTTCGAGGCACCTAAGACGCCATCATCAAGGTTCGAGGCACCTAAGACGCCATCATCAAGGTTCAAGGCACCTAAAACGCCATCATCAAGGTTCGAGGCCCCTAAGATGCCATCATCAAGGTTCGAGGCACCTAAGACGCCATCATCAAGGTTTGAGGCACCTAAAACGCCATCATTAAGGTTTGAGGCACCTAAAATGCCATCATCAAGGTTCGAGGCACCTAAAACGCCATCATTAAGGTTTGAGGTACCTAAAACGCTATCACTTTGATTTCAACACACAACACGAGGAAAGCGATAAATCGCAATCATCCCCTAATTCGACAAACCGAAATCATTACCTGGGCGACTTCCCAAAAATAGTCAAATCTTAGGGCGACTTCCCAAAAATAGTCAAATCTTAGGGCGACTTCCCAAAAATAGTCAAATCATAGGGCGACTTCCCAAAAATAGTCAAATCTTAGGGCGACTTCCCAAAAATAGTCAAATCTTAGGGCGACTTCCCAAAAATAGTCAAATCTTAGGGCGACTTCCCAAAAATAGTCAAATCATAGGGCGACTTGCCAAAATAGTCAAATCTTAGGGCGACTTCCCAAAAAAATAGTCAAATCTTAGGGCGACTTCCCTAAAATAGTCCCTCTAGGGTCAACATCTGAAGATAGTCAAAAGACACGAACTACGACTGGCTTGATTCCTCTTAAGGATACGTAGGTAGCCTACCATTAAGTTTAGCCATCATACCAAGATGGTCATTCCTTTCCCCAGCATGTGCAAATCTACAACTCTAGCCATCAGACCAAAATGGTCATTTTCTATCCCAGCAGAGTTTCTTTCAGCAACCGACTGCGGAACTCGCTCACCAGGTTGACATCCTAAAACAGTCACTCTAGGGTCAACGTCTGAAGATAGTCGAAAGACCCAAACTACGACTGGCTTGATTCCTCTTAAGGATACGTAGGTAACCTATAATTAGGTGCAGCCATCAGACCAAAATGGTCATTCCTTTTCCGAGCAGTCCGACCAAAATGGTCACCCTCTCCTCCCCAGCAGATTGGGACCTCACTTTTATCGACTACCCCACTTCCTTCGAAAGTGCCGTCTCCGAGGGGCTACTGTAAGTGTCCCAATCTGAACCGCCAATGATCCTTTAGCCCAATTTAACGACTTCCACATCGAATGGACAGTCAAGGGCATTTTGGTCATTTCCTAAGGCAATTTAAACAAAAAGGGCCTTAAAGGAATATCAAAAATAGGTCAAAAACCGGTTGGGAAGAGTCATTTCCAAGAAATTGACTTACTTTTCATTAATTGCTAGCAGCCAAAGCTGCTTTCTGCAGAGTCAGGCACGCCTACACTCTCATCCGCGCGAACAAGAATGAGACTCAGTCTCATCCGCGCGGACATGTTTGTAACCTAAAATCTGCCTATAAATTAAATCATTCTCTCTCAGTTTAAAAAAACAAGAGTTCAAACCCTCACTGTTATATTCGTAAAATACCAAAAAACAGCCTATACACCAAACAAAACACACAAAATCCCAACACAAATCTTGATCAAATTTAAGCCCCAAACACAAATCCAAAGAAGATAGGGTGCAACCATTGGTAAACCCTCCTTCTCCTTACCTTAATATCCATCATCCATGCATACATCTCACATTTCAAATATGTAAAGTGCTCATTGTTCATCTCTTGTCCTAGATCCAAGAGGATCTCCACGGAGTTCATCTTCATGGATGATTCTCTACAATGATCTACATTCTCTAAGTTTGTTGTCCTCCTCTCTTCACATTAACTAGTTGTTACTTGGTCTCTTGACCTAAAGTGTGGTCACCTTGGAGTTCATCTCCTTGGATGATCAAACTAAATGGTCCATATTCTCACTTTCACTTTCTTTTTGTGTTAATGGTACTTGTTTGACCTAAAATGTAGTCATCTTGGAATAAATTTCCATAGATGACCATTTTAAAAGGTCTAAATAGTCTTTACTTCCTTAAAATGTTTTTCCTAACCTAAGATCTTCACCTTGGAACAATTTCCATGGATGAAGATCATTAAGGTTCCTAGGTTACAAAAAGGGTGAAGTTGATACATTGAGTTCAAAGATCTCAAGGATGGTCATCTTAATGACCACCTTAGAAATCCACTCTAAAGTTGATACACCCTTAACCTAATATCAATTTTCATACATTAATCTTTGTTTTATGTTAAAACTCCCCATCCCAAGCAAATGAAATGCTTTCAAGTCCTAATATACCCTAAGGATGGCTTGATATAGTAGATCACCACTAATCATGTTTAGTGATCACTAATCAAAGCCTAAGGAAAGTGGGGACAAGCATGGATGCAAATCCCAAAAATGTTTTCATTTAACATTTCCAGTTGCAAAAAACTCCGGTTCTGATTCTGTGACTCCAGTTTGCATTCTGGAATCTACAGAATCAGACTGGAAAGCTGCAAAAAAGAATATTTGCTGTCCCATCCGCGTGGACAGGAACGACTCTCGCTCTGATCCGCACGGACAAGAATGTAAGGGACGGACATTTTGTTTTTCAGTCATTTTTCACTCACAAAAGTATATTATTTTGGTAAATTTTAGTCCAGTCAAGTCAAAACTTCATTTCCTGAAAAATCCTCTTGCAAAACACACACACACACACAAATGGTTTTAAATTAGGATGACTCATTTTACGAAGCATTCCGGGTGAACCCTAACGTTCTTCCTGGAGTGTAACGTGACCTCCGAACTCTAATCTCTCAATTTTGAGAATTTTTCATAGTTTTGGCCCTTAAACTAAAAACGGCGTGGCGACTCCGTTTGATTTTCAAAAATCGGGTACATCACAGTATCTCCAACCGTTAATTGATGAGTTGAAGGAATTGTGGGAAGATGGTATATCAACTTATGATGTATCAAGGAACGAGTTGTTTACTTTACGAGCTTCACTATTATGGACAATAAATGACTTTCCTGCATATGCAATATTGTCTGGATTGAGTACTAAAGGTGAATATTCTTGCCCTTGTTGCAATGTGAGACCTCAAGCACGATGGTTGGATCATGGTGGCAAGTATTGTTATATTGGTCATCGACGCTTCTTGCCTAGGAGTCATGCTTTTCGTAAGGATAAAATCTCTTTTGATGGTACTCATGAAGTGAGAGATAAGTCCAAGTTATTGTTTGGAAC
Organism: Adenophora triphylla var. japonica; assembly: GCA_022495995.1. NCBI lineage: Eukaryota > Viridiplantae > Streptophyta > Magnoliopsida > Asterales > Campanulaceae > Adenophora > Adenophora triphylla. Next base: position 581,084 of record JAFEMH010000209.1, on the reverse strand, counting down.
AAAATTGCTTAAACAAGTTGAAAATATGGAAACAGAGTATAAAATAGAAGATGTTATTAAAAAGAGTAAAAGAGAAGAGGGTAAGAAGCAACAAGCCAAGTTGGAGAAGAGAAAGGTTCCTAAGTTGTGTCACAATTGGAAAAAGAGGAGTATCTTCTTTGAGTTACCATATTGGGCAAATAATCATGTTCGTCATAATCTTGATGTTATGCACATTGAAAAAAAATGTGTGTGATAATGTGCTACATACTCTGTTAGGTACTGCGGGGAAATCAAAAGATAATGATAAAGCAAGAAGAGACCTAAAAGAGATGAACATTTGGAAACTATTGCATCTACAAATGCTTCCATCTCGCAAAGAAATTATGCCTTCGGCTCAGTTCACAATGAGTAAGAAGCATAAAGACACATTCTTGAAAGTTCTAAAGGGAGTCAAAGTCCCTAATGGCTACTCGTCAAACATATCTCGTTGTGTACATCTAGAGGAAAGAGTTATTTGGGGTCTTAAGAGCCATGATAGTTATAATTTGCTCCAACAACTACTCCCTTTAGCTGTTCAAAAAGCGTTGCCTACTTCTGTTGTAAAAGCCATCATTGAGTTGGCAAATTTCTTTAGGCAATTATCCTCAAAGGTGAATACACTTGCTGATCTCGAAAAGATACAAGATCGGATGGCTGTTACACTATGCGCTTTCGAGAAAATATTCCCACCAGCTTTCTTTGATGTTATGGAGCACATGCCGGTACATTTAGCCGAGGAGGCCTTGCTAGCAGGCCCAATACAATTTCATTGGATGTATTCGGTAGAGAGGTACATCCATATTAAATTTACTTTGAAAAAAGTTAAATTCCTTTTTACAACTGGTTTAGCATAAGTAAATATTTTTGTAGGTTTCTACTTACATTAAAATTATATGTTCGAAATTGAGCCCACCCCGAGGCCTCCATAGCTAAGGCAATTGTGGCTAAAGAATGCATGACTTTTTGTACGCAATATTTGGATGACATTGAGACAAATTCCAATCGTCCTAGAAGAAATGATGATGAAGGTGACGAGTTAGGCCGCTTTGTAGGAAAAGAAGAGGTAATTACCCTTGATTACATCACACGAGTACAAGCGCATAGATATGTGCTTTTCAATACTGAAGATGTTGAACAATACCTAGAGTAAGTGATTCCTTACATGAGGCTTACATTTCTTATATCTTTTATATATTAAATTAATACTTAATTCATATTTCCAATTTGCTCAGAATGCATTGTGCACATTTGAGGGAGACACTACCTCGTAATCAACGACATCTTATAGAGAAAGAACATAATGATAAGTTTGTTAGCTAGTTTAAGGATTATGTAAGTATGAAATCACTTTCATATGATACTTTCAATTTATCGTTTTAAATATTTTCTTATTAAATTTTGTTTTTTATAAAAGGTATGCACGACGAAAGATCTAGTGCCAGAAAGAATTAAAATTCTTACATTGGGTCCCCATATGGATGCGAGGCGGTTTAAGTCTTACATAATAAATGGTTTTTGATTTCGAGTGAAGGATGTCGATAGACGGAGGAAAACTCAAAATAGTGGAGTTATGCTAAATGCAAGTGTGACAAGTTCTGCAAGCCGAAATGATAATAATCCCATTGTAGGGAATGTTAACTTCTATGGAGAGTTGATTGAGATCCTTGAAATTCGTTATAGAAATAAGTTTTATATTGTTTAAATGTGATTGGGTTGATAACCGGACAGGCAATATGGAAGATGAGCAAAAATTTACTCTTGTAAACTTCAATCACAAGTTGTATAAGGATAATTGAGTTGGTGATGAACCATTCATATTAGCATCTCAAGCTGAGCAAGTTTGGTATGTTAAAGATCCTATAGAAAGTGATTGGAAAGTTGTGATGAGGATTACACCAAGAGATAGTTTTGACATATATTCAAATGATGATAAACAAGTTTCAAATTTGATTCCACAATTGGTACCATTTTGCTCACAAGATCTGGATGAAAATGTTGCTAACGGAGAAGCGTCGTGGGTGTGAGAGGGAGTTGATGGCATCGAGATTGAAACTACTAATATCAATGATGTTGATGTTGATATGGCCGATAATGATGATGATTAGTTCGAGTAGTATTTGTTTAGATCTTATTTGCTCACTATTACTAAGACAATGTTATTACTTATGTTTCATGTTTCAATCAAACTTGTTATTTTTGTATGGTTGAATATTAATATTGTTACTTGTAATATGTATTTGTTTAGATCTTATTTGCTTACTATTTACTAAGACAATGTTATTACTAAAATTTGTCTCTCCGTCTTATATATAGGTGGGTTGTGCTGAAACTGTAGTGTGGTGGTTCGATTGGGAATTGGAAGGAGAATTTGATTGTGGGGGTGTGTTTATTGTTGCACTTTCTTTGTGATTTGTGTGGAGGTTTTGTAGTTGGTTTTTGTGTTGAAAATATGCCTCCTAAGGAGAGAGAAGTTAGAGGGGGTAGCAACAAGAGGAGTAGACAAAACCCGCCGCCCCTAGTCCCAAATGATCCCACTTCCCCTAATGCATCATTGCCGTGTATGGGATTGATCCAATTGACCTCCGCTCAAATGAAAAAAATGGCGGAATTTGGAGGGTAGGAAATTCCAAGTCACCACTTTCCTTCATTTGCCGATGTTGAGGGATTTGGGTTTAGAGACATTAGTAACAGAATTGATGACGCAAGCTGGGTTAGGTAATTTCCTGGGGAAGAGGGCAGAAACGTATTTGGGATATTCACTTGAGTTCCTTTTAACTTTGGAGGTATGTAAAGGGTCACAAGAAAATTCTATTCGGTTTCATCTGGATAATGAAGCCTATCGAGTGACTTATGATGAGTTGAGGGGAATTTTTGGGGTTGATCAGCAGAGAGGAAACTGGGTGGAGGCTGATAGGGCGACTTGTTTTTTCTTTTCGGAGCTCATAGGATTGCCCTACAAAAAGAAATACCATAGGGCTTCCTCTCTTTCTCACCCGGCTTGGAAATTATTTTACAGAGGGCTATCTATGTCTTGGTTGGCAAACGGAGAGCCCGCTCAATTGAATGTGGCTATGGTAAACCTTTTGTAAACGGGGTTGAGGAGTTTTCAGGTGATTCCTGATTGGGTTAATATTTTTATTCGGAGATGTGAGGCATTTGCCCTTACCAAAAAGGGAAACATATCAATAGGGGGATGATCACGTTGATTGCTCAAGCTTGTTTTCGGGAACTAAAACTCGAGGCGATGAGATTGATGGGGGGCATGAGTTTTTATTCTAGAGACTGGCTAGCGCAGTATGACAAGTTTGTGAGGGACCCGAGGGCGATAGACAACAGATCTTTATTGTTTGATTATAGTACTCCCAGGAGGATGGTCCGTTGCAGGGTAGGGGCCAAGTTTTCGAGTGGTGCACAGGCCATGCATTGTCGTATGCCCGGTGTTGATGATGAAATGGATCCAGTTGATGAGGAGGATGATGAGGAGCAGGAAGAGGAGGATCAGGAGAGATAGGGTGGTTAGGGAGGAGATCAGAACCAGAGCCAACAGGGTTCTTTTGATCAATGGGATATGATGAGGGCATTTCTGGAGGAGCAGGAGCGATCAAGGATCGCTCGGGAGCAGAGCCAACATGCTTTGGAGGATGCTAGATGGGGAGGTTATCGCCGGAACAGAGTCGACAGACTTTAGAGGATGCTGGGATGGGGAGGTGCAGGATCGTTTTGAGGGGCTGGAGGATGATACTACCATTTTGGGAGCCCGAGCTAGGCAGTTGGAGGCATGGGCGATGCAGACAGAGCCCCGAAGTTACGAGCCAGTTTCAGAGGATTATTTGACTATTATGCATTAGAGAGCCACTGCTCCTGCACAGAGGCGTTCTTCCCATCAGACCTACTATCAAGGACAAGCCTCCAGCTCTCATCAGTGATGTTATTACTTATGTTTCATGTTTCAATCAAACTTGTTATTTTGTATGGTTGAATATTAATATTGTTAATTGTAATATGTATTTGTTTAGATTTTATTTGCTTACTATTACTAAGACAATGTTATTACTTATGTTTCATATTTCAATCAAACTTGTTATTTTGTATGGTTGAATTGAATATTAATATTGTTAATTGTAATATGTATTTGTTCTGCTTCTTTTGATCAAACTCTTATTTCCTACGGGATCTTGTTGCAGCAGCTCTTACTTTCTACCTCCGTCATCCGCTTTTCGTGTACTCCTTTCGATGCCTCGTAGAAATTTGAATATATTAAATGAATATCCAATTTTTACTGGGATGTCCCCGCCTCGCTTCCCCACCGATTTGGTACCCGCGGAGCCCCACCCCGTACTATTTTATACTTTTTCTCGTATCAAGCAAGGCTTGCCCTATAGTGTTGTTGTTGTTGTTCCTCGTGGCCGTTGTTGTTGTTCCCCCGCCCGCTTCCCCACCGATTTGGTATTTGTTTTTTGTTAAATGTGACATATAACAAATGTGTCCACAACCCGCGGAGCCCCCCGTAATGTCATGTTTGTTGTCCCCCCCGCCCCGCTTCCCCCACCAATTTTTTGTTTTTTGGTTTATTCGTTGGAAATGTTAGTGTAATGTCATGGTTTATGGTATTTGTTAAATGTGACATATAACAAATGTGTCCACAACCCGCGGAGCCCCTCCCCCGTAATGTCATGTTTGTTGTTCCCCCCGCCCCGCTTCCACACCAATTTTTTTGTTTTTTGGTTGTTCCATCCCTAAAAGAATGTTCTTTTTATTTTAATGGGCATTCATAACATATTCATTCTAAGAAAAATTTGTAAAATATTGGTTCTGCAAGTATTTATTTTATTTTTGAAAGATTGCAAGTGTATATTGAACCATGATATTTTTGGGCCAAAAATCATTTGGGAAAATATTCTAGAAACTGTTGGGAGTTAGCTTTTCAAGCTTTTCAAGCCCAATCCCCTAAAACTTAAGAGGTACTCCCTAAGACAAAAAAAAGTTGGTAGTTAGCTTTTATATTTTGTCATGTAATGCTTCAACATAGCAAAAGATTGTAGTTAAGTTAACTGTTTATAAAATATACATCCATAATATTGGCACTAAAAGATTGTAGCTAAGATGATCTGCAGAAGAATGAGTAAAATATACATGCCATCAAAAAGTCAACTGTTTATAAAATACATTTTATGTTTTTAATTATTTTCAAAGCTACTTTGGTTCATCTTTATTTAGTCAACTATGGTGTTCCAAGATGTCAATGTAATTAATGCATAATATTGGCACTAAAAGTATTCCTTTCATCCACACATAAGCCCTTGTTTCTGACCTATTCTATACTCTCTTAATTATTATTCAAAACACAATATAGTGAATTCAATGGTTTTTTGAATTAACTATGGTGTTCCAAGATGTCAATGTAACACATTGCTTACTCTTTTGATGGTTGTTCTTCTCATTACACTATAGGGAATTCAATGGTTTTTTGAATTAACTATGGGACCTATAACCATCAAGTATATGTCTCTTTATGAGAGGCTAACTGGTTTTGATACAATTGATTGGCTCTGCCTCGAGCTCTCTTTACTGTTATGTGCAATTGGGGTTGTATCATGTTTGCTACGAGGCACATAGACTAGGAAGGGAGAGTTCTCTTTCTGAATACGCATTTGGCAAGGGTCTGTGAAGGCACAAGTGTAGAGGTTGTTTTGCCAAGTGTGATTGCAAATTTGTTTGTTTAGTATTTTTGAATCAGTCGATCGAATTGATTAGAAAGGTCAATTATTATTAGTTATTTAGTTTCATTAAGACACTTTTGCATCGGTCTGTATTTGCTTTTATGGTGGCTGCTGAACTTGAGGGTCTCTCTCTCTCTCAATTTTATGTTGGAAGTCATGGGTTTTAACAATATAGATGGTAAGAGAAGACAAGAACCCTGCTCAGGAGTAAGGCCTGGAGAGCTGGGTCTGAGCCACATTCTCGTTTGCCTGATGGAGTTAGCTACATAAAAAGGAAATTGATCTGGATCATGCCTCAGAACTGATAGGGTGACTATGATCTGGATGTAAAATAGTACTCCCTCCGTCCCAAAATGAATGTCCAAAAATATTTCAAACTTGCTCTTGATCAATACCAAATTTGAAATTTTTTTGGACATTCATTTTGGGACAAAGGTAGTATCAAATTAGTTAGCACAGTGATAACCGTGGTTGCTTGGTCATTTAATTTCTGAAAGGATGTGTGGTTGTATAGTTCTATTGGTGTTTGTGTATGTTATTTACTCTTTATGTCCCAAAATATTTGTTGTTTTAGGGGTTAAAACTTGTTCCAAAATACTTGTTGTTTTATTATTATCTAGGCATTTTATAGGTCTTATACATGATACATAAGACCTATAATAAATTTATAGGTCTTATACATATATTATAAGACTGTTTTTTTTTGTCCTTTACTTGGTTTATCCAATTTTTGTGCTATAATTGAATTGTCATATGAAAGATATGCCGCCAAAGAAAAATTTATTACTAGGTCAGGGCTCGAACCCTAAAGGAAGAGTGGTCAAGGGTAAAACCAACCCCCAAATGGGGTAAAGAGAGATTGAACATAATATGGAATAATTATGGTCAACCGGTTGGTGGGGAAATGGCCAAATTAGCTACTCGCATAGGAATTTTTGCTAAAAATGGGGAACATTTCCCATTAACTAGAGAGTGGTCTCGTATGGACCATGAGTGCATAAATAACGTATGGAATGACGTTCTGGTAAGTTGTAATCCATATTTCTTACATAAATCTCTAGTACGTAGTCAAAAGTCTTATGATTCTCTAACAATTGTTTTTTTTTTCTTTGTTGAATTGTGTATATAGGAAAATACAAATGCTCCTCCTGAGTATTACCCGGTTATGGTTCTTTCTCAAAGCGTGGCGTGACCGGAAATACCAGTGTGAGACAAGCATATAATAAGTATTACTCGCTTATGAATATTACTCGCTTATGACTTTGTTATGAATATTGACTCAGTTATGAATATTACTCAGTTGAAATCTCATTATAAGATGTATGAATCCGACCAAGACGCATTGTCTCACCCACCCCGTGGGTGCGTTGCGGATCAATGGGTTGCACTTGTTGCGATGTGGGGTACGAACAAGGCTCGGGTATATTTCAAATTAATCTCAATCTATTATCGTGAATGTCTTATATAAGTAGTCAAATTAATACTAATATTATCTTTTTTTTTTCCAGGAAATATCAGAAACAAATAAATTGAATCGAGAAAAGCAATCGTGCCTGAATAGGACCGAAAAAACGTCCCATCCCAAAGTCATCAAAGAGGTTTGTCATCGTTCAATCTAGTTCTCAGTTGTCAATTCAATTAATGTTTCTTTTTGTATCGTATATAAATATATTTTTTTTTGGTCAAATGATTCTATTATAAATTGTAGAGAGACGACAAGAGTTTACCAACTGATCGCGTAAGCATTTTCATACATACGCGCACGGGCAAAACACCCGCAGATCAAGAAACCACTCAAATGATTGTAAGTTAAAGTTTCAACCTTTTCTCGTTTCGCTTTTGTTATTCTATAGAATACTTTTTCATTTCTAACTTCATTTTCATAATATTAATTAAAGTTAAAACATTTATATTGAACATGTTGTTTTTGTTACAAAGAAACGCTTAATGATGCAATTGAGGAGCTGCCAGAGGAGCAACAAAACTCTCCCACGGCGCATGAAAATATTTTTGTTGGTATGATGGGCCCTGATGACCACGGGAGAGTGCGATGTATGGGAGGCGGTCTTAACAAAACTAAGGTGTTTGGTAAATCCCCAACTTCTCGAGGCATTTGTATTGGAGGCGGTGGCGGGGGTCAGAGCAGATTTTGAAAGGCAACTTCAGGAGGAACGCCGACAAAATGAGGAGGAACGCCGACAGTTACAACAACAACTTCAGGAGCAGTTACAACAACAAATTGATGAATTGAAACGTTGTTGGATGGAACGACGTGGAAATGACGGTAATGAATAGGTGTTATGGATTTTAGACATTGTGTATTTTGGATACATTCAACAACTAATAACTTTTTTATATAATGATTATTATGTTTGGATACATTCAACATTAATTGTGTTAATATGTAGATTGTAAATATTGATTGCATTTGTGTATTTTTGGTTATATACAGGTTTTATTTGTGTGTGTACAGGTTGAATTTGGTTTTTGTGAATATATTTTTGGGGGAAAATTAATTATACAAAGCTGGGAAAAAAAATAGGCTTATTTACGGCGGTGACTAAATCCGCCGTATAAAGCTGGAGACGACTCGTGCCCAAAGGGGGGACGAGGGAACCAGTAGGGGGTGTAAATGGTACGACTCGTGCCAAGGTGGACGAGTCGTCCCTATTAAGGTATTTACGGCGGCGACTCAATCCGCCGTATAAAATGGCTTGGACGACTCGTCTACAAAGGGGGGACGAGGGAACCTGGTGGGGGTGCAATTGGGACGACTCGTTACGGAGAGGACGACTCGTCTCTTATTTACGGCGGTTACATATACCGCCGTATAAAGATCACCAAAATACGCCATAATATACGTATGTATTTCATTTATATACGGCGGTGGTAAATCCGCCGTATATAGTATTTACGGCGGTGATTCCGCCGTATATAGTATTTACAGCGATGATTTATACGGGGGTCTATTTACGGCGGCTAGTCCGCCGTAAATACTATATACGGCGGGGCGCGTGGTATTTAAGGCGGATTTTAACCGCCGTAAATAAGCCTGTTTCTTGTAGTGAATGGATAATCATAGAGATGATTATATGCATGGAGATGCACATTACACTTATGGGTACTTGTTAGAGAACAAGGTACTGGACATGACCTACCTATGAGATTTATGATATGGTCTATAGTCATATATGTCATGATTAAATCTCATGATAGTCGTATCATTGGAATCCTTAGTACCTGAGATTATCATCGTCTTCCACATGATGAACATTGTATTTGATGTAGTCTAACACTATCTTTAATAGGATAGCAATAAGAGCTATGCTGGCACGATTGGATTCTTGTAGGGAAGAATGATAAGTCAAGATGGGATTTGTCCCTATCGATCGTGAGAGAGATGTTTGCTTGGGCCCCTCGATGAATGATGTTGATGAAATGTGTGGCCACATTCAAGAAATTTGATAGAAATCAAATGTACTTGGATTATAACCATATTCGGAATCGAGAAAGCATTGAACAATATAAGTTGATGTGTACCATGACTTATGTTCAATATGACATCGTGTGACAAAGGGATTGTGACATTAATCTATCAAGGAATCAAGATTTGATATTATATTTAATTGGGTGGACATAATAGCTTGCTAGAGACCACTTATGTCTTGTGATGTTGATGTTTCAACTCACTACCAACATAAAATATAATTCCTAAAGGGTCACACACAAAGAATGGATTGAAAAATGACTCAAATGTGAAATCTGGGGTCACGAGACGACTCATCCCCAAATGCACTAACTATTCCCCATAAGGGGGACGAGTGTATCAGGATGCTGGCAATAGGGGACGACTCGTCTCGTCTGTGCTGGAAGGCCGTTTTTGACTTGGAAAATTAGGGTTTCTTTCTAAAAGATAGGAATATTTATAAAGTATAAATAGACCATTTGTCCTTCAAAACACACGAAAATTAGGGTTTGAGAAACACTAATTGATTGATTTTGATTACGAATCAAAGATCAAAAACTCCATAGATTCATTCCATAACAGCCATTGATTGTTGAAAAAAGTTTCAACAATAGAGGATCATCTAGCAATCCAACAAGATATAGATCTTGGTTCGTTCACGTTACCGATAGATGGTGATTTCGTTATCACCTAAAGCTTGAAGATTAATTCATCACAAGGAAGAACAAGGAGAAAATCAAAGGTTTGTCAAAGATTCAAAGTTTGAAACTTAAGAATCGTTTTTCGAACAACAAATCGATGTTAAGGTATGTAAATCTATTTCATAGGTTTTACTCTATTCATGTTAGACAGATTTAAGGCTAGGGTTTTGTGTTATTTGATAAAGACTTCCGCTGCGTTTGTAACCCCAAAATCCAACACCATGATCATGGAATACCATTTAAAATGGGGAGTTCACCTGTTAACAAAAGACCCTACAGATGTCCACATTTTCAAAAATCAGAAATTGAAAAACTAGTAGCTGAGATGTTGAAGAGTGGGATCATTCAATACATTGTCATTCCATTTGCCTCTCCTATGTTCTTGTCAAGAAGAAGGATGGGTCTTGGAGGATGTGTATAGATTACAGAGAACTCAATAGCTTGACAATCAAGGATAAGTTCCCCATTCCCATCATTGATGAGCTATTGGATGAATTACATGGTTCTCGATATTTCAAAAAATTGGATTTAAGATCTGGATACCATCAAATTAGGGTCAAGGAGGAGGACATTCCTAAGACTGCCTTTAGAACCCTCCATGGGCATTTTGAGTTTAAGGTAATGCCATTTGGGTTAACAAATGCACCAGCCACATTCCAAGCTCTAATGAATGATGTATTTGCTGTTTTCATGAGGAAATTCTTGTTGGTGTTTTTTGATGATATCCTTGTCTACAGTCCTTCATGGGAATCCCACATTGATCATTTAAGACAAGTCTTGCTTCAATTAAGAGCCCATCAGCTTTTTATTAAAAAGATCAAATGTTCTTTTGGCCAAGAGGAGGTGGAATATTTGGGGCACATAATTGATAGAAGAGGAGTAGCTACTGACCCCAACCCCAACAAGATCAAATGTATGCTAGAATGGCCAGTTCCAATAAATGTGAAAGGACTAAGGGGATTTCTTAGTCTTACAAGGTATTAAAGGAAATTTATAAGACATTATGGGGTAATTAGCAAGCCTCTAACAAGATTGTTTCAAAAGGGACGATTCCAATGGTCTTCAAAAGCTACCCTAGCTTTTGAGAAATTCAAGCAGGCCATGACCACCTCACCTGTCTTAGTTATGCCTAATTTTGGCTAACCTTTCATTGTGGAGACTGGTGCTTGTTTTGGAGGAATAGGGGCAGTACCTATGCAGGAGGGTAGGCTTATTGCCTATCTAAGCAAGGCCTTATGTCCTAAACATTTAGGCCTATCAACTTATGAAAAGGAATTTCTGGCAGTGGTCTTTGTAGTGGATAAATGGAGGCATTATTTGTATGGCCACCCTTTGTGATCAAAACAGACCATGAAAGCTTGAAACATTTAATAGAATAGAAGGTGATCGATGGGTTGCAACCGAAATGGATTTCCAAACTATTGGGATTTGACTACACTATCAGTTATATGAAGGGGGTGGATAACAAGGCAGCAGATGCACTCTCTAGGCAATATGAGAGCACTACTGCAATTCAATGTAATGCCATTTTTGTGGTTCAACCACAATGGGTGACTCAAGTGCTTGCCAGTCTGAAGGGTGATCAAGAGGTCCAAAAGATAATGGAAGGGTTAGTTATCAATCCTCAAGATTTTCAAAAGTTCACTTACAAACAGGGGCTACTAAGAAGGGAAGGAAAAATCTACATATGGAGTAACACTAAGTTAAGGCAGAAAATTGTAGAGGAATTACACACTACACCCTTGGGAGGCCACTCTGGAATCTTGGGAACTTGTAAAAGAGTTGCTCAATATTTCTATTGGCCATGCATGAAGGATGATGTTAAGAGGTGGATTGGGCCATGTGATGTTTGTTGTTGGTCCCAAAGGTGGCAACAAGGGTGAAAATACAGCTAGAGGGGGGGTGAATAGCTGTTTAAAATTTTTCGCCCTCTTTTAAAAACTAAACCTCTTGCTTACAAAATCCTCCTGCAGTTGATAACAGACTGCAAGTGATGGTGTAAAATGCACAGCGGAATTATAGAGTGTAAAGCGGTTTTAGAGGCGGTTTGTAAAATGCGGTTTTGCTAGCGGTTTTGGTAAGTGCAGTTTTACAAACACGTGTGGTTTTGACTTTGTTAACTCCAAACACTATTTCACAATAATGGATAACTATATAAAGATCAAACAGAGAAACAGAAAGATAATTAGTAAGCACAAGTAAATATAAATGCAGAAAATAAGAACACAATATTTGGAGTGGTTCAATCGATAAACGATCTACGTCCACTACCAAGATGGTTAGTCTTGGATTTCTAAGAGAGATTTTATATTAAGTATTTGAGAGATTACACAGTACAATAAAATCTTTTCTATGAAGAACAAATCCTAGACTATAACCAGTGTATCTCAAATGTATAATCTATGTGATTAAACAAGTGAGGTGTGTGTGTGAGAACAAGATCAAGGCTCTTTAAATCTGTGAGATGTAGAGCTCAATGATTCTTGAATGTATTAAGGCTTGATTTCTGGGCTGGGGAATATTTCTTGAAGTATGAAGATGAAGATTCAAAGGGTTGAATAATTTCTGGGCAGAGCTTCAACTTCACATGAACATAGCAATTTTTCAATTTTTCAAGCAATCTTCAAATGGTGAAGATTAGGGGTATTTATACCCAAGCATCAAGAAACTAGCCGTTGGATACAGCTGTTGTAAGGACAGTACTTGATGCAATCCTATTGGTCCACAGTAACCACTTTTGTCCTTTGGTACAGCTGCTGCAGATAAAGCTGATCAGGCTCCAGCTGCAAGCAATGAGGTTAGGACACCTGTCACCTTTTCAAGATCCTTGCAAATCTTCCCTGACATTGAATCACGTGACAAGATTTGGTGGCTGACTTTAGATATTGCTGACGTGGATTCCAACGGATAAAAAGTGGTTCACTTCAAGTAGCCAATCATTGGATGCGGTTGGTGAGGAGCGGTTTGACAAGAGCGGTTTCACCAGCGTTTGAGGATCCTTCAGTGCGGTTGAGATTTGGAACTGCAATGCGATTGCATGTGCGGTTCAACAAGGCGGTTTGCACACTGGAGTTCAGGAGCGGTTCTTAACCAAGAATTCCACTAGGCGGTTTTGAACTTCTGAACTGCATATCCTTAGATCCAATGAGTCTTGTGCCAGTCTTCAAGCCTAAATTTAACCTATTCTATAAAATGGACTTAGCTAAAAAATTGAAGTCTAAGCTTCATTACATAGGGTCCTAAAGTCCTTTAAAAATAGACAGGAGGTTATGGTATCAATCAAATCTAATACAAAATAGGAGGGTTAAAACATGCATACCCAACAATCTCCCCCTATTTGATTGATGCCATTACCAACTATAACTAAAGCAAACATTGTACTTGGTAAAACATGTCCATAAGAATTAACATGGTAATTCATGTTCCAAGTCAATGCACACACTTAGCTTAAGCTATAGATTTTTATACTTTCTAAAAGATAAAAACTTTCAATATGGAAAGTTATAGAAATGCATTCAGTGCACTTAAAAATTGTGAGTTTAAGTTCAAAGTGCGGTTTAAACTGAATGTTTAAACATCAATTCAAAATAGTGATATTAAGTTAGAAAATATTTGAATGAGGTTATAAACCATAAGAGGTTTCATTGTTCTACAAACAAGCAGTTTGATATGAACAAGGTTTTGGAACCAATGATGCATTTTCCATTACTACCAATGCGGTTACACTTACAATGGTAGAGAAGCAATATACAAAGGTTAAAAAAAGAAGTTGGACAAAAATACATGGAGTGCGATCCAACAAATCAAAAAGGAGTTCAGCAAAAAAGATAAGAGGAATTACAAAAGAGAAGTCCTATTGCTGACGCGGTCGATGATGAGGCGGTTGATGATGATGACGCGGTTGCTCTCTTGGTTGATTCACTTCCTGGTTGGGCAACTGCGGTCCTGATGATGGTCTGAAGGCTGAGCTTTCACCTCTGATATTTCTTCTTAAAGCTCTAAGGTCTTCAACCTGCCTAGCAAGAGTAGTTTCAACAGTTTTGAGAGCGATTACAGATTCAGCAGCAGCAGTTCCAACAGCATCAACTGATCTTGAGTTGGCATCAACATTGTCTTTGATCTGAGAGGTGAATCCTTCAATGCAGGCCTTCAAGGAATTGTAGAATGTGAAGATCTCATCCTGAATGGCTACTGTTTGAGTAGATAGAGCATCTCTAAGCGGTTCCGCATCAACAAATCACATTCGTGTTGGACTTCAATTCCTTGATGGAGTTGTCTAGCTTGAGGTTGAAGCCCGCCTCGAGGTTCTCAAATCAAGGAGATATCATCATCAAAGGTTTTTACTTGCTCTTTGATACTGCTCCCATTATGTTGAGGTCAACATTGATTCTCGTCTTTTAGGGAGTCCAAGCTCACTAAAGATTTTCACCGCAAGTCATCCAGAGCGGTTTGGGAAGGAGCGGCCGAGGCCGAGGCTTGTTGCGGTTGGGTTTCTTGGAGGGTCTTCATGAAAGAAATCAGCGTAGTTGGTGGAGGTGACAAACTCACTCGGAAAGATTGGTGAGCATTTCATGAAGTTGTGATTTCGAAACAAAGATCACCCATGGAACTATGCACTCCGGCTAAGTCTTCTTTGAAGCCTTGAAAGCACGCCGTAGCCGCGGTTTTGACAGCCTTCAATGTCCGGGTAGTTGAGGATGTGGAAATTCTCTCCCCCTTAATGGCATCAATCAATCGGGCTTTCATGATTGCCAGCTTGTGGTTTCGAGAGTCCACTTTGGAAAGAAGGATGCGGTTGGAGGCTTCCAGAGATTGATTGGAGGCAAACAGGCAAGGTTAGATTCCGTGAGCTTCAAAGATATGCCCTTGGTTTACAACCAACTGTGATTGAATTAGTTGGAGGGTGGAAAGAATTTGGAGGTAGTCAGAAGGAGCGGTTTGAAGGGATGGAATTTGGGTAATTGAGGGAGGCGGTTGAGATTGGGTTGTAGGGGCGGTTTGAGGTAAAGGGGATAGGAGGGTTTGGAATACACGGGTGGCTGGGACAGTGAATTGTGAATCGGTTGAGGGAGGTAGAGGAAGTGTTCGGGGTAAAGTGGAAGGTGCGGTTGGGATGGTTGGAATTGGTGCGGTTGAAATAGGTGCGGTTGGAGGAGGTGGAATGTTTGTGGTTGGAATTTCAAAAGTGATAGGGTTGGAATTTGAGGATGAACTGGTGGTGTGAACTTCAACAGAAGGGGATTTCTGTTGAGGAGGTGAAGTTTCTGGAATGGGAGAGGTTTGAGGAGGTGGGGTTGGAAGGCGGTCAGGAGTAGGAGATTTATGTTGGGGGGAATATTCAGGAGGTGGAGGAGTATTAACGCGGTTAGGGGATGGGGATCTATTGCGGTTTAGATTGGAAATAGAGATGGCTGGAGTGTGAATGGAATAAGGTGGTGATTGGGCGCGGTTGGAATTTTGGATAGATGGGGAGCGGTTTGTTTTCTCAGGTGAGGGAGTTTGGGATTTGTTTTGGCTAGAAGAAGAGTAAGATTCTGAAAGGGATTTGGATGGTGTATGGGAAGTGGAATAGGAAGAAGAATGAGATGAAGGTGGAGATGGAGAAGGTTGGTTGCGAACTCGGTGAAGAAACCGCTTGGGGCCTTTGGTTGGGGTCTTTTTCTGAACAATCTGCTTAACCCTCTTTGGTTTCTCCCCCTGAGAGGTTGCAGCTCTTTGCGGTTGAGGAGGAGAAAGCGGCTTTGGTGATAGAGTTTTGGCTGGTGAGGAATGATGGGAGCGGTTAGGAGATTGAGGTGGTGTTGGGATAAGTGTTTGGGTTTGGGGTGGTTGAGAAGGTGGCGGTTGGGGAATAGGATCCTTGGTTTTTCCTGAGGCAGCACCCTTCTCAGCTTGCTTCTTCTTTATCCTCTCAATCTCAGCTTCATAGTAAACAGCTAACTCCTCATCAGTCATCTTGGCTAGCTCAGCCTGAGTTTCTTTTGCCTTCTTGGCCTTGGCAATCAATGGAGGAATAGTTGCATCCTCCTCTTCTTCTTCTTCTTCAACCACTTCATCCGTAAGTGTCATCTTTTCCTTTTCTTTTCTTGGCTTCTTCCAGCCGGGCTCGCACCGCATGCACCACGCGGTTGGGTAGGTGCGGTTTTGGTTTTCTTCAGAGCGGTTCTCGCAGGGGCTTTTCTCTTCTTTGTAACCGCTTTGCAGCCTTTAGTCAGCCCTTGATCGCGGTTGCATCTCAACAAAAGGTTCTTTGGGTTGGAAGGTATCGCATCATAGAGAGCTCGTAGTCATCATTGCCAAAAGAGAATCAAGGAGTGTAAAGTCTTGAGGCCTAAGGATTCTTCAACTCCCAATGATAGCAAATGTCAGGGTAGTAGTCCTCATATCTTCCAAGTGTTAATAATTTCCAAAGATGGCGGTCCGCAATCTACCAAAGGGTCTCCACCGGTATGCACATCTTTGGTCTTTAGCCGGTAGGCATCAATGCCGCCGCGCCTCTCATCAAGATCTTGGGCCAATGGAGCTTCATGCCAATGAAGATAGCACAAAGAATATCGCCACCGATGAGAAGTAAAGTTGTTGTGGTTTCTGTTTTCCCACATACGTACTTTCCAACTATGTAGCACAAATGGCTCATCGCTTCTCCAAACTCTCTCCTTGCTATCTTCTTGTAGGAGCGACAAGGAATCTAGCCTTCCAGTGAGAGTGGAGCAAGTAGCATCTTGGATCTCTGGGATACTTCAACCGGAGCATTAGATACGTGGAAGTCAAAGGTGCCTCGATATCCAGGTAGTCAATTGAGACTTTGAATCCTTCTACAATTCCCACTAAGTTGGGGATCTTCGTTCCATCTCGAAAGGACGCCTCTCCCTTGACCGCGGTCCGGTAGAATTGATCAATGAACAAAGGGACGGTATAGGTTTGCTGTTTGTCAAGAGGGGAAGGATTCCCGAATCTCGCATCTTCCTAATCATCTCCCTTCCAAGAGCATCACCGCAACTCAGTTCGTTTATCTCCCAACCTCGGTAGGAAATACTTGGTATTCTACAAAGAAAACACACAAGTTAGAACATTTTAGGAAAATCACAGCTTCAGCGGTTGGTGCACAAATGCGGTTGGCAATAGTGCGGTTTTGGAAATGAGAATTTCCAACTTCAAGGAAACTGTGAATACAAGTAGGAAAACAAATAAGAAAAACACAAAAGTATATTTACTTAGTACGTAGCATTGTAATCCAAGGTTATCCCACACTGCAAGCGGTGCTTAGAGAGGAAGGTTATGGTGTCCACCTTTATATACTTAGTAATACTTAAGTAATTTCTAAGCATGCGGTTCAAAAGAATATGCGGTTTTCAAAGATGCGGTTGACAAAAGAGAAATATGCGGTTCATATGATGCGGTTTTGAAACAAGAATTAATTCACTTATAAGTGCGGTTTCAAAACATAGCATGCGGTTCTAATGACGCGGTTCAAACATGCAAAAACAGAATCAATATTTCAAAAATTTTCTAAGTATGGAAAACAAGATTGAGAATTAGGTTAAACCAAAACATATCAAATTTCAAAAACGAAGATGAACAGTTACATGAGTGCATGAAGAACACGAAGAACATCAAGAACAGATATTTGAAGAATGTTAACCAAAATGAACAAATAACATGTCAAAATGATCACATTGAGCAGTAGATTAACAATATAACAATAAAAATCATTACTTTACTCAGAATCACCCAGAAAATGAAAAAATCATAAAGTTGGTTTTCGAAACAAAAATTTTCAAAAGTTCCAAATTAGTGTCCTAGATGATCATTGATCATGAAATAAAGCATATAATCCTAATCTAGACATGATTCCGAGCATATCCCAACAAATTTCATACAAAAAGATCAATAAATGAAGAACATATGAACAAAAGTCAGTTCTTGGTGTTCGAACATTCAAGGGTTCAACAATGGCGAATTAGAGCAAGTTTAAACAAGTATGATTTCAGAATAGTAAGAGGATTAGGGTTCAAAAGTCATACTATGTCAAAGATTGGTTGTTTGGGTGCCATTGACTTGAAAACTTAAAGCTTTTAAACGCAGATTACGAAAAGAGAAGAAGAGTTTGGTGAAGCACTGACACTTGAAGGTACAAGGTCAGAGAAGACAGTTCGTAAAGGTTTGAAAAGGTGAGATATGTCTTCTATATATAGGAAAGGTTTAGGGTTTGGCAAATTGAAAGGACAGCTTTAGTTTCACCAACTCAAAGGAATCATTGCAAATCATGCACCCTTTCAGCTTCAACACATCAACCAATGACGGCTGACAAGAAGGCCATTTAATACTAATGTTCCCTTTGCATTGAATGCTCTTTAAAATTTAAATTTTCGTGGGAAAACATTTGCAAATAAACCCTTAAAAGAAAAAAATAAGGACTGAAAAATAAATAAAAGAATTTGAACGCTTTTTTTTTTTTAATAAATATAAGTAAAGATAGAAAATACTCTAAGTTGAAACGCGGTTGAGGTCCAAGCGGTTGAGCCGCAAAGATGTGGTTTGAGTGAAGCGGTTGTGCAGTTGCGGTTGGACATACTTGCGGTTTGATGCACGCGGTTCAACAGAGGAATTGAAACTATACTCAACATACAAGTTAGCTAATAAAAAAATGGAATTTATTTAAGTTCAAGCATACCCATTTCTCCTCTAAGGAATGAAAACCTCTTGGAGTCAAGAGCCTTGGTGAGGATATCGCAACTTGTCTCTGTCCCCACGTACTCTAAATGGATATTCCTCTTCTCCACATGGTCTTTAAGGAAATGATACTTGATATCTATATGCTTGGTCTTGGAATGCATGACAGGTTGTTGGAGACTCGAAATAGTTGAAGTGTTGTCACACATGATGGGGCAATTCCCTTCATGGATTCCATAGTCCACCAACCGCCGCTTTCATCCAAAGGATTTGACAAAGAATAACTACCAAAAAGAATGTACTCACTCCGTGGTTGACACCGAAACCGATGCTTGCTTCTTGCCGCCCAAGCAACTAGTCTATTCCCAAGGAAATGACAAGTACCACTAGTGCTTTTCCCGTCAATAGTACAAGCCGCATAATCTGCATCTCGAATAACCTACAAGATCGAAGTTCGAATCTTTGGAATACCAAAGTCCAAGGTTAGTGGTTCCAGATAAATAGCGGATTATACGCTTGACTGCAATAAGATGTGCTTCTCTAGGATCTGCTTGGTAGCGTGCACATACACAGACGCTAAACATGATATCTGGCCTACTAGCAGTTAAGTAAAGTAATGAGCCGATCATACCTCGATATAAATTTTGATCAACTTTCTTACCTTTGAGATCTTTATCTAACTTATTGTCGGTGGCCATAGGAGTATCATATGCTTTAGCACTTTCTAATCCAAACTTCTTTATCAACTCCTTGGTGTACTTGGCTTGGCTGATGAAGATACCTTCTTCGCATTGCTTGATTTGAAGCCCGAGGAAGAAAGTTAATTCTCCAATCATGCTCATTTCAAACTTGCTTTTCATTAGCTTCTCGAAACGCTTACAAAGTAACTCATTAGTAGAACCAAAAATAATATCATCGACATATATTTGAACAAGTAAAGTATGCTCATTATATTTGGCAATAAAAAGAGTTGTATCAATTTTACCACGTTTAAATCCTTTTTCTAGTAAAAATTTAGAAAGAGTCTCATACCATGCCTCGGAGCTTGCTTAAGTCCATACAAAGCTTTCCGGAGTTTGTAGACATGATTGGGAAATTTGGAGTCTTCAAATCCAGTGTGGTTGGGCAACATACACGGCCTCTGCAGCCGCCGTTGAGGAATGCACTCTTTACGTCCATTTGATATAACTTGAAATGCTTGAAAGAGGCGTAGGCTAAGAAGATTCTCGATAGCTTCCAATCTTGCAACCGGAGCAAAGGTTTCATCATAATCAATTCCTTCTTCTTGCCTATATCCTTGTGCAACCAACCTTGCTTTATTCCTAGTGATGCTTCCATTCTCGTCCATCTTATTCCTAAATACCCACTTAGTTCCTATCACTCCTCGATCCCGAGGTCTAGGCACCAAAGTCCAGACCTTGCATCTTTCAAATCTGGTTGAGTTCTTCTTGCATAGCAACGACCCAACCGGAATCTTGGAGTGCTTCATCAATCTTCTTGGGTTCAACTTGAGATAAAAATGAAGTATGCTCGTCATAGTTCGATCTCCTTGTTTGAACACCGGAAAACAGATCACCAATCACATTTGTGAGGGGGCGACTGCTGACTTCACGAACCTCCGGGGGTAAGTCCGGTTGGATCGAGGTTTGTCAAGATCTTCAATTGGAACGTCGTTAGATCCTTCAGCGAAGTCATGAAATGTAAGTTGACGAAGAGGTTCTATAAGCTGGATAGGGGAATTCTCAACTTCTTCTTCCCTAGGAGTTGCATCTGGAGTAGGAACTTCAGGTGTTGTTTCAAAGGTGCGGTTTGAGGAAATTTCAGTTGAGGGTGCTGGATTTTGCGATTGAGGTTCAGGTGCGGTTTGAGATGGTTCACCTGGTTCATTATGCTCAACAAAATCATCAGCAACATTTGGAGCCAAATGTGGCTCAAGGAGAGAATGCTCATCAAAAGTAACATGGACAGACTCAACTATTTTTAAATTAGTTTTATTGAAAACACGAAAAGCTTTTGAATGTTTAGCATACCCAACAAAAATACCTTCATCGGCTTTAGCTCCGAATTTACCTCTATTTTCTCTTCCGTTGTAGAGGACAAAACATTTGCAGCCAAAGATCTTGAAGAATGCAATGTTGGGGGTTCTTCTTCGCCAAAGCTCATAGGGAGTCTTGTTATAGGTTTTGTTGATGTGGGAGCGGTTCTGAGTGAAGCATGCTGTATTGATTGCTTCACCCAAAATACTTAGGTAGCTTCGTTCCGCATATCATTGTTTTTCCAAATTTCAATCAACGTCCTATTCTTCCTTTCCACAACCCCATTTTGTTGTGGAACACCAGGCCGTTGAAAAATTGTGATCAATCCTACGGTCATCACAATACCGAGCAACACCGTTGTTCTTAAATTCTCGTTCCATTATCTCGATCGAACACTAACGATGTCATCTTCTTTTGAGTTTGGAGTCGTCTAAAAGTGCGGTGAGAATCTCATAGCAGTCATCTTTGGAAATCATCATCTCAACCCACGTATATCTTGAGTAATCATCCACCACCACTAAGGTATATCTATTTCCTCCACGTCGGGCAGTGGTTACGGGTCCAAACAAATCTATGTGAAGCAGCTTGTAAGCATCTTGAAGTTGATGGAGCGGTCTTGCTGGGTGAAAGACGACGCGGATCGCTTACTAAGCCGGTAGGCATGCACCGCATTTCTCGGATGGTGGTCAGCCACTTTGGGTAAACCACGAACGAGGTTTTCCCTACAAATCTTTGCAAGATACTTGAAGTTCAAGTGGCTCAACCTCTTGTGCCATAGCCAACTATTTTCGCTCACATTCTTAGCTACAAAACAGAGATTAGTAATACTACATGCGTAATTTAGATCAATAATGTAAATATTACTCTTACGAATCCCCGTGAGTAGGGTGACGCCGGAAATGCTATCTTTGATAAAGCAACTTTGATGACGTGAAGTTGCAAAGCATTCCTTTGTCGCAAAATTGAGAAATTGAAAGGAGGTTGTGCTTGAAGTCCTTCAACAAGAGAAACCTTCTCAATGGTTAGGTTTCCTCTCCTTATAACACCATATCCAACGGTCTTGCCTTTGTTGTTGTCACCAAAGGTTACAGGACGGACCACTTGCTTCAACGACATCTTCAAGTAATGATCTATCTCCAAATATATGTCTTGAGCACCACCGTCAAGATACCATTCATTATCCTCGGAGTGACCAGCCATGAAGCAGAGGACCCGAAATGTAAACATTAAGAACGAGGTCCCCTTTATTCCTCGGGTCCTGGTTAGCAACCCTTTACGACCCACACCTCGCTTGATGTAAGGAGGTTTACTCTTCCCGGCATTGGATGTGAACCGCAAAAGGCATTCTCAGCCTTGTGACCTAAACCATCACACACAGAACATTTATAATAGCTATAAGCTTCATGAGGTTTTACTAACTCCTTACTCTTCTTAGGAGTTGCATGCGGTTTGGGACAAGGAAGCGGTTTTGGAGGAGCGGTTCCAGCTAAAAGTCCTACTCGAGATAAAGGGAACAGGCTTTGGTTTGACCACGTATTTCCTGGGAACGCTATTCCTGCTTTTGAAGGCAGGAGGAGCGGTCGAAGAAGATGCGCGGTCAGACCTGGAGTTGGCAGCACCACCTTTTCCACCAGGAGCGGTTGGAGCAGGTATGCGACCAATTCCATAAGCCATTTCCTCTTCAGCTGCTTCCACAGAATCCTTTGGTTTTAACACCGAATTCTTCCCATATTGCTTTCCTTTTGGGTAGACATAATTAATTTGTCGTGCTTTACCCTTTTCTTTAGCATGCTTCCCCTTAGGAATTTCTTTAGTTAGTTCCAAAATTTCCTCATCCTTTTCACTCGAGGATGCACACTTCTCCTCTTCCTCAGATCCAAAACCTAGGCCTTCCTTAATTCCAGGAGGAACTTGGAAGTCCATGATTTTATCCTTGGTGGATTGAGACTTGAGCCACGAATCAATAATCTTTTGGCGATCGTTGATTTGGGTTACCAAGTCATCATTCCGGAGTTGAAGTGCAGCAACCTTAGTTTCAAGGATGCGGTTCTGATCAGCAAGAGGAGTCATACTTCTGATTTGGTCCTTAAGATTTGAAATTTCGGACTTCATCACAGTTTTCTCCGTCTTGTACAGATTAAGTTCATCATGAGCTAAGCTTAAGGCTTTCTTAAGATTAGAGAATTGATGGATCACCATTTCAGCTTCCTTGAACATCCTTTCATGTTCCATGGGAGAAACCTCTTCCACCACCTTTTTTAAAATTTTCTTCTTTGGAATTGTTTTTGAAGGTGGAGCATTTGTAGGAGGAAAAATGGGACGTGAATACGAGCAATTTTCTATCTTAATGCTAGGAGTAAGTTTGATATCATCATCCAATTTAAAATTTGGAAGTTTTGTAGAAACCTCTTTCTCTTCCATATCTTGCGACTCGATTGACTCAGAATCTGACTCATCGGAAGCGTCTGCAATTAAGCAGAGATTAACCTCTTCGGTTTCATCATCACTTCCATCATCCGAATCTGTTTCAATCCAAGTAGCCAATTCCTTGGAATTCTCTTCCTCCTCAGCAACCATTCCCTTGCGACGAGAAAATTTCGCAGGAGAGGTTTTCTTTTTCATGTATTCATATTTAGGCTGTGGACACTCAGATGCGAAGTGACCAGGTTTTCTACAATTGTAGCAAACTAGATCACTCTTTTTCTTTGTATCTCCAGCCTTAGAAAACGTTGCAGGAGGTTTGCCTTTTGAAAATGATTTTTGAAAGGTTTTGAAGATTTTCTAAATTTTTGGAATCTTTTCACAAACATGGCAAAATCATCATCATCCATCTCGATGAGTGATGAGGTTGATATGGAAGGATCAGTGGTTTGGTTGGATGTAGATGGTTTCTCCTCATGTTCCACGACGGACATGGATAGTGATTTGATTTTCCCTTCAATTTCTTCAATATGATTTAATGTTAATTCATAGACTCTAAGATTGGCGTACAAGTTACTTAACGATCAAGTACCCAAAACTTTGGAGTCTTCTAAAGAGGAAGCCTTATTTACCCATTTAGAACCTAAAGCAGATAGGAAAGTCATATTGATTTCCTTATCGGTTAAAGTTTTGCCAAGAGATCTACAAGCATTAACTACCTCAACATATCGGTCGTAGGTTTGACGCAAGGTTTCGTTGGATTTTCTGTTGAAGTTGTTGTATGATCTTTCAACAGCATATAATTTGCTTTCCTTGCATTCGTCATCACCTTCGAGGTAGCTCTCAATGGCATCCCACATCTGCTTTGCGGTTTTGAGGTACTGTAAGTACCCAAATCTGGCTCATGCCTTCCGGTTAATTTTCCCGACATTTCGGTAAGTTTTCCGGTAATTCCCCGGACCTTCCTAGTGTTCCGGAAATGTCCCGGAACAGTCCCAAATTTAAATTAGGGTCAGTAAGGAGCCTTCCTAATTAAGAAAACACGTTTTTCTTAATTAGGGAGAAGCTTCTAGAATGATGCCACCTTGCATGGTTCTAGAATGCTGAGTCATTGTGGATAAGACCGCACGGCCTCATTTGCAAAGGGCCTGCAGCCGCACGGCTTCATTAGCCTTATCCAGACTGCCTATAAATAGAGCCCTCCTCTACCCATTTCAAAAACAAGAACAACAACAACACAAACAATCACACACACACACACTCCATAGCAAATCCGTACGTGAAGAAAACCCTCAAGGCTCAAGAAGGCGAAGAAGAAGCTCAAGAAGCCATCTCCCTCCTCCTTGAAGACCCAAGAAGAACCTCTCCTCCTAGCTCCGTCCGAAGAAGCGAAGGAAACGATTGGTAACCTCGCACGCCCTAACCTTGCATTTTAATTGATATACTTGCTCATTGCATTCATATATCTTGCTTGGGACTTGGCATTTATTCATAAAGATCATATCTTTATCACCCCTTTCCCTTTCGCATGCATTAAGACCTCATTTGTCATAAAAATGTAGTCTTTTTCATAAAGGTGCATCCTTTGCACCTAAAATCCCTATTTTCCAATAAAAATGTTATCTTTATGCATCATTTGCATACAAAGATCAAATCTTTTTTTTCAATAAAAATGCATCCTTTGAATCAAAACCCCTTTTTCAATGCATCATTTGCATAAAAATCAAATCTTTATGCATCATTTGCATAAAGATCATTTCTTTAAATCAAAAAGCATCATTTGCTAAAACCAAAATGTCATCTTTTCATTAAAGAGTCATTTTTTTATCATGCATTTCCCCCTTTCCCCAACCTTGGAATGGACCGGTGTAAAAGTTCTCATCTTTGCATCGTTCCTTCCATTAAAGGTTCATGATTTCTTTAGGAAAAGGATAACCTTGAACCCTATATCTCCGATTATCGCTTAAGAATGAGTATGAAGCCTCTATACGAGCTCGACCGTCTTAAAGCGTAGGATTGATGGGCTAAGGACATTCCTTCCTAAAGAACCTCATCTTTGACCCAAAAGAGAGTCATTCTCTCGATCACGCAAGTCCCGAGGGTCCCGAGGTTTAAAATGCGATGATCATAAGTCATAAGATGAGGACGGGATCATAATCCCAAATACATAAATTCCAAGGAATCCCGAGCGACAACCAACAAATGGTTTGTACGTCCGAAGACAACTTGGGACATTCCCCCTTATTTTCAAACACATGCACACAAAGAAAGCACGCAAGCAAACACGATTAATGAAAGCTCGGGAGACTTGCTCCCGCAAGGCACTTTGGGTGAACGCCAAACGTTCTTCCCAAGGGGTAACTTAACCTCCGAACCCACAAAACCTTTTTTTTCAAAGTCTTGAGGTACTCAAAATGGCGTGGCGACTCCGTTTTTCAAATAACTCGGATGTCTTCAAACTCGCGTGAATTCCAATAAACAAAAGAATTTGGGCACACATTCACAGCTTGGCGACTACTGGGATCATCCCAAAGGAGAAAAGCTTTATTTTCAAAACAAAAGTCGATACTTGGTATATAGGTGGACCCCACTTACCCTTCCCGTATCGCTCCCTAACCCGGGCTTGGGATAACAAGGTGGTTTAACAATCCCACGTACTCAAGATCCCTTTTTGAAAAAAAAATTTTGAAAAAAATACAAAAAGCTTTTCCCTTTGAGCGGGTTAGACTCCCATCGCCGATTTCATTAATCGTGCTTGCTTTCTTTTACCATGCATTGCATCATTTGCATCTTGGAATCTCGCGCATACTTTGAAACGGGAAATAACCCGAAAAAATAGCAAAAGGAGTGGAACCCGGAAAATTGATCCATGCGCCGTACGGCTAATCCTCATAGGATTCTCGACCATACGACCTCGGGCAATTCCACCAGAAAATCATGGTTAATCCGGGCAAAGCCCTAGCGCCTTGGGGCTATTCAGCTCCATGATCGATCGGGGCTCCTTAAAATTTACGTGCTTATGTGTTGCATTTTCCCCGTCCCGAAAATCATTCCTTTAAAACACATTTATGAAAATCTCTCGTTTTAACTCAAAAAGGAACATTTTTAGGAGACCGCACACTACGCGCACTCCGATATATCCCGTACACTTTTGCACGCACGTCCTTCAAACCCGAGGGTGGTTCCACTGCAGCCACGGACACTCTTTACGATGCTCCCGGCGCGCACGGAATCATCCCAACCTCCCCATGGCAAACAAAGGTCGACCAATGCACACCCGTGTCACACGTTTCAAAATCCGTGACTTTTGGTTGGTTTTTGGTCTAGTCCGTGTCATATAGCCCAGCTTGCATACCCACGTAAAGGTCAAGCCTTAGCTCATAACGGAAACCAAGATTTTCGCTCAAGCGAAATTCCGCCGAAATTCCGACAAGGAAAAATCGGTGGGATCTTGACTCCGACATTGACTATTGACCTTGACCCGCACGGAATGCGTAAGAGTCAAGACCAAGTCTTTGCCAAAATAAAAGATCTTTCGCTCAAGCGAAGCTCGCCAAAATTCCGACAAGGAAAAATTGGCAAGATCTTGACCGGCATTGACTTCGATTCCGACTCGCGCATCGCGTATGCAACGAAGTTCAATGTGACACCGCGTCATCCGGCTTGCCGCCCGACCCATGCCTATTATATTCTCGACATTACCGAAAGTCAAAAACCGTCATTCGCTCAAGCGAAACTCGTCAAAGATCCGTCAAGGCGTAGAGACGAGACTTTCCCGTATTGCCTTGACTATAATCCGCATCGCTCGTGCGTTGAAAGGTCCTATGACCCGCTAGACCCGATAGGAGCGTTTCTTTACTCGGCCGGTGGGATCCGCGTGCCCTATAGGACCCTCGCCCGGGCCGTCCACCCCGGGAGGTCGAAATACAGTGGAATACGAGGGGCTTATAGACGTAGTGACGGAACCCACCGATCCAGATCTAGAGTAGTTGTGAAAAAGAAGGGCGTAACCCCTTTTCCAACCAAATAGATATTAATAAAAGACACTGTTTTAAGTAAACTTGAAGATTCTAATTTGCATATTGCCCGAGCCTTCAAATCCTAAACACCTACCCCGAGTCTAAACCTTTCCTATCCCTTTCCCGCCGAGAAAGAAGTGGGTGAGAACACCGGCCGCCGACTTGTTAGCGCAGTAATCCTCGTACAGCTCGCTGTAATCCTCGCCATCCGCCCGTAGAGTCGAATGACCGATTTGACAGAGAGCAAAGGCCGGTTTGGGTAACCAGATGACCAGGAAGAAGAGCTAGCCTATAACCAATGCCCTCCCCCATCTTCATATAACCCATTGCCAAAGACTGCCCTTTCTCGCCTCCTCCAATACCCCAAGCCGTTAGGGTCCCGACACCCTCGCTTCCTCCGAATCCCCCATGGGACCCTTTTCCTCCTTTCACCAGAGCCAAATTTCCCTACCTTGGAATCCCAAAGGCGCTTGACCTTTCCAATTTTGTCAACGCTCGTGAATTTGCCTACCTCTCGTATAGCTACAAATAAGAGTCGGGCCGGGAATGAGAATAGGAATGGGTGGATTTACAAAGTGATGATGACAGCTTCAAGAGAAGGAATGGACTTGGAGCCAACGGAAGTGAAACCCGAAGGGCAAGATGAGGCAGAAAGCCACTGCACTGAACAGGGATGAAATCACTTCAAAGTGTGTCCGCAGCCTCATGCAAAGGCTCCTGAGAATGATGAGGCAGTGTATGAGTCCTATATTCTAGAGTTCAATACTCCGTACAAGGACTTGGTAGGTGAATGGAGAAACTTGATCGAAGCTTTAGCCAAAAGAGGAAAGTGGGCTCCTCCCACCGATCTAGAACATGTAAGCGTCGCCGAAGCCAACCTCTCATCAGGAAGGGTAGACTCTATTACAAAGGTTAGTAGTCACTCCCGAAACTTGGTCGGAAGAAGAATGTATGGATGCCTTGGAAAGAGTCCTCGAGTTTAGAGGCGACCCTGGGCCCCTTTATGTCCTACGATGATAATGATGTCTTCCCGGTAATCCCTAAGCCCGAGGAAGAGTCTCGAGATACCCCTCATACGGCGTCAAGTATCCCGACCCGCTTTTGCCCTCATTGGTCATAAGAGCCAAGACGAAAGTTCCCACGAGAGCTACCGTAGTGACACCGATGAAGACACAATGCGCCAAGGGACAATAGAGGAGTGGTTAGCCCGTAAGCCAAAAAGCCCGGAAAATATCTCTCGACAAGAAGGAAAAGGAACCCGCCATGAGGTTCGACCCCGCGTAAATCCTTATTGATGATGGAATTTCCCATTTCGTAAAGTGTTTAGCCAATGTCCAAAATGCCGTCAAAAGGTTGACCCCTGTGGAAAGAAAAGACATGCTTGATACTGATGAGGAATGTGATCCTACTCGTTAAAGAAGTTGCTAGGATCGGATGAGAAAGCCATTTGCCAAGCTCCAAACTCGAAGTGATAATTCTTGTTGCATGCCGACTTTGAAAAGTTTGAATGAGACTCGTGAAAGCTTTAAACGGAGAATGTGAAAAGGTCAAAAGCCGGTAACCTCGGGACCAGATTCGGAAGCCGCCTATGCTTCCGATGCGCCGTCAATCGATCAATCGCCAGAATTGGCCATACGCCGCAAGAATCCGCCTCGACTTTGAAAGAATTGACGTAATCCTCCAAGAGGAATGATGACCAAGGAAAATCCAATGTCTATGTGATGACTCGGTCCGGGACAGATGAGTATTGAGCACCTAAGGGTGACAAAAGGAATGCCGTCTCTAACCAAAGACAGATAAAAGACCTTATAAGCTAGAAGCGTAAAAGCCTCGACTCGATAAGGAGGATCCAAATCCTAACTCGCCTGAAGTGTACCCAAGCCAATATCTCCTTATGGTCCCCGTTAACCTCTTCATACCCTCATAAGTTGAAACTAGAAGAAAGTTTGGCCAAGACCACGGTGCCCATAGATGTCACCCCGATGAGGTCGTCCAAATGATTGGAAATATCCACTATGGAAACATCATTACCTTCACCGAATCGACCTCGCCAAAGTATGGGGCTAGTCACAACGAACCTCTTTACATCACAAACCAGCTTAGAAGAGCGTCGATTGCCACGAGTACTAGTTGACGGGGTCTCGCAATGAATGTCTTGCCGCCTAAGATGATGGATTTATTGGATTTGAAGCCACCGTACTTAAAGCCTTCTAGTCGACTATTAAGGCCTACGACTCCACCGCACGATCGCTTTGGGGATCGCCACTCTCAAGATGTGGTTCGGAAAAAGGTCATGGATGTTGATTTTCAAGTTATTGACATTCCGATTTCATTTACCGCCTTGCTGACGGCCTTGGATCCACCGTGATAAACGGGGTAGCCTCTACTTTGCATCAAGGCCAAATTTCGCCGAGTGATGGAACTATCACCACCATTTATGGGGACAAAGGTCACAAAGAGAAGGAACCAAAGACCGGGACATCCCGATATTGGAGATCAAGCATGATGATGAAGGGTTAGCATTGACCGGATTCTCCGTAGCTTCTTCCAAGGCACAAGTGTGTTGCACCGACCTCACCACTACTTCCGATAAAATCCCTCCCCGCCATGAGGATGATGCGAAAAATGAGCTATCTTCCGGGACTTGGATTGGGTAGAAGACTTCAAGGTCGTAACACCATCATTGATGTGAAGGAGCAGACTACCGTATATGGCTTGGGGTACAAACCGAACTCTGGATGCCTAAAAGCTAAAGGCAAGAAAGGTGAAGGGGTCCACTCCATCCTTATACCGTCTCTCGACCCATTACTTTATAAAAGGAGGGACACAATATGATGAAAGTGATCGCTGCATCTCCTTGCGTAAAACCCTTCTAGAGAACCTTGAGAAAGTTAGAGGAAAGCCGCCCAATCCCGTTCGAAGAATGTTCCTTGATTTGCCGATATCCCCGGGGCTACCACTACCGTTCGTAATGAGTACGTCTTCAAAGGAAATCCGGCCGTTGTCAAAAGGTCGCATCCGGGACAATGGACTTCTCCGCCTTTGAGTTAGCTCTTCCAAAGATCGCCCAGATAGAAGCCGCCAAAGAAGAAGACAAATGGGTTTGCAAGAGTTGTTTGACGAAGAAGCACAAATCCCGTACTTGATCGACTTCGGGCCGTATGATGAGATAGTTGCCGTTATTGGAGACGATGGTGAAAGTCATTTTGATCCTCGCACTTTGGTGACTAAGACAGTAAATGCCATCAAGAATTGGGAGACATTCTCGTGGCCGATAGCCGCCGACAAAGAAATGATCACGGAGCTTGGATTGGTACCCCGTCCTCCTCAACCCGGCCGTGTCAAACACCCCGTTGTCTATTCGCTTGAGTCAGAATCTTCGAATTCCTGGCCTCGTAGTCATCCGAAGGCCTCACGCCCGAGGATTATGAAAATGTAATCGATGTCATCTTTCCCCTTATCTTGAATGAAATGACAAATCTTTCGATTATCCTCTTATTGCCAACTTAACAAATGATAAATTAACTCAAAACTTAACAACAGCTTAATAATGAATCATTTGAACAAGATGCAAACACACTAAACGAACAATACATTAAAGAAATCTTTAAGGTGTTTCGTAAAAGAGGAAAACCGGGCCCAAGCCGCCGAGGAGGTTTTGATAAGTGTGAACTGGGTACTATTGAGGAACCTAAAGAGACACAGATTGGAAGCTTCTTCCAGGGGTTGAAAGGGACAGACTAATCGAGCCGCTCGTAGAATACGTCGACGTGTTTGCATGGTCATACAAAGATATGCCGGGCTAGACAGCTCGATAGTAGAACACGTAATCCCTCTAGCACCGCATGCCAAGCCGCAGCGTAAACCGAGAAAGATCAAGCCGGAATGGTCTCTACAGGTGTCAAAGAAGAAATTGAGAAGCTACCGCGGGTAGGATTCATCGTAGTTATTGAATACCCGACATGGTTGTCCAACATCGTGACCGTAACCAAGGCCAATGGGAAGGTGCGCCGCCGTGTGGATTTCCGAGATCCGAACAAGGGCCCCAAAGACGACTACCCTCTCGCCAAACATAGACATCCCGGTGGACTCCACCGCCAACTACGAAGTCAAATCCTTCGTTGATGGTTTTGCAGTGCTACAACCGCATCAAGATGGCCGAGGAAGACCAAGAAAAGATCCCTTTACCACACCGCTGGGAACCCATCGTTATACAAGAATGCCATTCGGGCTCAAGAATGCCGGGGCTACTTACCAAAGGGCAACGACCGCACTTTTTCATGACATGATCCACAAGGAGATTGAGGTCTACGTAGACGACATGATAATCCACTCCAAAGGAGAAGGTGGGCAAGCACTTTGCTCGACCTACGAAAATTCTTTGAGAGGCCGAGACAAAGCATTCCATGAGACTAAACCCCGCCAAATGCACCTTCGGAGCGACAAGGGGAAAAGTGCTCTGGGTACATGGTCACTGAGCGAGGTATAGAAGTTGACCCCCGAAAGATCAAAGCTATCATGGATATGAGGCCACCTCAAACCTGCATGTAAGTCAAAAGCTTCACGGGTAAATTGCAAGACATTAGCCGTTTCACAATCGCTGACTACTATGTGCGAGCCCATCTTCAAGCTCATGAAGAAGAATGTGGACACGTAATGGACCGAAGAATGCCAAGATGCCTTCGACGCATCAAGGCATACTTAGTACATCCCCGTACTATGCCCCCACATAGATGTAAGCCTCTTCGCTTCTATCTCACCGTCACGTACACGGCATTGGGGCTATGCTTGCTCAAGAGAAGAAAGACTCTCGGTAGAAAATGCCATTTACTTTGTCACCGGAAGCTACAAGTGGAGTGAGCTCAATTACTCGCCGTGTGAAAAGACTTGTGCAGGACTCGGTCCGGGTAGTCGGCAAGTTGAAGCATTATATGCAAGCCCACCCCGTGAATTTGGTCTCGAAAATGGACCCCATCAAGTACATCTTTGACAAGCCTTCCCTATCGATGCGTCTAGCGAAGTGGTCCTTCTTCTTGGCGTAATACGACATCAACTATGTGACCGTAAAGGCCATCAAGGGTCAAGCATTGTCGATCACCCGGCGAACTTCCCCAAGAATGAAGACAGAGGGCCCGAACCCCAATTTCCGCATGAAGGGATCTTTGCAGCTGAGCTCGAAAATAGATGGCGCTGTTCTTTGACTGAGCCGCTAACAAAAGAGGAAATGGTGTAGGAATGCTATTGGTCGATCCGAAAGATGAGCATACCCCCATAGCCCTCAAGTTGAACTTTCCCGCCACGAACAATGCCGCCGAGTATGAAGCCCGCATTGCCGGGTTTGGAGGCCGCCTTAGAAAGAAATGTCAAGGAGCTCGAAGTTTACTGAGACTCACTGATCATCAACCAAGTCTCCAACAAGTGGAAGACTCGTAGACCCTAATCTGCAACGGTATCATGCCCATATGGAGGAGTTGATCGGACAGCTCCGAGAAGTGACTTTCCACTACTTGCCGAGGGAAAAGAACAGATTCGCAGATGCTCTAGCTACTCTAGCCTCATTGGGTAGAGATCCCCGAGGGAAAAGCCATAAAGCCCTTCAGAGTGGGTAGAAGAGAAGCCCCACTTTCGTTGTGAAGTGGACTGGGACCCGAGCCTATAAAGGAACCTCGGTATAATCAGATTTACCAATTCCTCAAAGACGGAGAGTCGCCTTTCGTAGACGAAGAAGGTAGACCAAAAGAAGGAGTCGAGCCAAAAGCTTGCAAGCCCCGAAAAGGTTGGCTTCTCGCATGTCATTCTAGGAGGCAACCTATACAAGAAGCGGTATCAAGGACCACTCCTCTTATGTGTCACTCAAGAAAGAGCCAGAGAGTTGATGACCGAAGTCCACAATGGTCCCCGCGGTCCTCACATGAATGCCAGAGCCCCGATGCAAGTGATCCTCGTAATGGGTTACTACCGGATCTCCATGGAAACAGATCGCGTTCGCACGTCCGAACTCGCGACAAATGCCGCCGGTTTGCCAACCTCAACCATCTCCCACCTCATGACCTCGTACCGCATGACGACTCCTTGGCCGTTTGCAACTTGGGGCATTGACGTGATAGGGAAAATATCCCCATAGAAGCAATGGGCACGAGTTCGTTTTGGTAGCCATTGACTACTTCACCAAGTGGGTAGAGGCCAAGTCCTACAAGGTCCTCACTTCCGTAAAAGTGGCCCAGCTTCATCAAAGAAAACATAATGTGCGTATATGGGGTGCCCAACGAGATCATTTCGATAATGGGTCACACTTCGAAGGAGATCGCGATAGACCGCCGTCGACCCGAGTTACTCGCCACAAGTCGTCCCCGTACATGCACCTCAAACCAATGGAGCCGTGGAAGCCGCTAATAAGACACTCGAGCGGATCATCCGAAGATGGCCACCCGTGGTCGTGATTGGCCCGAAAAGCCGCACCTAGCACTCGGGGCTGCGTAACGTCCTGTCGTAATGTACCACAGAGAAACTCCTTTTGCCCTAACTTACGGGATGGAAGCAAAGTGTTACCAAAGTGGAGTTGGAAATCCCGTCATTAAGGGTCCTCCCGGAAAACAAAGTGTCAATGAAGTGGAATGGTTGCGCTGGCATGATGAGTTAGCCCCGCTGACGAGAGAAGGCTAAAAGCCATGGAACACACCCGAGCCTACCAAAGGCGAATGGCCGAGCGTTTGATAAAAAGGTCAAGGCCGTAGACATCAAAGAGGGCGACTTAGTGCCGAAAGTAAAGCCCCCTACCGTAGACAACCCCGGGAAAATGGGAACCCGTCTCGGATCGGCCCTTATGTGGTGCGTAAAATACCGTCAGAGGAGCAATGAAGCTTGCGTACTTGGATGGCAATCCCTTTGTCCACCCGGCCAATGGTGATAAACTCCGAAGATACTATGTCCGATAAAAAAAAAAAAAAAATAATAATAATAAAAAAAAAAAAAAAAAGAAGAAAAAAAAAAAAGTGCAAAAAGAGTAATGCCCAACTAGGTCAAGACCCCAAAAAGGGCGCCTAGGCAAAAGACAGTGGCCGCACATAAAAAAAAAAAAAAAAAAAAAAAGAAAAAAAAAAAAAAAGTGCAAAAAGAGTAATGCCCACTAGGCCGAAAACCCCAAAAAGGGCGGTCTAGGCAAAAGACAAATGGCCGCACATGAAAAAAATTATTAGTTCACCGTAATGAACTACGAAGACCCGAGCCCCTTAGCCTTTCTTGTAAAAGGGGAACGTAGGCAGCCATATATGGTTCGGTCTAAACAATAAAAAGGACGATTAAGTTTCCATGAAATGTGTCCTAAACAATAAAAAGGACGATTAAGTTTCCATGAAATGTGTCCTAAATAATAAAAAGGACGATTAAGCTTCCATGAAGTGCGTCCTAAATAGTAAAGGGTATTTCAGTTTTCATAAAACGGGTCCCAATCAATAAAGACATTTGAATTTCCGTGAAATGTGTCTTGATTAATTTCTAAAATAATATTTCTTGTTCATTACAAGTTAAAAACTTCTTGATGAGTTCAAGCACGCCTACCTCTTAACTCGCTAACCTCGCTAAAAAGATCTAAAATACAATAAAATGCCTAAATAAACTAATGTGTTTGCAAAATGGCAATAAGAGGATCTTGAGAAAAGACTTGTCCGCCATCATTCGCCGAGTCTTCTTCGCCTTCTTCCCTTTTCCTCGCCTCGTCGAGTCTTCTTCCTTTCTTCTCAATAATGTCAGTATCCTCATCCCGACCTCTCGGTATCCTCACCGGAGCCTCTACCAACCCCGTGTCAATGAGCGCTCTCTATCCGAGCACGAGTCCGCACCTCCTCCCTCTCGAGCCTCGCCAAAGGAGCGACCTCTGACAATCTCGTACCGAGCCTCCATATCTCCGACCAAGTCACTCCGACCGGTTATGGCAACTCGCCTTAGCCTCGCCTCCTCGTAGTCCTACTCGAGTCACGCCGCCTCCCAATAAAGCTCGACGTCTATCCTCCAAGATAGCCCGAGTCGCTCCCATCTCCCTCTCGTACTACCCAAGTAGACAAAGGGTCAAGATGGTGCTCTTCCCGCTCCCGAAGATAGCCCCGGGTGGGAAAGCAAGATGTGTCCAAGCCCTCGAGAAGAAAGAGAAGCCGGCCGGATCTCTCATGTCCAATGACACCACCTCCATGGTCCGGATGTCCTCCCCAATCACTCAATGGCTCCCCGTAAAGCCCCAAACCGCCCGGATACCAAGCAGGTATGTAGAAGGACGACCGCCAGTAATCCCGGAACCCTCACAAAGATAAGACTCCCGAAATATCCTCCCGGGTCCGCAACCTCCAATGTGGTATCCACCAACGGATGTCCGAAGTGGATAGCCTAGCCATCATCAACTCCCAGCCTACCCCGTTCCGCCGCCTAGGTGCACCTCTCCGAGAAATCACCCAAGGGCACCGAGTCGGCAAAGCCCTGTGCAAAGCCCCGAGCCTCTCCCCGCAGCCCACAAAGTCAACATAGCCGGACTCCTGACCTCATGAAACGGTCTCCCGAGCCATCCTATCAATCCCATGAAATGTCTCTCCCAAAACCACGGACAATATCCTTCCCACTCGCAGCCTTCTCGACCATGTCCAAGAGGCCACTATGACAGATCCCCACTGACTCAAGAAGGAACAAAATAGAGAATACGCAGAGAATGAAAGCATCCATAGCCACCGTGGTCGCAGCCATATCTCGGAAACCCAAACTTGCCCGGGATATCGAAAGGTCAATCCTATCCGGTGCTACCATCATCCTCTCACCCTCTCCCAAAGGAATCTCGCAAAAGATGCAAGCTTTACCGTCACCGGCACGTCTCCGATCAGCGGAATAGATATAGCCTCGCCTCGGGACTCCCAATCAAGGCTCAAGTCTTCGTGCGTTGGGACGATTTCGTTGTAAGAAAAGCAAGAAACATGTCTCCTGACGTCCTGTAACTTTGCCGCGGCTCTCAACAGATCCCAATCGGGCGGAGATCCCTCAAATGCCATAAAGACTTGATCTTGAAGGAAGAATCAAGCAGCCCCTTGTGATTTTGGAAGTTATATCTCGCCCAAGATTGAAGACCGGATAGAAAATGGTCTCGCTTTCCCTTTGCAATCTAACGAGCTTCTCCATCGCAAAGTGATCAAAGATGGTGCTTTAGGTCCAAAATATGCTCGGGAACAATTGGGACAAGTCTAGAGTGAAAATGAAATGAAATGGCCAAGCCTTGCTTTTATTCGTAAAATAACCAGCTCGTACAGAATCGTTAGCCGCACGGCTACATTTGCCCTCAAGGCCATGCCGCACGGCTACATTAGCTCTCTCGCAGAAATTCTGCAAAGAACCAAAGTTGCTGCCCAAGGGAGTTTTCACCCCACTTTTTCAACCAAAACCCGTACAAAAACATATCCGTAAGCCATTCAAGCATTTATACACCATTATAAATCATTTTGGCCCATTTTCAGCCCCAATTCCAAGCAAAAAGTCGCCCAAGGCTCGATAATATGCAAATTGAAAAAGCATGAATTAGAAAAGCAAATAAAACATAAATACAATGTTTTCGCCCCATCGGCGCCCAAATAAAGCAAAAAATAAACAAGTTGTGCATAAAAATTGTAAATTGTTTGTTTTTGTTCCAAATCTATTCTAGAGACCTCCTAGGCCTCCGATTCTTCTTCATCTTCATCGCCGCTCGCCTCATAAATGCTAGCCTCCCTCATCAGTCCTCCCGGTCGCTCACATCGATAGATGGACATTATCGTGCCCGTACTCGCCCACCGCCTGCATCGTCGGGCTGGGTCCCCGCCCCGAGGCATGGCACCGGGAAGAGTACTCCGAGGCCGATGAGGTAGACGCCGTGCCCCGACGTGCCGTCTCTTGCGCCTGTGCTCCCGTGCATCCGCCGCCGCCTTCGAAGCGCAGCGCCTTCCTCGTAAGAGACCGGCACATGTCCTTCCAAACTCTATTCTCGCCTAACCACCCTATCGTAAGTGCGAGCCGGAACCCGAGAAAAAGAAGAGAAAAATCTCGTAAAATCTCGTAAAATTGCAAAAGCGTAAAATCGAAAGCTAAAAAGGGAATAAGACCCTAAGAGTACACTTACAAAGGCTATCAGCGGCAAGGTGTACCGGGGCTCCCTAGCACGGGGACAGTATCCTCATCCTCCTCGGCACTCCATGGACCACGTAGGACGATGCGCAGGAGGGATCGGCGGCCGCAGGCTCATCCTCCCCATATCCCCGAGTGACCGCCG
The DNA here is from genome assembly GCA_022495995.1 of Adenophora triphylla var. japonica. Lineage (NCBI taxonomy): Eukaryota > Viridiplantae > Streptophyta > Magnoliopsida > Asterales > Campanulaceae > Adenophora > Adenophora triphylla. Next base: position 543,754 of record JAFEMH010000209.1, on the reverse strand, counting down.
CCTTCACTAGCTTCGTGGCGTCCTCGTGCGCCGCTCCACAAACACAGCGTAGGGGGTGTCCATATCAAAATACTCCTCCGCAGCCTACGCCTCGCCCGGTACCTCTCAATCTCATCCACCGGCCTCCCCCCGGGCCGCAAAGATCCGTGGCCGGGAGGGTCGAAGGAGTAATGGCATCTAGCGGGGAACATGACCATGCCGCTCTCGAGAAGCGGTCCCCCAAGTAGATGACATCACATGTCGCCCCGTAAGCCACCTCCTCTCGCCTCGTCACCTTTATAGCATCTCCCAACAAAATCTCTCGGATACCGCCCTGTGGGTAGAAGTCCACTCCATCGTGCCCATCCCTCGTTGATGACCGGCCTCACCATTTTGTAGTCGAAGGTAATCCGGGTCTTCCCGTGAATTTATCTCTCGCATCTCCTCCAAATAACCATAGCAGTGGAAGATGGTGACATCACTGGCCGGTTCCAAGGGAAGAACCCGATCACCTCGCAAAACCAGCCCGCATGTTCAAAACATCAAAAGGTCATTTTCTCTCTTATAAAAGTCTCAAGACAAAGAAAAGAGAAAAGAAAAAAAAAAGGAGACTACCTCAAGGGCAAATGAAAAGCACCCATGGAAGCAGCCTTTGTTCCGACCGTACATGTCCAACGAGAAGTAGAGCTCCGCCAATCCGGCCTCTCCCCAAGAGACCGTCCCAATCCCATCAACATCCTCCAGAGTCGAGGAGGCAAGTCATAGCTATCGTCCTGCATTGGCAAAGATAGTGACCGATAGCATCAACCATATGAATGCTCTAGCTACCGCCAAGGGCCACATCATTAGCAAAGAAAATTTCCGCATGGAAGTCTCGGATCGCCACCTCGACATTCCGTGTCTCCATCCCCACCCTGGGAATCAGCTCAAACCCTACCAAAGCCCGGAACTCCTCCGCCGTGATGTGGTCCCTCCAAGTCACGGGCCTCCCAGCTGAACTCGTAAGCCCGTAATAGCAAAGTGAAATCGGCAGAGTCACCGTCGCCTCTCCCTACCAGTGAAAGCTATGAGTACCGCCCCACCGTAACTCGAAAGGGCCCGGACTAAGCCCTCGCTCTTCGAGGTGATGTGGACACCCCGGCCGATAGCCTCTACAAATGCATCCAGCGCAGCCCTCACTCACCGCTTGGGATTCACCCCATCCTTCTCAAAATCCGGCATCCTCTCGCCAAAGCTTGACCGCTATCTCCGACGGTCCTCTAGACTTGTTCTCCCGTAGACAAGCACATCAAAAGAAGCGCGCCCTTCATATCATTTCAAAAGCATGCATATATTCAAAAGTGCACATATTTTCAAAAGAAAAGCATTCATAAAAGTTTTTCTAGCATAACTTTTGCATAAAAAACGTGTCTTTCATCACTTGAAACGCGTCATTGCTTTCCTAAAGCACAAAATCACAATTTTTCGCACATAAGCATTATTTTTCAAAAATGGCATGCATGAATCATTTTCATCTTCCAAAATCATGTTTTCTCATTGAAAATCAGAATTTTGACCTAGTTCTAGCACAAGGCAAGAACTCCGTCTCATATTTTGAAAAAATTCTTACTTCATTTTGCGAGAAAAAGTGAGTCATTCTCATAATTTCACAAATAAAATTGCACATGCATATTCTTAGCCTCATAGGTTGTTCATGCATCTCAAAATCATTCAAAAAAAAATCATTCAAAATCCTATAATTCGGGTCAAGCCCTAAATCATTCAAAATCAAGCAAAATCATCGGATTTGAGCAAAATGAGAATGCTTACCCCAACTGATCGCGGGTTCGTTGATTTGTGCTCCCTTCTCCCCGGATAAAGCTCCGATGGAGGCGTAAGGAAGTCATACTTCCTCTCCGTCCTCACGAGCTCCTTCCTCCTCCTTCTCGCGGCCGCCGAGATGTTTCTCCTTGCTTGCCTTGGTATGGGATTGCCCTCCGGATCCATTTCAAATCAAAGGGAAGCAAAAGGGTTGAAGAATTTCGAAATTCTCTCTCTCTCTTCTCTCTCTCTCTGCGTTCTTGGGCGGCAACAAGTGCCCAATGCCCGTTCAAAACCTGATTTTAAATAATCTGGAAAAAACAGGCTTCTAGCCGTACGGCTTCTTTTTCTCCATCTCATGCCGGGCGGCCTCATTCGCTCTGAGCGTAAATTACAATCCCGCCCGGACCTTCCACTGGCATGCAATTTCCGTTATCTTTTAACCAAGATAACATCTTTCGTAAAATATCCCTTATTTCTTTAGCAATCAAGCTTTATTCCCAGTCGCCTCCGTTAATTCCGTTATAACGGGATAACACTAGGTGACAACCTCCGAATTGTCAGAACTCTAGACTTGTGCTACCTCTATCCGCGAATAGTGAAGTATGCCCAAGTCATTCCAACTTGTGCTACCTCTATCCGCGAATAGTGAAGTATGCCCGAGTCATTCCAAGTCATTTCAAATTGTGCTACCTCTATCCGCGAATAGTGACGTATGCCCAAGTCATTTCAACTTGTGCTACCTCTATCCGCGAATAGTGAAGTATGCCCAAGTCATTCCAACTTGTGCTACCTCTATCCGCGAATAGTGAAGTATGCCCAAGTCATTTCAACTTGTGCTACCTCTATCCGCGAATAGTGAAGTATGCCCAAGTTTCCCAACTTAAGTTACCTCTATCTCCGTCATAAAGAGATAGCGCCATAAGCTCTAGCTTCATACCGAATTGTCAAAATCTCAAGGATCCTAGACATCGTTCCTAACTATCTAGTGATGCTTGAACTACGATCAAGGCTTGATTCCTCCGGGATACGTAGGTAGCCTTTTATAAAAGGTCCAGCCATTCGACCACTTTGGTCACCCTGTTTCTTTGTCACTCCTCAGTGATAAAGCGCCCCCTCATAAAAGCTCAAAAATTCGACCACCTGGGTCACTCCTAGCATGACCCCAGTAGGATCAATTGCTTGACCTCCTAGGTCATTTTCTCTTCTTCTCTTCTTCCTTCCCCGGCGGATCCTAATCCCGAACTACGGCTGGCTTGATTCCTCCGGGATACGTAGGTAGCCTTCCAAAGGTTCGGCCACTCGACCACCTTGGTCTCCCAATCCGTCTCGGCATTCGCCGAGATCGGATCCTTTTCTATCGACAACCCCACTCGCCTTGCAAGTGACGTTGCCGAGGGCTTCTGTAAGTACCCAAATCGGCTCATGCCTTCCGGTTAATTTTCCCGACATTTCGGTAAGTTTTCCGGTAATTCCCTGACCTTCCTAGTGTTCGGAAATGTCCTGGAACAGTCCAAATTTAAATTAGGGCGTAAGGAGCCTTCCTAATTAAGAAAACACGTTTTTCTTAATTAGGGAGAAGCTTCTAGAATGATGCCACCTTGCATGGTTCTAGAATGCTGAGTCATTGTGGATAAGACCGCACGGCCTCATTTGCAAAGGGCCTGCAGCCGCACGGCTTCATTAGCCTTATCCAGACTGCCTATAAATAGAGCCCTCCTCTACCCATTTCAAAAACAAGAACAACAACAACACAAACAATCACACACACACACACTCCATAGCAGTCCAGACGTGAAGAAAAACCCTTGAAGGCTCAAGAAGGCGAAGAAGAAGCTCAAGAAGCCATCTCCCTCCTCCTTGAAGACCCAAGAAGAACCTCTCCTCCTAGCTCCGTCCGAAGAAGCGAAGGAAACGATTGGTAACCTCGCACGCCCTAACCTTGCATTTTAATTGATATACTTGCTCATTGCATTCATATATCTTGCTTGGGACTTGGCATTTATTCATAAAGATCATATCTTTATCACCCCCTTTCCCCTTTGCATGCATTAAGACCTCATTTGTCATAAAAATGTAGTCTTTTTCATAAAGGTGCATCCTTTTGCACCTAAAATCCCTATTTTCCAATAAAAATGTTATCTTTATGAATCATTTGCATACAAAGATCAAATCTTTTTTTTTCAATAAAAATGCATCCTTTGCATCAAAACCCCCTTTTTTCAATGCATCATTTGCATAAAAATCAAATCTTTATGCATCATTTGCATAAAGATCATTTCTTTAAATCAAAAAGCATCATTTGCTAAAACCAAAATGTCATCTTTTCATTAAAGAGTCATTTTTTTTATCATGCATTTCCCCTTTCCCCAACCTTGGAACGGACCGGTGTAAAAGTTCTCATCTTTGCATCGTTCCTTCCATTAAAGGTTCATGATTTCTTTAGGAAAAGGATAACCTTGAACCCTATATCTCCGATTATCGCTTAAGAATGAGTATGAAGCCTCTATACGAGCTCGACCGTCTTAAAGCGTAGGATTGATGGGCTAAGGACATTCCTTCCTAAAGAACCTCATCTTTGACCCAAAAGAGAGTCATTCTCTCGATCACGCAAGTCCCGAGGGTCCCGAGGTTTAAAATGCGATGATCATAAGTCATAAGATGAGGACGGGATCATAATCCCAAATACATAAATTCCAAGGAATCCCGAGCGACAACCAACAAATGGTTTGTACGTCCGGAAGACAACTTGGGACATTCCCCCCTTATTTTCAAACACATGCACACAAAGAAAGCACGCAAGCAAACACGATTAATGAAATCTAGGGAGACTTGCTCCGGCAAGGCACTTTGGGTGAACGCCAAACGTTCTTCCCAAGGGGTAACTTAACCTCCGAACCCATAAAACCTTTTTTTCAAAGTTTTGAGGTAATCAAAATGGCGTGGCGACTCCGTTTTTCAAATAACTCGGATGTCTTCAAACTCGCGTGAATTCCAATAAACAAAAGAATTTGGGCACACATTCACAGGTACATCACTTTCTGTAGAGTTGATACGGGGAGGGTTCCAGAAATGATGTGCCTAGCCTTGCTGTCCAAGGCAACCAATCTCTTCTCTTCATCCGACCACTCTTCTTTTGGCTTTTTGACCTCTGGAATTGTTGCACTGGTGGTTGCATCTGTGTTGGCCTTCATTGGAACTAACGGGCCATTGATCACGCACTCCACCAGCATTTCATCTATAGTTTCCAAATGAATAAGCATTCGGCACTTCCAGATGTCAAAGTGGTCTTCGTCCAAGATTGGAATGTGTGAATAGTTAACAGTAGTCATTGTCTTTGTATTTGTCATATCGAATCGGCACACAAGCTGTTAAGCTTGAAAAACAGTGGTTTTAAAATGTGTTAGCTCTGATACCACTTGTTGATCCTAAAGGTGGCAACAAAGGTGAAAATACAGCTAGAGGGGGGGTGAATAGCTGTTTAAAATTTTTCGCCCTCTTTTAAAAATTAAACCTCTTGCTTACAAAATCCTCCTGCAGTTGATAACAGACTGCAAGTGATGGTGTAAAATGCACAACGGAATTATAGAGTGTAAAGCGGTTTTAGAGGCGGTTTGTAAAATGCGGTTTTGCTAGCGGTTTTGGTAAGTGCAGTTTTACAAACACGTGTGGTTTTGACTTTGTTAACTCCAAACACTATTTCACAATAATGGATAACTATATAAAGATCAAACAGAGAAACAGAAAGATAATTAGTAAGCACAAGTAAATATAAATGCGGAAAATAAGAACACAATATTTGGAGTGGTTCAATCGATAAACGATCTACGTTCACTACCAAGATGGTTAGTCTTGGATTTCTAAGAGAGATTTTATATTAAGTATTTGAGAGATTACACAGTACAATAAAATCTTTTCTATGAAGAACAAATCCTAGACTATAACCAGTTGTGAATGTGGTGCCCAAAATTTTGTTGGATTCACGCGAGTTTGAAGACATCCGGTTTAATTTGAAAAACGGAGTCGCCACGCCATTTTGATTACCTTAAAACTTTGAAAAAAAGGTTTTTACTTGGGTTCGGAGGTTAAGTTACCCCTTGGGAAGAACGTTTGGCGTTCACCCAAAGTGCCTTGCCGGAGCAAGTCTCCCAAGATTTCAGTAATCGTGCTTGCTTGCGTGCTTTCTTGTGTGCATGTGTTTGAGAAAAAGGGGGGGGTAATGTCCCAAGTTGTCTTCCGGACGTATAAACCATTTGTTGGTTGTCGCTCGGGATTCCTTGGAATTTTATGTATTTGGGATTATGATCCCGTCCTCATCTTATGACTTGTGATCATCGCATTTTAACCTCGGGACCCTCGGGACTTGCGTGATCGAGAGAATGACTCTCTTTTGGTCAAAGATGAGGTTCTTTAGAAAAGGAGGGTCCTTAGCCCATCAATCCTACGCTTTAAGACGGTCGAGCTCGTATAGAGGCTTCATACTCTTTCTTAAGCGATAATCGGAGATATAGGGTTCAAGGTGTCCCTTTCTAAAGAAATCGTGAACCTTTAATGGAAGGAACGATGTAAAGATAGGATCTTTTACACCGGTCCGTTCCAAGGTTGGGGGATAGGGGAAATGCATGATGAAAAATGACTCTTTAATGAAAAGATGACATTTTTGGTTTTAGCAAATGATGCTTTTTGATTGAAAGAAATGATCTTTATGCAAGTGATGCGTAAAGATAGGATTTTTATGCAAATGATGCATGAAAAAGGGTTTTGAATGCAAAGGATGCATTTTTATTGAAAAGATTGGATTTTTATGTGCAAATGATGCATAAAAATGACATTTTTATTTGAAAATGGGGGTTTTAGGTGCAAAGGATGCACCTCTATGAAAAAGACTACATTTTTATGACAAATGAGGTCTTAATGCATGCAAAAGGGAAAGGGGGTGATAAAGATGTGATCTTTATGAATAAATGCCAAGTCCCAAGCAAGATATATGAATGCAATGAGCAAGTATATCAATTAAAAGCAAGGTTAGGGCGTGCGAGGTTACCAATTGCTTCCTTTGCTTCTTTGGTCGGAGCTAGGAGGAGAGGTTGGTCTTGGATCTTCAAGGAGGAGGGAGGGAGCTTCTTGGCCTTCTTCTTCACCTTCTTGAGCTTCCAGCAATATTCTTCACGTATTTGGAGTGTTTGTGGGTGACTTGCTATGGATTGTGTGTGTTGAAATGGGTAGAGGAGGGCTCTATTTATAGGCAGTCTGGATAAGGCTAATGAAGCCGTGCGGCTAGGACGACGAGCTAATGCGGCCGTGCGGCATTATCCATTGTGACTCGGCATTTCTAGAACCATGCAAGGTGGCAAATTCTAGAACCCTCTTCCTAATTAAGAAAACGTGTTTCTTAATTAGGAAGGCTCCCTTCAGCCCTTAATTTAATTTGGGAATTTGTTCAGAACATTTCCGGAACACTAGGAAGGTCAGGGGAATTGGAAACTTACCGAAATTGCCGGGAAATTTAACCGGAAGGCATGAGCCAGATTTGGGTACTTACAGAAGCCCCTCGGCAACGTCACTTGCAAGGCGAGTGGGGTTGTCGATAGAAAAGGATTCGATCTGGCGAATGCCGAGACGGATTGGGTGACCAAGGTGGTCGAGTGGCTGAACCTCTGGAAGGCTACCTACGTATCCGGAGGAATCAAGCCGGGCCGTAGTTCGGAATTAGGATCCGCCGGGGAAGGAAGAAGAGAAGCTGGTCTCTTCTTTGGGGAAATAGAAGAGAAAATGACCTAGGAGGTCAAGCAATTGATCCTACGGGGATATGCTAGGAGTGACCAAGGTGGTCGGATATACGAACCTCTATGAGGGGCTTTATCACCGAGGAGTGACAAAGAAACGGGGGTGACCAAAGTGGTCGAATGGCTGGACCTTTTATAAAAGGCTACCTACGTATCCCGGAGGAATCAAGCCTTGATCGTAGTTCAAGCATCACTAGATAGTTAGGAACGATGTCTAGGATTCTTGAGATTTTGACAATTAATGGAGGCTGTCACCTGATTGACAATTAATGGAGGATGTCACCTGATTGAAACTAGAGCTTACGTCACTGTCGAGTGGATAGAGGTAGCTAGAGTTTGGTGAACTTGAGCATACGTCTCAATCTCTTTCGAATCAGAGATATGGGTTGCCAAAGCTAGAATGATTTAAGCATACGTCTCAATCTCTTTCGAATCAGAGATATGGGTTGCCAATGACTTGAGCATACGTCTCAATCTCTTTCGAATCAGAGATATGGGTTGCCAAAGCTAGAATGATTTAAGCATACGTCTCAATCTCTTTCGAATCAGAGATATGGGTTGCCAATGACTTGAGCATACGTCTCAATCTCTTTCGAATCAGAGATATGGGTTGCCAATGACTTGAGCATACGTCTCAATCTCTTTCGAATCAGAGATATGGGTTGCCAAAGCATACGTCACTATTCATGACAGAGGTAGCTTAAGTTGAGAGAAACTTGAGCGTACGTCACTATTCGGGATAGAGGTAGCTTAAGTTGAGAGAAACTTGAGCGTACGTCACTATTCGAGATAGAGGTAGCTTAAGTTGAGAGAAACTTAAGCGTACGTCACTATTCGGGATAGAGGTAGCTTAAGTTGATAGAAACTTGAGCGTACGTCACTATTCGGGATAGAGGTAGCTTAAGTTGAGAGAAACTTGACAATTCGGAGGTTGTCACCTAGCGTTATCCCGTTATAACGAAATTAACGGAGGTGACTGGGAATAGAGCTTGATTGCTAAAGAGATAAGGGATATTTTTTGAAAAAGATGTTATCTTGGTTAAAAGATAACGGAAATTGCATCCCCAAGTGGAAGGTCCAGGGGCAGGATTGTAATTTTCTGCTCAGAGCGAATGAGGCCGCCCGGCATGAGATGGAGAAAAAGGAGCCGTACGGCTGGAAACCTGATTTTTACAGATTAATTAAAACAGATTTGAACGGGCTATTGGGCATTGTTGCCGCCCAAGAACTGCCGAGGAAGAGAGAGGAGAAGGGAGAGAAATTTTGAAATTCCTTCAATTCCCTTTGGCTCTACTGATTTGGAATGGATCCGGAGGGGAACCCAATGCCGAGGCAAGCTAGAAGGAACATCTCGGCGGCTGCGAGAAGGAGGAGGAAGGAGCTTGTGCGAACGGAAAGAAAGTATGACTTTCTTATGCCTCCGTTGGAGCTTTACCCGGGGAGAAGAGAGCATAAATCAACGAACCCGCGATCGGTTGGGGTAAGCTTTTTTATTTGGCTCAAATCCGATGATTTTGCTTGATTTTTTGAATAATTTAGGGCTTAACCCGAACTTAGGAATTTTCTAGGATTTTTTTTCTAGGATTTTTGAATGATTTTGAGATGCATGAACAACCTATGAGGCTAAGAATATGCATGTGCAATTTATTTGATGAAAATTATGAGAATGACTCACTTTTTTCTCGCAAATGAAGTAAGAATGAGAATTGTCTAAATATGAGACGGAGTTCTTGCCTTGTGCTAGAACTAGGTCAAAATTCTGATTTTCAATGAGAAAACATGATTTTGGAAGATGAAAATGATTCATGCATGCCATTTTATTTGAAAAATAATGCTTATGTGCAAAGAATCGTGAAAATTATGATTTTGTGCCTTAGGAAAGCAACGTGCTTAAAATGACGTGTTTCAAATGATGAAAGTCACGTTTTTGATGCAAATGATGCTAGAAAAACTTTTGTGAATGATTTTCTTTTGAAAACATGTGCACTTTCGTGAATATATGCATGCTTTTGAAATGATGAATGATTGACACACTTCTTTGATATGCTTGTCTACAGGAGAACAAATCTAGAGGACCATCTGAGATAGCAGTCAGGCTTTGGCAGAGGATGTCGGATTTTGAGAAGAATGGGGTGAACCCCAAGAATTTGGTGAGGGCTACCGGCCTGAATTCATTCGTCGAGGCCATCGGCACGGGAATTCACATCACGTCTAAGAGCAAGGGCCTGGTTCAGGCTCTTTCTGAGTTTTGGTGGGACTCTACTCATAGTTTCCACCTGAGCTGGGGAGAGCTTACTGTGACTCCTGCCGATTTTACAGCGGTGCGGCTGCCGGTTCACCGGGAGGCCCGTGACTTGGCGAGACCACATTACAGCTGAGGAGTTCCAGGCTTTGGTTGGATTTGAGCCGATTCCCAAGGGTGGGGATGGAGACGCGGAACGTCGAGGTGGCTTCGAGACTTGCATGCGAGAACTTTCTTTGCTAATGATGTGGCCAGCGGTGCTAGAGCATTCATATGGTTGATGCTATCATGTACAGTCGGAACAAAGCTGCTTCCATGGACTGCTTCTCATTTGCCCTTGAGGTAGTCTCCTTTCTTTTCTCTTTTCTCTTTTCTGTCTTGAGACTTTTATGAGAGAGAGAATGACCTTTTGATGCTTTGAATATGCAGGCACAGTTCTCGCGAGGTGATCGGGTTCTTTCCTTGGAACCAGCAGAGTGATATCACCATTTTCCCTGCGATGGTTCGCTGGAGGGGAGATGTGAGGAATAGGTTCACGGGGAAGACCCGGATCACTTTCGACTACAAGATGGTGAAGCCTGTGCTCAATAAGGATGGACCGGATGGAGTGGACTTCTACCCTCGGGCGGTATCAGGAGATTTTCTTGGGAGATGCTATTGAGGTGACAAGCGAGAGGAGGTGGCTCACCGGGCTGACTTGCGACATCATATATGCGGGGGACCGCTTCTCGAGGCGGCGTGGTCATGTCCCTCCATTGGACGCCATTACTCCACACGATCCTCCGAAGACGGATCTTGCGGCCCGAGGACCAGCGAGGCGGACGAGATTGAGAGGTACCAGGGAGGTATAGGCTGCGGAGGAGTATTTTGACATGGGTACCCCTACGGCTGATTTGTGGAGCCGCGCTGAGGACGCCACAAAAATTGACGAAGTGGCGGTCACTCGGGGATATGGGGAGGATGAGCCTATCGACCCGCCTATCCCTCCTGCACACCTCTCATACGTCGTACACGGAGTACCGAGGAGGATGAGGATTCCCGTCCCCGACACGAGGGAGCCCCAAGATACTCCGCCACCCGATAGCACCGTGAGTATACTCTTAGGGTCTTATTCCCTTTTTAGCTTTCAGATTTTACGCTTTTTGCAATTTCTCACGAGATTTTTCGAGATTTTACGAGATTTTCTTTTCTTTTCTCGGGTTCCGGCTCGCACCTATGACAGGTTGGTCGGGCGAACGGGGCTGGAAGGACGTGTGCCGATCCTTGGTCAAGAAAGGCGCTGCGCTACTAAAGCGCCAACAAGCGTGCGAGGCCTGTGCGCAAAAGAGGCATGTCGGGCGCGGCATCCTCTTCCTTGGCTTCGGAGTACTCATCCAGTGCCAGGCCTCAGGGGCGAGGTCCTAATGCTGATCGGAGACGTGCCGGTGGCGGTAAAGCTTGCATCTTTTCTGCAGATTCCTCTGGGAGAGGCTGAGGAGATGATGGTAGCTTCGGACAGGATTGACCTTTCCGAGATCCCGGGCAGGTTTGGATCTCCAGCTATGGCTGCTACCATGGTGGCTATGGACGCATTTATCCTTTGCGCCTTTTACATGCGTTTAATGCGAGTCCGTGGGGATTTGTCACGGTGGTCTCCTGGACATGGTCGAGACTACGAGTGGGAAGGATATCGTCCCACCGGTTTTAGGGGAGACTTTGCATGGGATCGACAGGATGGCTCGGGAGACCATTTCATGAGGTCAGGAGTCCGGCTATGTTGACTTTGTGGCTGCAGGGAGAGGCTCGGGGCTTTGCACAGGGCTTTGCCGACTCGGTGCCCTTGGGTGATTTCTCGGAGAGGTGCACCTAGGCGGCGGAACGGGGTAGGCCAGGAGGCGATGATGGCTAGGCTATCCACTTCGGACATCCGTTGGTGGATACCACACCTGGAGGTTGCGGACCGAGGAGGATATTTCAGAGTCTTATGTTGTGAGGGTTCGGGATTCTCGCGGTCATCCTTCTACATACCGCTTGGTATCCAGGCGGTTTGGGGCTTTACGGGAGCCTTTGAGTGGCGGGAGGACATCCGGACCATGGAGGTGATGTCTCTAGACATGAGGGACCCAGCCCGGCTTCACTTTTTTTCTCGAGGGCTTGGACATACCGCTTTCCCACCCAGGGGCTATCTTCGGGAGCGGGAAGAGTACCATCTTGACCACCGTTGTCTACTTGGGATCGGTACGAGAGGGAGATGGGAGCGACTCGAGGTTATCTTGGAGGATAGGCAGCCGAGTTTTATTGGGGGATGACCACGACTCGAGTAGGACTCCGAGGAGACCGAGGCTAAGGCGAGTTGCCATAACCAATCGAGGTGACTTGGTCGGGGACATGGAGGCTCGGTACAAGAGGTTGTCCGAGGTTGCTCATTTGGCCGAGTCTCGAGGGGGAGATACGGACTCGTGCTCGTATGGAGAGAGCGCTTATTGACACGGGGTTGGTAGAGGCTCCAGTGAGGATACCAGAGGTCGGGATGAGGGATACCGACATTATTGAGAAGAAAAGGAAGAAGACTCGACGAGGCCGAGGAAAAGGGAAGAAGACTGAAGAAGGCTCAGCGAATGACGACTGACAAGTCTTTTCTCAAGATCCCCTTATTGCCATTTGCAAACACATTAGTTTATTTAGGCATTTTATTGTATTTTAGATCTTTTTAGCAGGTTAGCAGAGTCAAGAGGTAGACTGTGCTTGAACTCATCAAGAAATTTTTGACTTGTAATGAACAAGAAATATTATTTTAGAAATTAATCAAGACATGTTTCATGGAAATTCAAATGTCTTATTACTTGGGACCCGTTTTATGAAAACTGAAATACCCTTTTATTTATTGCTAAGGACGCACTTTATGGAAGCTTTATTGCCCTTTTTTTTATTGTTTAGACCGAACCATATATGGCTGCCTACGTTCCCCTTTTACAAGAAAGGCTAAGGGGCTCAGGTCTTCGTAGTTCATTATGGTGAACTAACAAAACTAAGTCTCTTTTTTTTTTTCTGTGCAATCCTGTTTTTTGCCTAGATCGCCCTTTTTTGGGGTTTTTCAGCCTAGCTGGGTATTACTCTTTTTGCACTAAGATTTTTTTGTATATTTTTTTATTTTTTTTTTTTTTCGTGTGCAACCATTGTTTTTGCCTAGACCGCCCTTTTTGGGGTTTTTCAAATTTAGCCGGGTATTACTCTTTTTGCACTAAGATTTTTTTTTTTTTTTTTTTATTAGACATAGTATCTTCGGAGTTTATCACAGATTGGCCCGGGTGGACAAAGGGAATGCCATCCAAGTGCAAGCTTCATTGCTCCTCCCGGTATCTTACGCACTACATAAGGGCCGATCCAAACGGGTTCCCATTTTCCCGGGGGTTGTCTCTCGTAGGGGGCTTCACTTTCAATACTAAGTCACCATCTTTGATGTCTCGGCCTTGACCTTTTTATCAAACGCTCTGGCCATTCGCCTCTGGTAGGCTCGGGTATGTTCCATGGCTTTTAGCCTTCTCTTGTCAAGCAGGGCTAACTCATCATGCCGGCTTCGTAGCCATTCTACTTCGTTGACACTGTTTTCCAGGAGGACCCTTAATGACGGGATTTCCAACTCCAGCTGGTAACACTTTGCTTCCATCCCGTAAGTTAGGGCAAAAGGAGTTTCTCATGTGGCTGTTCGACAGACGTTACGCGCCCCAGAGTGCTAGGTGCGGCTTTTCGGGCCAATCACGACCACGGGTGGCCATCTTCGGATGATCCGCTCGAGTGTCTTATTAGCGGCTTCCCGGCCCATTGGTCCGAGGTGCATGCGGGGACGACTTGCGGCGAGTAACTCACGGGTCGACAGTTAGCCTATCGCGGTCTCCTTCGAAGTGTGACCCATTATCGAAATGATCTCGTTGGGCACCCCATATCTGCACATTATGTTTTCTTTGATGAACTGGGCCACTTTTACGGAAGTGAGGACCTTGTAGGACTTGGCCTCTACCCACTTGGTGAAGTAGTCGATGGCTACCAACACGAACTCGTGCCCATTGCTTCTGTCGGGGCTATTTTCCCTATCACGTCAATGCCCCAAGTTGCAAGCGGCCAAGGAGTCGTCATGCGGTGCAGTCATGAGGTGGGAGATGGTTGAGGTTGGCAAACCGGCGGCACTTGTCGCGAGGTTCGGATGTCTTGGGCCTTGATCTGTCTCCATGGAGATCCGGTAGTAACCCATTCGAGGATCACTTGCATCGGGGCTCGGCATTCATGTGAGGACCGCAAGGACCATTGTGGACTTCGGTCATCAACTCTCAGCTCTTTCTTGAGTGACACATAAGAGGAGCGGTCCTTGATACCGCTTCTTGTACGAGGTTGCCTCCTAGGATGACATAATGGGAGGCCAACCTTTTCGGGGCTCGCAAGCTTTTGGCTCGACACCTTCTTTTGGTCTACCTTCTTCGTCTACGAAAGGCGACTCTCCGTCTTTCAGGAATTGGTAAATCTGATTGTACCAAGGTTCCTTTATAGGCTCGGGTCCCAAGTCCACTTCACAACGAAGGTGGGGCTTCTCTTCTACCCATTCTGAAGGGCTTTATGGCTTTTCCCTCGGGGATCTCTACCAATGAGGCTAGAGTAGCGAGGGCATCTGCGAATCTGTTCTTTTCCCTCGGCAAGTAGTGGAAAGTCACTTCTACGGCGTCGATCCAACTCCTCCATATGGGCATGATACCGTTGCAGATTAGGGTCCGCGTCTTCCACTTGTTGGAGACTTGGTTAATGATCGGGGCCGAGTCTCAGTAAACTTCGAGCTCCTTGACATTTCTTTCTAAGGCGGCCTCCAAACCAGCAATGCGGGCTTCATACTCGGCGACATTGTTCGTGGCGGGAAAGTTCAACTTGAGGGCTATGGGGGTATGCTCATCTTTCGGATCGACCAATAGCATTCCTACACCATTTCCTCTTTTGTTAGCGGCTCAGTCAAAGAACAATTGCCATCTATTGTCGAGCTCAGCTGCAAAGATCCCTTCATGCAGGAATTGGGGTTCGGGCCCTCTGTCTTCATTCTTGGGGAAGTTCGCCGGGTGATCGACAATGCTTGACCCTTGATGGCCTTTACGGTCACATAGTTGATGTCGTATTACGCCAAGAAGAAGGACCACTTCGCTAAACGCATTGAGAGGGAAGGCTTGTCAAAGATGTACTTGATGGGGTCCATTTTCGAGACCAAATTCACGGGGTGGGCTTGCATATAATGCTTCAATTTGCCGACTACCCAGACCGATCCTGCACGGAGTCTTTTCACATGCTGAGTAATTGAGCTCACTCCCGTAGCTTAGGTGACAAAGTAAATGGCGTTTTCTACCCGAGAGTCTTTCTTTTCTGAGCAAGCATAGACCCATTGCCGTGTACGTGACGAGTGAGAGAGAGAGAAGAGGCTTACGTCTATGTGGGGGCATAGTACCGGGGATGTACTAAGTATGCCTTGATGCGGTCAAAGGCATCTTGGCATTCTTCGGTCCATTACGTGTCCACATTCTTCTTCATGAGCTTGAAGATGGGCTCGCACATAGTGGTCAGCGATTGACGAAACGGGTGATGTCTTGCAATTTACCCATGAAGCTCTTGACTTACATGCAGGTTTGAGGTGGCCTCATATCCATGATGGCTTTGATCTTTCGGGGGTCAACTTCTATACCTCGCTACGTGACCATATACCCAAGCACTTTTCCCCTTGTCACTCCGAAGGTGCATTTGGCGGGGTTTAGTCTCATGGAATGCTTTGTCTCAACCTCTCAAAGAATTTTCTTAGGTCAACAAAGTCTTTGCCCACCCTCTCCTTTGGAGTGGATTATCATATCATCTACGTAGACCTCAATCTCCTTGTGGATCATGTCATGAAAAAGCGCGGTCATTTGCCCTTTGGTAAGTAGCCCCGGCATTCTTGAGCCCGAATGGAATTCTTGTATAACGGTAGGTTCCCATGGTGTGGTGAAGGGTTTGTCTTTTCTTGGTCTTCCTCGGCCATCTTGATCTGGTTGTATCCTGCAAAACCATCAACGAAGGATTTGACTTCGTAGTTGGCGGTGGAGTCCACCGGGATGTCTATGTTTGGCGAGAGGGTAGTCGTGTTTGGGGTTGGCCTTGTTCGGATCTCGGAAATCCACACGGCGGCGCACCTTCCCATTGGCCTTGGTTACGGTCACGATGTTGGACAACCATGTCGGGTATTCAATGACTACGATGAACCCTACCCGCGGTAGCTTCTCAATTTCTTCTTTGACTGTAGAGACCATTCCGAAGCTTGATCTTTCTCGGTTTACGCTTTGCGGGCTTAGCATCGGTGCTAGAGGGATTACGTGTTCTACTATCGAACCTGTCTAGCCCCAGGCATATCCTTGTATGACCATGCAAACACGTCGACGTATTCTACGAGCGGCTCGATCAATCTGTCCCTTTCAACCCCCTGGAAGAAGCTTCCAATCTGTGTCTCTTTAGGTTCCTCAATAGTACACAAGTTCACACTTATCAAAACCTCCTCGGCGACTTGGGCCCGGTTTTCCTCTTTTACGAAACACCTTAAAGATTTCTTTAATGTATTGTTCGTTTAGTGTGTTTGCATCTTGTTCAAATGATTCATTATTAGCGTTGTTAAGTTTTGAGTTAATTTATCATTTGTTAAGTTGGCAATAAGAGGATAATCGAGAAAGATTTGTCATTTCATTCAAAATAAGGGGAAAGATGACATCGATTACATTTTCATAATCCTCGGGCGTGAGGCCTTCGGATGACTACGAGGGCTGGAATTCAAAGATTCTGACTCGGCGAAAGACGTTAATGACTCTGGACCCTATGCTACTTATTGACTCGAGGGGGCTTGACAAGGGTTGGGCCGGGATCTCGCTCCTTCTTCTTTGTTGCCACAGGGAGTAGCGGTCTTGCCGGCGTTGTCATTTGATTGTGCACTCTGCGGATCATTATTGCCTTTGTCGACACCAATTCCATAGGAAGTACTCGGGCGATACGGCGGAATCTCCTTTACGAACTTAACTTCATCCATTTGTACCTGCAGGGCGGTAGGACCGGTTGTGCTTTCGGCATACGAGATACGGCTTTCTTCATCCCAAAAGTCTTACGGCTTGTTCACTCTTCTCTCTACCTTTTCCCAAACGGGGGTTGGGAATGATCCTCGGGAGTAGTAAGAGCCATTACAAACACATTATGCTCATCATGGATGATGAAGGGTTACGGAGAGACTTTCATTAACATGGCTTGTTTTACTTCAAACTCGCAGTCTTCATAAGTGAGCCTTTCTTACGTAATCTTGACCATGGTTCTTGGTTCGATGTCGTAGAAAAGAGGCCGAGCTCGACAACATTAATGAAATCGGTTCCGACTATGGGTCCAAGCTGTCCCTCCATGGCGGCGGCATTAATCGATCTTTCCATTTCCCTGTAATTCGGCATAAGGAACATTGAATTTCGGGATATCTATGACCTCTGGATTTCCAAAACCGTTTCCATTTGTTCCTCCGAACTCGATCATGTTGACTCGATTGTTAGCGGGAAGAGGATTCTTGACCACATTGGGACCCAGAGGTGGTTCTAGCTTGCCTTCTTCAACTAGGCGAGAGATCGGGAACTTCGGGTAGGTGCAATCATTAGTGTTATGGCCATGATATTTGTGATAGCGACAGGTGTTTGGTCTCGTCCATTCGATCTTGGGGTTCTGGGCTTCCGGTTTTCCAAGGTCGATGAGTCCTTGGGCTGCAAACCATCAAAGACCTTTTCTAGTGGCATTCCGAAATCTTCGGCGGTATAGAAAGGGAGCTTTGGCTTTGCGGCGGCTTGGCCTGCATTACGTCCCGCTTTCTCACTCGAATGTAATTAACGGCGCCAATCACTTCTTTTCCTTTCACGGTGGCAGTGGGGCATTTGACACCGGTGCTTTGTAGCGATAAGAGCTAGGTACATTCTGTGGCGGGGCCATATTGAAGGCATTCTCAAACTTGGTGCCGGCATTTACCATTGCCCGAAGGTCGGGATAGTAGTAATTGCCTATTTGGACTCTTAGTTGAGGTTTCAAGCAAGATTGGAAGATCTCCATCTGTTCCTCTTCATTGAGTGGGGTCATCATTTCCTTGAGCTTCCAATTCCATCTCTTGTAGAATTCACTTGCGGCTCATCCCGAGCGTTGTAGGGTACCACTGTAGGTCATTGTTTGGTTTCCCAATTCAAATTGGCCTTATACTTTTCTAGGAACGCTTCCTTGATCTGGTCCCAAGTAGCTCGGGCCTCTGGTTTCACATGCGGGAACCACCTAAGAAGTGAACCTTTTAATGATAGCTGAAAATGGTCGGCCATTTGTTCTGCGTACAATCTTTGGCTCTCATGGCAAGAATGTAGCTTTCAATGTGAGTCAGGGGACAATCGGTGCTTAGTTGAACTTTTCAATTTCGGCATTCGGAATTTTGGAGGGAGAGGGACAACTTTCTTTGGGATCGGTGATGCGGTATCTTTGTCCTCTTGGTGTTTATTTCCCCAAACTTCTCTTGCATGGACCTAACTTGTTCCATTAGCCAAGCCATGTCGGAGTCGGGGGATGGTTTAGGATTGCTTGATTCGGAGAAGGCTTATCGACTTGGGTGGAAGGACGGTAGGTGGCACGGTGGTAGGCGGTACCAAGGCTTGGGGATCTTTGGAGGGAAGTAAGTGTAAACTTGACCAGGTCCCGTGTTCCCGTGAGACGGGCCGGAGGCATAGGAATTAGGCTCATAATTTCCGAAGTAGGAAAAAGGATACGGAACCTCACGGGGTCCTGTTGGCAAAGTTGGAGGTGGAAGATCTGCGTGGCGGGACATGAATTGAAAGGATCATTGAGCTGATTTTGAGGCCTAGGGAATGCACAGGATGGCCCATGCGAGGAGAGGAGTGAATCCCGTGGGGTAATGCGAGAGGCTGCGTATAGGGATAGTTGAGGCGTTTGCTTTACGGTGATAGGGAACAAAGGTGGGTCTCATTTGAGGAGGTGAGGGTGTCGGGATCTGATGGCTTGAGATGTTGGAAAGGGCCGAAGAGGGTAATCTGGATAAGGGATCGTATGAGGATGGAGGAGGGATCGTATGAGGATGGAGGAGGGCATTGGTTATAGGGCGATGGAGTGAGATGGGCACATACGGAGGCTCATCTTCTATCATTACCAAGGAACCGTTGGGCTCGACCACTATTTGAACTCCATGACGACGAAGCGCTTCAATGAGCGTGGCTTGCTGTTCCTCATGGGCCTTACTTGTTTTCCGGGGCTAAGGCTAGCTCTTCTTCCCTAGTCATCGGTTACCCAAACCGGCCTTGTTCTCTGTCAAATCGGCCATTCGACTCTCGAGCGAGGATTACGGCGGGCGTCCGAGGATTACGTGCTAACAAGTCGGCGACCCGGTGTTCTCACCCACTTCTTTCTCATTGCGGGAAAGGGATAGGAAAGGTTTAGACTCGGGGTAGGTGTTTAGGGTGAAGGCTCGGGCAATATGCAAATTAGAATCTTCAAGTTTACTTAAAACAGTGTCTTGTATTAATATCTATTTGGTTGGAAAAGGGATTACGCCCTTCTTTTTCACAACTACTCTAGATCTGGATCGGTGGGTTCCGTCACTACGTCTATAAGCCCCTCGTATTCCACCTGTATTTCGACCTCCCGGGGTGGACGGCCCGGGCGAGGGTCCTATAGGGCACGCGGATCCCACCGACCGAGAGTAAAGAACGCTCCTATCGGGTCTAGCGGGTCATAGGACCTTTCAACGCACAAGCGATGCGGATTATAGTCAAGGCAATACCGGGAAAGTCTCGTCTCTCTGCCTTGACGGATCTTTGGCAGAGTTTCGCTTGAGCGAATGACGGTTTTTGACTTTCGGTAATGTCCGAGAGAATAATAGGCATGGGTCGGGCGGTAAAAAGCCGGATGACACGGTGTCACATTGAACTTTGTTGTATACACGGTGCGTGGGTCGGAATCGAAGTCAATGCCGGTTAAGATCTTGCCAATTTTTCCTTGTCGGAATTTTGGCAGAGCTTCGCTTGAGCGAAAGATCTTTTGATTTTTGGCAAAGACTCGGTCTTGACTCTTACGCATTCCGTGCGGGTCAAGGTCAATAGTCAATGTCGGAGTCAAGATCCCACCGATTTTTCCTTGTCGGAATTTCGGCAGAATTTCGCTTGAGCGAAAATCTTGGCTTCCGTTATGAGCTAAGGCTTGACCTTTACATGGGTATGCAACTGGGCTATATGACACAGACTAGACCAAAAACCAACCAAAAGTCACGGTTTTGAAACGTGTGACACGGTTTGTGCATTAGGTCGACCATTTGTTGCCATGGGGAGGTTGGGATGATTCCGTGCGCGCCGGGAGCATCGTAAGGCTGTCCGTGGCTGCACTGGAACCACCCTCGGGTTTGAAGGACGTGCGTGCAAAGTGTACGGGATATATCGGGTGCGCGTAGTGTGCGGTCTCCTAAAAATGTTCCTTTTTGAGTTAAAACGAGATTTTCATAATGTGTTTTAAAGGAATGATTTTCGGGACGGGGAAAATGCAACACGTAAGCACGTAAATTTTAAGGAGCCCCAGTCGATCATGGAGCTGAGTAGCCCCAAGCTGCTAGGACTGCCAGATTAACCATGATTTTTCCTGGTGGAATTGCCACTGAGGTCGCCCGGTCAGAATCCAAGGAGGATTGAGCCGTACGACTGCATGGATCAATTTTCCAGGTTCCACTCCTTTTACTATTTTTCGGGTTGTTTCCCGTTTCAAAGTATGCACAGATTTCAAGATGCAAATGATGCAATGCAAGGTAAAGGAAGCAAGCATGATTAATGAAATCGACGACGGGAGTCTAACCCGCTCAAAGGGAAAAGCTTTCTATTTTTTTCGAAAAAGTGATACTGGTACGTGGATTGTTAAACCACCGGTTATCCCAACTCCCACGTCAGGGAGTGTACAGGAAGGGTAAGTGGTTTCCACCTATATACCGAGTATCGATTTTTTTTGTTTTGAAAATAAAAGCTTTTCTCCTTTGGGTTATCCCCAGCGGAGTCGCCAAACTGTGAATGTGGTGCCCAAAATTTTGTTGGATTCACGCGAGTTTGAAGACATCCGATTTAATTTGAAAAACGGAGTCGCCACGCCATTTTGATTACCTCAAAACTTTGAAAAAAATGTTTTTACTTGGGTTCGGAGGTTAAGTTACCCCTTGGGAAGAACGTTTGGCGTTCACCCAAAGTGCCTTGCCGGAGCAAGTCTCCCTAGATTTCATTAATCGTGTTTGCTTGCGTGCTTTCTTTGTGTGCATGTGTTTGAAAATAAGGGGGGGGAATGTCCCAAGTTGTCTTCCGGACGTACAAACCATTTGTTGGTTGTCGCTCGGGATTCCTTGGAATTTATGTATTTGGGATTATGATCCCGTCCTCATCTTATGACTTATGATCATCGCATTTTAAACCTCGGGACCCTCGGGACTTGCGTGATCGAGAGAATGACTCTCTTTTGGGTCAAAGATGAGGTTCTTTAGGAAGGAATGTCCTTAGCCCATCAATCCTACGCTTTAAGACGGTCGAGCTCGTATAGAGGCTTCATACTCTTTCTTAAGCGATAATCGGAGATATAGGGTTCAAGGTGTCCCTTTCTAAAGAAATCGTGAACCTTTAATGGAAGGAACGATGTAAAGATAGGATCTTTTACACCGGTCCGTTCCAAGGTTGAGGGATAGGGGAAATGCATGATGAAAAATGACTCTTTAATGAAAAGATGACATTTTTGGTTTTAGCAAATGATGCTTTTTGATTGAAAGAAATGATCTTTATGCAAGTGATGCGTAAAGATAGGATTTTTATGCAAATGATGCATGAAAAAGGGTTTTGAATGCAAATGATGCATTTTTATTGAAAAGATTGGATTTTTATGTGCAAATGATGCATAAAAATGACATTTTTATTTGAAAATGGGGGTTTTAGGTGCAAAGGATGCACCTCTATGAAAAAGACTACATTTTTATGACAAATGAGGTCTTAATGCATGCAAAAGGGAAAGGGGGTGATAAAGATGTGATCTTTATGAATAAATGCCAAGTCCCAAGCAAGATATATGAATGCAATGAGCAAGTATATCAATTAAAAGCAAGGTTAGGGCGTGCGAGGTTACCAATTGCTTCCTTTGCTTCTTTGGTCGGAGCTAGGAGGAGAGGTTGGTCTTGGATCTTCAAGGAGGAGGGAGGGAGCTTCTTGGCCTTCTTCTTCACCTTCTTGAGCTTCAGCCGATATTCTTCACGTATTTGGAGTGTTTGTGGGTGACTTGCTATGGATTGTGTGTGTTGAAATGGGTAGAGGAGGGCTCTATTTATAGGCGATCTGGATAAGGCTAATGAAGCCGTGCGGCTAGGGACGACGAGCTAATGCGGCCGTGCGGCATTATCCATTGTGACTCGGCATTTCTAGAACCATGCAAGGTGGCAAATTCTAGAACCCTCTTCCTAATTAAGAAAAACGTGTTTCTTAATTAGGAAGGCTCTTCTGACCCTTAATTTAATTTGGGAATTTGTTCCGAACATTTAGGAACACTAGGAAGGTCAGGAATTGCAGGAAACTTACCGAAATTATCGGGAAATTTAACCGGAAGGCATGAGCCAGATTTGGGTACTTACACCAGTGTATCTCAAATGTATAATCTATGTAATTAAACAAGTGAGGTGTGTGTGTGAGAACAAGATCAAGGCTCTTTAAATCTGTGAGATGTAGAGCTCAATGATTCTTGAATGTATTAAGGCTTGATTTACGAATTTGGGAATATTTCTTGAAGTATGAAGATGAAGATTGAAAGGGTTGAATAATTTACGGGCGAGCTTGACTTCACATGAACACACAATTTCTCAATTTTTCAAGCAATCTTCAAATGGTGAAGATTAGGGGTATTTATACCCGAAGCATCAAGAAACTAGCCGTTGGATACGAGCATTTGTAAGGGCGGTACTTGATGCAATCCTATTGGTCCACAAAGAACCACTTTTGTCCTTTGAGTACGATTCTTTGCGAGATAAAGCCGATCGTGCTCAGTAAGCAATGAGGTTAGGACACTGTCACCTTTTCAAGATCCTTGCGGATCTTCTCGACATTGAATCACGTGACAAGATTTGGTGGTTGACTTTTGATATTGCGCGTGGATTCCAACGGATAAAAAGTGGTTCACTTCAAGTAGCCAGATCATTGGATGCGGTTGGTGAGGAGCGGTTTGACAAGAGCGGTTTCACCGGCGTTTGAGATCCTTCGGTGCGGTTGAGATTTGGAGGCTGCAATGCGGTTGCATGTGCGGTTCAACAAGGCGGTTTACTGCTGGAGTTCGGGAGCGGTTCTTAACCAAGAATTCCACTAGGCGGTTTTGAACTTCGAGCTTGCATATCCTTAGATCCAATGAGTCTTGTGCCAGTCTTCAAGCCTAAATTTAACATATTCTATAAAATGGACTTAGCTAAAAAATTGAAGTCTAAGCTTCATTACATAGGGTCCTAAAGTCCTTTAAAAATAGACAGGAGGTTATGGTATCAATCAAATCTAATACAAAATAGGAGGGTTAAAACATGCATACCCAACATTTGTCAACAACACAAAAGTGAAAATGTGCATACCCTGGCCTTCTTCAACCATTACCAATACCTCAACAACCCTGGAATGATATTGCAATGGACTTTGTGAAGGGTTGCCCCTTTCCAACAACTGGAATTCCATCTTGGTAGTAATAGGCAGACTCACCAAGGACATTTTGTTCCATTGAAGCATCCTTACATTTGCACATGGGGTGGCTAAAACATTCTTTGATCACGCTTATAAACTTCATGGATTACACATCCCTTTGTTACCTCTAATAGAGACTCAATTTTCCTAAGTCAGTTTTGGCAAGGCTTGTTCAACCTTCTTGGTACTACATTACAGCTCAGCACTGTCTATCATCCTCAGACTGATGGACAAATTGAAAGGCTTAACAGATGCTTGGAGCACTATTTGAGGACAGCCAACAGTCACAATCCCAAACAGTGGTCACAATGGCTAAGCTTAGCTGAGTGGTGGTACAACGGATACCACCCCACGGGCCTAAATATGACCCCTTTTGAAGCCTTTTATGGGTACCCCCCCTCAATCTCTATTAAATCATGAGCAATACACAAAAGTGAATGCAGTTGGAGATTTCATTAGAGATAGGGATGCTCACATCAGGTTGCTTAGAGAAACCTTGTTGACTGCTCAGACAAGGATGAAGCTAATGGCAGATATTAATCGTAAAGAGAGAGAATTTCAAATAGGGGATTGGGTTTACTTGAAACTCCAACCCTATAGACATACTTCCTTGGCATTACGAAGGGACTTCAAGCTATCCCCAAAGTTTTATGGGCCATTTCTGGTAATTGCAAAGGTGGGGAAGGTTTCTTAGAAGTTGGATTTGCCACCCACCTCCAAAATACATCCAGTATTCCACGTTTCCCTACTCAAGAAGAGGATTGGTGATGCTCCAGTGAAATAAAACTTCATTTGCCCGACCACGAGGTGATGATAGAAAATTTATGGTAGAACTACTTGCTATTTTGGATCGTCGTCTAATTAAGAAGAATGGCAGACTAGCCACTCAGGTTCTTATTCAGTGGGCTAACTCTTTACCTGAGGATGCGATATGGGAAGAATGGCTAGTAATTGCAGCCATTTTTCCTGATTTCAATCCTTGAGACAAGGATTGATCGAAGGAAGATGGGATGTTATGAATTAGGGTACTTAGTAATTTGGGGGTGACCATTGGAATATGTCATTATTGTTAGTTATTTCAATAAAGAGTATGTCGTTACGTCGTCGTTTTAGCGGGAGGGTTACGATTTTTAACTCTGTTTCCTTTTCTGTTATTTCCTTTTGTCGTTTGGTGATCATGTTTACAAAAGGGTAAAGGGATTGTAGTGGTGGATTATGATGAAATGTGATACATGCTCCTTCCCCAATTTTTGTTTCTCTCTCATCTGCATTCTCTCTCTCTCTCTCTCTCTCTCTCTCTCTCTTTTGAGTAAGTTTTAGGGAAAACATGTTTCTCCATAAGTTATAAAAAGCCCACTTTTATCCTTAAAAATATCGAGTTTAGACCTTAAAACATTGAGTTTAGGTCTTAAAATACCTAGAAAATAAAATAGTGAGTTTAGGCGTTAAAACAGTGAGTTTAAGCTAGAAAATAAAATAGCGAGTTTAGACCTTAAAACAGTGAGTTTAGACTTTAAAACACCAAGTCAATATATTTAAAAACAGAATTTTTCATAACTTACGAAGAAACAGGTTTCCCCCAAAATTTTCTGCTATGTCTCTCTCTCTCTTCTCAATCTAACTCATCTTTGTCTCGTCTCAATTTCTTCTTCTCTTCTCAATTAATAATTCTTTTACTGTGAGTATTGTATCCCAATTTTAATCCTCTACAGAAAAAAAAAATATATTCAATTTGTGGAAATTGTGTTAGAATTACTAGTTTTTTTAATTTGTAATTTAAAGTTGATCTGATCATGTTTTTTTTTTAAATTATGAAAAATCTTAGCTCTATTTGGACGCAGTTTTATTTTATTTTATGCATAACTCTAAAATTGGTGGGGAGATACAAAATAATTAAACAAAATGAAAACGATACTCTAGAAAAAATAATGTGGACGGAGAGAATTGTTTAAGTGGGCAGGCAGCCGGCATAATAGAATGGAAACAAAAAAAAGAGTAAACAATAATTAAAGAAAGTGCTATTTAAGGTAGAAGGTTTGACCTTAGTTAGTTAAGGAAGAAAGATGCCCCCTAAAAAATACTCCTTCCGTCTCTCGATCTAACGTTCTTAATTAATTTGATTTTACGAGTAGATTAAGAAAATATAAATGTCGTGAGTATAAAAAATAAAGTTAAAAAGAAAAATGGGTAGCGAGTTTTTATTTTGAGAATGACAAATAAGTCACATTGTCCATCTATAGTATAAATGGCAACATGTCACCTCACCATGTGAACAGTTGAATGAATAGTGGCATATGCCAAATTTCTCATTTTGCCCTCACTAAGTTGTCCCTTTCCCATTTTGCCTTTAAAAAAAAAAATTAAAAAAAAATTATTTAAAAAAAAAACACGTGTCCTTAAACACAGACTTGCTCTAGTAGTTTTAAATAATAAAAGAACTAAAAACATTAATCTAAAGCATACTAAAAAAGGAAGTAGAACTGGGACGAAGGTGGTAAAAATATAGTAATCTGGCGTGCAATAAATAGATCTCGTCCTTTTTTACTGTGATTTTTTTTTTTCGATAATTCATACTCCCTTCGTCCCGGCCGACTTAGGATTTTTTGAAATGGCACGGGGATTAAGGAAAAGGTAAATGTTGTGAGTGTAATTTAAAAATAGGAGAGAGAATGAGTGGAGGAAATAGTAAATTATAATGGTGTTGTGAGTATTAAAATAATGTAGGAGAGAGAATAAGTGGAGAGAATAGTGATTTAAGGTTTCCATTTTGGGTCGTCCTAAGTCGGATGGAACGCCCAAAATGGCAAAAAATCCTAAGTCGACCGAAACAGAGAGAGTATTCAAGAAGTTCATTAAATAAATAACTTTTAAATTTTGTTTAGCTTATTAGTCTCGTCCATTTATTCAACTCACTTTTCATTTCGTCTCGTCTAATCCAGTGCATTTGGGCTGAACCCAAATCCCTTAAAGGTCCCGCTACTAGTTTTGTGTAAAAGATTCTGTAATAAACCAATAGACTGAGAACAACCTTTCTCCTAATGTTTTGACCTTTTGTGTGGCGGGGACAAGAAATTGGACTCCCTCATGAAAGCCACAAGTACTGTCGTATTATTTAATGGAATAATTACAAGAATATGTAACGAATTAAATACTCGTTTACACTAAGGGCTCGTTTGGTTGCCGGATAAAGATTAGCAGTATTATTAATGAGGGGATTATTAATACCCTCATTAATAATCCTTGGTACTAATAATCCTTAGCTTTGGCGTAATCTTGCGTTTGGTATAATCAGGATTAAAAAGCTTTAATCCCACATTAGCATAATCTAATGTTTGGTAAGAAATAAATTTATACAATATTATTTTTTATTTTCCAAAAATACCCCTAATTTATTATGGCCATAACTTAACATAAACATTCATTTCATGTTGTAAAAATAAATCGTATTGAATTCAAAATTAAATCCAAAAATCCAAATTGCAAGCAAAAACATCAGAATAAGTCTTGGAAGAACATGATACAAATGAATATCCAGCAAAATACTTTTCAAATTCAATACCACAAGAAATAACTTTAGATCCACCCACAATTGATTCAACAAATTCATAGCAGCAATACAAACAAACATCAATAGTAGATCAAAAAATCAAAAAGAAACACAAACCCATTTCAAAATCAAAGCTTTGAATTTATATTACAGAAGAAAGCGAGATCTTCCAATTGATGAAAAGAAACGGATTGACGAGGTGGGTATTGTAGAGAGAGAAAAGAAACGCTGTAGAGACTGGAAAAAGTTCAGAGATGGCAAATATAGAGAAAGAGGGACGAGAAGTTTCTGGGTTATCTCCGGCGTCAATTACCTGTTCTCTGGTTCTCCTTCGGCTCTCTGAAGGTTATCTCCGGCGTCAATGGCCTTCTGCTTTTCCGGCAGTTTCTTCTCGCCTTCAAAGTGACGATAAGTTTCTGGGTTCTCTTCTATTTTATTTTATAGCGCTAAGCGGGGTTAATAGCGCTAAGTGGGGGGCACGATAGGGATGAAAATAATAATCCCAACATTGGATATGGAGGGGATTAATAATACTTTCCCCATATCAGGATAATTAGTGAGGGGATTAAGACCTAATCCCAATAAAACGGCTTAATTATACGGATGTCTAATTTACAATCAAACACCCTCTTAATAAATCTTATTAATCCCGATGAAGGTTATCCTGTCTTAAGCCTTCTAACCAAACGGCCCCTAAAGATAACATAATATGAATTGACAACATAATATAACGTACTTTTGAATCACATTACAATTAAGTTAACTTAATTGAATGATGTTAATTTTAATTAACGAAATAAATCAACTAGTTAAAAATAATAACAATAGTTAAATAATTAACATCTCTTTAATCTCTATCTTGCATTTTTCCAATATCAAACCATTGATAAACATATATTGAACCCAATCTCAAAATCAAATCCAAAATCAAATTTAAAAATCAAAATTGAAATCAAATCCAAAAAATCGAACCTAGACCAAACTTCTCCGAACAAGTTCATGAGATAAATGGTGGGTGAAGAAGAAACTAAAATGAAAGCGAATTATTTTGTAAATTATTATAACTATTATTGTTCAAGATGAATAAATTTTATCTTTGTAAAACTTATAATTGAAAAGAAAATCAAGTTTTCATCATTTTAAAGAAAATCATATCCAAAATCAAATTTAAAATTCAAACTTGAAATCAAATCCAAAAAATCGAACCTAAACCAAACTTATAATTATAAAAATTAAAAATTAAAAAATATAATTATAGTAATCATGAATTATCTATAGTATAAATGGGAACTTGTCCTTGCTACAGTACTATAAACAGTACCAATTGCCAAATTTTCCATTTTGCCCTCACTAAGTTGTTCCTTTCCCATTTTGCCCTTAAAAAAATTAAATTAAAAAAAACACGTGCCCTCGAACACGAGCTTAATTAAAAAAAAATGTGTCCTTGGACACGGGCTTCTACTAGTTTTTCATATATCATCACTATCAACATTATTTTAAATTATTACTTTTATTTTTTTACAATTATATTAATAATAATAGTAATATAATTATTTGTAAATTATTATTACTATTATTGTTCAAGATGGATAAATTTTATCTTTGTAAAACTCATAATTGAAAAGAAAATCATGTTTTCATCATTTTAAATTCTTAAATTAATGAAATCAGTTAAATCGTTAAATATTGTACTTTTTGATATTGAAAATCTAGTTTCAAGGCTTATTTGATAGAATAATTATTTGTAAGGCTTTTTGGATATGAATTTTTTTTAAAGTGACTTTTCTGTATTTTTCCCTAAAAAATATCTAAAATTAACTTGACTTTATTAAAAAAAAAAATGCCCGTTTCCGCCTAGACCCGCCCAAACCCGCCTTGCTCACCCAGTCCGCCCAGCACCGCCCATCACCTAATCTCCCCGCCTTGAAGGAAAGCGTGGTGCCCGGCCACCGCCTAGCGCCTAGGCCTCGCCTGAGCTGCTTTTTAGAACACTGATAAAAATTATTGTTATCTACTTTTTAAACTTTTAGATTTACAAGTATATACTGAATGTTGAAAAAAATAGGACAAAGCATTTTTTGCAAAAAAAAGTATTCATTTTAGGACAAATTTTTCCTAAATTCCATTTTGAAACGTAAATAATATATATGTAGTGGTCATTTATTTTGGGACCGAGATATATAACTAAATTATATAGGGTTTGATCCCCTTCTCGCCCCTGGCGTGAGACATCGAAAAAACAAAAAAAACCCTCTAAAGTTGAGTTGTTTCTCTCCTATATGGGTTGATATGGGATTTGAAATGTTACCAGCGAGGTATAACGACACGAGCCAAAGCCCCACCCGTTATATATACATGCACCACACACTGGCCCAATAAACAGCTCCTTATTTGGGTTAATCACAACCTATCACATGCCTCTAAAAATCGAATGGATGATTTGATGTTTAGTTGTAGTGTATGAGTCTTTTATCTTTTCGATGTGGGATGAGGGATATCACAATCTCGGTCAATCAATACACAAATCGTACCCCTAGGCAATCTCACAAGCGTTAAGGTCGGAGTTACGATATGATACCATTTGCAGCAACCAAAGCCCGAAGCCCTGTTAAAATTATAGACAAACTAGGAGTGTATTAGGCTAAAAGAAGAGGAAGAATTGCAATAGGAGTGATTTTTGGCCGACATGACCGTGTGTTATAGCTCGTACGGCAACAAAAGCAAAAATTCGAGTTTTGGATTTAGCTCGACCGTGCTGAAATGCAAGCACGACCGTGCTAACGATATATCTAGATTTTCTTATTTGCATCATATCCCTTTATTGGGGAGTAAGTAGGTTTTTTCTAGAACTTTAATTTGTATCCTATTCAAACCAAAGTGACAGTCATAAACATGAGTGTTAGGGAAATTAGCAAGAGAGAATCTGTGGGCTCCCCGACCCGGAGAGTCCAATCTAATAAAAACAACCTGTAATTTTTGAAAACTTTTTAACTTAAATTAAAATGAAACTAACTTTAACTTTTAACATTCAAAAGCTAACTTGGGTCATCTCCACTTAGAGGAAAGGGGATAAAACATTAACTAACTTTCAAACAACTTATTTACAATATTTACAAAAGTTTCTACAGTTTAAGATTGAGACAAAGTTATATATATATATACATCAACTTCACCAAGGAGCTAAACCAAAATACAAAGTCACATCCCGTCTAGGACAACCACATACCCAACAAACCAAAAGACTCGCACAAACTCCTCCCCGTCCTCACTGGCCGGTCCGCTTTGTCTCGGCCACGATCTAAAACAGTAAAGGGAGAGGGGTGAGAATAAATCTCAATAAGCTATTATGAATGCAACAATATGCCAAGTAAGATGCAACACATAACAAGGTACATCTCACATATAGGTAAAACAGTAAACACCTTCCGTTACCTTTGTTTACCTTTCCCGTCTGAATCATAAGTCGTACCACGGTGGAAGTAAAATTCCACTCATTCTGTGAATGCATTTTCACCAGAACCAATATCATATAACGGAGAGAGCTATTGACATAACTCCTCTCTTGTGATCTGCTTAAGCATATTCACGTCTTATAAAACCCATTTTTCAGGGAAGATATAAGACATCAGCATTTCTATGAACTAACTGCACATATCCATAGAAGCTGAACCCCATTCTGTGGCCACAGAAGGGGAAAGGCCACAAGTATAACGTAATCCGAGCACCTTATGGAACAATTTCTCATAAGTGATCGTATTCCATTATACCCCTAACATCAGCTGATTAACACATTTTCATGCACATGATAGTTACTTGAAAATAAATCCACCAAAGGGATAACAAAATGTAAACATGGCATTCATACTCATGTTTAAATAAGTGCAATAATGCAACAATCCATTTCATACATTAATGGAATCATAACCATGGAAATGAACTCAAGTAAGGCTACAATGTATAACAACCAAGTCATACATTTTCAATACACAACAGTTCATAACCTCTATAAAGGTTCAAGTGCAAATTACCAAGTTGGAGTCACTTTGGTTAAGTAACAAATCAAGGTTATCAAGCGTTTTCCGGACCATATTTCAAGTACTTCCACTATTCCATTTTAAACAAGTAAGACACCCTTATGAAGCTAAAATGTTCTACTTTAATCTAAGTGAAAGAGGGTTCGATTATGTTCCAAGTTGAATAGGTTTCTAAGCCTTAATAGTTGATTCAGAATTTCCAATGCAGGGCACGACTCGTGCCCTATGGCACGACTCCAGAATTTCCAATGCAGGGCACGACTCGTGCCCTATGGCACGACTCGTGCCTTTGCAACCCCATTTTAATCAGAACGAGTTAGACCAGTTCCACGAGTCGTTATCACGACTGGGCAAAGGGCACGACTCGTGCCCCTTGGCACGACTCGTGCCAAGACCAAATTCAGACACCAGATTTTGAACACCCACATCAGCAATACCAATTAACTTGTACCTATTTCCTCTGTTTTCTAAGAGCCAGAATCTGTACCAAACAACAACAATACCCACCCCAAACCATTCCATACTCTTTCCAACATAATCCAACACTAACCCATATCCTTTTACTACCCCCTTACTTCATTTTACCATTCACCCATTTATATCAAAGCATTAACACCATAACATGAATATTAACCCATTTTCTTACTATTTCAACAACCAACCCATATTCATTTCAATTTCACTTTTCAAAAACCATACTTACTAATTAAAAGTTTCTAATGAATTAAAATGATTTCAAATACATTTTACACCTAATGAAAGATTTAACAATGGTCATACAACTAGACTATTACACCATTCATACTTATTTCAACCCAATTACTCCCCTTCACTTCCATTAACCACAAAACCATGACTTAGGTCATTATATTAAACTTTTCACTTCAAGAATTTACTCCTAAATACAAAACTACTTATATAAAACATCATACTCAAACTTAAACAATTCATGCACAAGTATTGGAAAGAAAATTATAATAACTTACAATTTAATTCGAAAAATAAGAAAATCTTTCTTCGGCTAGATGCGATCCCCCCGGCTTCCCGAACATTTTGGTAAAGACGGATCGAAGAACGGAACAATGGTTGATTTTTAGAAATTTTTAGAAGATAGGAAAATCAAAATATTTTGTAACCAAGAAATGGACTGAGGAACATTTTCTTTCTTTCTCTCGGCTGAAGGAGTAAGGGAGTAAGTCACTAAATGAAATAAAGTTTTAAAATAGATAACAAGAATGAAGAAATGAGTCAAAAGTAGTAAAAAAAAACAACGCCCCTTCCAAAAAACGCTCTGCCCTCTCTCACAAACTAAAAGGTGCGTTTAGTGTGTGTGTTTTTTAGGGTTTTGGTCTTTGGCCGGAATTCTCCTTCTCCGGCCAGATGGCATCCTCGTCTGGCGCTGCTCCTCCGGCTGCTGGTTCTGTAACGCCGCATGGGTTGGGTTTGGGAGATTCGCCTCCTCCTAACCCTAACCCTAATCCGCCTTTGAACCCTACTACCGTCCCTCCCCAGCCGTCATCCCCGACTGCTGCTAAATCTTTCGCATCAATTGTCAAAGGCTTGGTTCCCCATGTCAATCATACTCTGCCGCTGAATAAGATCCCTAGTTCTACGTACAAAGGTGAGCCATCCTTGAAGTTTTCGAAGGATATGATTAATGCTTTGGCCCAGCCGTTCAAATATACCTTGGTTGGAAAATTTTCGCATGGAAGGCCATCTATGGAAGTCACAAGGCAACTTTTTTTGAAGTTCGGGTTAAAAGCTGATTTTAAACTTGGCCATATTGATCCTAAACATATCCTTATTCAGATTGTGCATGAGGGAGACTTCAATCGGCTTTGGGCGAAAGAACAATGGCATCTTGGAAGGTTCCCTATGCGTGTGTTTCGTTGGACTCCTTCATGGAGGCCGGACAAAGAGTCGTCTCTCTTTCCTGTTTGGGTTGGTCTACCCGGTCTCCCAATTCATATGTTTAATAAGGTATGCCTTTTTTCTATAGCCAATATATTTGGAGAGCCATTAGCCATTGATCAAGCAACTTGTAATTTATCTAGACCTAGTGTGGCTAAAGTTCTTGTTCAAATTGATTTGCTGAGGAAATTGCCGTCTAGAGTGTTTATTGATTGTGGTGATGAGTTTTCAAGTTTTTGGCAGCCTCTTGAATTTGATAATCTCCCAAGTTATTGTAAGCATTGTTACAAGTTAGGGCATGACATGAATGAGTGCTTTTACCTCCACCCTAAGAAGAGGGTCATTTGCGGGTAAAGGAGATGATGATGCGGAGGTTTTGAAACAAGGAAATACGGATGCAAGAGATGCTGATGCGGGGGAAAAATCTGCTAGAGTTGTTGAAGGGCAAAAGAAGGGTGATAACGTGGGGCAAAAGGATAAACAACAAAATATTTATGTTCCAAAGCAGGTTGAATCTAGTCCTCCAAAGGTTGTATCTAGTAGTGGTGCGAAAATTGATGGTGTTGCTCAAGAAACTGAGGTTGTTGATCTCGATGGGGGGATTGTTCAATCTAACGAGCAGTTAGCCGAAAATGATTGTGAAGATATAGATATACATAATGAGACGGTTGATACAGGTAATGAAACTCTGGTAGCTACTGCTCCTACCTTACGTCCTTCTTCTGCTCGTACGCCAAATCCTAAATACTTTAATCCCGAATTTATAAACACAAAAAACCTAAAAGTAGCTCTCACTCTTCGGGAAAAATGCGATTATGAACCGGAAGGCGGTCTTTCTGCTAATTCTCCTTCGGCATATCAAGAAGCTCGCACTTATGGGGGTATAGTTGGAGGAGTTCATGTTGATCCGTGGGCTCCAATGGCTGACTGCGATAATTTTGAAGATTATTACGATGAAGAAGATGGCTTTCAAAAGGTTAAAGGGAAACGAGGAAAATCTGGATCGAAAATTTAAATCAAAAATCTCAAGCCTAAAAGGCCTTGGATTAATAATAGGCAATTTCATTGACCTTTAATTTATTTTATGATTTTTCTTCTTAAAAAAAAAAAAAAAAAAGTACAAGGAAAGTAGGTTGTTCTTCTAACGGCTAGTTAATTCATCATCTTGCTACATAGCAAGATAGAGAATTTTTTTTAAAAAAAAAAAAAAAGAATGAAGAAATGAGTCACTAACAAACCTTCCTCAACTACACCTAGCCTTGGCCACGTGAACACTCCAATTGGTGTCAAATTGGTATCAACTTCAGCAATTTCTACTTATCCACAAGTCCGTCCCATATTTCTTTTATTTAATATTATTATTACTCCCTCAGCCTCATAATAAAATGCTACTTACCCAAAAATTACTACTTTACTTTTACTATTATTATTTCTAAATCAAACACTACTTATTATTATTATTATTATTATTATTATTATTATTATTATTATTATTATTATTATTATTATTATTATTATTATTATTATTATTATCTTTAAAATAATAACGTTGTTTTTAAAACACAAATATATATACTCAATATGGAACAAGTAATTGGGGTATCACATTCTCCCCCCTTTAATTTATTAACATAGTTAAAAATGCCAAATAAATTATTAAAATATTAAATTAACACCTTTACTTCCAATCTTCACACATAAGTACCTCAACCACTTTTCCAACTTTATTATTTAACTTCAATTATTATAATTCCACTACACAATTTCTTATTTATTTTATTTAAGCATTAATAATTAATATTAATTTCTTGACATCCTAAATTTCACATAAGTGACTCATTATAAAAATTAAGCACATAAAATCCAACAAGTAGCATATAATGCATAAAATGAGATACTACT
The DNA here is from genome assembly GCA_022495995.1 of Adenophora triphylla var. japonica. Classification (NCBI taxonomy): domain Eukaryota; kingdom Viridiplantae; phylum Streptophyta; class Magnoliopsida; order Asterales; family Campanulaceae; genus Adenophora; species Adenophora triphylla. The sequence goes on along the minus strand of JAFEMH010000209.1, from coordinate 508,793 downwards.
ATCCCAACCCCACGTGCTCAACATGTGCTAAAATGGTGTCTAGGATTAGGGTCGTGACACTCACTCCTCCTTAAAGAAAATTTGCCCCGAATTTTGGATGAACTTACCTGAATGATCAATTCAAGAAAATTACTTCTTACACATATTAGATTACAACTTCCAATAGCTTCCTTGATGACATGATTCCTCTATACCTTTTCACAACCCGAATACTCTAGGATTTCAATTCCTGAACTTGCAATTCTCACAACTCTCAACGGTTCTTCCACATAAGTCAAATCTGCTTGAATATCATTGGTTGAAGAACTCCGTACAAACAAAGGATCATAAAGATAACGAAGGTTAAGTAAATTTCTCAAGTTGAAAGGAATTTCATCATACAACACGCAATCTAATCTCAAGAGTCTGGCTAGTCTTCTCTGTCTGCCCAACGGTCTGAGGATGAAACGCATCATTGAATCTTAACTTGAAACTCAAACCTTGCACACAACTTCTCAAAATCGCAACGATTCCCAGATCCCAATCTGATACAATGTTAATTGGTACTTCACAAAATCAACCAATCTCTCGCATGCATAATTGCTTTAATTCCTCCATCGAATACTTCACTGATATAGGTAGAAACGAACTGACGTGATCAATCTATCCACTATACTCACACGCCCCCATCTTCATCGACGTCAAAGATAGTCTAGTTACACATCTATCGTAATGCTTTCTCATTCTAATCTTCTAACCCATCTTCAAATCTTGATTTATCTTCGAACTTTCCGGATGAATTGCAACTCTAGATTTATGATCTTCCTCTAAAACTGGTCTCTTAATCTCTTGCAAGGGCGGTACACCAATTCTGGGTTGAAGGTTAAAATTCCATCCTTATTTAATACAAAATCTTTGGTCTTCCCATCTTGAAACTATCCAATAATCCTCTTAAATTCTGAATCAGTTTGTTGAATTTCCTTAAGGTCTCCATATAATCTAGGTATAGCTCGAACCTTCGCAATAAATCTCATCTTGCGACTCACAGGGTATACATGTTGACACATAAGCCTTTCGGCTAATCGCATTTGCAATCACAATAACTTTCCCGGATGATCTGAAATAACTCCATCAAAGTCTTTTAATAGTTCCAAGCATCACTTCGGCCGGTTGATCACTTCCTTTCGCGGAACTAAATACTTCAAACACTTAGGATTGGTAATCATTCTCAAATGGAGCTTCAAATAGATAAGGTTTCCACTTATATAGCGCAAAATACTCGCAGCCACTTCCGAGTTGATAATAGGAAAATCCTGCTTTGCCGAAGTTAACTTCCTCGAAGCATACGTTATTACTTGCCCATCTGCATACTAACACAACCCATCTTTCCTTTGACGCGCAACTAAAAATCGTAAGGTTCTCGCATCCATCAGGTAGGGTAAGGATCAGAGCTACAATCACTCTTCTTCAATTTAATAGAACTGGTTCCTCTCAATTCCCCACCCTTGATACCTCCATCTGAGTTAACTTAGCCAACGGTTCTACAATTCTCAAGAATTCTTTGATAATCCTTCGGTAGCAACTTGTCAATCCAAAAGACCACGAACTTCTTCCACTGACGACGGTTGCTTCCACTTAACCACGACCTCAATCCTCGTAAGATCCACGGTAACATCCGAGCTTAAGACTATAGAACCCATAGTTGAAATCTTCTCGAGCTAACGCACACTTATTAAACTTCACAACCAATGGCCCTTCACAAAGGACAATTAACACAATTCGCAAATGATTTTTTTTTTTATGATCCTTTCAAACTTTACTTAGACAAAGAGATCATCCATAATAATTACCCCAAAGCCACCAAGATAAGGATTAAAAATTCCGCTTATCATAACCATAAACAACACATGGTATATTATAAAGGATTTTTTACTCAAGTCTAACACATCACAAATAACCTTCACACTTTTTAACCAAAATTTTCAACCTTTAAGGCATATATAAAATAAATACCACATAAAGGCTCATCTATATCAAGTACAAGTATTGGCAATTTAGGCATAGAAAAGGAGACTCACTTTTTATGATAGCCTACCAATACACAACAACTACTTAACCAATCTAGGTCAAGTATACATCAAAATCACCAATTGGTAATCATACCAAATCAACTGGCAATACATGCCCAAAATAACCACAGCACTCTAGTGGTAACCCAAGGAAGATTCGAGATACTCTCTCATAAGAGCAGAAACCTCCAACACATAAGACAAATCTCAAGCAATGTATGCCATATAGAAGCAAAATGCAATGCCAAACATAAATGATATGAACCGGGATCTATAAAAATATGACCCCTAACTACTGAGACAGGTAGTATACCTCTAATGACCTCTGAGGGATCTATCTCTCCAAGACCCAAAGCAAAGACTCGATCTTAAACCTCCTCTTTTGATTTCCCTTCATTATCTCTCTTGGTACTACCTCTTTGTTGTCCACTTTGCTGACCGCCGCTTGAAGCTCGTTCCCGCTGCAACCTTGGGCAATACCTCCTAAAGTGTCCCATCTCTCCGCACTTAATACATCTGCCTTGCTTACTCCAACACTTATCTTCGGTATGTCCAATCTTCTTGCAAAATTGACAAATCATTCTATACTGACTGGATATTAGCTGAGCCGAAGAAGTTACCACATGCCCCGCTTGAACACTCCCTGAAGTTGAAGCCCTTGGTTGTCCTCTGGTGAATCTAGATCCTTGTCCTTGATACTTTGGCTTGCTTCTAACCCCACTTTTTTCCATTCCATAGTTTTCCTCAATGTCAATCTCGATCTTATACGCTCTATCTACAACTGTCTGATAATTGGTGAAGTTATCAATCAATAATTTCATCTCAATCTCATCCCTTAAACCTTTTACAAACCTATGAACTCTTCTCGCTTCATGTGATATCAAATGAGGGCAACACCGAGCCAATTCCTCAAACCGAGTTGAATACTGATCCATTGTCATGATCCCTTGCTCTAGTCTCAAGAATTCTACCTCCTTTTTGTCCCTTGTAACCATTGAAATGAAATAATCCTTGAACTGCTGAGTGAAATTATCCCAAGTCTGGGGCGTATGATCCCGCTCCCAACTTCCCTTCAAAATTTGCCACCAATGATCAGCTGGACCTTCAAGTTTGAAAACGGCATATCTCACTTTCTCTTCAATAGGACTTTTCATAACCTCAAAGATTTTATTCATTTTCTCTAACCATTTTTCTGCCTTTAGCGAATTCGGGTCTCCATCAAAGCTCGGTGGATTCATCTTCACAAACCTTTCCAATCCATCACTTTGACATCCCTCAGGTTGATTCGAAGCTGATCCCCTAGCTGTCATATTCTGTACGAACATTCTGAACAACTTCATCATCTCTTCGTTCTGAATTCCACCTGTCCCCACATTACCCTCATTTTCTTGAGCACTTTGTTGATCATCACTGCTTCCTGCCATTGCACAAATCCCCTGCATCAAACACTCGGCGTCAGTTACCACACACTCCCCCTTAGTCTAGACATCTACCCTTGACCTCTAAACTAAGCTCTGATACCATTTGTAACGCCCCGAGCCCGAAGACCGGGTCGGAACGCTATCAGATTTGACGGACTATCCCCACAAACCACCACAAGTCTTTCCAGCACGTGTTGTCCTCACTTACGTGCTCACTGAGATACTTCCCAGTGGGTCACCCATCCTAGAATTTCCCCAGGTCAAGCACGCTTAACCTTGGAGTTCTTATAGGATGAGCTTCCGAAAAGAAGATGCATCTTGGTGATATGAGTAGTACTAATCAAATCATATCAAACATATCAGGCACACACATTTTTGGGGATGTTACAGAATCTGTGAAATACACAAAGAGAGTCAAAGAAATTGATAGGTATTTTTTACGATGGAGCGTTACTAGACATGCCCGGTCGGACCGAATCGCCGGTTTACAGTCGAAAATCGGCGGTACACGGTTTGACAAAAATGCCGACCGGAGTCGGACTGTCGACTTACTGTTCACGATTTCGATTCCCGATTTGCCGACGGTATTTGTTTTTTGTTTTTCCCCCAAAGGATAATTGGAAATTTTTTCTAATTTTTTGTTTATGTGAGAAAAAATAAAATTAATTGAAGTGTTATATTTATACACCAAAACATATTTTTCAATTTCTTTTATTACTCAGTCTTTAATTTTCAAAAATTAGACAATGGCTTAAGAAAAAGAGACAAGACTTAGACAAGTTATAACACACTTACACAAGTACACAAGTACACAATACACTAAACACACGTCAAACACACAGACACAAAAAGTCAAGGTTAAAGGAGAAAAAAAGTAATATTATTTTGAAAATTAACGGTTTAACAACCGGTTCGAACCACCGTTCTAAACCGTCGGTCGAAGAGCTAAAACCGGATTTGAACTTTGAATCGTTGGTCCACAATTTGGCCGGTTTGGCGGTTCGCTGTTTTCAACGATTTGATCAACGATTGAAAACATCAAATTCGATGGTCTGGACCTAACTGTATGGCGTGTCTAAGCCTTACAGTAAACACCTCATTGTAACGATTCAAAATCCGAGTGATATTTTATGGCCTCCAATTGACAGATGAGTAGGGAAAAATAGGGATGCATATGAAAAATATCTTTAAATAAAAAATATCTTGAAAAGGCGCGAGTTCCACACCCCTTAACCTTCAGATCCTTCTATACATGCCTAGGCCCAAACCAAGCTACCACCAGTCTATTGCCGAACTGGACCACCCCAATACCCATTATCCAAACCAACACTCTGAGCCACGGATTTGACATCAGAACCGCATCGAGCCGAATTTTGTTAAATGTTTAAGGCTCCACAACTCCCGGCGACCGATACGTACGTGCGAAGTGCAAAGTGCACCCTAAAGCGCCCAATGCGGCATTTGCGGTCTGCGGGTGCTGGTTCGAATGGTGCTTTGCACCATCCTTCTATCTAGTTGGGTTGGGCTAGGAAAGAAATTGATCAGTATCTCCTTTGATGTTGTCATTAATAAGGTGTAATGAATTTCTTTCTTTTAGTAATGTGGGATATGACTTTTTCATTCTCATTTCTCTTCAAACATCTATATATGTTGCTCACTTTATCAATTAATTTCTCATTCACCGGAAAATGGTTTTGAGAAAATAAATATACAATTTTAATCTACACCAAATGTAGATCAATTATTTGCAACTTATTTCATTTTTGCAAGACGAAATTTCCTAGAAACTTGATCAAACACCAATTTTCAAACCAATTTCCAACAATCCCCCACATGAATGAAATTAATGCATGAATGTAAACACTTAAGAAAAATCTCGATGAATTGTTACAGCATCAGGGTAGGTAGCTTTCGGCTTTAAACCATCCCTAGTAAGATGCTATCGGATTTACTTCCTGCTCAGTGAACACAATTTCTTGAACTGGCAGCGTTTTTGTGTAAACCAAGACAATAACATTTACATGATAACAATTCTAATATCTTTCGTTCTCATGTTGTGTCCAATTCGGCCCTGGACCATATCATGGATTCATAAGTGTTTTCTTTTAGAAGCGGCCAAACTTCTCACTTATATAGGTGATTTCCTATAAAGAGTATCCTGCCATACTCCAACTTTTGAAGGTATATGAATCATTAAAAGCTTTGATCTTACCCTCACCACACATCAGCAGGGTTTATGCACTTAGACAACTTATAAGAATAGGTTATAAAGAGTTCTGTTGGGTATGCATACTTTAACCCTCCTAGCTTTAGTTTAGATTTGATTGATACCATAACCTCATCTCTATTTTAAGGAATTTAGGACCATATGTAATGAAGCTTAGACTTCAATTTTTTAGCCAAGTCCATTGTATAGAATAGGTTTTATTTAGGCTTGAAGACTGGCACAAGACTCATTGAATATGAGGTTGCAGTTCAAAAGTTATAAACCGTACTCAAGAAACCGCACTTGCAAACCGCATTGTGGAAATCCCTTGTTGAAACTTCTCCTTGAACAACTGCAGTGAATCCTAATTACTGAACTGCACTAGCTAACCGTAGTGCAGATTCCAATCTTGAGACCGCTCTAAGGAACCTCATCTCGTGAAACCGCACTTACTCAACCGCATGAACACCAGTCCGCATCCAATGATTAAAGACTTGAAGTGAATCACATATGACTGTTGGAATCCACGTCAGCAATGACAAAAGTCAACCACCAAATCTTGTCACGTGATTCAATGTCAGAGAAGATCTGTAAGGATCTTGAAAAGGTGACAGGTGTCCTTCATACCTTATTTGCAGCTGGAGTGTGATCAGTTTTATCTGCAACTGCTGTACCAATGGACAAAAGTGGAATTGTGGACCAATCAGAAAGCACTAGTACAGTCCTTGCAAACAGCTGTGTCCAACGGCTATATTCTTGGTGCTTGGGTATAAATACCCTAATCTTCAACACTTGAAGATTGTTTGAGAAATTGATTTGCTGTGAGTTCATAAGAAGTTGAAGCTCTGCCTAGAAAATATCCAGCCCTTTGAATCTTCATCTTCTACCTTCAAGAAACATTTCCCAGCCCAGAAATCAAGTCTTATACACCATCAAGAATCATTGAGCTCTACATCTCTTAGATTCAAAGAGCCTTGATCTTGTTAAACACGCACACACCTCACTTGTTTAATCACATAGATTATTCATTTGAGATATACCTGTTATAGTCTAGGATTTGATATTTATAGAATAGATTTTAGATCTGAGTATGTACTTTATAATCTCTCATACTCTAATATAAAATCTAACTCTTAGAAAATTCAAGACTAACCATCTTGGTAGTGGACGTAGATCGTTTATGATTGAACCACTCCAATATTGTGTTCTTCATTTCTACATTATTATTTACTGTGCTTGCTAATTATTTTATATTTATCTGTTTGATCTTATTCTCAGTTATCCATTATCGTGAAATTGTAATTGCAATTAACTATTGTCAAAACCTCACTTTTTCAGTTTTGTAAACCGCACTAAAAACCGCATTGTAAACCGCACCTCAAAACCGCTTTATAAACTTAGAATATTCCGTTGTGCATTTTGCAACTCTACTTACAGTTTCTTATACACTGCAAGCGATTTTGTAAGCAAGAGGTTCAGTTTTCAAAAGAGGGTGAAAAATTTTGTAACAGCTATTCACCCCCCCCCTCCAGTTGTTTTTTACCCTTGTTGCCACCTTTGGGACCAACAAGTGGTATCAGAGCTAACACATTTATAAAACCACTGTTTTTCAAGCTTAACAGCTTGTGTGCCGATTCGCTATGGAAAATTCTAAAACCATGACAACGGTTAACTGTTCACACGTTCCCATTTTGGACGAAGACCACTTCGATATCTGGAAAGTCCAAATGCTAATCCATTTGGAGACCATCGACGAAATGCTGGTAGAGTGCGTGACAAATGGCCCGTTCGTTCCCATGAAAGCCAACACCAATCCAACCACCAGTGTTGAAACTCCAGAGATCCAAAAGCCCAAAGCTGAGTGGCCTGATGAAGAGAAAAGATTAGCTGCCTTAGACAGCAAAGTGCGGTTCATCATTTCTGGAACCTTGCATGTATCAACCCTTCAAAAGGTCATGTATTCAAAAACCGCAAAGCAGATGAGGGATGCCATAGAGAGCTACCTCGAAGGTGACGATCTTTGTAAGGAGAACAAATTATATGCTGTTGAAAGATCCTATAACAACTTCAACAGAAAATCCAACGAAACCTTGCGCCAGACCTACGATCGCTATGTTAAGGTAGTTAATGCATGTAGATCTCTTGGCAAAACTTTAACTGAAAAAGAAGTCAATATGAATTTTCTAGCTGCTTTAGGTTCGAGATGGGTCAATAAAGCCACTTCTATTGAAGACTCCAAAGTTTTGAATACTTGGTCGTTAAGTAACTTGTATGCAAACCTTAGAGTCTATGAACTAAAATTAAACCATATTGAAGAGGTTGAAGGGAAAACCAAATCACTTTCTATGTCCGCAGTGGAACATGAGGAGAAACCAACCACATCAGATCAAACCGCTGAATCTTCCATATCAACCGCATCACTCATCGAAATAGATGATGATGATTTTGCCATGTTTGTGAAAAGATTTCAAAAATTTAGAAAATCTTCAAAACCCTTCACAAAATCATTTTCTAAAGGCAAACCTCCAGCAACTTTTTCTAAGGCTGCTGATACAAAGAAAAAGAGTGATCTGGTTTGCTACAACTGTAGGAAACCTGGTCATTTTGCATCTGAGTATCCACAGCCAAGATTTGAGTATCTGAAGAAGAAAACCTCTCCTGCGAAATTTTCTCGTCGCAAGGGAATGGTTGTTGAATAGGAAGAGAACTCAAAAGAGTTAGCTACTTGGATTGAAACAAATTTTGATGAGGGAAGTGATGATGAAACCGAAGAGGTTAATCTCTGCTTAGTTGCAGATGCTTTTGATGATTCAGATACTGAGTCAATCGAGTCACTGGATATGGAGGATGAAGTGGTTCCTCCAAAGATTTCCAAATTTAAATTGGATGATGATGTTAAACTTACTCCTAGCATTAAGATAGGAAATTGTTCGTACTCACGTCTGTAAGTACCCAAATCTGGCTCATGCCTTCCGGTAAAGTTTCCCAGCAATTTCCCGGACTTTTCTAAAGCTCAGGGGCAATTTGGGAACTTTCTAGAACCTTCCAAGGGGTGAAGGACTGGCTATGAATTAAAATTCCACGTAGTCCTTCGTTGGAAAAGACCTTCTAGAAGGCCACCTTGCATGGTTCTAGAAATAAACTGAGTCATCAAGGGATAAGACCGCACGGCCTCATTTGCCTTGGGGTTACAGCCGCACGGCTTCATTAGCTGCTGCCAGAGTGCTTATAAATAGAGACCTCCTCTATTCATTTTAGGAAGGGATTTTCAGTAACATTACTCTGCCAAAATACCACCACGAAATTCCAGAGAGCTGAGAGTGTCAAAAACCACCTCCCTCCTCTTCAAAACCTTCCAAAGTTGATCCTTCTCTAGGCAAACTTCAAGGAGAAAGAGGAACACCACCATTGGTAACCTCTCCTCCCCTTTATCTTGCATTATACTTGTATTTATGTGATATATTGTTCCTTGCTTTACATATTACTATATACTTGCTTGGTACTTGATATATTGTCATTAAATCTTTAGGCATGTAAATCATATTACCCCTTTTCCCTCATCACATAGGATCCATGGAAGATCCAACCCAAGGATGAACAAATAAGACCTCAAAAAAAGGCTTGTTCTAGGGTGGATCTCTTACATGGTGATGTGAAAAGTAGCCTCCTTTGCACTTAAATATCATCTTGGCATATAAAGTAGCATCCTTTGCTTATGAAATGTCATTTTTACATATAAAGTTGCATCATTTGCATTAAAAAATGTTATCTTTGCATTAAAGTAGCATCCTTTGCTCTTAAAATGACATCTTTACACATAAAGTTGCATCATTTGCATTAAAAATAGCATCCTTTGAATAAAGTTGCATTCTTTGCACATAAAAATATCATCTTTTCATTAAAAGTGTCATCTTTAGCTTAAACATGCATTCCCCATGTCCCTCATGGTTGGATCTCTCTCCTAGGATTGCCTATTGACCTTCATAAGGCACAAAAATGCATAGGATGAGTATAAAGATCCAATCTTTATACCCCTTCCCTAGTCCCCCTTGGTACTTGGAGAATCTCTTGGAGCGAGATGATGTAAAGGTCCTATCTTTACATCATTTCTTCCATTCAAAGATTCCATAGACGGATTCTCCTTTAGAAAAGGATGAGCCCTTGCCACATATCTCCGATCATCACTTGAGATGAGCATAAATGTCCCGAAAAAGTTCAAATCGTCTCAAGATGTAGGATTGATAGGCAAAGGTCATTCCTTTCTAAAGAGTCTCATCCTTGGACCCTAAAAACGGTGCCCCTATCTTGATCACATGTGACCCAAGGTCTCATCATGATGATCACAAGTCCAAGATGAGAACGGGACCAAAGTCCCTAATACATAAAAATCCAAGGAATCCCGAGTGATAACCAACTCATGGTTAATACGTCCGGAAGACTACTTGGTACATTCCCTCCTTTTCAAAACACACATCCCACACACGAAAACACTAAGGCAAGTATGAAAAGTGGATCTTGGAAGAGTTGCTTCGGCAAGGCTCTTTGGGTGAACGACGATCCGTTCTTCCCAAAGGGTAACTTAACCTCCGGACCCAAATCCTTTTTTTCAAAGTTTTGAGGAAATCAAAATGGCGTGGCGACTCCGTTTTTTCAATTTAAACCGGACGTTTCCAAACTGATGTGAGGCGGTGATCCCCCTTACACGAGAAAGTGGTTCCAAAAAAAAATAAGTAAAAAAAAAGGGAGCCGCTTATCTTGGGCACCACATTCACAGTTTGGCGACTTCGCTGGGGAGAAGGGGAAAGCTTTCATTTTTTAAAAAAAAAAAATGATACCCGGTATATAGGTGGAAACCATTAACCTTCCTGTATCGTTTCCTAACCCGAGGCTTGGGATAAATTGTGGTCTAACAATCCCACGTACTGGTATCTCTTTTCGAAAAATAAAAACAAGAAAGCTTTTTCCGAGAGGGTTAGCCTTCCGCCACGGATCCGTTTCCCATACTTGCTTTTTTTTTTTTTTGCATTGCATTACATGCATCATTTGCTCCTTGGGAATTGTGCATATTCTGAATGCTTAACAGGAAGCTTGCTGGAAGCTGAAAAGGTGCCAAAAAGGCCGGGAAAACAGCCTGCAGATCAAAGAAATTGGAACCTGGAAAATTGTTTGATGCAGCCGTACGGCTTAATCCTCCCTGGATTCTGGTCGGGCGGCTTCATTGGCATTTCCACCAGGACAAAAATTGAGGCTAATCTGGCAGCCTTGACAGCTTGGGGCTATTCAGTTCCAAGACTGACCGGGGCTCCCAGAATATTTACGTGCTTATTTGCTGCATTTTCCCGTCCCGAAAAATCATTCCTTTAAAACACATTTCTGAAAATTTCTGTTTTAACTCAAAAAGGAATATTTTTAGGAGGCCGCACACTACGCGCACCTTATATATATCCTGTACACTTTGCACGCACGTCCCTTTAACCTGGGGTGGTTGTTCAGCTGCAGTCACGGACAGCATTACGATGCTCCCGGGCGCGCACGGAATCATCCCAAACTCCCCATGGCAGTCAGTGTCGACCAATGCACAGTCTGTGTCATACATTTTAAAACCGTGACTTTTGGTTGGTTTTTGGTCTAGTCTGGGTCATACAGCCCAGTTGCATATCCCCGTAAAGGTCAAACCTTAGCCCATGACGGAAGTCAAGATCTTTCGCACAAACGGAGCTCTGCCAAAATTCCGACAAGGAAAAATGGGCAAGATCTTGACTCCGCCATTGACTTTGACTTTGACCCGCACGGGATGCGTAAGATTCGAGACCAAGTCCGTGCCAAAAATCCAAAGATCTTTCGCTCAAGCGAAGCTCTGCCGAAATTCCGACAAGGAAAAATTGGCAAGAGCTTGACTCGGCATTGACTTCGACTTTGACTCACGCACAGCGTATGCAACGAAGTTCAATGTGACACTGTGTCATCCGGCTTTTACCGCCCGACCCATGCCTATTATCTTCTCGGACATTTCCGAAAAGTCAAAACGTCAATTGCGCAAGGGAAACTCTGCCGAAATTCCGTTAAGGCTGAAAGACGAGACTTTCCCGGTATTGCCTTGACTATAATCCGCATCGCTCGTGCGTTGAAAGTTCCTATGACCCGCTAGACCCGTTAGGAGCGTTCTTCTCTCTCGGTCGGTGGGATCCGCGTGCCCTATAGGACCCTCGTCCGGGGCTGTCCACCCTAGGAGGTCGAAATACAGGTGGAATACGAGGGGCTTATAGACGTAGTGATGGAACCCACTGATCCAGGATCTAGAGTAGTTGCAAAAAAGAAGGGCAAAACCCCTTTTCCAACCAAATAGAAATTAATAAAAGACACCGTTTTAAGTAAACTGGAAGATTCTTAAATTTGCATATTGCTTGAGCATTAAGCCTAAACACCTACCCCGAGTCTAAACCTCTCCTATCCCTTTCCCGCAGCGAGAAAGAAGTGGGTGAGAACACCGGGACAGCAGTTTGTCGGCACAGAGGTCTCAAATAACCCATCAAAATCTTCAAGTCTCAACTTCCCAGTGTCAAAATGGCCAATGTGGTAATCAACAATGGTAATGACCAAGTAGTTGGAGGGGCCGTCCCAGTTTAACCCAAACCCCACATCTGGTACGATGTATGTGATTGTGATGGCTGTTTGGAGGATGCCTATCAAGATTGGATTAACGAGGATCCTCCTTCAAGAAAGAAGAAGAAGAGGAAGTCCATGCAACAGAAATTAAAGGAGAGGTACGAAGCTGGGGACAAGAGCGTGGGAACTTTAGGAGAGCCTTCAGGCAAATTTGACTATTACGTCAGTTATGCCAAAGAGCCTACCAAAGAACCGGTCATCCAAAGCACAGTCCAGCCAGATACTCCTGTCGTCATTGACCCTCTTGAGGCAGAGCGTATGGAGTTCGTTGCCATTGTGAAGTTCAACGAAAAGCTAGCAAATTTGGAAGCAGAATACAAAAAACCTATAGAATACATAGTCAGTCAAGGAAGGATCAAAGTCTCTCCTGAAGAAGACTTCATCAGCATTATCCAGGCCAACCCTCCTGTTGGCTACACAGATAAGGTTGTGGTATCAAAGATTAGTAAGGAGAAGATGACTTATCAGCAGTGTATTGACAAGATGAGCTAGACTCTCCAGTCAATGAGCCCGATTGTTACGGACCAGCTTGTTGAAGAATTGCATCAGGCTTCCCTAGCTCCTCTCACCATCTTTCCAAGGTACCAGCCTACCAATGATTTCCGGCAAGTTTTCGATCAGTTTGAAGTTTCCACCTTTTTGAAGAATGCTGACAAGACTGCTACTCCCCAGGGCAAAAGCAGGAAAGAGTGAAACCCCAATCCAACCCGCGTCAAACACTTCGAGTCAATAAGTAGTGTAGGGTCCAGAGTCGGTAGGGTCAAAAGTCATGTTGAGTCAGGAGTCTTTGAATTCCAGTCCTCCGAGTCATCTGAAGGCCTCACGCCCGAGGATTATGAATATGTAACCAATGTCATCTTTCCTCTTGCTTTGAATGAAATGACAGATCTTTCTGAGTATCCTCTTATTGCCAACTTAACAAATGATAAATTAACTCAAAACTTAACAACAGTTAATAATGAATCATTTGAACAAGATGCAAACACACTAAACGAACAATACATTAAAGAAATCTTTAAGCAGGTTACAGAAAAAGAGGAAAACCGGACCCAAGCTGCCGAGGAGGTTTTGACAAGTGTTAACTTGGGTACTGTCGAGGAACCTAAAGAGACACAGATTGGAAACTTCTTCCAGGGGGTTGAACGGGACAGACTAGTCAATCTGCTCAGAGAATACATGGACGTCTTTGCATGGTCATACAAGGATATGCCGGGGCTAGACAGTTCGATAGTGGAGCACAGAATCCCTCTAGCACCAGATGCTAAGCCAGTAAAGCAAAAACTGAGAAATATCAAACCAAAGTGGTCTCTACAGGTCAAAGAAGAGATTGAGAAGCTACTGCGGGTAGGATTCATTAGAGTCATCGAATATCCGACATGGTTATCCAACATTGTGACTGTAACCAAGGCCAACGGGAAGGTGCGCTGCTGTGTAGATTTCCGGGATCTGAACAAAGCCAGCCCCAAAGACGACTATCCCTTGCCAAACATAGACATTCTGGTGGACACCACTGCTAACTACGAAGTCAAATCCTTCATTGATGGCTTTGCTGGCTACAACCAGATCAAGATGGCCGAGGAGGACCAAGAAAAGACAGCCTTCACCACGCCGTGGGGAACGTACTACTATACAGTGATGCCATTTGGGCTTAAGAATGTCGGGGCTACTTATCAGAGGGCAGCAACCGCGCTCTTTCATGACATGATCCACAAGGAGATTGAGGTCTACGTCGACGACATGATAATCTACTCCAAAGGCGAGGATGGACAGCACTTTGTTGACCTGTAAAAGTTCTTTGAGAGGCTGAGACAGCATTCCGTGAGACTAAACCCTGCCAAATGCACCTTCGGGGTGACAAGAGGAAAAGTGCTTGGGTAAATGGTCACGAAGAAAGGTATCGAAGTCGACCCCCGAAAGATCAAGGCCATTATGGATATGAGGCCACCTCGAACCCAGACAGAGGTCAAAAGCTTTATAGGCAAACTGCAGTACATCAGCCATTTTGTCAACCAGTTGACAACCATGTGCGAGCCCATCTTCAAGCTCATGAAGAAGAATGTAGACACAGAATGGATCGAGAAATGCCAGGATGCCTTTGATCAAATCAAGTCATACTTAGTACATCCTCCGGTGCTACGCCCCCCCCCACATAGACAGAAACCTCTTCTGCTTTATCTCACTGTCAATGATACGGCAGTTGGGGCCATGCTTGCTCAGGAGAAGAAAGACTCTCGGGTAGAGAATGCCATTTACTTTGTCAGCCGAAAGCTGTAGGGAAGTGAGATCAATTACTCAGCATGCGAAAAGACTTGTGCAGGACTGGTCTGGGTAGTCAGTAAGCTGAAGCACTACATGCAAACCCACCCTATGAACTTGGTCTCGAAAATGGACTTGGGACCCGAGCATGTCAAGGACCAGGACCCTGGTACAGTCAGATTTACCAGTTCCTCAAAGATGGAGAGTTCGCTTTCAGAGACGAAGAAGGTAGACCAAAAGAAGGCATTAAAGCCAAGAGCTTGCAAGCCCTGAAACGGTTGGCCTCCCATTATGTCATTCTAAGGGGCGACCTATACAAGAAACGGTACCAGGGACCACTCCTCCTGTGTGTCACCCAAGAAAGGGCCAGAGAGTTGATGACCAAAGTTCACAATGGTCCCTGCGGTCCTCATATGAATGCCAGAGCATTGATGCAAGTGATCCTAAGAATGGGTTACTACTGGATCTCCATGGAAACAGACTGTGTCCAGTATGTCCGAGCGTGCAACAAATGCCAACGGTTTTCCAACCTCAACCATCTCCCGCCTCATGACCTGTACTGCATGACGATTCCTTGGCCGTTTGCAACTTGGGGTATTTACGTGATAGGGAAGATAGCTCCGGCGGGAAGCAATGGGCACGAATTCGTGTTAGTAGCAGTCGACTACTTCACCAAGTGGGTAGAGGCCAAGTCCTACAAGGTCCTCACTTCCATAAAAGTGGCCCAATTCATCAAAGAAAACATTATGTGCAGATATGGGGTGCCCAACGAGGTCATTTCAGATAACTTGGTGTTCGCACTTTGAAGGGGGCTGCGATAGGCTTTCTTTGTCGAGAATTAAGGGATCACTCGCCACAAGTCATCCCCATACAGACCTCAGACTAATGGAGCTGTAGAAGCTGCCAATAAGACGCTCGAGCGGATTATCCGAAAAATGGCCACCCGTGGTCGTGATTGGCCTGAGAAGTTACACCTGGCACTCTGGGGCTACAGAACATCTGTTAGAACAGCCACGGGAGAAACTCCGTTTTCCTTAACCTACGGGATGGAAGCAGTGTTGCCCGTGGAGTTGGAAATCCCATCACTAAGGGTCCTCCTGAAAAACAGTGTCAACGAAGTAGAGTGGCTGCGTAGCCGGCATAACGAATTGGCCCTGCTCGACGAAAAAAGGCTAAAAGCCATGGAGCACACCCGAGCCTACCAAAGGCGAATGACCAGGGCATTCGACAAGAAAGTCAAGGCCAGGGACATCAAAGAGGGTGACTTAGTGTTGAAAGTGAAGTCCCCTACCAGAGACAACCCCCTGGGAAAGTTGGAACCCGTTTGGATTGGCCCGTATGTGGTGCAGAAGATACTATCGGGAGGAGCCATGAAGCTTGCAGACCTGGATGGCAATCCCTTTGTCCACCCAGTCAACGGCGATAAGCTTCGTAGGTACTATGTCTGAAAAAAAAGAAAAAAACAATAAAAAAAAATCTTAGTGCAAAAAGAGTAATGCCCAGCTAGGCTGAAAAACTCAAAAAGGGCGGTCTAGGCAAAAAACAGGGTTGCATATAAAAAAAAAAAAGAAAAAATAAAAATCTTAGTGCAAAAAGAGTAATGCCCAGCTAGGCTGAAAAACCCAAAAAGGCCGGTCTAGGCAAAAAACAGGGCTGCACATAAAAAAGAAAAGAAAAAGAAAAAAAAAGACCAAAAGACCTAATCCCGATAGTTCACCAGAATGAACTACGAAGACCTGAGCCCCTTAGTCTTTCTTGTAAAAGGGGAACGTAGGCAGCCAGCAATGGTTCGGTCTAAACAATAAATAAGACAATAAAAGTTTTCATGAAATGTGTCTTATAATTTCTAAGATAATATCTCTTGTTCATTACAAGTTAAAAAATTCTTGATGAGTTCAAGCACGGTCTACTCTTGACTCTGCTAACCTGCTACAGAGATCTAAAATACAATAAAATTCCTAATAAACTACTGTGTTTGCAAATGGCAATAAGGGAATCCTAAGAAAAGACCTATCAGTTGTCATTCACTGAGTCTTCTTTGGTCTTCTTCCCTTTACCTCGACCTCGTCGAGTGTTCTTCCTCTTCTTCTCAATGATGTCGGTCTCCCTCATCCCAATCTCAGGAATCCTCACTGGAGCCTCCATCAAACCTGTGTCAATAAGTGCCCTCTCAATCCGGGCACGAGTCTGCACTTCCTCCCTCTGAGCCTCAGTCAAGGGAGCGACTTCAGAAAGCCTCTCATACCGAGCCTCCATGTCTCTGATAAGGTCACCCGACTGGTTATGGCGACTCGCCTTAGCTTCAGTCTCCCTCAGAGTCCTACTCAAATCACAGTCAGCCCCCAATAAAGCCTGACGTCTCTCTCCCAAAATAACCTGAGTCGCTCCCATCTCCCTCTCATACCAGTCCAAGTAGGCCGTAGTCAAGATGGTACTCTTCCTGCTCTTGAGAATAGCCCTGGGAGGGAAAGCAATATATGTCCAAGCCCTTGAGAAAAATGAGAAGCTGGCTGGATCCCTCATGTCCAAAGGCACTACCTCAATGGTATGAATGTCCTCCCAATCTCCCAACGGCTCCTGTAAGGCCCCGAATTGCCTGGATACCAAGCAGGGTATGTAGAAGGATGACCAAGAAAGCCCTGGAACCCTCACTACATAGGACTCCTGAAATGTCCTCCGAGTCTGTAGCCTCCAATGAGGTACCTACCAGTGGTCAGAGGTAGAAAGCCGAGCCATCATCAGCTCCCAGTCACCCTGGTCCTGCTGCCTAGGTGCACCCCTCCGAGAAATCACCCAAGGGCACTGAGTCGGCAAAGCCCCTGGCAAAGCCCCGAGCCTCTCCTGCAGCCACAGAGTCAACACAACCGGGCTCCCAGACCTCATGAAATGGTCTCCCCTAGCCATCCTGTCAATGCCATGTAGGGTCTCACCCAAAATCAATGGGACAATGTCTTTCCCAGCCCTACAATCCCTAACCATGTCCAAGAGGCCACCATGACAAATCCCCACAGACTCGACCGTGAACAGAGACGACAACACACAAAGGATAAAAGCATCCATAGCCACAGTGGTCGTAGCCGTATCCGGGAACCCAAACCTGCTTGGGATATCAGAAAGGTCAATCCGATCAGGGGCTACCATCATCTCCTCAGCCTCTCCCAGAGAGATTTGCAGAAAAGATGCTAACTTTACCGCTACCGGCACGTCGTCGATCAGAGGAATCGATATGGCCTCAATTTCCAGACCCCCAATCAAGGCTCGGAAGTCTTCATAGGTTGGGATGAGTTCTGTTGGGTTTCGAGGGTCCATGCGCAGCGGAAAATTGCAAATAACTCGAATACCCAAAGCCCTAGAATCGTTCTAGATGAATAATTAAGAAGTATGAATTAGGGTTACCAACCTTGATTGCCTTTGTCGTTGATATACGTGTTCCAACTCCAGATTGAAGAGTTTGCAAGTCTTCAATATACGATTCTTGAATCACGAACAAGAGATCTTGAGAAGCGAAGATCCTCCACGAGTATCCACGCGTTGAACGAACCCTAGAACTCTTTCTAGGAGGATTGCTAGATCCTTTGATTGAAACACTTTCAATCTATGAAAAACTATGGAATTGGTGTGATGATTTTCAATTCCTAATTGAAAATTCTCTCAATTTTGTCTTTCTCAAAGCCTTAGGTTCGGAAGCTGTTGCTAGGGTTCTTGAAGAAGAGTATTTATACTCTATAAATACTGCACCCTATTAAAACCCTTGAGAAAAAACGGTTTCGGCATTCGGGGCACATGGGCGGTCGCCCGTAGGGACTGGGCGGTCGCCCATCTGTCCCGAGCCAAAATCCTTCCTCAGAAACCCATCATGGGCGGTCGCTCGGGATCACATGGGCGGTCGCCCATGTGTCGAAGGTTAAACCCTTATTTGAAAAACAACGTGGGCGGTCGCTCATGGTCACATGGGCGGTCGCCCATGTGTCCCGAACTCTAATGCCCGTTTTTCCAAACAAGATGGGGCGGTCGCCCATTGCACCTTGGGCGGTCGCCTAACACACCGAGAATTCCATAATTCCATTTTGTCAATTCGTTCGATGCGTGTGACCCCATAGGACTATATTATGTTGGCAATGAGTTCGATCACATCGATCCTCATAAGACATGAGCGGACTCTAGCAAGCCATCATGCCTACCCAAATAATATAATAACAAGTTCGTTTTTCCTACATAGAACATATCACAATCCCATTGTCACACGATGTTATATTGAACATGAGTCATGGTCCACGTCAACTCATATCGTTCAATGCTTTCTCGTTACCAAGTAAATTGATTAATCGAATGATATTAATCATATTAATTCATTCGGGCATGGCCATGCACTACATCAATCTTACTCACGAGTGGCCAAGCAAACATCTCTCTTTACGAGGGACAAGTTTCCATCTTGACTTATCATTCTTCCCAACAAGAATCATATCATGCCAATGATAGCCCTTATTGTTGTCGGTTAAAGACAACGTTAAACTATATCAAACATGATATTCATCGAGTGGAAGACGATGATAATCTCGGAGTCGAAAGGATATCAATGATATGACTATATGAGATTTATTTATGACATATGACCATGACATAAATCTCATAATGGGTCAAGTCCGATTACCTTGTTCTCTAACAAGTACCCATGAATCTAATGTGCATCTCTATGCATATAATCATCACATGATCATCCATTAGACTTCATACTAGTGCTTCATAAGTACTAGGGACACAATTATTAATGTAAACATGCAAACACATATAATAATTAAAGAAACAATCTCATATATAAATAAGCAATGACATTACATAAAGGTCTATCTCTATAGGCCTAGGGCACTAACACCTACGAGTCTCCCACTTGCACTAGGCCCAATCACTCATGTATCTTATACCCATGGACCTAACATGACCATCATGTTTAGCTTGTGGCAAAGGCTTGGTGAGAGGGTCCGAAATATTGTCATCTGTTGGTACTTTGCATATCTTGACGTCCTCCCTTTCCACGGATCTCTCGAATGAGGTGAAAACGTCTCAAAATGTGTTTGGATCGCTGATGTGACCTTGGTTCTTTTGCTTGGGCAATAGCACCATTATTGTCACGAAACGGCTCTATCGGGTTAGTGATACTCGGAACGACTTCTAAGTCACTAACGAACTTCTTGATCCAAACCGCCTCCTACGCCATACCGCATCCGATCTTTGCTATGTATTCGGCTTACATTGTAGAATCGGCAACGGTGCTTTGCTTGGAACTCTTCCAACAAACGGCACCTCCATTTAGCATAAACACAAACCCGGAGGTGCGATCTATAGTCATCTTTGTCGGTTTGGAAGCTTGCATCTGTGTAACCCTTTACAACCAGATCATCTTCCATTCCTCCAAATACCAAGAATACATCCTTAGTCCTTCTCAAGTACTTAAGGATATTCTTGACAGCTATCCAATGGTTCTCACCGGGATCGGGCGGTATCTACTCGTTGCGCTTAGAGCGTACGAGACATCGGAGTCTAGTACACAACATGGCATACATGATAGATCCAATTGCCGAAGCATATGGAATATCACTCATCCTCTTTCGCTCATCATTTGTCTTAGGACAATGAGTCTTGCTAAGAGTAATGCCATGTCCCATTGGCAAGTTCCCTCTCTTAGAATTTTCCATGCGGAACCTTCTAAGGACCTTGTCAATATACGTACTTTGACTCAAACCAATCATCCTTCTTGATCTATCTCTATAGATCTTGATACCAAGGATATAAGCCGCTTCACCCATATCTTTCATTGAAAAACATTTTCCTAACCAAGACTTAACAGTCTCGAGTGCGGGAACATTGTTTCCAATGAGTAATATGTCATCAACATACAATACCGAAATAGCACTATGCTCCCACTTATCTTCTTGTATACACAAGGCTCATCTTCGTTTTTGATGAAGCCAAACTCTTTGGCCGATTCATCAAAACGTAGATTCCGGCTTTCAGGAAGCTTGCTTCAATCCATAAATGGATCTCGCAACTTACACACTTTGTTAGAACCTTTTGGATCGACAAACCCTTCGAGGTGTATCATGTATACATCCTCAGCGGGTTTCCGTTAAGAAACGCTGTTTTGACGTCCATTTGCCATATCTCATAGTCGTAATATGCGGCTATGGCAATTAAGATTCTAATAGACTTAAGCATTGCTACGGGCGAAAAGGTTTCATCATAGTCAACGCCATGAATCTGCCTATACCCCTTAGCAACTAGCCTAGCCTTATAAGTATGTACCTTCCCATCCACGTCGGTTTTCTTTTTGAAAACCCACTTGCACCCTATGGTTTTTACACCTTCGGGTGGATCAATCAAGTTCCAAACTTGATTGTCATACATGGATTTGATTTCGGATTCCATGGCTCCTAGCCACTTATCCGAATCAGGAGTGGACATCGCCTCTTGATAGGAAGTAGGTTCATCATTCTCAATGATTTCTACTTGATTACTTTCCGTCATGAGAAATCCATATCTCTCAGGTTCGGATCGTATCCTATCCGATCTGCGAAGAACTTGTGTATCTTGAACCGGTTCCACAACAACTTGTGAACTTGGTTCCGTCTCTACTATCGGTTCCTTGTCATTTTCGGGTTCTTGAATTTCTTCAAGATCAATTTTACTCCCACTGGTTTCTTTAGAGAGAAACTCTTTCTCTAGAAAGACACCATTACGAGCAACAAACACTTTGTTCTCGGATTGGTTGTAAAATAGATATCCTTTCGTTTCCTTAGGATAACCAACGAAAATGCATTTGTCAGATTTAGGTGCAAGTTTATGTTCAGAAACTAATTTCTTTACATAAGCTTCACAACCCCAAATCTTCATGAAAGATAAGCTAGGCTTTCTTCCATACCACATCTCATGTGGGGTTTTAGGAGCCGATTTAGTAGGGACCTTATTAAGCGTGAAAGCAGCTGTTTCCAGTGCATGTCCCCAAAAGGAAATAGGAAGGTTAACTTGACTCATCATCGATCGAACCATATCTAATAGAGTTCGATTTCTCCTCTCGGATACACCATTCCATTGTGGTGTTCGGGTGGAGTAAGTTACGAAACAATTCCACAACTTTTCAGATGATCGTCAAATTCTTGGCTTAAGTATTCACCACCTCGATCGGATCGAATGGTCTTAATAGTTTTGCCAAGTTGATTTTGTACCTCATTTTGAAATATTCTAAATATCTCAAATGCTTCACTTTTGTACTTCATCAGATAGACATAGCCATATACGGAGAAGTCATCGGTGAACGTTATGAAAGTACCGAAATCCTCCCCTAGCAATGCTATTCATTGGTCCACACACATCTGTATGTATGAGAGCCAATAAATCACTCGCCCTTTCACTACTCCTAGTAAAAGGAGCTTTAGTCATCTTGCCCAATAAACAAGACTTCGCAAACATCATATGATTCAAAATCATATGAGTCTAAATATCCATCTTTGTGGAGTTTAGATACGCGGTTCTCGTTTATGTGACCAAGACGGCAATGCCATTTGTATGTGTTGTTCACATCATTTTGGTTTAGATTTCTTACTAACATGATAAACATTCTCAACATTATTCTCAACATCCAAGACATAAAGGCCATTAAAAGAATGAGCAACACAATAAAGCATGTCATTCAAATAAATCGAAAATTTCTTATTCGCAATAAGAAAATTGTAACCCTCATTGTCTAAACATGAAATAGAAATAATGTTTACGCTCAAATCCGGAACATAATAACGAGTTATTTAAAACTAAAATTAATCCGCTAGGTAAAGTGACTTCGTAAGTCCCCACGGCCAATGCAGCAACTCTTGCTCCATTTCCAACCCGCAGATCTACTTCACCCTCTTTGAGCGACCTTCTATTCTTAAGTCCCTGCACATTTAGACAAATGTGAGATCCACATCCGGTATCTAATACCCAAGAACTAGAAGTAGAAAGTAGAACATCTATCATATAGATACCTGAAGTCGTGGCAATCACATTGCCCTTCTTCTTCAGCCCTTCCTGATAAGCTTTGCAGTTACGCTTCCAATGCCCAGTTTCATTGCAATGGTAGCATACCGCATCCTTTTGGTATTTGGGTTGAGGCTTCTCAACAACGGCAACCTTTGCCTCCGGTTTAGCAACTTTTGCTTTACCCTTGTTTTTCTTGAACCCTTTTCCTTTGTTCACCATCAACACTTGATTGGTTTTCTTGGTGATATTGTTCTCCGCATTCTTTAGCATCCCATGCAATTCAGACAGAGATTTATTCATCCCATTCATGTTATAATTCAGAACAAACTGATTATAACTTTCAGGGAGTGAATGCAATATCATATCTGTTGGTCCCAAAGGTGGCAACAAGGGTGAAAAACAGCTAGAGGGGGGGGTGAATAGCTGTTACAAATTTTTCGCCCTCTTTAAAAACTAAACCTCTATACTTACAAAACCTCTTGCAGTGTGTTAGAAACTGCAAGTAGAGTTGTAAAATGCACAGCGGAAAAATAAAGTTACAAAGCGGTTTTGGGGAGGCGGTTTTGGTGAGGCGGTTTTGGGGAAGGCGGTTTTGGGGAGGCGGTTTTGGGAAGGCGGTTTTGGGAAGGCGGTTTTGGGGAGGCGGTTTTGGTGAAGGCGGTTTTGGGGAAGGCGGTTTTGGTGAAGTGGTTTTGGTGCAGTTTTGTGTGCAGTTATAAAACTGAAAATTGAGGTTTTGACAATGTTAATTCCAAACACAATTTCACAATAATGGATAACTACAATAAAGATCAAACAGAGATAAAGATAGATAATCAGTAAGCACAAGAAAATAAATGCAGAAAGTAAGAACACAATATTTGGAGTGGTTCAATCTATAAAAGATCTACGTCCACTACCAAGATGGTTAGTCTTGGATTTCTAAGGGAGATTTTATATTGAGTATTTGAGAGATTACAAAGTACAATGAGTAATACTCAGATCTAAAATCTTTTCTATGAAGAACAAATCCTAGACTATAACCAGTGTATCTCAAATGAATAATCTATGTGATTAAACAAGTGAGGTGTGTGTGTGAATGCAAGATCAAGGCTCTTTAAATCTTTGAGATGGAGAGCACAATGATTCTTGATGTGTTAAGGCTTGATTTCTGGGCTGGGATATATATTTCTTGAAGTAGAAGATGAAGATTCAAAGGACTAAGAATTTCTGGGCAGAACTTCAATCTTCGTATGAACTCACAGCACATTCAAAATCTCAAGCAATCTTCAAATGGTGAAGATTAGGGGTATTTATACCCAAGCACCAAGGAACTAGCCGTTGGATAATACTGTTGCAAGGACAGTGCTGGTGCTTTCCCATTGGTCCACAGTAACCACTTTTGTCCTTAGGTACAGCAGTTGCAGGTAAAGCTGATCAGACTTCAGCTGCAAATAAGGTGGTTAGTTTACCTGTCACCTTTTGAAGATCCTTGCAGATCCGCTTTCCCGACATTGAGTCACGTGACAAGATATGGTGGTTGATATTTGATATTGCCGATGTGGATTCCAACGGTAAAATGTGGTTCACTCTTCAAGTCTTCAATCATTGGATGCGGTCTGGTGTACATGCGGTTTTGACAAGTGCGGTTGATTACACCGGTGAGGTTCTTGAGGTGCGGTTCAAGATGGAACCGGCAGCAAGCTTCCGTTCACTACAAAGCGGTTGCACTAGAGAGAGTCAAAGCGGTTTCGGACAAAGGAATTCCAACAAGCGGTTGCTAGGTGCGGT
The DNA here is from genome assembly GCA_022495995.1 of Adenophora triphylla var. japonica. Classification (NCBI taxonomy): domain Eukaryota; kingdom Viridiplantae; phylum Streptophyta; class Magnoliopsida; order Asterales; family Campanulaceae; genus Adenophora; species Adenophora triphylla. The sequence continues at coordinate 484,413 of JAFEMH010000209.1, read as the reverse complement.
TTGCACAGTGCGGTTGATAATTTGGAAATGCACAGTGGTTGGAAACTTTGAAACCGCACGGGTGGTTGGAAACTTTTTAACTGTAATGCAAGCGCAACCTCAAGCGCAACCGCACCTGCAATCGCAACCTCAGCACCTGCAACCTCAACCGCACCGCTGCGCAACCTCAGCTACCGCACCGCAACCTCAGCACCGCAACTGCAGCTTCGATCCTCAAATCCTCAAATCCAATGAGTCTTGTGCCGGTCTTCAAGCCTAAATTTAACCTATTCTATAAAATGGACTTAGGTAAAAAATTGAAGTCTAAGCTTCATTATAGGGTCCTAAAGTCCTTAAAATAGACGAGAGGTTATGGTATCAATCAAATCTAATCTAAAATAGGAGGGTTAAAATATGCATACCCAACAATCTCCCCTATTTGATTGATGCCATTACCTACTATAACTAAAGCAAACATTGTACTTGGTAAAAACATGTCCATAAGAATTAACATGGTAATTCATGTCCCAAGTCAATGCACACACATAGCTTAAGCTATAGATTTCTATACTTTCTAAAAGATAAAAACTTACAATATGGAAAGTTATAGAAATGCATTCGATGCACTTAAAAAGTATGAGATTAAGTTTAAAGTGCGGTTTAAACTGAATGTTTAACCTTCATTTCAAAAATATGATTTTAAGTTGAAAAATGTTTGAATGAGGTTTGCAAAATCAAAAATATAGACCAAAAGAAATACATGGAGAATGCGGTCTAAAAAGCAAAAAGAATCCAAAAGAAATTACAGAGATGAAAGCGGTTCATCATGGAAGGAGGAATCTAGAGAGTTGAAGAATGAATGCAACTCCCCCTGAAATGTTATGGTCCAGCATTAGGAGTTGAAAGATTGCTGTATAGATCTCTCCCCCTTAATGGCATCAAGCAATAAAGATTTAAGAACTTTGCCATCTCAAGGATTGAGTTTGGAGCGGTGGGATTGAGAAGATCTAGAGACTTGGGTTTAGAGATCTCTCCCCCTTTAATGGTGAGTAGTTGGCCTTGAATCAAGTGGAGAGAGGAAAGGATTTGGGCATAATTCGGAGGAGGGGAGGTAGGGAAGGAAGGTGTGGTTGGGGATAAGGGAGCGGTTTGGGTTTGAGGCGCGGTTGAAGGTAGTTGAGTATTGGCTTGAAATTCAGGCTCACTGCGGTTGACCGTGTTCTAAGAGCCATTCGTTGCAATCTCAGGCTCTAAGTGGTCATCCATGCGATCAGAGCCATCCTTGGCAGCTTCTACTTTAGGGTTTGAATTGGAAGTGTTTGGGGTAGAGAGGTTTGGGTATAGATTTTAGATTTGAGAACAAAGATTACTAGTACGTGGCATTGTAATCCAAATTTATCCCACACATGCAAGCAGTGTTTGAAAGGGGAAGGTTATGATTTCCAGCCTATATACTAAGTAAAATTTCAATAAAAGTAAAGGAAGGAATTTTAAACAGCATGCGGTTTCAAAGGAATTTGAAAAAGCGGTTCCAGCATGTGGTTTATGCAAACAACTCGTCACTAAAAAATAGCTTGCGGTTTCTAAAATAGAGGGAATGCGGTTTCCTACAATCTGTTGGATTTCCAAAATAGACATGCGGTTTGAAAACATAAAAAATATGTGGTTTAAAGAATGCGGTTTCAAATGCATGTACCATGCGGTTACGAGTGAAAAGCGGTTCAAGCGCATGACGAATTTTTTTTTTTTTTTTTTTTTTTTTTTAAGATAAGAAAAATAGAAGTTACTATATTGAAATGCGGTTGAGATCCAAGCGGTCAATGTTGCGACAAGCGGTTTGGCATAGGCGGTTGGGTGCAGCGATTGACTTCTGAGCGGTTTGATGCACGCGATTTCAACGGGGAAGTTTGAATCCTCAACAGGAATTTCAACCTATACTTAACAAACAAGTTAGCAAATAAAAAGTATGGAATTTATTTAAGTTCAAGCATACCCATTTCTCCTGCGAGGAAAGAAAACCTCTTGGAGTCAAGAGCCTTGGTGAGGATATCGGCAATGCAGTTTGTCTGTCCCCACGTACTCTAAATGGATATTCCTCTTCTCCACATGGTCTTTGAGGAAATGATACTTGATATCAATATGCTTGGTCTTGGAATGCATGACGGGGTTGTTGGAGGCGAAATTGTTGAAGTGTTGTCACACATGATGGGGCAATTCCTTCATGGATTCCATAGTCTACCAAGCTTTGCTTCATCCAAAGGATTTAACGGCAACAACTACCGGCGGCAATATACTCGGCCTGCGTGGTAGACACGAGCGGAAGCTTGCTTGCTTCTTACTGGCCCAAGCAACTAGTCTATTTCTAAGGAAATGACAAGTACCACTAGTGCTTTTCCTGTCAATAGTACAAGCTACATAATCTGCATCTGAATAACCTACAAGATCGAAATTCGAATCTTTGGAATACCAAAGTCCAAGGTTAGTGGTTCCAGATAAATAGCGGATTATACGCTTGACTGCAATTAGATGTGCTTCTCTAGGATCTGCTTGGTAGCGAGCACATACACAGACACTAAACATGATATCTGGCCTACTAGCAGTTAAGTAAAGTAATGAGCCGAACATACTTCGATATAAAGTTTGATCAACTTTCTTACCTTTGAGATCCTTATCTAGCTTATTGCCGGTGGCCATAGGAGTATCATATGCTTTAGCATTTTCTAATCCAAACTTCTTTATCAACTCCTTGGTGTATTTGGCTTGGCTGAGGAAAATACCTTCTTCGCATTGCATGCCCTTGGAGCTTGCTTAAGTCCATACAAATCTTTCTGGAGTTTGTAGACATGATTGGGAAATTTAGAGTCTTCAAATCCAGGCGGTTGGGCAACATACACGGTCTCTTGCAGTTCGCCGTTGAGGAATGCACTCTTTACGTCCATTTGATATAACTTGAAATGCTTGAAAGAGGCGTAGGCTAAGAAAATCCTAATAGCTTCCAATCTTGCAACTGGAGCAAAGGTTTCATCATAATCAATTCCTTCTTCTTGCCTATATCCTTGTGCAACCAACCTTGCTTTATTCCTAGTGATGCTTCCAGTCTCATCCATCTTATTCCTAAATACCCACTTAGTTCCTATCACTCCTTGATCCCGAGGTCTAGGCACCAAAGTCCAGACCTTGCATCTTTCAAAGCTGGTTGAGTTCTTCTTGCATAGCAACGACCCAACTGAAATCTTGGAGTGCTTCATCAATCTTCTTGGGTTCAACTTGAGACAAAAGTGAAGTATGCTCATCATAATTCGATCTCCTTGTTTGAACACCGGAAAACAGATCACCAATCACATTTGTGAGGGGGTGGCTAGCGACTTCACGAACCTCTGGGGTAAGTCTCGGTTGACCGAGGTTTGCTTTGAAGATCTTCAATTGGAACGTCGTTAGATCCTTGGCTGAAGTCATGGAATGTAAGTTGACGAAGAGGTTCTATAAGGCTGGATAGGGAATTCTCAACTTCTTTTTCCCTTGCGGTTGCATACGGAGTAGGAACTTCGGGTGCGGTTTGAAAATTGCGGTTTGAGGGAATGTCGGTTGAGGGTGCTGGATTTTGCGGTTGAGGTTCGGGTGCGGTTTGGGATGGTTCACTGGTTCATTATGCTCAACAAAATCATCGGCAACATTTGGAGCCAAATGTGGCTCAAGGAGAGAATGCTCATCAAAAGTAACATGGACAGACTCAACTATTTTTAAACTAGTTTTATTGAAAACACGAAAAGCTTTAGAATGTTTAGCATACCCAACAAAAATACCTTCGTCGACCTTGGCTCCGAATTTACCTCTATTTTCTCTTCCGTTGTAGAGGACAAAACATTTGCGGCCAAAGATCTTGAAGAATGCAATGTTGGGGGTTATTCCTCGCCAAAGCTCATAGGGAGTCTTGTTATAGGTTTTGTTGATGAGGGAACGGTTCTGAGTGAAGCATGCGGTATTGATTGCTTGGCCCAAAAATGCGAGGTAGCTTCGCCGAGATATCATTGTCTTTCCGGCCCTCAATCAACGTCCTATTCTTCCTTTCCACAACCCCATTTTGTTGTGGAACACCGTGATTGAAAAATTGTGATCAATCCCATGGTGCATCACAATGCGAGCAACACCGATTGTTCTTAAATTCTGTTCCATTATACTGATCGAACACTAACGATGTCATCTTCTTTTTGAGTTTGGAGCGAGTCCCGAATAGTGCGGTGAGAATCTCATAACGATCATCTTTGGAAATCATCATCTCAACCCACGTATATCTTGAGTAATCATCCACCACCACTAAAGTATATCTATTTCCTCCAATCTTTGGCGGTGGTTACGGGTCCAAACAAATCTATGTGAAGCGATTGTAAGCATCTTGAAGTTGATGGAGCGGTCTTGCTGCAGTGAAAGACGACGCGGGCTTACCAGTGGCATGCTGCATTTCTCTGGATGGTGGTCAGCCACTTTGGGTAAACCACGAACGAGGTTTTCCCTACCAATCTTTGCAAGATACTTGAAGTTCAAGTGGCTCAACCTCTTGTGCCATAGCCAACTATTTTCGCTCACATTCTTAGCTACAAAACAGAGATTAGTAATACTACATGCGGAATTTAGATCAATAATGTAAATATTACTCTTACGAATCCTGTGAGTAGGGTGACGCCGGAAATGCTATCTTTGATAAAGCAATTTGATGACGTGAAGTTGCAAAGCATTCCTTTGTCGCAAAATTGAGAAATTGAAAGGAGGTTGTGCTTGAGTCCTTCAACAAGAGAAACCTTCTCAATGGTTAGGTTTCCTCTCCTTATAATGCCATATCCAATGGTCTTGCCTTTGTTATTGTCACCAAAGGTTACGGACGGACCACTTGCTTCAACGACATCTTCAAGTAATGATCTATCTCGGTCATATGTCTTGAGCGATTTGTCAAGATACCATTCATTATCCTTGGAGTGACCGGCCATGAAGCGAGAGGACTGAAATGTAAACATTAAGAACGAGGTCCCCCTTTATTCTTTTGGGTCACGAGGTTAGCAACTCTTTACGACCCACACACTGTTTGACGAAGGAGGTTTACTCTTCTGGCATTGGATGTGAACCGCAAAAGGCATTCTGCGGCCTTGTGACCTAAACCATCACACACAGAACATTTAAACAAGCTACCAGCATCATGAGGTTTTACCAACTCCTTACTTTTCTTAGGAGCCGCATGCGGTTTGGGAGGAGCGGTTTTAGCTTTCACAAAGGTGGTTCCTTGCGGTTTGGCTGCAGTTTTCTAGGAACGCTCTTCTTGCTTTTGAAGGAAGGAGGAGCGGTTGAAGAAGAAGGGCGGTCGGCCAGTGCGGTTGGCAACACTACCAACTCCACCGAAGCGGTTGGAGTAGAAGTGCGGTCGGCGTATAAGAAACCTCCTCTTGTGGTTTCCATCTCGGAATCTTTTCCTTTCATCCGAGAATTTTTCCCAAAGCTCGTTTCTTAGGGTAGACATAATGGAAATTTTGTTGTCCTTTACCCTTAGCATTAACATGCTTCCCCTTAGGAATTTCTTTAGTTAGTTCCAAAATTTCCTCATCCTTTTCACTCGAGGATGCACACTTCTCCTCTTCCTCGCATCCAAATCCTAGACCTTCCTTAATTCGGAGGGAACTTGGGAGTCTATGATTTGATCCTTGTGGATTGAGACTTGAGCCACGAATCAATAATCTTTTGGAGATCGTTGATTTGGGTTACCAAGTCATCATTCCGGAGTTGAAGTGCAGCAACCTTAGTATCAAGGATGCGGTTTTGATCAGCAAGAGGAGTCATCTTTTTGATTTGGTCCTTAAGATTTGAAATTTCCAGACCTCATCACAGCTTTTCTCCGTCTTGTATCGGGAAAGTTCATCATGAGCTAATCCTAATGCTTTCTTAACATTGGAGAACTTTTGGATCATCATTTCTGCTTCCTTGAACATCCTTTCATGTTCCATGGGAGAAACCTCATCCACCACCTTTTTCAAAATTTTCTTATTTGGAATTGCTTTTGAAGGTGGAGCATTTGTAGGAGGAAAAATGGGACGTGAATACGAGCAATTTCCTATCTTAATGCTAGGAGTAAGTTTGATATTTTCATCCAACGTAAAATTTAGAAGTTTTGTAGAAACCTCTTTTTCTTCCATATCTTGCAACTCGATTGACTCAGAATTTGACTCATCGGAAGCATCTGCAATTAGCTGCAGATTAACCTCTTCGGTTTCATCATCACTTCCATCATCAGAATCCATCTCAATCCAAGTTGCTAATACCTTGGAATTCTCTTCCTCCTCAGCAAGCATTCCCTTGCGACGAGAAAATTTCGCAGGAGAGGTTTTCTTTTTCATGTATTCGTATGTAGGCTGTGGACACTCAGATGTAAAGTGACCAGGTTTTCTACAGTTGTAGCAAACTAGATCACTCCTTTTCTTTGTATCTCCAGCCTTAGAAAATGTTGCAGGAGGTTTGCCTTTGGAAAATGTTTTTGTGAAAGGTTTTGAGGATTTTCTAAATTTTTGAAATCTTTTCACAAACTTGGCAAAATCATCATCATCCATCTCGATGAGTGATGAGGTTGATATGGAAGGATCTGCGGTTTGATTGGATGTGGTTGGTTTCTCCTCATGTTCCACAACGGACATGGAAAGCGATTTGGTTTTTCCTTCAATCTCTTCAATGTGATTTAATTTAAGCTCATAGACTCTAAGATTGGCGTACAAGTTACTTAACGACCAAGTACCCAAAACTTTGGAGTCTTCTAGAGAGGTTGCTTTATTTACCCATCTAGAACCTAAAGCAGCTAGAAAGTCATATTAATTTCTTTATCGCTTAAAGTTTTACCAAGAGATTTACAAGCATTAACTACCTCAACATAGCGGTCGTAGGTTTGACGCAAGGTTTCGTTGGATTTTCCGTTGAAGTTGTTGTAGGATCTTTCAACAACATATAATTTGCTTTCCTTGCATTCGTCATCACCTTTGAGGTAGCTCTCTATGGCATCCCACATCTGCTTTGCGGTTTTGAGATACATCACTTTTTGGAGAGTTGAAACGGGGAGGGTTCCGTAAATGATGTGCCTAGCCTTGCCGTCCAAGGCAACTAATCTCTTCTCTTCATCCGACCACTCATCTTTAGGCTTTTTGACCTGCACGGAGTTTACGCGTTGGTGGTTGCATCGGTGTTGGCCTTCATTGGAATTAACGGGCCATTGATTACGCACTCCACCAAAGATTTCATCAATTGTTTCCAAATGAATGAGCATTACGCACTTCCAGATGTCAAAGTGGTCTTCGTCCAAGATTGGAATGTGTGAATAGTTAACAGTTGTCATTGTCTTTGCGTTTGCCATATCGAATCGGCAAACAAGCTGTTAAGCTTGAAAAACAGTAGTTTTAAAATGTGTTGGCTCACGATACCACTTGTTGGTCCCAAAGGTGGCAACAAGGGTGAAAAGCGACTAGAGGGGGTGAATAGTCTGTTACAAATTTTTCGCCCTCTTTAAAAACTAAACCTCTATACTTACAAAACCTCTTGCAGTGTGTTAGAAACTGCAAGTAGAATTGTAAAATGCACAGCGGAAAAATAAAGTTACAAAGCGGTTTTGGGGAGGCGGTTTTGGTGAGGCGGTTTTGGTGAGGCGGTTTTGGTGAGGCGGTTTTGGTGAGGCGGTTTTGGGAAGGCGGTTTTGGTGAGGCGGTTTTGGGAAGGCGGTTTTGGTGAGGCGGTGTTGGGAGGCGGTTTTGGGGAAGGCGGTTTTGGGAGGCGGTTTTGGTGAAGGCGGTTTTGGGGAAGGCGGTTTTGGTGAAGTGGTTTTGGTGCAGTTTTGTGTGCAGTTATAAAACTGAAAATTGAGGTTTTGACAATGTTAACTCCAAACACAATTTCACAATAATGGATAACTACAATAAAGATCAAACAGAGATAAAGATAGATAATCAGTAAGCACAAGAAAATAAATGCAGAAAGTAAGAACACAATATTTGGAGTGGTTCAATCTATAAAAGATCTACGTCCACTACCAAGATGGTTAGTCTTGGATTTCTAAGGGAGATTTTATATTGAGTATTTGAGAGATTACAAAGTACAATGAGTAATACTCAGATCTAAAATCTTTTCTATGAAGAACAAATCCTAGACTATAACCAGTGTATCTCAAATGAATAATCTATGTGATTAAACAAGTGAGGTGTGTGTGTGTGAATGCAAGATCAAGGCTCTTTAAATCTTTGAGATGGAGAGCACAATGATTCTTGATGTGTTAAGGCTTGATTTCTGGGCTGGGATATATATTTCTTGAAGTAGAAGATGAAGATTCAAAGGACTAAGAATTTCTAGGCAGAACTTCAATCTTCGTATGAACTCACAGCACATTCAAAATCTCAAGCAATCTTCAAATGGTGAAGATTAGGGGTATTTATACCCAAGCACCAAGGAACTAGCCGTTGGATAATACTGTTGCAAGGACAGAGCTGGTGCTTTCCCATTGGTCCACAGTAACCACTTTTTTCCTTAGGTACAGGCGGTTGCAGGTAAAGCTCGATCGGACTTCACTGCAAATAAGGTGGTTAGGACACCTGTCACCTTTTGAAGATCCTTGCAGATCTGCTCTGACATTGAGTCACGTGACAAGATATGGTGGTTGATATTTGATATTGCTGATGTGGATTCCAACGGTAAAATGTGGTTCACTCTTCAAGTCTTCAATCATTGGATGCGGTCCTGGTGTACATGCGGTTTTGACAAGTGCGGTTGATTACACCGGTGAGGTTGCCGAGTGCGGTTCAAGATGGAACTGCAGCGCTTGCTGTTCACTACAAAGCGGTTGCACTAGAGAGAGTCAAAGGCAGTTTCAGACAAAGGAATTCCAACAAGCAGTTGCTAGGTGCGGTTTGCCTGGTGCGGTTGATAATTTGGAAATGCACAGGTGGTTGGAAACTTTTGAACTGCACAGGTGGTTGGAAACTTTTTAACCGCATGCTTGCAAGCGCAACCTCAGCTCGCAACCTGCAATCGCAACTGCAACCTCAGCTGCACCTGCAACCTCAATCGCAACTGCACCTGCAACCTCAGCCGCAGCTGCAACCTCAGCGCACTGCAAGCTGCAACCCGGATCCTCAAATCCTCAAATCCAATGAGTCTTGTGCCAGTCTTCAAGCCTAAATTTAACCTATTCTATAAAATGGACTTAGGTAAAAAATTGAAGTCTAAGCTTCATTATAGGGTCCTAAAGTCCTTAAAATAGACAGGAGGTTATGGTATCAATCAAATCTAATCTAAAATAGGAGGGTTAAAATATGCATACCCAACAATATCCGTAGCCAGCTCTAACTGGATAGGATACCCAAGCCTCTCAAGATGTTCGAGGTGACCCTTCATTTTCAACACATGAGGCCCAATAGGTTGTCCTTCAATCATCTTGCATGAATGAAGTGCCTTCATAGTGTCAAACCTTTCCTGACGTGCTTGCAACTGGAACATTTCCTTTAAATGATTTCCCAAATCATAAGCTTCCATGTGTTCAAGGTCCTTCTGAAGGGCCTTACACATAGTAGCCAGCATCAGGCAACCAACATCTATAGAATCATCAACATGTTTCTTATGTTGGTCCCTTTCAGCTTTGGGTGCATTAGCAGCAGGTTCGGGAGGAATGGGTCCATCGAGAATGTACAACTTCCTTTCTTGTTTGAGAACAATTCTCAAACAGCGGATCCAATCCACATAGTTGTTGCCATTCTCTTCTAACTTGTCCTTCTCAAGGACTGATCGCAGTGACAAATTCTGATTAGTGTTAGCAGCCATTGATCTACAAAGATATGCAACAAGATATAACCATATATGAGCACCAATTTTATTTAAGAGATTAAATAATGTATTTCACAAATACTCCCACTAAATTATATAACCTTCATATACAAACATGCATAATATAATTTAATAGGCTAAGATCCAACTTTAATTTAATTTCAAGTCGGCTATGGCACGACTGCTCAAAATTAAACTAAAAAGGTAGATAACATTTATCAATCATATCAACATATGACTCTTAGATCTTTTATGAGATTATAGACATCATATGTCACATGTTTCAATCTCATCTTATGCCTTAGGCCCAAAACTGTTTTGATAGCCTTATTGAGTTCAACCATTTTAAACGTATAGCAATCACTATTTGCTCATCTTGATCATACAAAGATAGAATTAATGCACCTCGCTATGGCGAGCCCACATAAAACTACCCGTACTCACAAGTGTTTAAAGTGGGTGGCATAAACAAACTCAAAATTTCAAAGAAGGTTCAATTTTTTCATGTTTATCAATTAACATGGCATGGTTGATTCATGAAAAACTATATGAGCATAATTATGAACATGGAATGATACAACACAAGTCACATTTGGTTAGTAATTACTAGTACGCGGCCCACGTGCTCCAAGGTTATCCCACACTTCCATCGAAGTGCCTGTGGGGAAGGTTTTGGTGTCCAGCCCATATACCAAGTAATACTTCCCAAATATCCTAGATTAATCATATTAATCATATTAATGAATTTAACATCCCATGACCTAGATTAATCATATTAATCACATATTACAATTTCATAATCATGGTATATCACTATATACAATTACTTCAAAAGTAAAACTCATATAATTTCACATTCTAAATCATATTCATCATGAAAATCCATATAATCACATTACACAATTATCATGATTATCTAACTAAACATCATGAACGGGGCTCTGATACCACTGTTGGGTTTCGAGGGTCCATGCGCAGCGGAAAATTGCAAATAACTCGAATACCCAAAGCCCTAGAATCGTTCTAGATGAATAATTAAGAAGTATGAATTAGGGTTACCAACCTTGATTGCCTTTGTCGTTGATATACGTGTTCCAACTCCAGATTGAAGAGTTTGCAAGTCTTCAATATACGATTCTTGAATCACGAACAAGAGATCTTGAGAAGCGAAGATCCTCCACGAGTATCCACGCGTTGAACAGAACCCTAGAACTCTTTCTAGGAGGATTGCTAGATCCTTTGATTGAAACACTTTCAATCTATGAAAAACTATGGAATTGGTGTGATGATTTTCAATTCCTAATTGAAAATTCTCTCAATTTTGTCTTTCTCAAAGCCTTAGGTTCGAACTGGCTGCTAGGGTTCTTGAAGAAGAGTATTTATACTCTATAAATACTGCACCCTATTAAAACCCTTGAGAAAAAACGGTTTCAGCATTCAGGGCACATGGGCGGTCGCCCATGGGACCTGGGCGGTCGCCCATCTGTCCAGAGCCAAAATCCTTCCTCCGAAACCCATCATGGGCGGTCGCTCAGGATCACATGGGCGGTCGCCCATGTGTCCAGAAGGTTAAACCCTTATTTGAAAAACAACGTGGGCGGTCGCTCATGGTCACATGGGCGGTCGCCCATGTGTCCAGACTCTAATGCCCGTTTTTCCAAACAAGATGGGCGGTCGCCCATTGCACCTTGGGCGGTCGCCTAACACACCAGAATTCCATAATTCCATTTTGTCAATTCGTTCGATGCGTGTGACCCCATAGGACTATATTATGTTGGCAATGAGTTCGATCACATCGATCCTCATAAGACATGAGCGGACTCTAGCAAGCCATCATGCCTACCCAAATAATATAATAACAAGTTCGTTTTTCCTACATAGAACATATCACAATCCCATTGTCACACGATGTTATATTGAACATGAGTCATGGTCCACGTCAACTCATATCGTTCAATGCTTTCTCGTTACCAAGTAAATTGATTAATCGAATGATATTAATCATATTAATTCATTCGGGCATGGCCATGCACTACATCAATCTTACTCACGAGTGGCCAAGCAAACATCTCTCTTTACGAGGGACAAGTTTCCATCTTGACTTATCATTCTTCCCAACAAGAATCATATCATGCCAATGATAGCCCTTATTGTTGTCCGGTTAAAGACAACGTTAAACTATATCAAACATGATATTCATCGAGTGGAAGACGATGATAATCTCAGGTCAAAGGATATCAATGATATGACTATATGAGATTTATTTATGACATATGACCATGACATAAATCTCATAATGGGTCAAGTCCAGTACCTTGTTCTCTAACAAGTACCCATGAATCTAATGTGCATCTCTATGCATATAATCATCACATGATCATCCATTAGACTTCATACTAGTGCTTCATAAGTACTAGGGACACAATTATTAATGTAAACATGCAAACACATATAATAATTAAAGAAACAATCTCATATATAAATAAGCAATGACATTACATAAAGGTCTATCTCTATAGGCCTAGGGCACTAACACCTACAAGTTCGTTGTAAGAAAAGCAGTAAACATGTCTCCGAACATCCTAAAACCTCGATGCGGCCCTCAAAAGGTCCCAATCGGGTGGGAAATCCTTCAAATGCCATAAAGACTTGATCTTGAAGGTGGTATCAAACAGTCTCTTGTAGGATTGAAAGTTATGCTTCATCCAAGATTGAAGATCGGATAGAAAACGGTCTCTTTTCCCCTTTTGCAATCTAACGGGTTTCTCCATTGCAAGGTGATCAAAGTTGATGTCTTTTGGTCAAAAATATGCTCTGGGATCAGTTGGGACAAGTCTAGGGTGAAAATGAAATGAAATGGCCAAGCCTTGATTTTATTTTGAAAAAAACCAGTTCAGACAGAACTTCCAGCCGCACGGCTTCATTTTCCCCCAGGTCCAGGCCGGACGGCCTCATTTGCCATCTGCAGAAAAAAATCTGCAGCAATCAAAGTTGCTACCCAAGTGGAGTTCTCACCCCACTTTCTCAATGAAACCTGTACAAAAACATGTCCAAACACCAACCATATAGTTATATGTCATCACAAACTATTTTGGCCCATTTTCAGCCCCAATTCCAAGCAAAAAACTGCCACGAGGCTCAAGCAATATGCAAATTCATAAAGCATGAAATAGAAAAGAAAATAAAGTAGTAATATATTGTCTTCGCCCCATCGGCGCCCAAATAAAACGAAAAACAAATAAAATGTGCATAAAAGTGTTCATTATTTGTTTCCTTCCCCCTAGATCAATTCTAATGAATCCTAAGCCTCTGACTCCTCGTCGTCGCTGCTCAGATCATAGAAGCTAGGATCCCTCATCAAGTCCTCCATGTCACTCACGTCCGATAGGTTGACATTCACGTGCTCGTACTCTGCTAGTTGCTCTAGGATGCCGGTGTTGGGTCCTCGTCCCCGAGGCATGGCACTTGTAGAGTAGGTAGCGTACTCTGAGGCTGAGGAGGTAGATTCCGTGCTCCCGACGTGCCTTCTTTTGCGCACGATCTCCTGCACATTTGCCCCAGCCCGGGAAGCACATGCCAACTTCCTCAGAATGGATCGGCACACGTCCTTCCATCCCCTGTTCTGCCACACCAAGCCATCATAAGAACGGGCAGGAACCTGAGAGAAAAGAGAAGGAAAACTCAGAATATCTCAAGAAAGGTTCAGAATTGCAGAAAGCAAAAAAATCCGAAAAAGGGAAAAGACCCTAAATGTACTCACAGTGTTGTCGGGCGGCAGAGTATACCGGGGCTCCCTCGTTTCAGGAACGGGAATCATGAACCTCCTCGGTACCCCGTTGACCACATAGGAAAGATGAGCAGGAGGCATCGGCGGGTCAGTAGGCTCAGCTTCCCCGTACCCCTGAGTGACAGCCAGCTTCACTAGCTTCTGTGGCGTCCTCAACCGCTGATCCACAAAGGTGGCATACGGGGTAGCCAAGTCAAAATACTCTACGGCCGCCATGCCAGCCTGGTACCTAGTAATATCATCCTCTGACCAGTCCCTGGGCTGCAACATCTGTGCTAGAGGATCATGAGGAGTAATGGCGTCCAAGGGAGGGACAAGGCCATGCTGCCTAGAAAAACGGTCCCCCAGGTAAATGACATCACATGTCAAGCCCGTCAGCCACCTCCTATGCCTAGTTGCCTCCACGGCATCCCCTAGCAGAACCTCCGGGTACCTCCCCCAAGGGTAGAAGTCAACTCCGTCATGCCCATCCCTGTTGACGATTGGTCTCACCATCTTGTAGTCAAAAGTAATTCGGGTCTTCCCGGTGAACTTGTCTCTAGCATCTCCCCTCCAACGGATCATGGCCGGGAAGATCTCCGGATCACTCTGCTGGTTCCAAGGAAAGAACCCAATCACCTCACAAAACCAGACCTGCATGTTCAAGAACAAAAGGGTCATTTTTCTCTCATAAAAGTCTCAAGACAGAAAGTAAAAGAGAGAAAAGAAAGTGAGACTACCTCAAGCGCAAAAGAGAAGCAGTTCATAGAGGCAGCCTTGTTCCGGCTGTACATGTCCAAGGAGAAATAAAGCTCCGCCAATCCGGCCTCACCCCAAGAGACTGCCCCAACCTCGTCCAGATTCTCCAAAGAATCAATCAAACAAACCATAGCCAGCGTCCCAGAGTTCGCAAAGATGGTGACTGACAGTATCAACCACAAGAAAGCTCTCGCGAGCTGGTGGGCGGTCACCTCATTGGCGGTAAATCCCTGCATACACTCCTGAACCGCCACCTCCACATACCTAGTCTCCATCCCGAGCCCCTTAGGACGGAGGTCAAACCCAACCAGAGTCCTAAACTCCTCTGCCGTGATGTAGTCCCTCCAAGTCACAGGCCTCCCAGTGAACTGCAGGCCAGTGATAGCACTGAAGTCGCTGGCATCACCGTAATCTCCCCCCAGCTGAGATGAAAGTTGTGGGTGGTGTCCCACCAGAACTCTGAGAGGGCCTGAACTAGCCCCTTACTCTTAGAGGTCACATGAATACCTCTCCCAATGGCATCAATAAACAAATCAAGGCCAGTAGCCATCACAAGCTGCTTGGGGTTTACCCCACCTTTCTCAAAATTGGGCATCCTATTCCATAGCTTCACAGCCACCTCAGAAGGTCCCCTCGACTTGTTCTCCTATAGGAAAACACAACACAAAAATGTGTCAGTCCGTCATTCCATTTCAAAAGCATGCATATATTCAGAAGTGCACATATTTTCAAAGAAAAGCATTCATAAAAGATTTCTAGCATCCTTTGCCTAGAAAGCGTGTTTTTCATCACTTGAAACACGTCATGTCAAGCACATTGCTTTCAAAGACACAAAAATTCCAATTTTTAACATTCTTTGCACATAAGCATTAATTTTTCAAAAAAAAAATGGCATGCATGAATCCTTTTCATCATCCAAATGTCCTTTTTCTCATTTATGATCAAGAATTGACCTAGTTCTAGCACATGCAAGGACTCCGTCACATTTTAGACATTATTTTTCTTACTTTATTTTCGAAAAAATGGGTCATTCTCATTATTTTTCAAATAAATTGCACATGCATGTTCATTTATCTCCTTAGCCTCATAGGTTAATCATCAAAATTCCAAAATCATCAACAAAAATCCTAGGAAAATTCGAGAAATTCCTAAAATTCGGGTCAAGCCCTAAGTCAATCAAAATTCAATCAAAATTGACGGAATCAAGCAAATCAAGAATGCTTACCCCAGCCGATTGAGGTTTCGTTGATTTGTGTTCTCCCCTACCGGGATAAAGCTCCGATTGAGGCGTATTGAAGTCATACTTCCTCTCCGTCCGAATGAGCTCCCTCCTCCTCCTTCTAGCGGCTTCGGATATGGTTCTTCGTGCTTGCCTAGGTATCGGGTTCCCTTTCGGATCCATCTTGATCAATAGAAGCAAGGGAATTGAAGGATTTTGAAAATTCTCTCTCTCCTCTCTTTCTCTTCCTCGGCAGCAGGTGGGCGGCAATGGTGCCCAATGCCCGTTCAAATCCAGTTTTAAATAATCTGATAAAAATAAATTTCTAGCCGGATGGCCTCTTTTGCCCACATCTCATGCCGGGCGGCCTCTTTTGCTCTGAGCAGAAAATTACACTTATGCCCCTGGACTTTCCACTTAGGCATATAATTCCTGTTATCCTTTAACTAGAGTAACGTTGTTTTCCCAAAGGATATCCGTTATCTCTAAGCAAATAGACTTTCCTCCTGAGTCGCCTCCGTTACTTTCGTTATAACGGAATAACGTTAGGTGACAACTTTCGAATTGTCAAAACCCAAACTTTAGCTACCTCTATCTCACAGATTGAGAAGTATGCTCAAGTTCTCCAAAATTAAGCTACCTCTATCCCAGATTGAGAAGTACGCTAAAGTTCTCCAAACTTAAGCTACCTCTATCCCAGATTGAGAAGTACGCTCAAGTTCTCCAAACTTAAACTACCTCTATCCCAGATTGAGAAGTACGCTCAAGTTTTCCAAACTTTAGCTACCTCTATCACAGATTGAGAAGTACGCTCAAGTTCTTCAAACTTTAGCTACCTCTATCTCACAGATGGTGAAGTACGCTCAAGTTCTTCAAACTTTAGCTACCTCTATCTCACAGATGGTGAAGTACGCTCAAGTTCTCCAAACTTAAGCTACCTCTATCACAGATTGAGAAGTACGATCAAGTTCTCCAAACTTAAGCTACCTCTATCTCACAGATGGTGAAGTACGCTCAAGTTCTCCAAACTTAAGCTACCTCTATCTCACAGATGGTGAAGTACGCTCAAGTTTTCCCAACTTTAGCTACCTCTATCACAGATTGAGAAGTACGCTCAAGTTCTCAAAACTTTAACTACCTCTATCTCACAGATTGAGAAGTACGCTCAAGTTCTCCAAACTTTAGCTACATCTATCTCCTCGATAGTGACGTAAGCTTTAGTTCAATCAGGTGACAACCTCCATTAATTGTCAAATCAGGTGAAAACCTCCATTAATTGTCAAATTAGGTGACTCCTCCATGAATCGTCAAAACCTCAAGGATCCTAGACATTGTTCCTAACTATCTAGTGAGACTTGAACTACGACCAAGGCTTGATTCCTCCGGGATACGTAGGTAGCCTTTCATAAAAGGTTCAGCCATCCGACCACATTGGTCACCCTTTTCATGCCTCACTCCTCAGTGGTGCATGAGCATTTCATAAAAGGTCCAGCCATCCGATCGCAGTGGTCACCCTCTTCCTTTATCACTCCTCAATGGTGAGGCAGCCTTTCATAAAAGGTCCAGCCATCCGACCACAGTGATCACCCTCTTCCTTCATCACTCCTCAATGGTGAGACAGCCTTTCATAAAAAGTCCAACCATCAGACCACATTGGTCGCCCCTTGTCATTCATCACTCCTCAGTGGTGAAGTAGCCCCTCATAGAGGTCCAGATATCCAACCACATTGGTCACTTCCTTCATCTAGCATATCCCCAGTAGGATCAGTCACTTGACCTCTCAGGTCACTTTCCTTCTATTTCCCCAGCAAGAGACCAGTTTTCTCTTCGCCATTCCCCAGTGGGTCTTTTCCGAACTATGTCCTGGCTTGATTCCTCCGGGATACGTAGGTAGCCTACCCTAGGTTCAGCCAATTCGTCACATATGACACCCCTCTCCCCTGTGGATCCCGAACTACGATTTGGCTTGATTCCCACTCGGGATACGTAGGTAGCCTTCCAAAGGTTCAGCCGCTCGACAACCTTGGTCACCCAATCCATCTCGGCATTCGCCAGATCGGATCCTTTTCTTTCGACAACCCCACTTGTCCTGCAAGTGACATTGCCGAGGGGCTTCTGTAAGTACCCAAATATGGCTCATGCCTTCCGGTAAAGTTTCCCGGCAAGTCCCCGGACTTTCCTAAAGCTCATGGGCAATTTGAGAACTTTCTAGAACCTTCCAAGGGGTGAAGGACTGGCTAGGAATTAAAATTCCACGTAGTCCTTCGTTGGAAAAGACCTTCTAGAAGGCCACCTTGCATGGTTCTAGAAATAAGCTGAGTCATCAAGGGATAAGACCGCACGACCTCATTTGCCTTGGGGTTACAGCCGCACGGCTTCATTAGCTGCTGCCAGAGTGCCTATAAATAGAGACCTCCTCTATTCATTTTAGGGAGGGATTTTCAGTAACATTACTCTGCCAAAATACTACCACGAAATTCGAGAGAGCTGAGAGTGTCAAAAACCACCTCCCTCCTCTTCAAAACCTTCCAAAGTTGATCCTTCCCTAGGAAAACTTCAAGGAGAAAGAGGAACACCACCATTGGCAACCTCTCCTCCCCTTTATCTTGCATTATACTTGTATTTATGTGATATATTGCTGCTTGCTTTACATATTACTATATACTTGCTTGGTACTTGATATATTGTCATTAAAGATCATATCTTTAGGCATATAAATCATATTACCCCTTTTCCCTCATCACATAGGATCCATGGAAGATCCAACCCAAGGATGAACAAATAAGACCTCAAAAAAGGCTTGTTCTAGGGTGGATCTCTCAAATGGTGATGTGAAAAGTAGCATCCTTTGCACTTAAATATCATCTTGGCATATAAAGTAGCATCCTTTGCTTATGAAATGTCATTTTTACATATAAAGTTGCATCCTTTGCATTAAAAAATGTTATCTTTGTATTAAAGTAGCATCCTTTGCTCTTAAAATGACATCTTTACACATAAAGTTGCATCCTTTGCATTAAAAATAGCATCATTTGCATAAAGTTGCATCATTTGCACATAAAAATGTCATCTTTTCATTAAAAGTGTCATCTTTAGCTTAAACATGCATCCCCCATGTCCCTTATGGTTGGATCTCTCTCCTAGGATTGCCTAGTGACCTTCATAAGGCACAAAAAGGCATAGGATGAGTATAAAGATCCAATCTTTATAACCCTTCCCTAGTCCCTCTTGGTACTTGAAGCATCTCTTGGAGCGAGATGATGTAAAGGTCCTATCTTTACATCATTTCTTCCATTCAATGATGCCATAGACGGATTCTCCTTTAGAAAAGGATGAGCCCTAGCCACATATCTCCGATCATCACTTGAGACGAGCATAAATGTCCCGAAAAAGTCCAAATCATCTCAAGATGTAGGATTGATAGGCAAAGGTCATTCCTTTCTAAAGAGTCTCATCCTTGGACCCTAAAAACGGTGTCCCTATCTTGATCACATGTGACCCAAGGTCTAATCATGATGATCACAAGTTCAAGATGAGAACGGGACCAAAGTCCCTAATACATAAAAATCCAAGGAATCCCGAGTGATAATGAACTCATGGTTTATACGTCCGGAAGAGTACTTGGTACATTCCCTCCTTTTCAAAACACACATCCCACACACGAAAACACTAAGGCAAGTATGAAAAGCGGATCTTGGAAGACTTGCTTCGGCAAGGCTCTTTGGGTGAACGACGATCCGTTCTTCCCAAAGGGTAACTTAACATCCGGACCCAAATCCTTTTTTTCAAAGTTTTGAGGAAATCAAAATGGCGTGACGACTCCGTTTTTCAATTTAAACCGGACGTTTCCAAACTGATGTAAGGCGGTGATCCCCCTTACACGAGAAAGTGGTTTCAAAAAAAAATAAGTAAACAAAAAGGGAGCCGCTTATCTTGGGCACCACATTCACAACGTCCTATTTTTCCTCCTATAAATGCTCCACCTTCAAAAATAATTCCAAAGAAGAAAACTTTGAAAAAGGTGGTGGAAGATGTTTCTCCCATGGAACATGAAAGGATGTTCAAGGGAGCTGAAATGATGATCCAAAAATTTCATAATGTTAAGAAAGCTTTTGCTTTAGCTCATGATGATATTTCTTAGTTGAATACGGAGAAAACTGTAATGAGGTCTGAAATTTCTAATCTTAAAGACCAAGTTAAAAGTATGTCTCCTATTGCTGAACAAAACCGCATCCTAGAAACTAAGGTTGCTGCACTTCAACTTAGGAACGATGATCTGGTTGCTCAAAATCACGACCTCCAAAAGGTTATTGATGAGTGGACCAAGTCACGTGTCACCTTGGATCAAATTTTAGAATCCCAAATGGCCAGTGAAATTAAAGAAGGCCTAGGATTTCAAACAGGTGAAAAGGAGAAGTGTGCATCCTGCTGTGAAAAGGATGAGGAAATTTCTAAAGTAACTAAAGAAATTCCTAAGGAGAAGCATACTATTTCTAAGGGTAAAGGACAGAAAAAAAAGGCTCCACTTAACTTTCATTATGTCTACCCAAAGAAACAATTTGGGAAAAATTCTCAGTTGAAAGGAAAAACATCTGAGGTTGAAACCACAGAGGAGGTTTCTTATGCAGCTGACCGCACCTCTACTTCAACCGCTTCTGGTAGAGTAGGTAGCGCAGCCAACCGCACGGCTGACCGCTCTTTTTCTTCGACCGCACCTCCTGCTTTCAAAGATAAGAAGAGCGTTCCTAGAAAAACTACGATCAAACCGCAAGTACCTACCTTTGTGAAGGCCAAAACCGATGTTCCCAAGTCGCATGCTAATCCTAAGAAGAGTAAGGAGTTAGTAAAACCTCATGTAGCTCATAGCTTTCATAAGTGTTCTATGTGTGATGGTTTAGGTCACAAGGCTGCAGAATGCCTTTTGTGGTTCACACCAAATGCCAGGAAGAGTAATCCTTCTTCTGTCAAACAGGTGTGGGTCGTCAAAAGGTGCTAACCTCAGGACTCAAAGAATAAAGGGGACCTTGTTTTAAATGTCTATCTTTTAGCTCCACTGCTTAATGGCTGGTCACTCCAAGGACAATGAATGGTATCTTGACAGTGGCTGCTCAAGACATATGACTGGAGATAGATCATTACTCGAAGATGTCATTGAAGCAAGTGGTCCGTCTGTAACCTTTGGTAACAACAACAAAGGCAAAACCATAGGGTATGGTTTGATAAGGAGAGGAAACCTAACCATTGAGAAGGTTTCTTTAGTTGAAGGACTCAAGCACAACCTACTTTCAATTTCTCAATTCTGCGACAAAGGAATGCATTGCAACATCACTTCCTCAAATTGCTTTATCAAAGATAGCATTTCCGTAGTCACTCTACTCACAGGGATTCGTAAGAGTAATATTTACATTATCGACTTAAATTCTGCATGTAGTATTACTAATCTCTGTTTTGTAGCTAAAAATGTGAGCAAGAATAGTTGACTATGGTACAAGAGGTTGAGCCACTTGAACTTCAAGTATCTAGCAAAGATTGGAAGGGAAAACCTCATTCGTGGTTTACCCAAAGTGGATGACCACCATCCAGAGAAATGCAGTGTATGTCAACTTGGTAAACAAACAACATCGTCTTTCACCAGCAAGACCACACGTTCAACTGCAAGATGTTTACAACTGCTTCACATAGATTTGTTTGGACCCGTCACTACTGCCAGCATTGGAGAAAATAGATATACTTTAGTAGTGGTGGATGATTATTCATGATATACGTGGATTGAGATGATAATTACTAGGGATGATTGCTATGAAATTCTAACCTCACTATTTAGACGGCTCCAAACTCAAAAAGAAGACGACATCGTTAGTGTGAGATCAGATAATGGAACAGAATTCAAAAACAACGGTGTTGCTCAGTATTGTGATGACCACGGGATTGATCATAATTTTTCTACCACTGGTGTTCCACAACAAAATGGGGTTGTGAAAAGAAAGAACAGGACGTTGATTGAGGCTGGAAAGACTATGATTTGTGAAGCGAAGCTACCTCAATATTTTTGGGGTGAAGCAATCAATACAGCATGCTTCACTCAGAACCGCTCCCTCATCAACAAGACCTACAACAAGACTCCATATGAGCTTTGGAGAGGAAGAACCCCCAAAATTGCTTTCTTCAAGATCTTCGGCTGCAAATGTTTTATCCTCTATCACTACAGAGAAAATAGAGGTAAATTCGGAGCCAAGGCTGATGAAGGTATTTTGTTGGGTATGCTAAACATTCAAAAGCTTTTTGTATTTTCAATAAAACTAGTTTAAAGATAGTAGAGTTTGTATATGTTACTTTTGATGAACATTCTCTCCTTGAGCCACATATGGCTCCAAATGTTGCTGATGATTTTGCTAAGCATAATGAAACAGATAAAAGTTCTAGAACCGCACCTGAACCTCAATCGCAAAATCCAGTAACCGCATCTGAAATTCCCTCAAGAAATAATTTTCAAACCGCACCTGAAGTTTCCACTCCAGATGCAACTGCAAGGGAAGAAGATTTTGAGAATTCACCCATCCAACTTATTGAACCTCTTCATCAAATTACATTCCATGACTTCACTAAAGGATCTAATGATGTTCCAATTAAAGATCTTCAGAAAACCTCAGTTCAACCAGATTTACCCCCTGAGGTTAGAGAAGTCAGCAGTCACCCTCTCACAAATGTGATTGGTGATCTGTTTTCCAGAGTTTAAACCAGGAGATCGTACTATGACGAGCATACTTTCTTGATATCTCAAATTGAACCCAAGAAGATTGATGAAGCACTCCAAGATTTCAGTTGGGTCATTGTTATGCAAGAAGAACTCAACCAGTTTGAAAGATGCAAGGTTTGGACCTTAGTGTCTAGACCTCAAGATCAAGGAGTGATTGGAATAAAATGGGTGTTTAGGAATAAGATGGATGAGAATGAAAACATCACTAGAAACAAAGCGAGGTTGATTGCATAAGGATATAGGCAAGAAGAAGGAATCGACTACGACGAAACCTTTGCTCCAGTTGCAAGACTAGAAGCTATCAGAATCTTCTTAGCCTACGCCTCTTACAAGCATTTCAAGTTATATCAAATGGACGTGAAGAGTGCTTTCCTCAACAGTAAACTACAAGAGACCGTGTATGTTGCTCAACCGCCTGGATTTGAAGACTCCAAATTTCCAAATCATGTCTACAAACTCCAGAAAGCTTTGTATGGACTCAAGCAAGCTCCAAGGGCATGGTATGAGACTCTATCTAAATTTTTACTAGAAAAAGGCTTCAAACTCGGTAAAATTGATACTATTTTATTCATTGCCAAATATAATAATCATTCCTTACTTGTTAAAATATATGTTGATGATATTATTTTTGGATCTACTAATGAATTACTTTGTAAGCGTTTTGAGAATCTAATGAAAAGAAAGTTTGAGATGAGCATGATGGGAGAATTGACATTCTTCCTCAGGCTTCAAATCAAATAATGTGATGAAGGAATCTTCCTCAGTCAAGCCAAATACACCAAGGAGTTGATAAAGAAGTTTGGACTAGAGAATGCAAAAGCATACGATACTCCAATGGCCACCGACAATAAGCTAGATAAAGATCTAAAGGTAAGAAGGTTGATCAAACCTTATATCGAGGTATGATTGGCTCATTACTTTATTTAAATGCTAGTAGGCCAGATATCATGTTTAGTGTCTGTGTATGTGCTCGCTATCAAGCAGATCCTAGAGAAGCACACTTAAGTGTAGTCAAGCGTATAATCCGCTATCTCTCTGAAACTACTAACCTTGGACTTTGGTATTCCAAAGATTCGAATTTCGATCTCGTAGGTTATTCAGATGCAGATTATGCAGCCTGCACTATTGATAGAAAAAGCACTAGTGGGACTTGTCGTTTCCTTGGAAATAGACTAGTTGCTTGGGCCAGCAAGAAGAAAGCCACAGTTTCAGTGTCAACCACAGAGGCTGAATATATTGCTGCTGGAAGTTATTTCTGTCAAATCCTTTGGATGAAGCAACAATTGGTGAACTATGGAATTGATGAAGGAAATTTCCCAATCATGTGTGACAACACATCAATAATTTTAGTCTCCAACGACCCTGTCATGCACTCAAATACCAAACACATCGATATCAAGCATCATTTCCTCAATGACCATGTGGAAAAGGGGAATATCCATCTAGAGTATGTGGGGACAGACAACCAGATTGCTGATATCCTCAACAAAGCTCTTGACTCCAAGAGGTTTTCTTTCCTTAGAGGAGAAATGGGTATGCTAGAATTTAAATAAGTCCATATTTTTTTACTACTAACTTGTGTATTGAGTATGAGGATTATAGGTTGAAAATTATGTTGAGGTATCAAACCTCACCCCTATTGAAACCGCGTGACCAAAACCGCATGCAGTCAACCGCTTGCAGCCAACCGCCAATTCAAAACCGCATGCTGCAGCCTGACCGCATGGATCTCAACCGCGTCTCAATATTTTTATTTCTTATTCTTAAAAAAAAAACTGTTCATTTTCTTTTTATTTGCATGACTGCCATGTGGACCAGGTATGTTTTCTTTATTTATTTTTGGTCCTTATTTTGACATAATGGTACTTTTGCAAATATTTTCCCACGTAATTTCGAAATTTAAATGCATTTAATGGCATTTAATGCAAACAGAATATTTGCATCAAAACCCTCTTGTCAGCCGTCATAGGGTTATGTGTAGAAGCTGAAAGGGTGCTAAGTTGGTGGGTGTATGTGCTGATAGTACACTTAGTGGGAGTGGAACCATCACCTGCTACTTACACTCCACCCTATAACCTCCTATAAATACCTTTTTAGTGTAACTGCCCACTCTTTACTCTGTCATCTCTGTCATTTGTCCTTTCCCTCTCAACCACTTTCTCTCTCTACGAATTCTTTCTAAAAGGGAAAGTCAACCGAACCCCCTCCTCAACCGCAGCCTGCCCCCCAACCGCAACCTCAAACTCAACCGCCTCCACCTCCCTAAACTCATTCCCCAATCCAAACACCACCCCAATCACCTATTCAGTCACCTATCCATTCTCACCACTCCCCATCCAAATCTCCTTCTCCTCCACCCAAGAATGATGCACCTATTAAGGGGGAGATTCCCAAGAGAAGGAAGAAAATACTTGCAAAGAAATCCTTTAAAAAGGGTAAACCTGTTAAACCTTCACCTACTCCTTCTCCCTCACCTCCTCCAAAATCACTTTCACCCTTATCCTCCAAATCCACTTCAAACTCTTCTTCAAGATCCAACTCTGAATATTCCATTCACTCCTACCAAACCCCCCACATTCAAATGCCTTCCAACCATGGAAACCAAAACCATCTGTAGGCCCTGCCATTTATACTTCAACCCGCTTAGAACCAACTCCCTCACCCCCCACTCAAACCGTGGCCAAACCTCTCCACCTCCCTCAAAAACCCCTTCTGCTGCCAAAACTCCTATTCCTCCTACCTCACCCCAACAACAGAAAACCCCTCCACTTTCTCACACTACCCAATCAAATTCACCTTCAAAATACCCTCCTCAAAACATCCATCCTTAATCCCAAACCATCCCTCCAACCCTACCAAACCAAACCACTCCTAACCAACCGCTTCTTAACCCTTTCATTCAACCTCTACCCCAAACCGCACCTGAAACTTCCCCAGTCCAATCGCCTCCTCTTTTCCAAACCGTCCCTTCCACTTCAACCGCTCCTCCAACAGATTACTCCCAAATCCTTTCCACCCTAAACCTTATTCAAGGCCAACTCCTTCTAAACCAAGGCCATATAATCAAGCTAACTGCTTCCAACGTCTCCCTTGAAGCCTCAAATGCCTCCCTAACCGAATCCAACCGCACCCTTCTATCCAAGGTTGATGCTCAAACCCTTAAAATGGCCACTCTTAAATCCAATTTGCTTGATGCCGTTAAGGGGGAGAGATCACCTGCACCTGCATCCGCCTTTGTTGATCAAATTGCAGAGGCAGTTAAAACTGCTGCTGAAAATTGCTTTAATGCATTCCAGCAATCCCTTGAGGATGGCATGATAAAAGCCTTGGGAGATAAAGCCTCAATTGCTGAACTCAACAAAATCCTGATTGAGCTTGGAGAAGGCATTTGCAAAGCCTTAGAGACTGATCTTGGACTGCTGAAGACTGAGTTTCTAAAATCTTTTAAATCGCAACTAGAGTCAGATCTCAAAGTAGTTTTGGACTGCTGAAGACTGAGTTTCTGAAATCTTTTAAATCGCACTTTAAACTTTATCATATTTTCTAAGTGCACTGAATACATTTCTATACTTTCAAAATTGTAAGTTTTTCAATGTTTCAATAGTATAGAAATCTATAGCTTAAGCTAGTATGTGCATTGACGTGGGACATGACTTACCATGTTAATTCTTATGGACATATTTTTACCAAGTACAATGTTTTCTTTTGTTATAGTAAGTAATGGCATCAATCAAATAGGGGGAGATTGTTGGGTATGCATACTTTAACCCTCCTAGCTTTAGCTTAGATTTGATTGATATCATAATCTCATATCTATTTTAAAGACTTTAGGACCATATGTAATGAAACTTAGACTTCAATTTTTTAGCTAAGTCCATTTTATAGAATAGATTTTATTTAGGCTTGAAGACTGGCACAAGACTCATTGGATATGAGGTTGTAGTTCAAAAGTTCAAACCGCACTCAAGAAACCGCACTTGCAAACCGCATTGTGGAAATCCCTTGTTGAAACTGCTCCTTGAACAACTGCACTGAATCCTAACTAGTAAACTGCACTAGCTAACCGTAGTGCAGATTCCAATCTTGAGACCGCTCTAAGGAACCTCATCTGGTGAAACCGTACTTACCTAACCGCATGAACACCAGACCGCATCCAATGATTGAAGACTTGAAGTGAACCACATATGACTGTTGGAATCCACGTCAGTAATGACAAAAGTCAACCACCAAATCTTGTCACGTGATTCAATGTTAGAGAAGATCTGCAAGGATCTTGAAAAGTTTACAGGTGTCCTTCATACCTTATTTGCAGCTGGAGTCTGATCAACTTTATCTGCAACTGATGTACCAAAGGACAAAAGTAGATTTGTAGACCAATCAGAAAGCACCAGTACAGTCCTTGCAAAAAGATATGTCCAACGGCTATATATTTGGGGCTTGGGTATAAATACCCCTAATCTTCAATACTTGAAGATTGTTTGAGAAATTGATTTTCTGTGAGTTCATAAGAAGTTGAAGCTCTGCCCAGAAAATATTCAGCCCTTTGAATCTTCATCTTCTACCTTCAAGAAACATTTTCTAGACCAGAAATCAAGCCTTATACACCATCAAGAATCATTGTGCTCTACATATCTTAGATTCAAAGAGCCTTGATCTTGTTAAACACGCACACACACACACACACACCTCATTTGTTTAATCACATAGATTATTCATTTGAGATACACCGGTTATAGTCTAGGATTTGATCTTCATAGAATAGATTTTAGATCTGAGTATTGTATTTTGTACTTTGTAATCTCTCATACTCTAATATAAAATCTAACTCTTAGAAAATCTAAGACTAACCATCTTGGTAGTGGACGTAGATCGTTTACGATTGAACTACTCCAAATATTGTGTTCTTCATTTCTGCATTATTATTTACTGTGCTTGCTAATTATTTTATATTTATCTGTTTGATCTTATTCTCAGTTATCCATTATCGTGAAATTGTGTTTGCAGTTAACTATTTTCAAAACCTCACTTTTTCAGTTTTGTAAATCGCACTGAAAACTGCATTGTAAACCGCACCTCAAAACCGCTTTATAAACTTAGAATATTTCGCTGTGCATTTTGCAACTCTACTTGCAGTTTCTTGTATACTTGTGAATACCCCGTCCCGATGCAACGCGCATTCGGAGGTTTAAAATAATTAATCATATAATGTCGGATCGAAATGGGATATTCATTTAGTGACACTCGATTTAAACCATATTAAAATATTAGTTTAATTTTGAGAGTCGCCACGCCACTTTGATATAGCCCAAAGCTTTGAAAAAAGGCTAAACAGTTAATTGGGTTCGGGGGTCAAGTTACAACGGAAGAAGAAACGCTATCACTCCTATTGTCCGACGGATCGGTCTTTCTAGCATGTGGGGTGTTGGTTGTGTGCGGTGTTTACAGGAATAGATAGAAGAAACGGGATCATGCATAAGGAGGAGGGGAGAGAAAGAATTAGTTAATGATCACACCCTAGAACCTTTGAGTTAGGCCCTCGGAAGGTGCACTAATCAACGTTCATCCTTGGGGGATTGTTGATCATGGGACAATTATTACTAAGGTGGAAGGAAAGAAATAGTTCCTAGATCCATTGGGTTTTCTTGGGCGAAACCTTAGATCATCCTCGGCTATACATATTTAAATATATTAAAATAGTCCTAAATCTAGCATAAAGGAATAATTAAAACATATTAAGCATGCAAGTAAATTTATTCTAACATAACAATAATAATAATAGAGAACAAAAATATTAAAAAGAGCCTTACCAATTGTAGCAAGACTTTGGGATCGAATCTAGGGCGATTCGAAGAATGTGGGAAGAAATACGGGTAAAGCAAGTGTAATCTCGCTTCTCCCGAATGAATTGTGTGTTTAGAATGGGAGCCGGGCACACTTATTTATAGTGCTTCGGTACTTGGGCTGGGCCAGCTGAAGGGTCGATCGGCCTTAAATATAAGGTTCGATCGGCACAAAGAGAAAGGGTCGATCGGCCTTAAAAATAAGGTCCGATCGGCACTTAAAATAAGGTTCGATCGGCACTTAAAGCTTATCTTAAATGAATTGGGCCGATCGGCCAAATATTGAGCCTAGGGTCGATCGGCCAAATTTGGCCCAACCTTGCCTTGGCCCAATCAGCCTAGAACTGGCCGGCCACCATTGCAAAAGCCCTACAGTGCTTGGCCAAATACCATGCAATGCTTAGTTTTGTTTTGTATCAATAAATATTCGTTTCGTCCCGCGATTTTCTCGTTGCATTTTGGCCACTATAATGACTTCTTTTGCACTTCGCTCTTTGGGATTTTATCTTTCATTTAATCCCAGGAATTTTTATATATCAAATTCGTCCCAAATATTCCATATTTCCAGTTTAGTCCCTGAATTTTCCAATATTTCCCATTTGGTCCAAAAGCTCCCAAATGCCAGTTTAGTCCCAGATTTTCCCGAATTGCACTTCAGTCCCTTTTTTCGGACCGGGTACTAACAGTAGCCCCTCGGCGACGCTTCTTGTAAGACAAGTGGGGTCGACGATAAAAGAATAGGATCCGTCCTGAAAAAAGGGATTTCAGGAGGTAAGAGAATGATTTTGCGGATGCAAGGGTTGGACTCGAGCTGAGTCACAAAAAAGATGACCAGGTAGGTCAAGCGGCTGGACCCACGTCGGGCTACCTACGTATCCCAAAAGAAATCAAGCCAAGTCGTAGTTCGAAAGAGTGGGCGTTTAGTACCCGAGAATGGCGGACGTGCGGCGTCTCAAACCGAAGATATGATTGTGTGGGAATCACTCAACGTCTGACTCTGCGGTCGTCACCCAACGTCTGACTCTGCGGTCGTCACCCAACGTCTGACTCTGCGGTCGTCACCCCAACGTCTGACTCTGCGGTCGTCACCCAACGTCTGACTCTGCGGTCGTCACCCAAGAATATGAATTTTAACTCTGTGGGAGTTACCCGGAAAAAAATAGAAATTTGACTCTATGGGAGTCACCCCGAAAAAATAGAAATTTGACTCTGTGGGAGTCACCCCGAAAAAAAATAGAAATTTGACTCTGTGGGAGTCACCCCGAAAAAAAAAATAGAAATTTGACTCTGTGGGAGTCACCCTGAAAAAAATAAAAATTGACTTCTGCGAGAGTCACCCCTTGTGAAAAATTGACTTCTGCGGGAGTCACCCCTTGTGAAAAATTGACTTCTGCGGGAGTCACCCCTTGTGAAAATTTGACTTCTGCGGGAGTCACCCCTTGTGAAAAATTTGACTTCTGCAGGAGTCACCCCTTGTGAAAAATTGACTTCTGCGGGAGTCACCCCTTGTGAAAAATTGACTTCTGCGGGAGTCACCCCTTGTGAAAATAAGGATTCGTGGCTGCCGGAGGACTTAGGCCACTAATGATGAAAACAGGTAACTGTAGCTGCCAAAGGACTTAGGCTACTGCTTATTGATGAAGAATGGTGGCTGCCAAAGGACTTAGGCCACTAATGATGAAAACTGTAGCTGCCAAAGGACTTAGGCTACTGATGATGCGGGAAAACTGTAGCTGCCAAAGGACTTAGGCTACTGTTTACTTGATGAAGAATAGTTGTGTGAATTGATTGGGATTATTATGGCTTCCCGAGCCGAAGAACCAAGCGATTAAAAGATTGGGATGATCATTGCTAAGGTTTAGAGAAGAGTTTTGTCATCTAGGCTTGAGGCTAGGATTTAGAGAGGAGTTTTGTCATCTAGGCTTAAGGCTAGGGCTTAGAGAGGAGTTTTTGTCACCTAGGCTTGAGGCTAGGATTTAGAGAGGAGATTTGTCACCTAGGCTTGCGGCTAGGGTTTAGAAAGGTATTTTGTCAACTAGGCTTGAGGCTAGGGTTTAGAAAGGTATTTTGTCACCTAGGCTTGAGGCTAGGGTTAAGAAAGGTATTTGTCACCTAGGCTTGAGGCTAGGGTTTTGAAAGGTATTTGTTACCTAGGCTTAGAGCTAGGGTTTTACATTTGTGGTAAGTCTGAACAAGGCAGTTTGAGCAGAAAGGTTATGGTTTAAACTAGGCGAGGCCGAGAAGATGGGATTAGGTAAGTTTGATGTCCAGAGATAAGGACCGAGTCATCTTGAGAGTCACAGAGATACGTCTTTGATGGATTTGAAGAGTTTGAAAATTTGTGGAGACCAAAGAGTGATTTTTGTAAACAAGGTACCAAGGAGGACGGTATTTTGAAAGTATGTTTATTTGATAAAGAGGCCTCATGATTAATTATGTTTCTAACTAACTCAAAGCGTTTGCCACATGCTGATCTTGATGACAAGGGATGCCCTTCTTGCTAGATATGACTTTGTCGGAGCCTCGATTAGAGCCCCTGACCTCTTCTGAAGAACCACATAGTCGACCTATTTACGTTGAGGGAGCCTCAACATTTGATGAAGTGACCATGGCGTAGCCCCAGTCGATGATGCAAAGTAAACCCGAAGGGAATCTGGTAAAGAGAGCCTGAGAGAACAGCTTAATAAAAGCCCCAGCTTGGAGAGATTCAATGTATCCCTATTGCAGACAGAGTCATCTTGCGGCCACGGAGGTGACCCATTGTTTCAACAATGATCAATCGATGTTGGACAAGACTCGGAAATGTATATGTGCAGGGGCACATTTTTTTGAAGGTGGGAATGGATCCCGATTTCGTGTATGACACTCTCGCTTTTGGGTTTGACTCTTTTGGGAGAGTATAAGCATCACTAGGTGTAGAAAAGTGTATGGAAGCCCCCGCCGACAAAGACAGTGTTTGGCTCTTCCTAGATTGTAGAAAAGAAGACTTGTCGAGACATTTGAAGACTTGTTTTGTTCAGAATTATATCTTGATTGCTTGAGAATGGACCTTACTGATTGGTTTGTCAAATTCCAATTATATAAGTAAACAAATAATGACTGCTTTGATTAGAAGTTGGAAATCTGGCTTGACTTTTGGAAGGAGAAGGATGTTCCGTTGTTGCTTGCTGCTCTGGGTACATTTGGTGGTAATTTTCGTGCAGGCTGCCACTGCATTGATCTTCTTTATGGGAAAGAATGAAAAATAGAAAAAAGACTGGAGTGGAAGAAACAAGACTGGAGTGGAAGAAACAAGACTGGAGCGGAAGAAAAATTGGGATTTGACTGATTATAGCCCCTTCTATTTTTCTGTCTTTCAATTCAAGATTCGTTGCTCCTTTGTTCTCACAAGCCGAGGGGAGTAGTCCCTGGCACGCGTCTCCTTGCTTTTACCGGAGTGCCGCTGAGAGGCACGGATGCGAAGCCCCAGTGAGACTTTTTGCAAGTGCTTGAAGAGTCGAATAAACGAATTTCAAGAATAGGACGAGTTCCCAAACTTGGCGAGAGTATGCAATATGCTCACATAGGATAACAAGTGACTCAGAATGAGAATGCCATCCGGTAGTGGTTGTAGCTGGGCTCTGGGTTGCGATCAATCATTGGGTGATGCTTAACATGGCCTCTTAAAGTGAGAGATCGGCTGGGCCTTTTGCTGAGAGGTTGGTTGGAGGGATGTGTTTGGGATCTCTAAGGTGAAGGGATTTTCTTGTTGTCGCTTCTTCAGAACCTCTAAGAATGAGGTTAACTTTGATTTTGACAAAGTCAAGGGTGGTGATGGAATCCTTTAAAAGTGAGAGGATGGGCTTGGAATTGGTTTACGGAATTTGTCCAAAAGGTAATTTTTGTTGCTTCTTCTCGTGAGTTCGTTGTGATTTCAGCAGGTAATTTGATCACTATAGGACCTTTACTCGATGTCTCATTTTCACAACCTTTCAGCGGAGGTAACTATAGGACTTTCATTCGATTTTTTTTTTTTTGACACCCTCTTATCGAGAAAAGCCTTCGGATTTGTTTGCTCGCGATAGCCCCTAACGTATGCCTTTAGGATGCGTTTGCCTTTTCCCTCTTGGGCTTGGAGGTGGTCCCTTCTTTTGTGAGCCGAGTGAGGTCCTTGTGATGTGTTTCTTTTGCATTCCTCCTTTCTTGAGCTTGGAGGTGATTACTTCCTTTGTGAATCAGGGGAGCCCCTAGTATGGGCTTCTTCCTTAGGGTTTTAAAACTTGTCGATCTTGAAATGAAAGGGTATTTATTTAGTGAGGATAAGGTTATGGTTTCCTATGGTGAAAGGTTTAAGCTTCAATCGCTACTGGATAGCATTCTCAAAAGAGTATTTTTAAAATAAATGCAAACTCATTTAACCGACTTATTAATGTAAGGCAAAATATATTCAGACCATGAGAAAGATATGTGAGCATATTCAATGAAAGCTTATCGATCAAATGGAAAATCAGAGGAGACGCGAGATTTGGGGGTTGGTGAGCCCCAAGTTGATATTCATGTAGCACTTGTGAAGGATAAGAACAACTCCTTGCATCTTCTTTAAATTGCAGTGGCGTGAGCAGCTATTTTCTGATGATGAGCAACAACGGTCTTGGTGCTTGTCTTGATCATATGGAAAGGAGGTCAAGCGGGGGAGAGTGTATTTGGGGAAGTGTATGCTTGAGAAGGTATAACGGGTATGTAGAAGGAGTGTATGAAAAGTATATGGTGGAGTATGGAGAAGGGTGTATAGGGATGGTGTATATGAAGAAGGAATGGTGAGTTGTTTACTCCAATCAAAGCATTCATTCATTGTTTACTTTATTAGCCGGTGAGTTTATCAGTGAGATTAGCAACCAAGTGATAATTATAAATAAAACAACTTTCTTGAAAGTAATGCGAGATTATGTCTCAAGTCTAGAAAGAAAAGAAAGAAAGACCTTTTTTATTATTGAAGTAACTAGTTCAAAGTGGACATTACATATCAATGCCCAAAATGGACGTAAAAAAGACGCACTAGAACCTACAAGACTGAATGAATCTAAATCTTCCCTCGAAGGGTGAGGGTTCCTTCATCAATGAGGCTTTGGGTCTTCCCTTGGTTGATCAATCTTTGAATTGAGCGTTTCAGTTGCACACATTTGTCAGTGGTATGCCCAGCGTACTTGTGGTATCTGCAAAACTTGGATGTATCTAAGTCTTCCCTTGGGTTAATAGGCTTGTAGTTCTCGAGCGGCTTGATCAAATTCTTTCCCACCAAAATGTCGAAGAACTCACCCACAGGCATTCCTAAGTCATCAAAATGTTCCTTGTTGATCTTCTTCTCGAGTATTGATGCCTTTAGTTGGTTGGTGGCCACAGCAGGCATCCTGAATGAGAAATTCTGATGTGTAGGACCATAAGGGGAACCATAAGCATGTGGATGATAGGGACCCCAGAATTGAATAGGAGGAGGAACTCTTCTCAAGTATTCCTGAATGTAAGACAAATGGTGCTGCTCAATTTCATGCATGTCTTTGAGGAGGTTGATCACTCCCAACCTCATGTTTGAGACTTCTTTGAGGGCTTCAATGCTTTTCTCGAGACATGATGTGGAATTCTGTAAGAACATATGGCGGAGTCAAACCAATGAGTTGAATTAGATTCATAATTAATCTTAAGGCATCCTTGAGAAAATATTTGACCTCCACAATTTTGAGTTTGACCGGGCTGAAGTTGCCTACGTAACCCTTACCATTTAAGATACGAGTCTCAGGTCACCGTAGTTCGAGGGGGCCCCGATTGATGATACAACCAGGGTTAAGTTTAGAGAAAGAGAGAGGATGAATGTAAAAGAGTCCGTTTGGTGAAAAAGGGAGAGGAAGATGACTCGATCCTTGGTCAAATGAGGGTGATCTAGGTGAGTTAATTTGGTCTTGGGTGAGGATTGACCTTGGTTGGTCTTTGGTCAAGGGTGCTAGAGATAAAAGATCTAAACTATGGATGGTTTTAAGGCTAAGGGAGCAGACTATGGAAGGTTCAAGAGATGAGAGGTAGAACTTTGAAGGGTCCTAACTTGTAGACCATGGGGTCTAAGGTAGAGGAGTGGACCATGGATGGTCCAAGAGACGAGGGTGGACCTCGAAGAGTCTCAGGTGGAAGGGTGGACCTTTAATGGTCCTAGATAGAGAGAGTGGACCTCGAAGGGTCCTAAATTGAGGAGTGGACCTTGAATGGTACAAAGTAGAAGAAGTGGACCTAGAAGGGTCCAAAAGATGAGAAGTGGACCTTGAATGTTCTAAGATTGGGAGAGTGGACTTAGTATAGGAAGAGCACCACGAAGGGTCAAAGAGTGGACCTTGAACGGTCCAAGATAGAGAGACTGGACCAAGGGCGGTCCGTAGTAGAGGGTGTGGACCTTGAAGGGTCTAAGAGATGAGGAGTGGACCTTGAATGGTCCAAGATTGGGAGACTGGATCTAGGGCGGTCCACAGTAGAGGGTGTGGACCTTGAAGGGTCCAAGAGATGAGGAGTGGACCACGGAGGGTCCTAGAAATGGAGAGTGGACCTCGGAGGGTCCTAGAAATGGAGAGTGTACCTCGGAGAGTCCTAGAAATGAAGAGTGGAGAGTGGACCTCGGAGGGTCCTAGAAATGAAGAGCGGACCTCGGAGGGTCCTAGATATGGAGAGTGGACCTCGGAGGGTCCTAGAAATGGAGAGTGGACCTCGGAGGGTCCTAGAAATGAGGAGTGGACCTCGGAGGGTCCTAGAAATGGAGAGTGGACCTCGGAGGGTCCTAGAAATGGAGAGTGGACCTCGGAGGGTCCTAGAAATGGAGAGTGGACCTCGGAGGGTCCTAGAAGTGGAGAGCGGACCTCGGAGGGTCCTAGAAGTGGAGAGCGGACCTCGGAGGGTCCTAGAAGTGAAGAGCGGACCTCGGAGGGTCCTAGAAGTGAAGAGCGGACCTCGAAGGGTCCTAGAAGTGAAGAGCGGACCTCGAAGGGTCCTAGAAGTGAAGAGCGGACCTCGGAGGGTCCTAGAAGTGAAGAGCGGACCTCGAAGGGTCCTAGAAGTGAAGAGCGGACCTCGGAGGGTCCTAGAAGTGAAGGGCGGACCTCGGAGGGTCCTAGAAGTGAAGGGAGGACCTCGGAGGGTCCTAGAAATGAAGAGCGGACCTCGGAGGGTCCTAGAAGTGAAGAGCGGACCTCGGAGGGTCCTAGAAGTGAAGAGCGGACCTCGGAGGGTCCTAGAAGTGAAGAGCGGACCTCGAAGGGTCCTAGAAATGAAGAGCGGACCTCGAAGGGTCCTAGCGGACCTCGAAGGGTCCTAGAAATGAAGAGCGAACCTCGGAGGGTCCTAGCGGACCTTGAAGGGTCCTAGAAATGAAGAGCGAACCTCGGAGGGTCCTAGAAGTGAAGGGAGGACCTCGGAGGGTCCTAGAAATGAAGGGCGGACCTCGGAGGGTCCTAGAAATGAAGAGCGGACCTCGAAGGGTCCTAAAAATGAGGAGCGGTTAAGCATTTTATTTACAAAAAAGCCCTCTATTTTTTTTATAGAACCTACTCTTGGTTGGAAGGGATACCCCTTTTTGGCAACTAAATAAAGGTCCTAAAGTGGTGGATCCTAATGACTAACCGTCTCATATAGACATTTAAGATGATATATATGGGAAGTACTACAGACCTATGATAAGACAAGATCTAGCATTCAAACTTTACATGGTACGTCATTTAAAAGGAAAATCAATTTTTTTTAGTGCCCTTATTTTCTTTATAGATCTTGACCTATCATTGATTCGTAGTGACTTAACACAAAGACCTTATTAATTGTCTACATGAAAAAGCTAGTCAAACCAACCGGTCACGGGGAGTGTACTCCTAGCAAAGTGGGTGACACAAGGGTTAGGTTTCAGGCTCCCACCGTGCAGCCGAAGCGCACTGATGAGTGGATGGCCAAGTGAGACTCGGAAGGGAGGCGACATGATCACCACACTTCCCGCACTTTGGCTTTTCCGATGGGTTAAGGGGTAGCTGTGCAGTGTGACACGGACAGTGGTAGTGTGAGGTAAAGAAGTCTAATTCTTTTTTAAGAGAAAGATTTTATTTTTATTTACATGAGATGCATGCATGCAATGCAACAGTTAAGAATAGAAGAAAGAAAAAGAAGGTAAAATACAACACCATACAAGAAAACAAAAGTCTGACCCACTTAGTTTGAAAAAGTTTCAAAACAGTCCCCAGCAGAGTCGCCACTGTGAATACCCCGTCCCGATGCAACGCGCATTCGGAGGTTTAAAATAATTAATCATATAATGTCGGATCGAAATGGGATATTCATTTAGTGACACTCGATTTAAACCATATTAAAATATTAGTTTAATTTTGAGAGTCGCCACGCCACTTTGATATAGCCCAAAGCTTTGAAAAAAGGCTAAACAGTTAATTGGGTTCGGGGGTCAAGTTACAACGGAAGAAGAAACGCTATCACTCCTATTGTCCGACGGATCGGTCTTTCTAGCATGTGGGGTGTTGGTTGTGTGCGGTGTTTACAGGAATAGATAGAAGAAACGGGATCATGCATAAGGAGGAGGGGAGAGAAAGAATTAGTTAATGATCACACCCTAGAACCTTTGAGTTAGGCCCTCGGAAGGTGCACTAATCAACGTTCATCCTTGGGGGATTGTTGATCATGGGACAATTATTACTAAGGTGGAAGGAAAGAAATAGTTCCTAGATCCATTGGGTTTTCTTGGGCGAAACCTTAGATCATCCTCGGCTATACATATTTAAATATATTAAAATAGTCCTAAATCTAGCATAAAGGAATAATTAAAACATATTAAGCATGCAAGTAAATTTATTCTAACATCTATAAATATATAATAACAAGCTTTTGGTAAATAGAAGGGGGTTGAGGGGCATTTTGGTCTTTTCACAATGTGGCAAAATGGCAAAAAAATCAACTGAAACGAGACGTGGCAGTCTCTGATTGGTCTTCTTTTTTTTCTTTTTTTTAAAAAGCGCTTAGGACACGTGTCACCATTTCGCTGAAGGTCATTCCCGTCTTTTCACTGGCGCGTGATATGGACGCGCCAACAACGGCGAGTTACGCGCTTTAAAGCTGATGACTTTTGCTTTTTTTTTTTTTTTTTTTTTTTGGGTTGACACTTGGCGCTCTCCTATTGGTTGGTTGAATTTTGATTTTTTATTTCTCACCCATTTCTTTTACCTCAATTATTTTATAATAAATTATTTAAAAAAAAAAAAATTTACACCAAAATTCATAATTTTTTTTCCTCTTTAAATAGATACTATTTTCAATTGATTTGGACACAGAAAAAAAACCTTTATTTTTAAATATAAATTTCTTAATTATCCTTTGTTACTTTTCCTTTTTCATTTTTCAATATGTTTTTAGTCAAATGTATTTTCGACGAAAAACAAATAACCCTCTTTTTTATATACTCCCTCCGTCCCAACAATTGCTTCACCATTTTTCTTGGGCACGGGAATTATGGTAATGGGAGGGAAAAAAAATGTTGTGAGTGTAATTTGAAAATAGGAGAGAGAATTAGTGGAAGGAATAATAAATTATAATTGTGTTGTGAGTATTAAAATAATGTAGGAGAGAGAATGAGTGGAGAAAATAATAATATTTTATGTCCAAAAAAGGAAAGGTGGAGCTTCTAACGGGACGCCCTTTTGGGTAATTGGTGAAGCTTTTATTGGGACGGAGGGAGTATAAATTTCTTGATTATACTTTGTTAATTTCCTTTTAGTTTAATATATTTTTAGTGAAAATTAATTAAGTGTGAAGTATTTATTTTTTTTATTATAAATGATAATAATAATAATAATAATAATAATAATAATAATAATAATAATAATAATTTTGTATTCATAAAATATATAGGGTTATTTAATTTTATATATATATATATATATATATATATATATATATATATATATATATATATATATATATATATATGGGAGAGTGTGATGATTGTTGGTTTTGGTTTCTATTTAATAAGTGGGATGGGGTAATATGATTATTTTATTTATTTGAGTTCGTTATATCAAACAATTTGTTTAATTTTTTAAATAAATATTTGAAGCTTAGTAAAGAAAGTATTAATAAATTTGTCAATTTTTCTATTCGTCTTAAAAAATTGTGTATTTATAATATAGGAATTATTTTGATTGAAAAAATTAAAAATTAGTGAAGAAAATAAATAATATTTTTAGAGAAAGAAAATATTATTTCAATTTATTTAATTTTTCAAAAAATGAAATTTAATTATATATTTTGGGACGGAGGAAATAGTACTACTATATTACTTACATATTTTTGGCTGAATAGTGACGGGTGCCATACACGCGTGTATAGAAGCGCGTGTATGCAGCCGCATTTTTTTAAATGGGACACTTGGCGTCCATTCATTGGTTGGTTGAATTTCAGAATTTTTTTATCCGAAAAAAATTGTGTATTTATAATATAGGAATTATTTTGATTGAAAAAATTAAAAATTAGTGAAGAAAATAAATAATATTTTTAGAGAAAGAAAATATTATTTCAATTTATTTTATTTTTCAAAAAATGAAATTTAATTATATATTTTGGGACGGAGGAAATAGTACTACTATATTACTTACATATTTTTGGCTGAAAAGTGACGGGTGCCATACATGCGTGTATAGAAGCGCGTATATGCAGCCACATTTTTTTAAATGGGACACTTGGCGTCCATTCATTGGTTGGTTGAATTTCAGAATTTTTTTATCCGAATTCTTTAACATTTAAAAAAATTATACAAATTCAATTAAAAATTAAAATTAAGAATATAAAAGCCTCCTTTCTTGTAGTGATTTAGGGAGTTTTTTTGTAACAATCAACTTGTGTGGGATTTTTTTCCTTTTTCATATCTATCTTTTAAAAGTTCTTTTTGGTAAATGCCCTTAAGACTTACTCCCTCCGTCCCACGTGATAGTGGACTAACTTTTTGGGTGTAGAAATTAAGGAAAAGTGATGTAAGAAAGAGAAAAAGTTAAATATTGTGAGTATGAAAAATTAAATAGGAGAGAGAATGAGTGGGAGGAATAGTGAGGAGAGAGAATGTTGTGAGTGTAAAAGTGAAGTATGAGAGAGAATGAGTGGGTGAAATAGTGAATATTCTTTATCATTTTGGGAAGTTTGCATTCACGTGGGACGGACCAAAATAGAAATAAGTTTGTATTCACGTGGGACGGAGGGAGTATACAATTTGTACATTTGAAAAACTGTTTATTCCTTTGTTTAATGACTAATTTATTAGATTATATTTACATCTGATTAATGTCTCATTATTGTCTGTAAAAAAAATATTTTAAATTGTACGATATATTGTATATTTTTCATTTCATGATATTTGTATTATTGTTTTCCTTTTATGCTATGACTATTAATAAAAGTCAACGGTCAATATTTATTCATTGTTGGTCTCCTTTTAAATCGATAATGTGATTGTTCTAGCAATGACGCGTTCCGTACACGCACCGACAAAGGCGCGTGTACGCAGGAGGATTTTCTTCTTTTTTCTTTCATTTCGGACATGTGTCAACCGTTCATTTAAGGGCAATTCCTACATTTCCCTCCATGGCAGATTTTAATTTTTATAAACAACATCATTATGTATTTATAAATTATACTCCCTCCGTCCCGGTTCACTTGGCACCAACTTTTTGGGTGTAGGAATTA
This sequence comes from Adenophora triphylla var. japonica, assembly GCA_022495995.1. NCBI lineage: Eukaryota > Viridiplantae > Streptophyta > Magnoliopsida > Asterales > Campanulaceae > Adenophora > Adenophora triphylla. The sequence goes on along the minus strand of JAFEMH010000209.1, from coordinate 444,529 downwards.
AGGAAAAGTGATGTAAGAAAGAGAAAAAGTTAAATGTTGTGAGTATGAAGAATTAAATAGGAGAGAGAATGAGTGGGAGGAATAGTTAGGAGAGAGAATGTTGTGAGTGTAAAAGTGAAGTAGGAGAGAGAATGAGTGGAGGAAATAGTGAATATTTTTTTCCATTTTGGGCAGTGTCAAGTGAAGTGAAACGACCCAAAATGAAAATTAGTGCCAAGTGAAGTGGGACGGAGGGAGTATATGCTTATTTAATATATATATATATATATATATATATATATATATATATATATATATATATATATATATATATATATATATATATATATGGGGAGTGTGATGAATGTGGGTTTGAGTTTCAATTTAATAAGTTGGATGGGTAATATGATTATTGGATTTATTTTAATTCGATATATCAAACAATTAATTTAATTATTTAAAAAACAATCTTTGAAGCATATTTCGTTATCTATAATTTGATGTGTGGGAGAGGGAGAGGAAGAGGAAGAAGTAGGTTGGGTTTGATTAGGAAGTGAGGGGTTTGGGGAAATTTCTTTTCAATTAACGAAATTGTTAGTATTTTTAGAATTTTTATTTTTCTCCCAAAAATTAAATAAGTTACATTGAAAATAAATATCATACTTATGTTCATACTGAGTTAATGGAAATTTTCCATTTGAAAAAGAATGATATTAATTTTTATTAGATAATTGTACTATCCTTTTGGTATGAACAAATCTTTTGTTTTTATTTAAAAAAATCTCTTTATCAAAAAGAAATAAAATATCATCTTCTTTTAAATAGATTTTCAATCTTCACATTTTTTTTACTAATTTCAATAACTTATTTCGTATGTGATTCGTGTGTTTTATTTACTTTTTTAATTGATAAAATACTACAAAATTGTATATGGAGAAACGCATATTCCTTATGATTTTTTTTATATTCCTATTTTATTGTTTTCTAATTTTTATGTCTTGACAATGTAGTCTTTAAGGAATTATTTCATAATGTATAAACGAATTGATTTCTTTGTTTCTTTTAGTTCAATTTTTGTCTTTTGAATATACAGTAATGCCCCGTGCATCGCACGGGAGTCAATCTAGTAACAATAATAATAATAGAGAACAAAAATATTAAAAAGAGCCTTACCAATTGTAGCAAGACTTTGGGATCGAATCTAGGGCGATTCGAAGAATGTGGGAAGAAATACGGGTAAAGCAAGTGTAATCTCGCTTCTCCCGAATGAATTGTGTGTTTAGAATGGGAGCCGGGCACACTTATTTATAGTGCTTCGGTACTTGGGCTGGGCCAGCTGAAGGGTCGATCGGCCTTAAATATAAGGTTCGATCGGCACAAAGAGAAAGGGTCGATCGGCCTTAAAAATAAGGTCCGATCGGCACTTAAAATAAGGTTCGATCGGCACTTAAAGCTTATCTTAAATGAATTGGGCCGATCGGCCAAATATTGAGCCTAGGGTCGATCGGCCAAATTTGGCCCAACCTTGCCTTGGCCCAATCAGACTAGAACTGGCCGGCGGCCACCATTGCAAAAGCCCTACAGTGCTCGGCCAAATACCATGCAATGCTTAGTTTTGTTTTGTATCAATAAATATTCGTTTCGTCCCGCGATTTTCTCGTTGCATTTTGGCCACTATAATGACTTCTTTTGCACTTCGCTCTTTGGGATTTTATCTTTCATTTAATTCCAGGAATTTTTATATATCAAATTCGTCCCAAATTTCCATATTTCCAGTTTAGTCCCTGAATTTTCCAATATTTCCCATTTGGTCCAAAAGCTCCCAAATGCCAGTTTAGTCCCAGATTTTCCCGAATTGCACTTCAGTCCCTTTTTTCGGACCGGGTACTAACAATACTGCAAGCGATTTTGTAAGCAAGAGGTTCAGTTTTCAAAAGAGGGCAAAAAATTTTATAACAGCTATTCACCCCCTCCCCCCTCTAGCTGCTTTTCACCCTTGTTGCCACCTTTGGCACCAACAAGGTCCAAGTGCGTTACTAGAATATTCATATCTTAGTTGTCTCTTTCAACCAAGTTTGTGGGATCTCCACTCATCATGGTTGAGTTAGCGCTATGAAATCTTTGTTTGTGTGGGTTTTAACCCCATTCCCCTTACTTTATTGTACATCTGATCTCTGTTTATCACTTAGTAAACGGATCCGCTATATTTTCTTCTGACTTAACATAGTCAATGAAAAATTATCCCATTAGAGATCAGTTGTCTTATTGTATTATGCCTCCTTTGTATGTATCGGACTTCCCATTGTACATACAACTTTTAATTTTAGCTCTTCCAATAGCTGACATGTTGTCACAATGTACCATAACAGAAGGCACTGTCTTATTCCATCATGGAATATCCTCTAAGAAATTTCTAAGTCATTCAACTTCTTCTCCAGCCTTATCTAAGGCAATAAACTCTGACTCCATTGTGGAACAAGCTATACATGTCAGTTTTGAGGATTTCCAGGACACGTCTCCTCTACCACTGTTAAATATATAACCACTTGTGGACTTTGAATCTTTCGTGTCTGGTATTCATTTTGCATCACTGTATCCTTCCATTACATGTGGATATCTTGTATAGTATAATACATGGTTTATGGTATGCTTCAAATACCTAAACACTCTTGTCAGTGCTACCCAATGATCAATACTTGGATTGCTTGTGAATCTACTCAGCTTGCTTACTGAGTATGCTATGTCTGGTCATATATAGTTTGTCAAGTACATCAAATTTCCTATAACTCTATCATACTTTAATTGTGATACTGGGTTACCTCTATTTTTGGCTAAATGTAAACTTAGATCTCCAAAAGTCTTAGCTGGAGGTAAATCAAATGCGTCGAATCTCTTAAGCACATTCTCTATGTAGTGAGATTGTGATAAGACAATTATGTTATCTGTCCTAGAGATCTTTATCCCTATAATAACATCTGTTTGACCCAGATCTTTCATGCCAAAGTTTTTCTTTAGCATTTTCTTTGTTTTCATGATTATATCATGATCAATTCCAATTATTAGCATGTCATCCATGTATAGACATACAATCACATATTCAACAGGTGTTCCCTTAATGTATACACATTTTTTCATACTCATTAATTTTGAATCCGTTGGACAACATAGTTCGATTAAAATTCTTGTGTCATTGTTTCAGTGCTTGTTTAAGACCGTATAATGATTTAACAAGTTTACACACCTTTTTTTCTTGTCCATGTGCAACGAACCCTTCAGGTTGTTGCATATAAATATCCTCATCTAACTCTCCATTTAGAAAGACCGTTTTCACATCCATTTGATGTATCTCAAGGTTATGCAAAGCTGCAATAGGAATGAGAACACGGATGGATGGTATCCTTGTCACATGAGAATATGTATCGAAGAATTCATATCCTTCCTTTTGTCTGAACCCTTGAGCTACCAATATGGCCTTGTACTTGCCAATAGTCACATCTGCTCTGTACTTGCATTTAAGGATCCATTTGCAACCCAACGGTTCGCATCCTGCATGAAGATCTATTATCTCTCAAGTACAATTTTGCATGATGGACTCAATTTCACTATTGATAGCTTCCTTCCATAGAGAATCTTCTGGACTAGACAAAGCTTCTTCCTTGATTATATAGTCATTCGTGTTGTTTTATCAGAAATTTCAGACTTGTGCACCAAGAATCGATATGCACTACTATTGTTTGCATATCCAATGAAAATACAATCAATGGATTTGGGTCATATTCTTACATGTTTAGGTATTTCTATCTTAGCTAGGCACCCCCACACTTTATGATAATCATAGGAAGGCTTTCTTTCTTTTCATAATTCATATGGAGTTATATCTTTATTCTTGTGTGTTAACTTGTTAATAATGTGGTTAGCCGAAAGTATTGCTTCCCCCACATGTCAACATTGTGTTGATCATCTCCTTAAGAGTTCTAATTTTCCTTTCAACGTTTCCATTTGATTGAGGGGTGTAAGAAGCAGTCGTTTAATGAATAATGCTAGAGTCCCAATTAATATCTTCAAATGGGGCTACATACTCTCCGCCCATATTACTACTAATCTTCTTAATTATTAAATTAAGTTGATTCTCAACCTCATTCTTATATCCTTTGAAAGCTTCTAAAGCTTCATCTTTGCTTTTCAAAAAATACACATAATAATATCTAGTGCAATCGTCAATGAATGTTATAAAATACTTTTTTCCACCTCTAGTTTGCACAAGTTTTAAATCATAAATGTCTGCATGGACTAATACTAGAGGGTTAGTACTTCTCTCAACTATAGGGAAGAGTTATTTAGTCATTTTAGCTTCCACGCATATTTCACACTTATTTTCTAAATTAAATTTCATTTTAGAAAGTAAATTTTAATTCACTAACCTACGTAATGGATTTAAATTTACATGTCCTAATCTATCATGCCATAAATAAGAACACCCAGCCAAATAAGCAGAAAAATCTTTATTCTTCGCCTCATGGATGAAAACGTTCATTACATTTATTTTAAAGAGTCATTTGTCAAGGTACCCTTTTCCAACAAATTGGCCATTTTTGGTCATTACAAATTTATCAAACTTTAACACTAGCCTAAATCCGACTTTGTTCAACAAAGGGCCAAAGACTAAGTTCTTACAGATGTCTGGGACATGCAGAATATCCACTAAGGTAAGTTCTGCAAGATGTCATTTTCAACACCACCTTGGCGAGTCCAACCAAGTTTGAAGTTGCAAAATTCCCCATATATAGCTTCCTTCCGTTGCAAGGTATATAGGTTGAGAAACTTTCTCTATATGAACAGATGTAGCGAGTCGCTCCGGTATTGATCCACCATTCTCTAGGATTATCGTCCAACTTTGAAAGATTGGCTTCAAACACTACAACGGTCAAATTGAGCTCTAACAGATCCATAAGGACTATCATGTCTTCCACCACATTTGCTTGGGGATGGTTGCCATTTTGGTTATATGTTCTAGTATGTCGACATTCTCTAGTCCTATGGCCAGGTTTTCCACAATTATAACAACCTCCCTTAATCTTCTTGGCATTTGCGTTCCCTTTTTTAGCATTCCTAGAAGTCTTCCTCTTCTTGTTGGTACTTGCTTCGGCCATTTCATTTTTTCCTCTACGGTTGTATTTTTGTCTCTCTTTTCTTCGGACTTTTAGTTGTCTTCCTCAATCCTTAGTCGCACGATCAGTTCCTCGAGCTTCATTTCCTTTATTTTGTGCTTGAGGTACATCTTGAAATCTTTCCACAGAGGCGGTAGCTTTTCTATAATAGCAACTACTTGGAAAGATTCCGCGAGTTGCATTAATCCTTCTGCAATGATGTCGGAAGTGATCAATTACAACCCACGTAATTGATCCATTATCGTTCGAGAATCAATCATTTTGAAGTCTAGGAATCGGCCGACAATAAATTTGTTAGTGCCAGCGTCTTCCGTCTTATACTTCTTTTCCAGAGATTCCCAAAGCTTTCCTGTAGTTTTTATGCCACATTACACATTGCATTGTATATGGCATTGTCTAACCCGTTCAAGATATAGTTGCGACATAAGAAATCGCTATGATTTCATGCGTCCAATGCTATCTTCTTTTGCGGGTCATCATCTTCTTCAAAAACTTTCGGAGGTGTTTCCCTCATAAAACGAGCCAAACTGAGCATTGTAAGGTAGGAGAACATTTTCTGTTGCCACCTTTAAAAGTCACAACCCATAATTTTTTTTTAATGAGCATAAACATGAGCGAAAGCGATGGGAGGAGTAGATCCGAAATCAGGGTTAGGAGTTGAAGTCGTTTCAGAAGCCATTTCTTAAAAGTACACATAAACTTGTCTTACGATTGTAGGGAAAAATAGGGGTGTATTTAAAAATAGCTTTAAATAAAAAATAAACGGGACGAAAAATTATTTTAAATAAAATAATTTGAGGCAAGAGTTGTTCTCTTTTTCGATAAGACAATATTTCCCCGTATACAAGTGCTTACGGTCTATGGCAATTGTCTACAAGATAGAATGACTTTCAGAATTTTTAGATTGCAGCACAACAAATCTTAAACTATCGGGCGAACTACTAAATACTCGAGATCTTCTAGGACTTGAATGCAAGTACTCTGAATGCTAAGATGCTTTGAGAATGCTAGAATGCTTGTGGATGTGTTAATGAACAAAATGAGGGGGAGGGGTTCCTTTATATAGTTATTAAAGAGTTGGGTGCCTTTTGGGAATAGTTACAATTGGCACCCGATGGAATCTGCACCGTCAGATCAGATTTGGATGGAGGAAGGAGATTGCTTGGGTCGATCCAGGAAGTCTGACCCGACCGCTTAAAGAGGCGCAGGTCATACACTCCTCAACCGTCAGATCTTTCTTGACGGGCCTAGGCCCAAATCAAGCTACCACCAGCCCACTGCCGAACTGGACCACCCCAATACCCATTAGCCGAACCAACACCCTGAGCCATGGACTTGACATCCGAACCGCACCGAGCCGAATTTTGTCATAGGTTTAAGGCTTCACAGCTCCCAGTGATCGATGCGTAATTGTAAAGTGCACCCTAAAGTGCCTAATGCGGTATTTTCGGTCGATGCGTAATTGTAAAGTGCACCATTCTCGTAGCTAGTTGGCCCATCAAGCTAGGAGATCAATTGATATCTATCTACTTGGATGCTAACATTAACAAGGTGCAATGAATTGCGTTCTGTTAGCAATGTGGGATATAACTTTTTCATTCTCATTTCTCTTCGACCATTAATATAAACTAGTATAACACCCGTGCATGAAACGCACGGCCATATACTTTGACAAAAACAGAGCCATAAATAAAAGAGTCAATATAAATATAAGGATAAATATTAAATTGAGTCTTTAATGATCCCAATATTATCATTTGTAGATTACATATTCTTAGAGGCAAGAAGCAATTGTATCTAAAAAGAAGCAACTACATGCAACTGTAACTTAAAAGAAATATTGAAAATATCTAATGTTAAGCACAGATGCAGAAGAAAGTTTAATGAAGTCAATAAACCATAAACATAAAAATGCGACCTACGAGAAACAAAAACCAACCCACCCTTGCTGGAGCTTTATGCCAGAAAATATACTGTCAAGCAAGAACCAACTACTGCCAGTGCCAAAGGAGTATCAATAGTGCTCTGAAAAGATGATGAAACCAATATATGTTTGAGAGGTAATATAAGGATGTAGACAGAATATTAAAAAAAATTGCCGAATTGTGTAATTGAACATAAAAAAATGAAGTTGCACGAACGCTTCCACATATGCATACAAGCTTAATATTTAAACATCAGTGATGTTAATAACTATGAGAAGTTGAGAACCGTTGTGCAATTCCAAAAAAAAATGTGATAGAAAAATAACTATTCAAAAGAGAAGGAAATAGAATCAGCTTAGATGCAATGACAACCTAATATATGTGACCTACGGTTCGACTTGACTATGTAATGTGCAGCGGAAAAGGGAGGGGGGAATTTGCAGGAGCATCACATCTTCAACTTAAATGTAAATATCTAATATAGAGTTAAACAAAGGATGGGCAACCTAGAAAATAAATGTGACTGCAACAATGTGTATCGACCATTTCACAAATTGAGCTATGCCAACATCGATATGTCCATCTTTTGAAATAATAAACTTCCCCACCAGCCAATATCCTAGAAAAATCATTTTTAAATAAAAGGTATTCAACAAAAATATATAATGAGATTGAAATCTCAAGAAAAGCCTTGCAAGAGATCTTTTTGTATGCCAAGTTCTCTTCTTCTTCTTCTGGTATTGTATGCCATTTGCAGAAAATGAATATTGCTCACTTCTGGAATTTCAACTGGGACTGAAAGCTCAAGAAAAGCCTTGCAAGAGATCTTTTTTTGGCTTCCATCTCAAGCAAGTTCTAACACTTAAACGTAACCGTGCCTCCTGTAAATACAAACCACATCAATGTTTTTATGTTTACAAAGATGATGTAACATGGAGATATACAACAATTGTGCATCTTCGACATGCTCTATACGACCTATATGACATAGAAACAGGACAGGGAGCAAGCAGACTTCTTTCACCTGCTGAAGAGCTTGATGAAAAAATATTGTCTTAAAGGTCTCACCATTGTACAAGCAGATAACAATTTCAAGTAAGCGTAAAGGTCTCAACTTGTACAAGTATTTCTTTATTTTACGCTTTCTAATTAAGAGGATTGATGTTTACTAAGAGTTCTGCATTTGTTTCTCTGACTGAAGGGCATAACTGTTGCGAGAGAAATACTAAGGGAAATAACAATCAGACCCTGCAAACATAATTATACAATCAAAGATTCAATCCCCCAATTAATTCTCAAAGATGAATGACAAAATGAAAATAACAATCAGGAAAAAACATTCAAAAGAATTCAAACTTGAATTAACTAAAGAACTTCATACTTTAATATAATTAAAGAACCCTGAAATATTAAAGAATTAGGCTTTGCCATTGCACGCACATGCACAATGATAAGCAGAAGGAACACTCACAATGCAACCTTTGGAGAGAGGCATCCCAGAAGCAGTCTTGCACGAGCTGATGCTTCTCCACGAGCACGCTCAATACCTCTTCGAGATTTTTCAAGACGTTTTCCAGCGATCGAGAGCCAACTAATATCTTGGAGCATGAAATAACACCACACAATATCAGCAGAAATGGAACCCTTAGCAGTTCGATCAAGTTGGCAAAATATTTGATATAGGGACACAATCTCCTGCTGGGAAACTAAATTTTCACAATACCCGAGTCAAATTAAAATATAAATAAACCAATTAAGTCAATCCCAAGAACAATTAATCATCAGAATGATTAATTAAGAAAGATAAGTATAACTCACATAGATTTTTACAGTTGTTTTGGACTTCTTCAATATCATTTTGAGTCAGCATAGCATTGAGGAAGCACTACCCATTGAACTTATTACTGTAAATAAACAATTTCTGAGAAAAATTAAAGCACACCCTTCAATCAAAATCGAATGTTAGGCACAATCGAATCCTTAATTGGGTTCAAATTAGAGCAAGAGCAAAGAAGATTAAAGGGGGTCTGAAACTCTAAGAGATGGTGAAAATGTCAACCGAAGGATCATCGACAATGAAACCCGCTAACTTCCATGTTGGATCTTTAGTGTGAACTCTATTGTAAAGAGCCCTCATTCATCAATGTGCTCTTTGATCAGAGGGGAAACGGAAGACAGGAGAGAAGTCATTGTTGTTGCCGGAGAAAATATGGAATCCGACGGATCCGGAGATGGAGGAGGTGAGCCGAACGAAAGTGAGCATCTAGGGTTTCAAACTTTCAGTAGTTTCGACAGAGAAAGTCGGAGGTATGGGATGTTTTGGGGAAGAAGGGTTTTTGAATTATTTGCAATGACGATGAAAGGGAGTAGAGAGATAGAGAGAAGAAGATGAGCGGTCGGAATACAAAAGAGTTTGGCTTATCAAGTACGCTATGGTAGGGACAGTTTGGGAATTCAGAAAATAAGAAAATTTGAGCGGGAAAACTGTTCTTGCACTTGCCTCATTATATAGTTATAGATTTGTTTTTCTTTAATACAATATTATATATTTTAATTTTTGGACAATATTATATACCAAATATAGATTAATTATTTCCAACTTATTTTCATTTTCGCAAAATAAAATTTTCTTAAAATTTGATCAAATATTGGTTAAGCACCAATTTCCAACAAGTTGATTACCGGTGGTTCGACATTGCTTTCTATATAGGAACCTTGGACATCATGAGATATTGACATCATGCATTATGTTTTCTATATCTACACATACTATATTCCATAGAAAACTCCATGCACAAGTTTGTTTGTTTTTTAATACAATATTATATATTTTAACTTGTGGACATTGTATTTTTTATTGTTTATATTATTATCTTGTTCATAATTAATGGTGAAGAAAGAAAATAAAATAAAGGATTCGATTACAATGAAATCCTATTGTTGACACGTTTGTTACTTGGATTGAAGTTTTATATTTGTATATTATTAATTAAAGTTGAACAAATTCTTGTTTTTTTTTTTAACGATGTTCCAAGTCAGGAGACAATAAGAAAATTCAAACTTTATACCTTATCGTATTTAGACTTGACTTTACCAATTAGTCAAACTTTATCATGGTTAGACTTAATTTTAACGATGAGTCATTGTCATATTAATAACACTAAAAAAAAATTCAACAATGGATTTCATTCCATGTGATAGGCTTATGTATAAGTTCAATGAATGTGGTCAATTTTTAACATTGTTAACTTAATTAAACTATGTTGACATGGCATTGATATAGGGCCCATCATATTGACAGTCATATTACTTTTATTAATTTGTACCAAAAAAAAATAATTACTTTTATTAACACAATTATAATTTAAATTAGTAATTTTCATTATTATTGTAATAATTTAAAAGGTCTTGTTGAACGCGTTCATTCTGTTTCAAAATGATTTTTCTAATATTTTTTTTTAACACCAAGTAACCTTAAGCAATAGTATTATTCGTAATTGCAGGACATATTATTTATTCCAACAAAATTGACCTAACCCAAACTTATATGAAACCTAGTTCTCATAATCTAGTACAATAAATTTCACATACATAGACATGACATTTGTCAAGATTGAAGATACTTGCTTCTATAAAAGGATTTTAAAAAATTTAGGAGTATATAATTCATACAAAACAAAGTACTATTTTAGTTTCAGATCAATCAAGAATTCTATTTTTATTTTTAATAAGAATATAATTTGAGCAATAATAATAATTTTAAGTTAATTTAATCATCCTTCATCTTAATGAAAATTTTAAATTTGTTATTGATATACCATTTATATGTACTATAAATAATAATTTTTAGATATTTATTATAATAATTAAATTAATCTAAAATTATTATTAAAAGTGCACGAAAAATAAGACTCTTAATCTTAAACGGATGGAGTATTTGATATACTCCCTCCGTCCCACAAATATACGCATTTTTTGGGAGGGTGCGGGAATTAAGGAGAAAAGTGAAAAATGTGATGTGTTGTCAGTATAGATGGTTCGGTAGGAGAGAGAAAGTGAAGTAAGTGGGTAATGGTTGTGAGTAGAGAGAAGTGAGTCCCATTTCCATTTTAGGAAAGTGTAGATTATTGTGGGACGTCCAAAAAAGGATAATTTTACAGATTATCATGGGTCGGAGGGAGTATAAATATGTTTGGGAAAACAATGTATATTTGCTTTGTGTTTTACGTCTTGTCTTACGTTGTGAACTATGTCAACTTTCTTGGGTAGAGGTTAAAACACATGCTTGAGATTTCCTAAGTTGTCTTACTTTTTTGTTTTCATTGCATTCAAGCAAATATAACAATGTAAAATGAGACAAATTTATAGTACAATGTTTTGTATTATTTGGAGGATTACGTTAGTCGATCTTTGCCTGTGTAATGTGGGTAGTCAATGCTCTCCACAGGGGTCAAGTGATGCATTTGTGTTGCGTCCACGCCGGTCACGATTTGCCCAATTTGCAAAATCGATCTTACCTCCACCACGTACAGCAAGCAGGACAATATGGCCAAATCGCGGCCGGCGGCAGCAGCACTACATCGAACTCTCGATGCAGCGGTTTCAAGTCCGTCAAGTGATAATTAAGTTGAACGAGTTTGGTGCAAGTGCAAGTGTCTAATAATACTACTCGTAAATTATACTCCATACGTCTCAGTCGAAAAGGTACAAAATTTTATTGTGTAAACCATTTAAAAAGACACACTCTCAAAATAATTTTTTTTTAATATTTTTATTAATGGGACCCACTTATTATAATCAAAATAACTATTCACTTACTATTCATTACCCCCACATTGTATCTCATACGGTCATATCTCAATTTTCATACTCAACACTTACTTCAATATAAACTCTCATTAATTATAATGTAATACTCATTTTGTTTATTTTCGAATGAAACGGTCTGCGACACGGACTGAGTAGTTCACATTAAATAACATAATTATTAATCGTTCTGACGGAACTAACTACCGTGTGCGTGGCAAACCGTATGTTTGGCTCTTGGAGGCAGTAGAGGGCAGTTTTATTTCACCATTTAAAACACGCAAGTAACTACACCACACATATCCGTCTCAAAATATAATATTTACCGTGTTGATAAAAATTTTTATTTTAGAATGCTTGTAATTTAAATTTTTCATAAAATTTGTATTCCCTTCGTTCTATTACAAACTACAAATTTTTCTCATTGGAAGTCATATTACAAACTACACATTTTGTAAAATGGAAATATTTTATTTCTTTTATATTAATAGGACCCGTTATACTTACTCACAACAATTCAATTATTATTTTCTACCAATTTTCTCAATTCTACCTCACTTTTCATACTCACAATACCTACTCAACTACATTTTTTCTTAATTATTTTGTAAACAGTAACCGTGAAGATTGTAATGGAACGGATGGAGTATACACTTTGCCTAAATTATTGTTATTTATACTTAGGTAAGTCTCACTATAAAAAAAAAAACCATTTAATTGTCTAAATATTTGAAATATTTAAAAGACAATTTGATCTATTTAATACTCTCTCCGTCTCAAAATGTTTGTTTCATTTGACTTTTTTGTTGAACTTTAACCACAAAATTTATGAGAGATTAATCATGTTCATGAAATTCTAAAAGTTGTTGTTGATAATATTATTAATGGTGAATCAATAGGAATTTTTAGAATTTCATGAACATAATTAAATTGTCATATATTTGTGGTTAAATTTCAACTAAAAAATCAAATGAGACAAACATTTTGGAGCGAAGAAAGTATATATTAATTGATTTTTTTAATAAGTGTGAAAAGCCATAAAACTACAAATATTTTAAAATAACGAGGGAGTACCTAAGGTGTTTTGTAGACGGAGTCCTGATAAGAAGGAAAGTAACTAGCGTTAGCAGAAAAAAAATATATATACTCCCTCCGTCCCACCTCACTTGACACTCAAGAGGTGGGCACGAGAACTAAGAAAAAAGAATAAAATAAAAAAAATGTGTGGTAGAAAATGAAGAGAGAAAATGAGTGGGGTAAATAGTAGTGTTGGTTGAATAAATTGAGTGGTGAAAAATGAAGAGAGAGAATGAGTGGTGGGGTAGAGTGAATATAAAATTATAAAAAGTAGGCTATTTTGGGAAGTGTCAAGTGAGTTGGGACGGATCAAAATGAAAATAAATGTCAAGTGAGCTGGGACGGAGGGAGTATATATATTTCTAAACGAGGAAAGTACTTTACTTGGCTTGTTTGTTTGTTTAATTGACCTAATTGATTTAAAAGCATACCACTAATGTCTTATTATAAACTCCACCGGACCACTTATCTCTCTCCCTCTCGTTCTTCTGTACTACGTTGTACTCCAACATAAAATATCAACTTGTATTACAGTATTTTGGTTTAAGATTTTACTTTTATTATTTTGAGCGTCTTATATAAGATTTTACTTTTCTAAAATAACAAAAAAAAATTACTATTTCTCTCTCTCATTTTCTCTCTTATTTTACTTTTATACTCACAAAATTAATCAATTTACTAATTCATATCTCACTTTCTTTCTCCTATTTTATTTTATACTCACAATATTTACAATATTTATATATATATATTTTTTTATTTTCGTACATAATTTATTTGTGAAATTTTATATTAAACGGAGGAGGAAGTACTCCCTCCGTCCCACTCCAAGTGTCACTTTTTACTCAAAATGGTGTCCCGTTTGAAGCGTCACCTTTCCTAAAAAGGAAATGTTTTATTAATATTCTATTAACTCATCCACTATTACATCCACTAATTCTCTCTCCTCTACACTCACAACACTTTTTAAATTCACTATTTCCTCCACAAAGGGTGAGTTTGGCATTGCTTCTGATTCTTCGAAAGTGATTTTTTAAAAGTGATTTTAGAAAAATCGATTATTTGTAATAAATATTAAAATTTATAAGGATGTTTGGATAGTATATGTTCAAAACTGATTATAAAAGATAAATATCAAAAATGACCTTTTATGATATATATCTAGATATAATAAATGCACAAAACAAAAGATATAGAGGTTATTATTGTAAAAATAACATAAATAACAACTTCTAATAATCACTTTTAGCAAAAGCTGGGTCATAGTTTCTTCTTCAAAAACATAATTTTTTGCGTTTTAACAACTTAAAATCATAATCACTTTAGTTATCCAAACGCTATTAAAAGTTATTTTGAACTTCAAAAGTGATTATAAGCAACAAAAAGCACTCCCAAACTCACCCTAATTCTCTCTCCTATTTTCAAATTACACTCACAATATTTTTTTTCCTCCTTTTTTTCTTAATTTGCGTGTCACCTCTAAAAGGGTGACACTCTTGATGATGGGACGGAGGGAGTATACCATATTGGCCTATTCTATTCTTTAAGCAACAACTTTAATAATAATATGAGAAATAAAATGAATGAACAATGGTCTCCTGGCCTAATGGTATCTTGGGTGACTTTTCGTAGGGGAGGTCACCAGTTCGATTCCCCCTAAGGGGAATCTTGTGGTTTAATTATTTTCTTGAGTTTTAGGAGCCTTGGAGTCTCCTTGGCACATCCGAAGTTAAGAAAGAAGCATTCTTTGGGCTTGTACCCTCGGTGTGGAAGTTCAAATCTTGACGGTTTCTTGGTGATGTGGAGCACCCAATCTATTGATGTTGTGAGCGGCCGTTTGATGATGAGCCAAATTCATTGGTGTTGCGGAGCGACAAGTAATTGCCTTGTAGGAGGGCTCCCTTGGGGCTACGGAGTATAAGAGTCTTGCCACCCCATTTGCATAAGACATCTCGCGATTTACCTCCGCCAAAGATCGAGGCGGTGCGCGATGGTCGGAATTAACTGAAACCTGGGTAATCAAAAAAAAAAAAAAAAAAAAAAAAAAAAAAAGGAAATAAAATGAATGATTAAAGAAAGAAACAACCCTAACCGTCGATCAATTTTCGAAGTGGACCCCACCTGTTTTCACACATAATTGCAATTGCTAAATTGACAGCTTGGTGGTCCTTAAAAGCAATAGCGTTGTCCACCATTTATAGTATAGTCAACGTGCGCAGGCCGCAGGATATCTCCGTCCATTTTTGGCTGATTACGGCCAATTAGAATTTGCCACGTGGATACTTTTTACCCAATGTAGATAGGTCTGCCAGCTCAATACTATGCATTATTCTACTACCAAAATACTCCCTCGTTCTAAAAAATTATTCTCACTTTTTTTATTATTAAATTAAATTAAATAATAATTTTAATTAATTTTAACTATTTTCAATAAAAATCTAAATTATTAGTGATGAATAATTGTAAATGCTATCAATAACAAATTTTAGCTTTTAATTATAATAATTTAAGTGATATAAATTTAATTTAAGTCAACAATCAAAAGAGTGAAACTAATTTTTCAGGACACAAATGAATTATCATTTAGATCAATTTTTGTATTCAAAATAATTATTGAAAATAATTACCCTTTTTGGGTAGAAAATATTCCGATTGCTCGTTTACTTTATAATGGAAATTAATGCAATTTATTAATTGTTAATATTTTAATGTGAGAAATAATATATGAGAAAGAAATAATTAATAAAAGTATACTCCCCCCGTCCCAATAAAAGCTTCACTAATTATCCAAAAGGGCGTCTCGTTAGAAGCTTCACCTTTCTTTTTTTGACAAATAATCTTTACTATTCCACACTCATTCTCTCTCCTATTTCACTATTACACTTCCAATATTTTTCAAATTTACTATTTTCTCCACTCATTCTCTTTCCTATTTTACTATTACACTCACAACATTTTTGAAACCCTTAATTTATGTGTCGGGAAAAAATGGTGAAGCAATTACCGGGACGAAGGGAGTATTTGTTATTTTGTAAATTAAACTCTAATAGTGATTATTTTTATAAAACTTATGAAAAATGTTTAAGGGACAAATATTTTGAAGCGCGTGATAAATAAATAAGTATACAACCTTTCTAATTGGAAAATACTTCCTTCGTCTCATTAATAATTTCACTTTTTGTCAAAACGGGTATCCCGTTTAAAGTTTCACATTTTCTAAAATGGCAAAGAATTTTTACTATTCCACCCACTCATTCTCTCTCCTATTTTACTACACTCACAACATTTTTTAAATTTACTATTTCCTCCATTCATTCTTTCTCCTATTTTACTATTACACTCATAATATTTTCTCCACTCATCAATTTTCTTAATTTGCATGTCCACCCCAAAAGGGTGAAACAATCACCGGGACGGAGAGAGTATGCCATTATTTTGCGTCGAATTCATAAATGAACCAAAAAATGGGACAAATATAAATTGGATGGAAAGAATAATTAATAACCCAGCTTTCCCCTTAAATACAATAAGTAGAACTGTACACAATAAATTGATTAATCAGGTCTATTTCTGGAGAAACTAGGTTTAAGGTTCTAGCTGGCTTTTAATTAAGAATCTATAGTATAAATGCAACCCCCCTATGAACAGTTTTTTGAACAGTTTCAAGGGGGGAATTCCCCATTTTGCTCTCACTTTTTTATCTCTTTCCCATTTTGTCCTTAAAAAAAATTTTAAAATTAAAAAAAAAAAACAAAAAAAAATGTGGCCTTGGACACGGACTTAAGCTAGTATAGCAATAAAGCAAAAGACAGAGAAATAATTATGGATTATTTAAAACAAAATTCCATATAAATTGTTTGTTTTATGTTTAAGACAATTTTTTTGCCAAAATCTTAAGAATAAAAATGCGTTTTTTAAACTAAAAAAAACGTGTTTTGTTTCCCCCACGAGTGTCAGTGTTAGTGTAAAAAAATGTCTGTGCTAAGAGTGAAAGTGATGTATTATTAAGTGTCATTGTAAAAAAGTATCAGTGTTAACTGTTAAGTGTAACAAAATGTCAATGTAAATAGTGTCAGTGAATGTATTATTAAGTATCAGTGTAAAAGGTGTCAGTGTTAATATAAAAAAGTGTCAGTGCTAATGTAAAAAAATGTCAGTGTGAAAAGTGACAATGCATGTATTGTTAATTGTCAGTATAAAAGAGTGTCAGTGTATGGTAAAAAAGTGTCAGTACATGCATTATTAAGTGAAAGTGTAAAAATGATTTTTCCTTAAACTTAGAAAAAAAAAAAAAACTTGTTTTTTATAAGATCAACTCGTTTAAAAAAAAAAAACAGACAAAATGATGTTTACTAATTTGGGTAAAGCTTTAAAAGAGATTAATATTTAAGAATTACTATATGAGGAAGCGTGTTGTTTGAGGTCATATTACAATTATTAGTGATTAATATTTTATAAAATATATTGATATTGTATTTATCATGTTTGATGATGGACAATATTTTTTTCATGAATAGATATCTAATTCCGCATAATCAAGGACATGAAACCGCTAGGAACCGCTACACATATCTATCAATCTTAGAGCACAAAAATAAATGAGGTGGCAACATCCGGATCGTAGAACTAAGCTATAGGTGAAGTGAGCTTGGCGGTTCAAAATCCTTTAATCAACCAATTGAAAATACTTCATTCATTTCAAAATATAATTTTGATATAATTATTGTACACTCCACATATTGTAAAAATGATGATCACTTGTTTATATAGACCGAAAATGTGATAATATATTGCTCCCTCTGTTTTGTAAGTTTCTTATTTTTCTTTTTGATATTATTCGATAAAAGGTTTTTAATTGATTTATTAATTAATTATTCTACGTGTTGGGACCGCGACGATCCCCACCACTCCACATTAGTATGATATTGTCCGCTTTGGACCCAGTCCGCACGGATTTGCTCTTGGGTCAACTCCCAAAAGGTCTCATACTAATGAAATGGGTGAACACATTTATATATTAGGCAATTCTTCTTTCAAATTGTCGATGTGGGACTTGGGTTGATACCCCAACACTACGGTCTAACAACACATACTATGTATCATATCCATGTTGGACGGGTTAAATGTTTCTATTTATTTCAATTTAATAATTGTGCTTTTATAAAATTACTTCTAAATAAAAATGAACAGTATAAATCGAGATACGAACATGGGCTAGTCCGGGTCAGGCCCAAGTGGATTGGGCCCTAAACATAATCCATTTCTGAGTTACGAGGGACAACCATGGGCTCCCCCGATCTCGTACCTCGTCATCAATAAGGCCACTCTAGGCCCAACAAGCAAGCAGAACGTGTCCCAACTATGAATGCCGAGGAGACCTCCCTCGTATGCCGAGATCATCTCCATAGAGGACGAGGGGCCTTCCTCGGTCTCAACGTTGTCAACGGGCTCCCTATATTCTTATTTTCTCCCCGGCTCATCATGGACCGAGAGGTCATAAATGACGAGGGGAGAAAAGTTCGCACCTCAGCATATCTCTATATGACGAGGAGACAAAATCATTTACCTCGGCATTCCTTCATGACCGACAGATCTTTATATGACGAGGAAACAAATTTGTGCATCTCGGCCTACCAGCAAATGACGAGATAAGGAAATTACTCTCCTCGGCTTACCGGCAAGCAGTTATAACAATCCTATTCAAACAAGGATTCAGCAGTTACAATCTTATCAGAATTGTAATCACCTCCTGCAATACAGATCAAATAAGGACTCCTTAACAGATACGATCCTCCTAGGATTATATATTATCTCTTTATAGTCCAAGTTCGACATGGATTCTGTCAATCTATCCCTATAAATCAAGCCATATATCATATTATTGGGTACGTTACTTTTTATATACAGAAACTCTGTCAATTTAGTTTCTCATCACAAAACCGTGAACTTATTCTCACGCCGGAGGGCCTTCGCCGGTGAAGCCCCGGCTTAGTTTACGTGTTTTGTCTTATTTTCAGGCTAAGCAATTGCCGGAGCAAACGATCGCTTGGATTTTGGCTAAATTGACGATTGTGGCATCATCAATTGGTTTCATTGTCGGGAATCGACTCAAACACCCTTTGTTTGGCCTGAAAAAAGCCCACTTGAAGCCAGATTTCTTGCCGGATATTTTCTTGATTCAAACGAAAATATCTATTTGAATTTTGCTCTCTTCTTAATTCTGCCGGATTCTGCAAATTCGGCCGGAATCTGCAGTTTTTTCATCTGAAGCAAATTTTTGGCCGGAAATTTTGGTGTAACAGATCGCAAATTACAATTTCGTGTTTGCATTGAATTCTGCTCCAAATTTTGGCTGAAAATCTTGATTATTGGGAAATTCATCAGTTTGGTAATTTGCTGTTTACAATTGTTGATTTTCAATGGAAGACAGTCAATTTGCAAGTGTTACCAACGAGGAGCAGACCCAAGTGAACGGGATCACTCCAAATGCCGAGGTGCTTCCTCCTCCACCACCTCAGCCCGAAGGACCACCTCCCCTCGCCATGACTCTCCGTTCCATAGGACAGCCAACTGCCGAGGTGGCAGGTGCCAACCTTCCTCGTATCACCCGTCCTCGAGGGAAAAGAACTGGGAGGAAGATGACGAAGAACGACGACGTCGGCCGAGCTGAAAGCTCCCAGCCCGTCGACCGACGTACTTTGTTGCATAGACAAATGGAGACGTTGCAAAGGATTTACGAGACACAGGCTGCTCTCTTACAATTGGATCCAAACAATTCCATGGTTGAATTCATGCTGCCTTCGACAGGCAACTCTCATGGAAGGGAACAGGGTGAGCGACGAGGTCCTCCCCTCGATCCTGCTGTACCAACTAAGCAGGCCCTCCGAGACGCTCCCCGTCCTCGGCACCACAATCAAAGGAACGACAAGGTGATAGACCTGAGAAGCCAATTGAATTCTAAGGAACAGGAAGTGGACTCAAGGGATTTAAGGACGAGGCTCAGTCTATCCAAACGTTTATCCCCTCCTCGTCTCGTCATGGCACCTCGGCGCCCCGACTCACCTCGACCGCGTCGACCTCGTCAGGATTCTCCTCGACCTCGGCGATATTCTCCCCGCCATCGTTCTCGTGAGTTCGTACGCCCGAGAACTCCCCTGCCATACAGAATGGTACTTGGTGGCCACGAGCTAGAGCCAAGGCAAGATAAAGCACCATCTAGACGACGGGACAGCCATCGAAACGACGAGGAGCACAGTAGGGTGAATGGCCGCCCTAGAGATAAGTCAACCCGTAGCTCCCAACGCAGCAATCACTCCAGTACTGATAAGGGAGTGGAAGCCAGACAATGGGAACTCTTGAAGCAAAGGCTTTATGATATGGAAATGGGAAAAAAGGTCGATAGTGACGACTATGATTGGTCCACCCGTCTGTTCTCCCAGAGAATAACTGATGCACCACCAAATCCTCACTTTAAGGTCCCAATCTTTGAAAAATATAACGGAACTCAAGACGCGAAAGACCATGTGCAAAGTTTTGAACAAACCATGAACCTCCTCACCAAAGCTGATGACATGCTCTGTAAAGCTTTCGCGAGCACCTTCTCCGGAACAGCCTTGACCTGGTTCCGTGAGCTGAAAAAAGGTTGCATCGATAGTTGGAGAGGCATGAGGAGAATGTTCTTGGACCACTTTGCCACAGCTGGAAGGAGGAAGATGAGATTGACCGACCTTGCCAATATCGAGCAAGGAAAAGGTGAAACCACCCTCAGTTATTACAATCGATTTCGTAAAATGGCGGAACAAGTAGAAGAAAGCCTCACTGACAGGGAGGTTATTGTTTGTTTTAATTCCGGATTGAGATCCGGTCCCCTCATTTACGAACTCTCCGCCCGAGAACCTAAATTCAAGGCCGATTTATTCAACGTGGCTTATGCCATTGCCATGGCGGAGGATAAGAGCAAGAAAAGGGGATCTGACAAGGCGGAACCAGAAGCGGCTGGCACTCGCCACGCTTCCAATGACAATGGGAATGGTAAGGGATCCAAGGGGAAGAATAGAACGAGAAGTACTGAAAAGCCTGAAATATTTACCCCTCTTACCAAGCCCATCACGGAGATCATGCAACTGGTAGACCTACCCCCACCTCGTCCGCTGAGCGACAAACCAAAATTCCTCGCGACACTTCTAAATTCTGTGATTTCCACAAAGACCATGGTCACAACACCGAAAGGTGCATCGCCCTCAAGCGCATGATCCAAAGGTGGGTCGACGAGGGAAAACTCGACCGCTATGTCATGAAAAAAGATGGCAAGCGAAAGCGGAAGGAAGAGGTAAGTGAAGATGATGACAAGAGCGAGGAGGGAGAGCAGAGGCCTCCTAGGGCCAAATTGCATGTGATCTGAGAAAAGACAGTCTCTACTAGACAGCTAAGGAACCAAATCCATGAACTAAGCAAAGTATACCATGTTCCTGCTTGGGTTCATAAAGCGGAGGAGGTCATTAGTTTTTCTCCCAATGAATTGGCTGGGAGCCATGCGGCCCATGAACAACCCTTGTGATAAAGGGTCTGATTGATAATGTGGAATCTGAAAGGCTTCTCGTCGACACGGGGGCCTCCCGTGATATTCTGTACTACTCTGCCTTCCAACAGATGGGCTTAAAAGATACCATATTGGAGCCTTATCACGGAAGGATGGAAGGTTTCACCAACCATAAAGTTGGTGCCAAGGGAACTATTGAGCTGGAACTTGAAATTGGCGAACATCCCTTCCGATCCACGGCTACTGTCACTTTCGTAGTCATGGATTTAACAAGTGATTATCATGCTATCCTGGGCATTCCAAGTCAAGCAAAACTTGGGTTGGTCGCCTCCCTTCCTCACCAATGGGTCAAATTTCCTACTCGTTATGGGATTGGATGCGTGAGGGCGACCGCCAAGGACTTCTTGGAGCATGTCGTGCAAAGCCGGAAGAAATATAAAAGTGTGGAGATAGATACCCCTGAGGACAATATCAAGATCTCTAAATCTCTGAAAACTACCCATACCAGCTCTAGGGTGAGCTATATCCGTGAGGTACCAGATGAAGAGCCTATGGTCCTAGAAATTGCAGCTGACCAGGGCATAGTTCCGTCCGTCTCTGAGGAAGATCCCATTCTCGTCAATGGCCAGAACTCGGGGGCCAACCCTGACTTGAGGATGGTCGATCTGCCCAACGTTGATGAACTAATAGAGGAAGAGGACCTCAACGCGAATGACAATGAGGGTAGGAGAATTAGAGAAATCATCATCGAGTCTCTGGAGTTTCGAGACGGTCCTGAAATGGAGCCTGTAGACGAGCTGGAAGAGATAGTCATCAATCCTGACTATCCTGAACAAAAAATCAAACTCGGGGGCTAGCTATCTCCGGAAGAGAAGTTAAAAATCATCTACCTCTTGAAGAACAGTCTCGACGTCTTTGCTTGAAGAGTCGAATTCATGAGGGGGATCAATGAAGAAGTAGCCCTCCACCACTTGGAAGTCGATCCATTGGCAAAAACCATCTCGCAGACAAGGAGAAATTTTGCGAGGGACAAGGAGTAAGCTATCAAAGAAGAGGTGCAAAAATTACTTAGCGCCGGAATTATTCGTGAAGTAAAGTACCCCGTTTGGTTGGCCAATGTGGTAATGGTAAAGAAGCAAAATGGGAAGTGGCGAATGTGCATCGATTTCACCAATCTTAACAAGGCCTGCCCTAAAGACAGTTATCCTCTTCCCAGAATCGACAAGTTGGTTGACTCCATCGCTGGACACCAAACACTTAGTTTCCTAGATGCCTATTCAGGCTATCATCAGATCAAAATGGCGGAAGAGGACATTGAGAAGACGGCCTTCCAAACACCTGAGGGAAATTACTGTTATGTTATGATGCCCTTTGGACTCAAGAATGCGGGATCCACCTACCAACGTATGGTGAATAAGGTATTTAGCGCACAAATAGGCCGAAACATGGAGGCCTACATTGATGACATGGTCATTAAGACCAAGGAGGGCAGTCATACCCCTGATTTGGAAGAGATAATAAACAACCTCCAAGCCAACAACATGAAGCTAAACCCAAGTAAGTGTGTATTTGGGGTGACAGCTGGAAAATTCTTGGGCTTCATGGTATCACAAAGGGGAATAGAGGCGAACCCCGAAAAGATCAAAGCCCTAATTGACATGAAGGAACCTACTAGCATCAAGGAAGTTCAAAGATTAAATGAAAGAATAGCGACCCTTGGAAGATTCATAGCCAAATCCGCCGAAAAGTCACTGCCATTCTTTAAGGTATTGAAGGGTACTAAGAGCTTCTCATGGACTCCCGAATGCTCCGAAGCATTCCTCCGGTTGAAGGAGTACTTGGGTTCCCCTCCCTTGCTTAGCAGTCCGATTACTAGTGAGATGCTGTACGTATTCCTAGCCGCCACTGATCATGCAGTTGCAGCTGTTCTAGTTCGAAATGAAGAAGGAACGCAGAAGCCCGTCTACTATGTCTCTAAGGCATTGTCAGATGTAGAGAGCAGATACTTCAACGTGGAAAAGATAGCGTGCGCACTAGTTATTGCCTCAAGAAAACTACGTGCCTACTTTTCTGCGCATCCTATCACTGTATACACCAATGAACCATTGAAGAAGATCCTGCACAAGTTGGACGGCTCCGGACGTCTCCTGAACTGGTCTATCGCTCTTACTGAGTTTGATATCACTTACCAACCAAGGAAGACCCTTCTGGCGCAGCCTTTGGTTGACTTCATGGTTGAGACCCCCTTTATGGGTGAGCACTTTCCCACTTCCCGTAAGCAAAACGATGCGGAAGAGGAAGAGTCTCCCATCAAACTCCCATCCAATTGTTGGATTTTGTACACGAACGGATCGGCTACAAAGGAAAGAAGCGGAGCTGGAGTTATACTTGCAAGTCCGGAAGGAGAGTACACCATGCAAGACATCATCCGGTTCAAGTTCCTTGCCTCCAACAATCAAGCTGAATATAAAGCTCTAATATCTGGTATCAAGTTGGCTTCCTTCTACGGGGCAACTAAGGTGGCGGAATTATTGACTCCCAACTTGTTGTCAAACAAGTAAAGGGAGAGTATAACACCCAAGATCCCACCCTTACCAAATATAGAGACCTTGTCCTAGACATGACAAAGAGGATGGAATTCTTTGAAATCAAACAAATAGGCAGGGAAGACAACCAAATCGCAGACGTTCTATCTAAACTAGCGACTATGGATGTGTCTAAGTCTAAGACCAATCCATAAGTAGTTTTTGCTGAGGAACCTGCATATGAAAGATTACAAGTCATGCTCCTAGATGGAGAGAAGAGATGCTGGATCGATGAATATGTAGACTACATCGAGAAAAGCTAACTCCCAGAAGATGAAGCACAAGCCAAACTTATCCAGAAGAAGTCACCAAGGTTTGTTGTGATGAACGGAGTCCTCTACCGAAGATCTTTCACCAAGCCCCTACTAAGGTGTGTCTATCCTAAGGAAATTGAGAACCTCTTGGCAGAAGTACATGAAGGCGTTTGCGGAAGACACCCGGGGGCCAGAACCTTAGCTAACAAGATCATCTCGCTAGGTTACTATTGGCCAAACCTGAGGGAGGACGCGCACGCCTATGTTAGAAAATGTGACAAGTGCCAGAGATTCTCCGACATTCCTAGACTACCAGCAATTGAGCAGACACTTATAATACCGATGTGGCCATTTGATATGTGGGGGATCGACATAATCGGACCCTTCCCTCCCGCCCGAGGTAATTGCAAGTACGTGATAGTAGTTATTGATTACTTTTCCAAGTGGATAGAAGCGAAAGCATTATCAAAGATAACGGAAGAGAACGCAATCAACTTTGTCCACGACTACATCTGGTGTCGATTTGGCCTCCCTCACACAATTGTTTCTGATCATGGACTCCAATTTTCTACGACATTCACAACAGAGTTGAGAAGAGTCAAAGTCCGCCACGCAAAGTCATCTGTAAGCAGACCCCAAGGCAACGGTCAAGCAGAAGCGGCCAACAAATTAGTCCTAACATTCCTTACTAAGAACCTTGAAGGACGCGAGGGAAGATGGTTGGACGAACTTCCCCTAGCCTTATGGGCTGTTCGCACAACCACCCGGGGGCTAACCGGAGAAACCCCATTCGCACTAACCTTCGGTTCTGAGGCTATGGCACCAGCTGAGATGGCCATCCCTACTGTGAGAAATTCCCATTATGATGAGCAAGTCAACAAGGTTAATAGGCTCTTAGACCTAGACCTGATATATGAAAAATGACTAGCTATATAGATGAGGATGGTAAACTACAAACAAAGAACCAAGGCATACCATGACAAGAGAGTCATCAGAAGAGTATTCCAAGTAGGCGATTGGGTACTTAGAAAAATCGAGGCTACTGGTCGGAAGGCAGAACAAAACAAGCTCTCCCCAAATTGGGAAGGTCCCTATATCATCACTCAAGTCATTCGAGAAGGGACCTACAGATTGAAGACTAAGGAGGGGAAGGAGCTCAAGCATCCATGGCATTTCGACAACCTTCGAAAATACTATAATTAGTGTTAGTCTAATTTGTTTTGTAATAGATTAGTTTCCAGCTTTCAGTCTTTTACTTTTTAGTATGGTAGGATTGCAGTTCGATGTAATCAAGTTCAGCTTATGAAATTTACTTCTTCAAACATGCAAAGCCACTGCCACTACTAACACACGGGAAGATGAGGATCTTATCCCCGACTCTCCTGCACACGGAACTATGAGAACCTTGTCCTCAGCTTACAACATACCAGAGTCAAAATGACTACCTAACCAACGTTCAACATTCTGGCAATTGAGACCGAGGGCCATTCCTCGGCCTACTGGTTCATCACACGCCTTGACGAGGGACCACCTTGACTCAAAGCCTAACAAGCTCTAACTGCCAAGACCGAGGACCCTTCCTCGGCCTACTGGCTCACCTTACATCTTGACGAGGGCCTACCTCGACTCAATGACTACAGGTTCTAACAGTCAAGATCGAGGACCTCTCCTCGGCCTACTGACTTGCTTTACGTCATGACAAGGAAACACCTTGTCACAATGACTACAAGCATCACACGCCTAAAACCTATGCACGAGTCATCTTCCTCGGCATTAGGAGACTAAAATGAAGAAAATCACCCAACAGGCAAGACCGAGGAGTCCTCCTCGGCCTAATAACTTGAGGTTCACTCAAGACCGAGGAACCCCACCTCGGCCTAATGACTCATCTTATAAGCAAGGAACGAGGAACCTTCCTCGACTTCCTCCCATAAACAAGACTTGTACTTGTGCAAAGCCCACAAACAAGCATCCAAACAATTCATTATAACAACGCGACATGTATTGAATCAAAAGGACTTTTCATTAATATTCAAAAAAGGAATTACAAAAGTCCTAACACTATTACAAACAAAAGAAAAAGGAAAACCCTAAGTCTGGGCATCATCAAAGGGCTTTTCCAAAAACTCCTCAGTGGCAGCATCAGGGGCAGGAGGGGTGGTCTGTTCAGTTTGTGCATGAGTCTCCTCGGTAGCGCCACCCCCGGCCTCATTCTCCATCTCCTCATCCTCGATCATCTCCACCAAGGCTTGGAGATTGTCGGGATCAACAGATGGGGGAACCCAAGCCTCTCGGCCAGCCCGAGCATCCTCCCTGGCCATGATGCCTAAGTTGTACTCAGAGAAGGGGACAAGATAATGGAGGGCCCGAGCATCCTTGTCAAATTGATCCCGGCTGATCAGCCGAGCGATGGTATTCACATCCAGACCAAGGGAGGATTCAGCCAGAAGACGACGAGCCAGATGTAGGTAGCCGTCCTCAAACATCGTGGCCGTCTTCTCATCCACGGCATCTTGAAAGGCTCGGCTGGCCCTGAAACGGGCAACGGCCTCCTCTTCCCTTGAAGGAAGGGTGGCTTCTAGACCTCGACACTTGGCCTCAGCCTCCTCGGCCCTCACCTGGACCTCGGCTTTGAGCCTTTCCTGCTCGGTCAACTCAGCATCTTTTAGCCGGAGATGCTCCTCGGCTTTTACTCGTGCCTCCTCGGCCCTCTTTACCTTGGCCTCCACCTTATCCTGGGCAGCCTCAAGATCAGCGTCCTTGGCTTTCAACAGCTCGGCCAAAGCTGCCCTATCAATCTCATCCTTCTTCTGGGCGGCCTTGACTTCGTGCAACTGCTTGTCCGCAGCCTTGGATAGGACGTTCTCGTAGGCCGTCACAGTAGCAAGCTACAAGATAAATCAATGTCAGATATTCTATCAAGTACAAAGTTACGAGATCAAAAGATACGAGATACGAGAGAGTTACCTCGGCGATCAGAAGTCCCTTACGGCATAGCAAGTTCTCCTTGCTCGGCTTGTCTCGAACAAACTTCTCAAAAGCCTCCTGATCCAAGGCCCTTTGAACAGGAGCTCGGCCCAGTCTCACAAGAGCACCCTCCCTGTTCTGCAAAGGGATGCCCCTCAGAGCTGGAACATTTGCCACCATTCGCCGGGCAAGATCCTCAGCATCTTCATAAGACTTGACGGTTTGGACGGTGAGGGCAGGAGGAGCTTCAGGATTCGAGGACTCCACAGCAGCCCATTTAGCTGAGGGCTCCTCGGCAGAAGCACCTTGGGACCTCTTCTGACCCGATTGACGGTGAACGAGATCAGTCACCTCGTCAGATAGAGGTTCATTCTCCAGCCTAGTAACATCAACATGGGGGCTATGCCCCTCGACAGTTGATGGGATGGGTTATCACGGCCTTCGGAGGCCCCTTCCTCAGCGTCAGCAACTTCCCCTCATAACTTGACGGGGAGAGGTTGATCTCCTTTGGCATTTAGGAGGAGGTTGCGACGGTTAGCCTCTTCCTTCCTGTGTCAGTCAAAGCCGAGATCTTGGCCATCCGTCGTCTCTTCTTGATTAGATTAACGGCACTCAATTGTTCCATTGCTAACTCTGCCTCCTGCTCGAGGGATAAATATGCGAATACGAGGAAGATATGGTTACATTACGAAATGGATTAAACAGACAGTAACAAACACAAGTGTCAAAGGCAAAGATAAAGCAATTACATCCTACGACATTAGTCTCTCTAAGGCACTGATCCACAGAAGTGAGCTTGCATCTCGCACAGTCATCATGAAAGACAAAACCGGGATGGGTTCTCCAGTCGTTAAATCGTCTTCCCTCTTAACGTTGATGAGGGGAACCACCCTGTCCTTCGGTCCCGGCATCAGTCCTGCTTGGACATAATAGCGCTCATCGGCCTCCAAGGTAGCCCAATCAAGGAACCCAACTTCAGAAAATTCCTCGAGGCGCTTAATCAAGTCATTGGTCCACCCATACTTCTGCACTTTACAAGACAAAGACGGCACGTCACAAGGAGAGGGGAACTCCCAGCCTCGTCGGCTCTCTACCCTAATCACGTGATTATCCCAGCCTCCTACCTTACTGGACATAGGAAGGATAATTTTTGTTTTCTTGGACTTACTCCGTAAGATGAGGACGCGAGTGCCCTTCATATATCCAATAGAGAAGAAGTGACGGAAGGCGGCTTGGGTAAGCTCGTAACCTAATCTACGGCACAGTACTATGAAACTGACGAGGACCCTAGTCCCGTTAGCTCCCAGCATGGCCGGAACAACCCTCACATCACCCAGGAATTCATTGATAAAAGGATCCAAAGGGAGACGAAGTCCCTGTTGAAATTGCTTGAAGTAGAAGTGGACGTGGTTGTCGTTATAGTAAAAGCTCCTCTCCTCGGCATTAGTTACGAAGGTGGGTTTGCCGATATAAGTTAGCTGGAACTCGTTCTTATCTACCTCGTACTTCGTATACAATTGCTCCAGCATGGGATCCCCGGCCTTAGGAGGCCTATCTCGGCCCCGTCCTCCTCCTCGGCCTCCCTTTCCTTCAACTTGTTCGCCCTCCACGAAGGCATCAACTATTTTCGTAGACGAGGAGGCTTCACCCCCTCTTCCCGTCATATCTACAAAATGCCAAGGATCCAAGGTTAGTCATTGTCCAAGGATGGGCTTAAGACGGGGAAGAGGGATGCCCCTCCTCGTCATTACAGATAGGCCGAGGAGGGAGCCTTACCACTCAGACGCTCACGAGTTATGTGATCCGAAGACGGGTAGAACAAATTGACGTGCTCTATGATCTCGAATTTATCCTCAAGCAAGACTATGCTACGAGATGAGGAATCAACTCGATCTATCCTCGTACTGTCTGGGTATTGGATGAACATTCTTGTACGGCCAAATTTTCTCAACATTTCTCCTATTTCTGCCAAGTTCAACATTATCCATGGTCCTCTCTCTCTCTCCGGTAAACTCTCAGATTGCCCTTGTGGTACCCGTAAATGAATCGAGGGGAATGGTCCCAAGAACGAGCCATTTTCTAAGGGGGAATCAAGGGTCAATGGGGGAGTTCATACAAGTATTCAAGAAATCAAAGATTCAAAAACTTCAAAGCTTCAAAGCTCAACAATGGCGGTTTCGAAAATCCCAAACCCTACCAAAACCCTAAGAAATGCAAGGGTAAACACGAAAAGCAGTAAAAGGGAAAGAAATGTATACCTGATTGCAGAAAATGTGGTCGGAATCAAGTGGAGAAATCAAACACGCCGGAAAAACAAGCTTCGTCGGTAACTGGGTTCGAAAGCTCAAGAAATTCGCCGGAGGATTTTAACACTTCTTGCCTTTGCTCTCAATTGACACGGTTGTTAAAAGATTATAATGAAAGGGGAATGTGATTTTTATACCCCACAAATCGGGTCAAGCCCGAAGATCAAACGGGTCCATGGATCTAGCACTCCCAGCATTTAATTCGTGTAACAACTTCCAAGGCGTGTCAGACCTGGGGGCCCACATCTCATCATCATGCTATTAACCGGCGGATAATGGAACGGCGCTCAGTTGAAACAACTTTGACACGTGGCAACCTGTTCGTATTCTCATAGACGAGGACGAGATGACTTTCTCCTCGTCCTAAGCCGAGATAGAAAGTCGGGGGCCACTGAACAGTATAAACCGAGATACGAACATGGGCTAGTCCGGGTCAGGCCCAAGTGGATTGGGCCCTAAACATAATCCATCTCTGAGTTACGAGGGATAACCATGGGCTCCCTCGGTCTCGTACCTCGTTATCAATAAGGCCACTCTAGGCCCAACAAGCAAGCAGAACGTGCCCCAACTATGAATGCCGAGGAGACCTCCCTCGTATGCCGAGATCATCTCCATAGAGGACGAGGTGCCTTCCTCGGTCTCAACGTTGTCAACGGGCTCCCTATATTCTTATTTTCTCCCTAGCTCATCATGGACCGAGAGGTCATGAATGACGAGGAGAGAAAAGTTCGCACCTCGGCATATCTCCATATGACGAGGAGACAAAATCATTTACCTCGGCATTCCTTCATGACCGACAGATCTTTATGTGACGAGGAAACAAATTTGTGCATCTCGGCCTACCAGCAAATGACGAGATAAGGAAATTACTCTCCTAGGCTTACCGGCAAGTAGTTATAACAATCCTATCCAAACAAGGATTCAGCAGTTACAATCTTATCAGAATTGTAACCACCTCCTGCAATACAGATCAAATAAGGACTCCTTAACAGATATGATTCTCCTAGGATTATATCTTATCTCTTTATAGTCCAAGTTGGACATGGATTCTGTCAATCCATCCCTATAAATACAAGCCATATATCATATTATTGGGTACGTTACTTTTTACATACAGAAACTCTGTCAATTTAGTTTCTCATCACAAAATCGTGAACTTATTCTCACGTCGGAGGGCCTTCGCCGGTGAAGCCCCGACTTAGTTTACGTGTTTTATCTTATTTTCAGGTTAAACAATCGCCGGAGCAAACGATCGCTTGAATTTGGACTGAATTGATGATTGTGGCATCATCAAAAAATATTATAAATCTATTTAGTGGCCAATCAACAAACATATATACATATTTTTACATATTTTTACATTTTTTCCCATATAAAACGTAGATGTTAGTTACAGATAATGGTAACGTATTTTTGCATTTGTTATCAAATAATGCAACGAATTTTTTTTAACTTGCACCGTTAAAAATTTAACGAAGATGCTGATAGAAACTACCACGTCATCAAAATCACACCCATAGGTGATGTGTCATTGATGTGGTGCTAATTTGATGCTGACGTGGAAGTGACACGTTATCATCCCCGTTAGATTTTCGAAGTTGCAAGTTTTAAAAAAAAACTTGTATTAATTAATACCAAATATAAAACATTATAAAAGTACGATGTAGGGCTGTGTAAAAAATTTGGTGAATTGGATCAGACCAGTAAAAATCGGACCGAAAAAATAGTATTGGTCTGGTCCTGATTCCAAATTTTTATAGAACCGATTATTTGGTCTGATCCTGATTTTGAAAAAAATATACGCGGTTTTGAATCGAAACCGGACCGAATATATATATATATATATATATATATATATATATATATATATATATATATATATATATATATATATATATATATATATATATATATATATATATATATATATATATGAGTATATATTAACTTTCAAACCAACACTAGGGATCAATTCAGGTAGTGATTTATAGGTTTGCTGACTTGTGTTCGGAAAAAATTGCCCTTATGTTTCTTTTAGCTAATTAAAAGTGGTTGAAAATGGAACTCTTCTTTCCTAACTGTTGATTTTGTTACTGTAATTTGGTTCTTAAATATGATTGCTTGTAGATAGCCATATACTCCCTTCGTCTCGAAATATTGTTCAGTAATTTGGTTCTTAAATATGCTTGCTTGTAGATTTTGTTATTGTAAAAAATTATACTCCCTCCGTCACAAAATATTTGTCCAATTTGACTTTTTTGTTGAACTTTGACCACAAATATATGAAAATTTAATTATGTTCATGAAATTCTAAAAATTCCTATTGATTCACCATTAATAATATTATCAACAACAATTTTTAGAATTTCATGAACATGATTAATCTCTCATAAATTTGTGGTCAAAGTTCAACAAAAAAGTCAAATGAGACAAACATTTTGGGGCGGAGGGAGTATTATATTGTACTAGTAATTTGTAGAACCGGTGGAACCGGATCGGAACCAGATCATTAGAACCGGATCGATGGAACCGATCATATAATATAATGGTCTGATTCTATCCTAAATTTTTATGAAATCGAAGTATTTGATCTAATTCTGATTTTTTAAAATTTAGTAAAAATCGAACTAATTCGGACAGTAAACACCCTCTTCTAGTAAGCTGTTTATAGTTAACACTAACGGTGTACTCCCTCCGTCCCGTTCGACTTAGGACATTTATTCTCGACACGGAGATTAAGGAATACTATTATAATATTAGGAGAGAGAATGAGTGGAGGATGTGTTGTGAGTGTGAAAAATTAAATAGGAGAGAGAATGAGTGAGATAAATAGTGATGGAATTATTGTTGTGAGTATGACAAGTGGATCTCATTTAATATAAAAGTAATATAAACTTTCCATTTTGGGTCATCCTAAATCGGATGGAATGCCCGGCAAAACGTCCTAATTCGAACGAGACGGAAGGAGTATTGCATTATTCGGGAGAAAAACTAGTTAAATTACCTTGTTAGTTAGTAATTACTCCAGTCTCACACACACACACACACAAAAGAAAAAAGCACATGTTTCCAACCTTCTTCATTTCCATCGTCAAAACAATAACAACAAAAGAATCTCTTTCTCCCTCTCCACCACCATGGGACCTGACAAACAAAACCTACCTCTCTCTCTCTCTCTCTCTCTCTCTCTCTTATTATATATGCACACTACATTTCTCCCCCAACTTCCCCTTTCTCTCTCTCCCCACACATAGTGAGAGAATGAAGCAACTGATCATATAATTCATTTTCACCTCCACCTTCTAATTCTCTAACTTTTTCTTCTTAATTCTTCACTCTCCGTCCGTTACACTCTCTCTGTGTCTCGATCCAATCATTGTTAAAGCGACCTTCAAATTCTCTGCAAAAACAGTTCAACTGGGTGTCTCTGAATTCATCTTTCTAAGCCAAACAAACACATTTTACAAACACCCAATTCGTAATTGCATAGAATGATGTTGGATCTTAACATTGATAGTGAGGCTGTTATCACCACCCAGAAGCTTACAGGAGATCAATCGGACTACTCCGGCACTTCTGTTTCCTCCATTGTCAACGCCGGAGACGATGACTCTGTCTCTACCCACACTATCCAGCTCCCCACCACCTTCACTTTTGATGTATTCAACGAAGGCGCCAAGAGTGTGTCCCCGGAGCTTATTACCAGGCAGCTGTTTCCGAGTGCCAGTGGTTTTGGAGAGCTGGATTTGAGATCGTCTCCGACATCGGCTACGTCGTTGGTGAAGACCCAGTGGTTGAATCTATCATGTCCGGAGAGTGTGCCGGAGGTGACAACTTTTATTCAACAGAAAACACAGCCTCCGCAGCAGCCGCCGAAGAAGAGCCGGCGGGGACCCAGGTCAAGGAGCTCCGAATATAGGGGTGTTACCTTCTATCGCCGGACTGGGCGCTGGGAATCTCATATTTGGTACGTATGATGTACTAATTTGTGGTACTATATGTGTTTTCATTGTTTTCCCGCGAATTCTAGGCGATTTTGGGGATCTTGTTTTCTGTTTTTTGATTGAATTGTCCAATTGATTGTGCTTAAAATTGGTGTTTGGATCAATTAATTTCTTGATTGTTCATGTTTTAAATTGTCATTTTCCCTCTAATGAAAATTAATTGAATGTTGTTTGTTTGTCTTTATTCAGGGATTGTGGGAAACAAGTGTACTTAGGTAAGAACCTGAACTTCATTAAATTGCTAATAATATTGCAACTTCCCCAATTTCTAGCTAATTAATGGAAGTTTAATTTGTCATTTGTGTAATTTTAGGTGGATTTGACACTGCTCATGCTGCAGCCAGGTGAGATTTTACATTCCATTGCAATAACCTCGTATCGATAATTAAATTTGATATGTTAATCCGATCTTAACAAGTTTACGTTGTTGTAATTGTTTAGAGCCTATGATCGAGCAGCAATTAAGTTCCGGGGAGTTGGTGCCGACATTAATTTTACCCTTGCTGATTATGAAGATGATATGTCTCAGGTAGAGATTTCATAACATTAATCCTGAATTTGTTTATTTATTATTGTGCTGTTGACGAGTTTTACTGTGGTCTTATTGAATTAGCAGGTGAAGGACCTGTCAAAAGAAGAATTTATTCACATTCTTCGTCGTCAGAGCACTGGATTCTCACGAGGGAGCTCAAAATACAGAGGAGTAACCCTTCACAAATGTGGTCGTTGGGAGGCTCGAATGGGTCAGCTCCTTGGGAAAAAGTAAGGATCTCTTTACTGATCCTGCTGTTTTATTCTTGTTAATTTCATTGTTAGATCCAAATGTTGATCGAGGAAAGAAAGAGAGAAAGTATTAGGTATCGGATGTTCTTATTGGAAAAACCCCGGTATTATAGCATATCTAGGATGGAAGTTCTTGTTCAAGAAACCCGTTTTTATAGCATATTTAGCATGGTTATTTGATGGAAGATACGATTAGGGTTAGTTTCTTTGTCTATAAGGTTACAATGCTTGGTTGCAGGTATGTATATCTTGGACTATTCGACAATGAAGTAGAAGCTGCAAGGTCCTTATTATGTTTCATAGTCCATTGAGACAATGTTTAGGATTCAAGATCTTTTAAGGGCTTTATCCAACAAATTTCCCTAATTTTCTGAACTCAGGGCGTATGATAAAGCGGCCATGAAATGTAATGGAAGGGAGGCTGTCACTAACTTTGAGCCTAGCGTCTATGAGGGCGAGATTAATTTGGATGCTGAAGATGGAGGTATTGTTTTCTTTTCGTTTCTTTTTTTTTTTTAAAGTACCTTCTCCGTGTGAATACAAACTTGATCACAGAATTTCTAATAATTTGTTTGTATGATTCAGTAAGCGGTCATAATCTTGATCTGAACCTCGGCATTTCTCCCCCTTCGGATGGTCCAAAGGGAAATGACAATATTAGGACTTTCCAAGCTTTTGAAATTCCTTGTGGGAAAAGATCAAAGGTATTCCTTCATTTAACCGTAAACAACATACATGTGTTTCTTTCAGCGCTTTCTTTGCATATAATTTTCTTTGTTTTCAGTTAGAGTGGGTAATATGATAGTTTTCCGACTACTTGCTTTTGAAATTTAGTATACGAAACCCTCCACTTCCAGATTTAGGATCTAAGAATGCTCCATCTGTTTTTCACGTCAATAATTTTTTCTGTAACGGGCGATGAATAATTTAGGCAAAATGACACGACCTTTATGTTCTTT
The DNA here is from genome assembly GCA_022495995.1 of Adenophora triphylla var. japonica. Lineage (NCBI taxonomy): Eukaryota > Viridiplantae > Streptophyta > Magnoliopsida > Asterales > Campanulaceae > Adenophora > Adenophora triphylla. Next base: position 409,177 of record JAFEMH010000209.1, on the reverse strand, counting down.
ACACAGGTTGAGATCCCTGCCTCTGCCTCTGCCCCTGTAAGTGAACAAATCCCCCATAATCTAACTGCAGCATCAAAGCAATACTCCATATTCCCCGGCATGTATTCTGGTTACGCACCATATTATGAGGTAATTTCTCCATATTTATTTATTGATCAATTTTGAGCTCTTTAGCTCTTACCAAAATCATTCTGTTCATTTTCTTGGATTCATAGGATTCCTTGGGGCCTTCAGAAATACTTTTCTTGGGTCCATCTTTGTGCGTAAACTACTCTCAGGTATTCGGTTTCTGACAACTGACAAAAAAAATGTGTGTTTTTTACTGACAGGAAAGGGCAGTAGGAAACAGACCCGAATCGGGTCTTCCACCAGGGTTCTCAAACTACGCGTGGCAAATTCTAAACAGCCACGGTGGAGTTGCCCCAATTCCTTTTTTCTCTACTGCAGCATCATCAGGATTCTCTTCTTCAACTTCACCCGGCATATCAAAATCTCATCAAACATTGGCCCCACCGGACAGGACCGCCAACCAAGTCCGCCTTCCAATGCAACCCACCGCTTCTTCACTTTACTACAACCAACTGTGCTGATTCAATTAATCTATTTGGAGGTAAGCTAAGCAAGGAAGCTTACTCCGATTAGAGTAACGTCTCTCAAGTTTATTTCTGTTTTTGTGTGTATAAAAATACATAGTAAGAGATGATAGGGAGTGTTATTATTCAAACACACACTGTGAAAAACATAGTTTGATATGATTCTTCAGACAATTTGTTCTACCAACATTGTCTTTATGTATCTTTGTTAGTGTAACCCTCGGCCTGGATCAAGCGAAAATTATGCATTTTCAGATGTTTGTCTTGCTCGGGTTGATGAACCATAGCAGATATAAGGTTGATGCAACCATTCCTAAACAATCTGAGATTTCTATTATAAGATGCAATTCTTGTTACTATAATATGCAACTTGTTTATTAGAGAAAATCGTGTTAATATAAAATATAAATCATGTTACTATAAACCTTCGTCGGAGAAAGCAACGTCTTATCATATTTACATCCTGATCTAACGTTACAAAATAACTAACCGTATAGTCTCTGACCCTAAATAAACACCCACCCTCCCAGATCACACACACACTCCCCCCTCTCTCTCTACCCTCCCTCCAATCACCTATTACTCCGTCAACCTCTCTCCTCCCAAACTCCGGCGTGCATCTCCCTCCCCAACTCTGTCCAACCCTCTCCTCTTCTGCGACCTTCGTCGCCCATTCCGCTCCCCTGACGATGTCTCCATTTTCTCTGGCTCCAACGCTTTCTTCATCAACATTAGAACATTAGGTTCAAGGCCGGTCCTATAATATTTGAGACCCTAGGCGAATTATTCGATCGGGGACCTTATTTTTTTAGTGCCAATGGACCATATTCTCTACTTATCTATGTCTCTTTCGCTTTTCTTAGTTCATTTTTATATATCTCTTCTTCATTAGCTTTTCTTAGATTTTAGTAGTTTCAACAAGTGAATTTGAATTGTAGAAGACTATAATATGAGGATGGGGCCTCTTGTTAATAAAGAGTTCATATTTCAACAAATATGTAATAAGGCTAAGTTGATATTAAGAGGAAATTACAAGAGAAAGATTAAGAGGAAATTACAAGAGGCACCAATGGTAAAGGAGAAAGTGAGGGAAAAAAAAAAACTAACACGGCAGTAGAGTTTGAACCCGCGTATATCATATGTTTGCAAGTCTAATCCCTTCAACTCAACCAACTCAATTTGGACCGTTCTTCTATCGGGACGGTCCTTCCCGCCATACAAATGAAATAGGATGGGATAGTATATTATAATTATGTTTAAAAGTGGACCTATTTAAAATATCCCATTTAAGACGCGGGAAAAGGTTTTTTCAATTTATTTTTTATTATTATTTTTAAACCCCAAGCCTAAATGTTAATCTCTCTTCCATAGCGGTACTCAATCTCTCTCTCCGTAGGGAGAAGTAAGAAGGATAACCATATTCATATTGTGTGGGATTTGATTTAACTCTTATTATTAATATTAGTATAATGATTTAATTAGTTGCATTAACATTATCCCAATTTCATTGAGATCTTTTCTCGTTCTCGTTCTCGTTGAATTTTAATTTCTCACTTTTACTTGCACAATCGTATCTTTTGATCGCGTCTTCTTGTCCCGCATTGTCTCGTTTTAGCTCGCGTCCCGAGGTAGATTTGGGACGGGACGTGGAATTTCAGGCATGCGAAAAATTTGGAACATCCCGTCCCGTCCCGCGTAGTTACGGAATATCATAGTTTAATACCCAAAATTTAAAATTTTGATCTCCTATTTTTCACTAATATTTTGGAGGCACGAAGTGATTGCTTTATTGGCTTAACCCATGATGGGCCTGATTAGGCTCCACAACTCCAATCAACCTCTACAACTTCGACCACCTCCTTTCTCCCTCTTTCTGGCCAGCTCACTCTCCAACTTCGGTGCCTTCATCCTCGTTAGAGAAATCTCTAACGCACTCTCTTTGCTCTTCAAATCTTGGCGAAAGAAGAATGTGTTACGACGTAATATTGGTTAGCATGAGGGACTATACTGTAAATTCATCATTGCCACTACGTTTTTTTGCTCATCCACTACATAATCATTAATTTAATAAAATTATTATTGATTTGACAAATTTTCCCTTAAAAAACTTTCCATCTATGATAATGGAGGGAATTACTACCCAAATTGTCTTTTAAAATTAGTTCTCTCTCTCATCACTGAAAAATGTACTTACATATTATTAGTATTATTCTCAAATTTAATATTACTTTAACATATCATTCTCACACTCTACAAAGATAAAAATTCAATAAAAATGCACAAAACTCTTGTTTTTATTGATACACCTAACTATATTTGTTTCATATAAATAAACTAGTAAAAACCCATGTCCGAGGACACGTGTTTTTTTTTTTATATATATAATTTAAAAAAAAAAAATTTAAGGGCAAAATGAAAAAGGGACAACTTAGTGAGGCAAAATGAGAAATTTGGCATTTAAAACTGTTCACACAACTGTTCACGGACAGTTGTGTTTTATACTATAGATTTAAAAAGACATTACAACAAAATACACAACATCATAAAAGAAATTAAAGAAATAAATATATTGTATTATATAAAATTATAAGGATGACAAAGTTCTCCCTCCCAACGAAGTTTTAACGCTTAATTCATAAAGCTCGAATCCAAGACCTATGACTAATCTTGAATTATGTAGATCAATTTATGTAACCCTCAACCTGGATCAAGCAAGACTTACGCATGATAACTGAAATTTGTTTTGCTTGGGTGTATGTATCAAGACCAAATCTTCTACTTTTTTTTTGTTAAGACCGATATCACGATGATGTTATGAATAATATATAGTCATCGTATTATTAATAAATTTGAAAAAAAAAATTGACATTTATTTAGGGAAAAAAGTAGTAGTATATAGAAGTGCAACACATTATTTTAGTATTTTTTTATTTATTTTTTTGATTTTTTTTTCACTACTCACACACACACTCAGAAGCGCCTAGGGAGAGAAAGTCTTCCCTCTAACTTCTGGGGGGAATCGAACCCATAACCTCTAGGTTGAAAGCCATGAACTCTGACAACCAAACTTTGATGGTTACATTATTTTAGTATTGTATATACCATGACAAGTTAAGTTGAACCTGCTCCTAGTTATTGAATATTTGTCTCATTAATGAGATCAGTTAAATCTCATTTGGGGCATGTACATTCAACCTCTGATTAAAACGGAAGGCCTTGATTGGGGTTTGGGGGGGCAAAAAGGCAATCCTAACATTAATGAAGAAATCCAACGGCCCAGATCTGTGGTAACCTAACTACAACCATTCCCAACATGAAACATCCCAAGTTCCAAATTTGTATCAGTTACAAAGGCTTAATAAATGTAGAAACATAAAATTTAACACACCGAGCAACTTGGCAAAGAGAGACATAGGGAGCATATCAATAATTTGAAACATCCCAACTTCCATACATACCCTCTTCTCTATGAATAGAGAGAGAGAGAGAGAGAGAGAGATAAAAACAGATGCCTGCAAATGCTCATAGTATATATATGATAATATTGAACCCCGTAAGCCTGACAAGATAGACCCATTGAGAATCACGAAATTTTCATAGTTTTGCACAACCTAAATCGACAAAAGGAAGAAGAAGCTGTTCGTTCGTTTCATTTTTCATCAACCAACCAACCACAAGTGAAGAGAGAGAAGAGTTACATCCCAAATACTCGTGTGTATACATCACCTGAACTGGGCATCTGATACATGTAGTCATTGTATCCAGGATACAACTTGTTGTTGTTGTTGTTGTACCCTAATCTCTCGTTTCTCTGAACTTCTGCGGGCCCCACTTCACTTCTATGTTGTTGATGCATAGCCTCATCTGAACGTACCTGATATCCATTAGAAATATGTCCGTTTGAAATGTGTCCGTTTGGTGCATATTTTGGCTGTTGTGAAAACTGCGAAAAGGAAGATGGATTATAAGTCTGTTGTTGTTGATCCACGAGCCTTGAAGTTATGCCACCGTAGATATCATTATGGGAAGAAAACCCACTATATCTTGGTTCTTGATGGGATGGTGGGGCCTGTTGCATGTAATTTTGAGAAAAGGTGGGGTCCGGTTGGGGTGAAGCAGATTGTTGCATCAAAAGCCAGAGTCTAGCCTCTTCATCGAATGTGCTTGATTGAGAAGGAAATTGTTGTGCCCTGGTATCGAAGCTTGAGTGGTTTAATCCATTCAACCCGTTTGTTAATTTGCCGTTACCAACAACCATTATAGCAGGGTCAATGAGATCATCACTGTTGTTGCTAAGGTTTCCAGTTGATGGCGTTCGATAATGATAATTTGACAAAGAACTCTTCATTAGATGACTTCCTGAGAAACAAGGAAAAACCAGGTCAAATTAAAGTTATCTCAAAAAATAATCCCTCCGTCCCATAATGATAGTCCCATTTGACTACGCAAACATTCGAACAACCTATTTTCATTTGCATCACTACCCCTTAATGAGGTTTAATTATTACTCCATTACTCCCCTCTCTCCCTCTTCTTCATTGGTACCTCTCATCCTCTCTCTCTCTCTCTCTCTCTCTCTCTCTCTCTATATATATATATATATCTATCCCCCTCTCTCTCTCTCTCTCTCTCTCTCTCTCTCTCTCCTTCTTTCTTGATGGGCAATTTTGGAAGTTCAACTATTTAACCTATTAATTCTGGAAATGAGACAAAAATGGTAAATGGGACTATCATATTGGGATTGAGGGAGTACTGAATATAAATTAGATGAACAAAAAGAGAGATGTCCCTACCAGAGCTGGGAGAAAAAAGCTGCTCAGATCTCCCACTCGATGAAAACCCAGGAGGAGGTTTACTGGGTGCTGAGAATCCAGGTGGAGTAATGCTTTGAGCCCTGGACACTATTTTTTTAAGCGAAAACTTCCGTAAGTACAGGAACAACACTTTTGACAAAGAAGAGAAAACATAGAGCAAGAGGGAGACACAGAACTTTAATATCATCAAACTTTGAGGAACTAACATTGTCCAGTAAAGAAACACATAATCAGGTTTTGAAACTTGGGTTAAATTTCTAATAGATGAATATTGTGGTTACTTACCATGATACTGAGGCTTGTTATACAAATAGTGCTCCTTGTTTTCCACAGGATCGTGAAGGGCGGGATATTTACTCATCTCTTGACTGATGTTACTAAATGAAGAGTCCAAATCAGTTACTTGACTAGAAAATCCCTGCTGCTTAGCAAATGAAAACCCCGATTGATCACTGTTATGAAAACTCCACGATGAACCGTGTCGGCCATCTGTTCCACTATATAATCCAGTTACACTGTGTGGCAGGGTTGAATCATCACATGCATCAAAATCCAAGGATAATATATTTGAAATAATACTGCTCTCCACGGCAGCAGAATTCTCATCATCATTGGTCAAACTATCACCACCAAGCCGTCTCAAGTGTTCTACAATTTCTTCATTGGAGAACGAGTTTGAGCCTCGATATATCCTATCTGATTTAGCTGAACTTTGAAATTTCTTCTCATTGTAACCATCGTTTAGTACTACCGAATTTACATATGTAGATTGTACAGGAGCTGCAACATGATTATTTACACCATTATGATCTGCTGCACTAAAATCATTTTCACTACGAGACTCTGTATGCCACCAGGCATGATCACTAGAATCCTCTGAAACCTTTGCGGAATATGGTGAAGAGATGAAATTAGATGCCTGCCTTGAGCTGACAGAATCTTTTGATCTTGGATCATCAAAAGATAGTGAATCTACTCTCGGAATACTAGATGGATTACGTAATACTTGTCTTTCGGAATCTATCAAACAGGATTGTTCTTTTCTAATGTATGCATCACTGCGTCCCAAATCAACTTGTTCCAATGTCTGCTTTTTTGAAGGTTCCCTGAAAGGCTCAGTGAATAATTGGTTCCTGGGCAGCCCATTGCTAAGTTGACTGGACGATGAGACTTTCCGTAGCATGGAATCAGAGTTTGCAGCCTCAGCATGATTATCTTTGTCAATGCATACAGATGACATATCAGAGCATAAGTTGAATATCCTGCCATCTTCAACCAAATTGGCATCTTTGTCTGGGCCAGAACTACCTGGTCGTCCGACTATATCTACAAAAGTTGTCATTTGTTTAGGCGTTCTAACTACCCCATCCTTATCCTTAGAACATGCCAAGTGATCATTGGAAATCACTGACGAATATGCTACATCCTGAACACCAACCATGTAAGAATCCGATGGGATATTTCGAGGATCCGAGCCATATATATCAGGAACTTCAACCTGATAAAATGTAAAAAAGACTTGGATATGACCATTCCAAGAAAATATATTTTTCACTGATTGAAATTACGATTTTATAAGCTACAAAATAAACACATGCTCATGCATCAAAGGTAATGATATACTAGCAAAGAATCTTACTCTAAGGCCACCGTTGACAAAAGATTTCTCGGTAGAAGCACTGTGGTTAATTAAGTGTTCATCTACTGGTGAAGGTAACATATTTCCTGAGCGTCTGTGCAAATACTGTGCAGCACCAACAATTTCTTGAACTCTATTCCTTCAGTACCAAATGCAAGTCAAAGGAACAACAAATACGTCAGTAGAGCAGTCACTGATGATTATTAGTCAAGGAAAAAAAACATAGCAAGAATTTAGAAAAACATGCAAAAGGACAAAGCAAGAGTGAATCATCTGAACAGGGAAAAATAATTGAGCGTAACATTCGCAAGCTGTTAAATTCAGAAGAATTAATTTATTACTACAAAAATGAACATATTCCTTTCCCCAATTTCCTCCCACACCCCCATAAAGATTCAAGCATGTGACCACATGCAGGTGGGCCAAGAATTAAACACTAGGCCCGCCCTTAATCTCTGGTTCAGAAGGCATAGATCCCATTCTCATTTGCCTTTAAAGACTATTTTCAAGATACGCTTATAAAATAAAGTTTACATCTTGTAGAAGCACCCAGAAATCTCAACAAAACTGCCAAAACTTAGAGATTAGTAAGATGTACTGCATATGATGAGGACAATACATTTAAGCAAGATTTACAGAATCTGGAGAAAGAAACTGTGGATTGATAGCTATATCAGACACCACAAAGTGAAGAAAATCTTCCAGGTCCAAAAAATGATAATAACTAAAGGCGTACTAGTTTGAAAAAACCTCAAATGTAGAGGAGATTTAATTCAACAAATTTATACATTCTTGCACTAGACAAGTTGTAACCAAATTGCAAATAACATTTGCAAATGCTTGCCAAAGTTCCGTCATTTAAGCGAGGGTGTTCATTTACCACACACAAGAAGGAAAGTTGTCCTGGGTGGATGCACCATCACGGAGGTGTCTCAAGGTACTCCAAGAAGGTACCTAAGTGACGGGGTCCATCGGGTGAATGGTTAGCATTCCAATGTATTAGTCAATGGATTGATATGTGAGTAGAACCAGATTGGGGATAGACGCAGCTACCAAAAGACCCTCTTTTGGGTGTGTCCAAGCAAAATGGTGGATGGTATTGATGAGATGATAATAAATGAGTTGACCACCACTGTCAACGCATGGCACCAACCAATTGTTGGGTATATTGGCTCGTGGCTCTTGTCCCGGGACCACCACCACCCCCCCCCCCCAAATTCTCCTTTAACCAAAAAGCCAAGATCACGAGTGTCTCCCAAAGAGGTGCCACAGCTACATGCACTCAATCTCAACCACCATTCTAAAACCACATTGAATCCCAAAGGGAATGGTCTCCCCCGAGCATGATCTTGCTCGAGATACCCTTCTTCGTTGAGTCTCTCGGGAACGACTAGCTCAAGAAACATAAGAGGGTTCCCTATATCACCAAGCATGGTGGGTGAGTCCACGAGGGTTCTCCTTTAATCCGTCAAAGTGTAAATACATTGAGATGCATGACTCAATATGGGTATACTACCAATCTCGAGGTTGAGACCTTCACAGAGACAGAATGGAATGGAGGTACCCTACTCCGAAGAGGGAGTGGGTATCCATTGATGCTTGGCTCAACGAGATTCACCTTCCCGTGAATGGGGTCAATACACGTGGCTATATTGATGTGGATACTTACAAGGACGTGGAGGCTCAAAGAAGGGTCTCATTCTCATAGTCAGGCGAAAGGCGAGAGGTTCCTTGGAAAGGCGAAAGCCAAGGTGGTGAAATATAACAAAAAAAAAAAAAGGTAAAATATATATACATGTAACATATATTAACTAAAGCTTAAACGAGAATTTTGCATTAAATAAAGGTCACAGTTCCCAATGTAATAGCAACTTAATACCATTCAAACCCCAAAAGTGAAAATTCTAAGACAAATGCACATTAACTTGAGCTATGATGTTCAAATATGGAAGCAAGTAGTCACTTAAAAAAGTGAAAATAAATTCCATGTTAAAAATGAGACTTAAGAAATGAAGTTATGTCAATATATAATTTCAAACATATAATTCCATATACCTAGAGATGAACATAAGAGATGATTATAACTTTGACGAACAAAAGGAGACCCAATGTAAAGAGAAACAAAAAACAAAGTAGAACGGTAAAAGAAATAAAAAATGCAAACCATGATTTGAAAAATAAAATAAATCAAGTTATCGTTGATGTTGTTGTCACGCTTCTTTGTTGTTCTCATTTGTTGTTTATCGCACTTATTTTCGTTCATGAGAAGTTAGAGCTATCTTTCTTTCTTTTGCACACCAAGGTCCCTTTACCCCCCAAAAGATTCCCAAAACAGTACAGTTTGAGTTAAAAAATTAAAACTAAAATTACAAAACAACCTAGTTTAACATTATCCATACGCCTTTTGACAAAGTCGGACGTCTCACGCCTCTCGCCATATCCCAGAAAGGAGCGTCTGGGCCAAAAAGGCACAACCACCAGCCACAATACCAAAAGGCGGGACCCCTAAAGGCGCCACAAAAGCAATGTGGGAGCTGCATTTCACAACTATGCTCATTCCACACATAATCATACTTAAGAACAAACAAATTTCTTTCTAACAGCGAAATCACCAATGATTTTTTTGGTCAGGTATGCCCAACGTAGATGATAAAATCTTTACATGTTTGTTGACTGAGAACTGTCGAGCAAATGGTGATTCCACAACCTAAAACCATGTCTAATAATTAATACTACCTTCGTTCTTCAAAGCAATTGAATTCAGGCGATATGGCAATATTTGAACTCAAACTAGGCAGGAAAATATGTGTTAATAAAGTAAAGTGGTTTAAAAAAGTGGAATGATACTCTTCAATTGGTACGGCCAAAAATTGAATACGCACTTCTTCTATTGCAAGGGGGAGTATCTCACAATAAGTTAACTTTCAACTACAAGTCCCCACCAATTAGTATACAGAATCCCACTATTTAAAATCCATTCTTTGCGGGTAACCTAAGCAATAGCTCTATAGGTACCCTTCAATTTTTTCTCATGATGGAGGGCAAAAATTCATTTGGGGGGTTGATTTTATTTTTTTTTATTTTTATTTTTTATTTTTATTTTTATTTTTATTTTTATTTTTATTTTTATTTTTATTTTTAGTTTATTTATTATTATTATTATTTTATTTATTTATTTATTTTTATTTTTTTCCAACAACCTTTTTACACGATGACATATGAGGATTCATGTTAGCCGACCCCAAATTATTTTGGAACTAAGGCTTTGTTGTTGTTGTTGTTGTTGTTGTTGTTGTTGTTGTTGATGAACATGCTCCTCAGTTATTCACCTGGCACTGTTCGGTTAGGGCTTGAATCTGATAGTATCACGTATAACACAACTCATTTACATATAATTATGTCAAAGCCAATCACAGTTTGCATCTGATACCTTGTATGCACGGCAGCTACTTCATCTTTGCCAAAACTATCCTCTTCAGCACCAATAGTATGTAAATATAAACAGGCAGGATTGTTGCATGGCTGAACCAACAAAACAATATCTTCATTTAAAATCTTTATTCTTTCATATTTGCTTTTCTCCTTTTTAACAAAAGTTCCCCAGGAATCAAAGCAAAAATTAACATAATACGTGCATCAATATATACCATATTTCTCAACCATGCATGACAATATTTTGCTGTTCCAAAAGATGCTCTGCAAAAAAAAAAGAAAAATCTTCAGGTGGTCATCAAGAACAAAACTAGATGGCGGCAAAGATGAAAGTAGGGAAACAAACATGTCCTTACCTTAAGAACCTACCATCCAGCACATAACCATGTACAGATTGTATACACCGAACTGCTTCCTCCTCTTTTGAGTAGGTAATATATCTGACGAAAAGTGAAAAATAGAAGAAACGGCATGTCGGATGAGAAAGAAAGTTGAGACATTATACCAGTAAAACATCATGTAAATTTCAAATTACCCCTGTATTAATGCATTCCAACCTATAGGACTGCTAACATAAATCAATACAAGGATAATATACATCATGACTTCAAATATACACAGATAAATTAGAACAATCGTATAGCTATTGAGGAGAAGGCTGAAAGCCAGCCTCCACGTTGAAGATGAAAGCCATCTATTTCCAGTGAAAACTAGTCACGACATCACCAGACTAACAATCTAGATAAACGGAGAAACTATAATAATGTAAAACACAAAATATCTTTGAGATCAATGATTTTAAATATTAAAATAGTTTTCCAGGAATTCTATCAATGCTAAAATCAGTTGCCTTATCAAGTTCAATTTCACAAGGATGCATACACAAAAAAGATAATTTTTTCTCAGCTACTCCATCCGTTACAGAGTACTGCTGCTTAAAGTTTTTGCAATATTTACGGAAGTTGACATATAGGCCAAATCCATTGCATACGCATGAACACCCACCTAGTTTCACAATATACTGTTATAGTGATGCAACTGCATTAAAAGATAACAAAGGTGAATTAAGAAACTTCATAGAAAAGGAGAAACAAAGGACTTTTAAAAGGGGCCACTCTTTTTGACACAATGCAAGCTATGATAGGATTTTATGAGCAAGTATCCCAAAGTACAACATAAGACTCGGTGTACATCCACCAGAAGGAATATAGGACACTTTGTGTGGAACAAAAAGGAGCAATGCATATAGAAGAAATGGAAAAATGCATGTGAAAGAGGCAACAGTCTGAGTTTTTAGGTCTAGTTACTGGGTCTGGAGCAAGCCACCTAAACACCCTCAACCCTCTTTTTCTTATATGCCAAAATATAATTTTTTTTAATATGCAAATATGATAGAAGTGATAACATGTCGAACTATGGGGCACCATTGTGCCAGTGCAGAAGTTGCTAGACTTACACACTACATGTATCATTAATAAACTGCTGAACAGTCCCACCCGCTGTCCTAGAAAGGGAAACCTTAGTAACTTTTCCATATTGACCAAAATATTCTTTTCGCTGCAGTAACTGCACAATAAATAGACACCTTTTTAGAATAAAGAAAAACAAGAAAATGACGTGCTCAAAGATTTGATTGATTGCTCAATTCATACTGAGGAAACAAATAAGTGGGGTAAAAAAACAACTGAAAAGTTCCTCACTTCTTCATCAGCTAGACTAAGAGGTAACCCAATTATGTATGCCATTTTCCGCTGAATCACTCTCACATTACTAAGGTCCTTCTTTCCTTCATTTGCTTTTGGCTTTGCCTTCGGAGGTTTTTGTTTTCGATTTGAATTGTTAGCAACCACCCTACATAAAAGAACCACTTGTTATCGGACTTTTTATCCAGTATGCCAACAAAAAAGGCAGAGAAGAACAACCACCTCTCGAAATTTGCTTCCATCCCTACAATTTTATCCTTGTCATATGGTATACGGCATGCAGGACATCGCCCCTCTGTCGCATCTTTCTCTGCCATGTCCATTATTTGATGCCAACACCAAACACAGACCTGCAGTCACATACAGATTAGAGCAATTCTCAGTTCTTGCATTCAAATATATCCACAAATCATAATCTAGCCATATCATATATTCTAAGAGATTTAACAGACGTAAAGCACTTCTCAATGCCTTCGCCGATGAAGCACATGGCAGCACAAATTTAACACAATCAGCAACCAACACCTGCTTGAACACCATCATCCACTCTTCAAACATGCATTCTAATTGGGGGAGGGGTTAGGAACTTGCCAAGTTAAAAACACATGCTACAGCTACATGAATAGAAGACTGCAGAAAATTGTTTCAGGTGTAACAACGGCAAAAGCACAAAATTTTAAGTTAGTTGCCAAAAAATATCTCATTTTCCTTCTTAAATAGTGTTCATGTTTCAGTTCAATCTCTATGTAAACAAATAAAGAAATCATTCAAGATTTCTTCAACTAGTATCATTCACTCTCGCATATTCTTCTAAGCATCATGATGTATGTGTACGATTAATCATCAACACTTTTGGTTAGCAATTGATAAAATCAAGACAAAAACCTTCTTTACTACAGCTCACTTGAAAATATATAGTCATCAGATTAAACATAAGCCTCGTATATTTCGGTTGAAATACACTCACAACAAATAAAGCTGTACTCATTGGTTGACTTAAAGAAGTTAAGAATATGCTGACATCCATCAAAAGATGATGTTCTAAAAAAATTCAAGCTTAAGGGACCAAATTGGAAAGCCATAAAGTCTTAAAGCAAACATAATAACAAGAGAGGGAAGGTGCTAGCATTAACTATGCATTATTGATCTGAATTTTATGATGAAACATACAACAATAACAGTAATAAACGTGATATATCATGGTTCTGCATGAAGTCCAATCTTACAGAAAAATGAATGGCTTCATCATTGCGGTGACATAAGAGCAATCACTAACAACTTCCGGATTGTAAAAGGTTGCAAATATCCATCCTATATATCCTTCATTTTCTTCCATTTGCACCAGTTCTGCCTTTCGCGGATCTCACATACCATCCAAAAAGAAACTTGATCAATATAGCTCAAGACACGTAGGCTCAAGGCCCATTCTAAACCCCTCACTTATCCGGGCTCAACCCCGCCTAAGGGCTCAATTAATCGCTTAAGTGCACCCTTTTGCTATTCCGTTTCTTACCAATAGTCATAATCAGTACTTGCCAGCTTAATGAAGAGAAAATCTATGTGTAACCACTACTTAAATCATAACTTGGAAGAACAGGCGGAGATTCTAACATAGAAACAATTATGTATCACGAGAATTATAAATTGGCATGGAGGCTATGCAGCTCCTGCCTAAAATATGACTGGAAATAAGTAAAAAAAGCACTACATTGATTGCCCGCTTAACTGGAGGATGGGAAATAAATTCACTTATCCCTATTAATGAGGATTTACATAAGAAGGTAATGAATTTGTGGATGAGTCTTGCACTTGTGATGAAGAAACTAATGCTCCATAGTTGGGTAACAAGTTCTTTAACTTTTATATAATTATTCACAGATGTACCAAGTTACCTTTTGCATATTCAATCGTACTTGTATACTTTACAGTAGAATCTGTCATAAAATACTAGGCTCTGTAGGGTGGGAAAGAAATTACACACAATTGATATAATGATAAGTTGATAACCTCATGGAGTTTCATCATATATATGACAAACAAAGAGAGAACTCTCAAGGAAAAGATGTTGCTTTTCAACAATGATATATTAGAAGTGAGCATATGAGGAAGAGAAGAATTTAGAGTAAATAACTCAGTTCAATTTTATTAATACTAGATATGACATGTCTTTGCCTCTAAAGGTTTGTGTTACATAAGAGTATGAGGTCAAGCACTATCCCGATAAGTGCATTTCTAGACTGAAACCAGGCAGAGATTATCCAGATACCGGGTCATTAGAAATGAAAAGCAAGAGGATCAACATTTTCAAGGAATTCGGAAACATATTTCACGAGGCAGGGAGACAAGCACAACCGATTCCCTTAATAATCCAGCAACAAGCATACAGATCGACATAAAAGCAAGTATATAATAACGAAAAATCAAAAATTATCAACACATCATAAATACTTTTGTTCTTTTTGATAAAACCAGCATGTCATGCAGTGGCGAAGGCAGGAATATTTTTTTCGAAACGGGGGGTATAGATTTTTTTTTTGGGATAACTATTATAATTGAGGTATCCAAATTGAGTTTAAAGGGGGGGTCAAATTAATAATATAGTGCAATTTTTTCTCAAAAGTAAGGGGGTCAAAATGTATGAATTCACCATTTTTAGTAGTAATAAATCATTTTAAAAAAAATAAAGGGGTAAAAATTGACACGTTCCAAAATTGGAGAGGGTTGACCCCCTTAGCATGTATGTGGTTTCGCCACTGACGTCATGAATATAGATAATAAAAGCTATCTTCTGTAAATGTGATTATTTCCTATAGATTGAACTGGATAAAATTATGTTATTCTTTGCTATACATTGAACTAGACAAAATTAAGCTTCACCACAAACCAAAAACCTAACATCAAGAATAACATATTTCTGGGGGGATAACAAGAACATCTAAAACAAAGATTTTACAAAGGTGGGAAAAACTAACTTGGTAGGTTGAAATAATATAATTCAAAAGAAAATAACAAGAAAAATATTTAAAATCGATGTAATTTTAGGTCAACAACCACGTAAAGTCTATCAAAATCAAAAACAAAAAGATAGCCTTCAAGGAAACATTATTGCTTTATCAACAATGAAACAGTAGAAATGAGCCTATAAGGGTAAAACCCTATGTTAAAGTCGGTTCATTAGATTAATAAATTAAGGTCAATTCTGAATAATGTTAGATATGACGAGTGTTTGCCTCAAAAGGAAAAGGGCCAAAGCTTTCAATGGAAAAGGATCAAAGATGTTCAAAGGCATAATTTACGGAAACAAACTTCACGAGGCAAGCACAACCGTCATCATACTTCACCAACACGTATACCTCGCGCTACTTGTAAATAAAAGATACATCAAAAGAGGAAAATGTAATACATGTATGGAAATAAAAACAAGTATCCTAAACCGACAGTCCAAAAATCATCATATCATGAATATAGATGATAAAAACTATCCGAAAATATTCCGTAAGACACTTCATGTCTTCCTTGGCCATACATTGAACCGAATTACATTAACTTTCACAGAAACCACCAAAATCTAACATCAACAATAATAAAATTAAAGAGGAAAATGAAATAAGATGAATATCAAATAGAAAACTCGAAAAATTCAAACCTCATAACCACATTTGCAGGGCTTCAATTGTTGATCCGTCCAGTCCATCTCTTCCGCACACAGAGGGCACCTCTTCTCTTCTTCGTTGCTCATTTTTCCACTGCCATTATCCCAAAAATAAAACCTTAAACAAGCAAACAAACACAAATCCGAATCTAACAATCACACACATACACAGAACACATTCCCCTTCAAACGAACAAACCCTAGCATTCAAGCCAAACAAAATCCAGAAATCACCGTTTTTTCCGGATCAAACACATGAAATACACCAAATTCAATATAACAAAATTTTAAAAAAAAATCAATAACCGAATGTAAATCAAAATCTCGAAACAACAAACCACAATTGAAACAGAGAGAGATGTAAAATGACGTACAGGTTGTGAGTGCGTACAATGTGCAGTTGGGGACAGAGAGAGGAAGGAGAATCACAAATGGAGCTAGGGTTTCGAAATTCGGCAAAGCTGAGAAAATTGTTTGGGGGAAAAAAGGTGGAATTAAGAAACTGAGAGAGAGTGAAGATTGATCTGAGAAAATGAGGGAAAATGGTGGTGTTTGTGAGGGGGAGATTTGGGGGAAGAGAGACGCGAAGAACCAACTGAGGGTGAGGAAGAGAGAGAGAGAGAGAGAGAGAGAGAGAGCGTACGGCACAAAGAATTGAAAGCCACAGGATTGAGACGGGTTTTTATGGATGGGCTTTTTATTAAAGCTCTCTGTCTTTTCTTCCTTTTCTTTTTTCTTTTCTTTTCTTTTTTGTTTTCTCTATGTGCTAAGATTTTAGTGTGTGTTCGACGGACCACTTATATTAGGTTTTTTTTTTTGTTTTTGTTTTTTTTTTTTTAAGAATATACTCCCTCTGTTTATGATAATACGCACATTTTTATTTGGCACAAAAATTAATGTAAAAGGTAAAAAAGGTGATGTGTTGTGAGTGTAGATGGTTGGGTAGGCGAGAGAAAGCGGAGTAAGTGGGTAATTGTTGTGAGTAGAAACAAGTGGGTCTCATTTCCATTTTGGGATATTGCAAATTATTGTGAAACGATTAAAATATATCTTTTTACGTATTATCATGAGACGGATGAAGTATTAGGGTTAAATCCACATCCTATTATTGTCATTTCAAATCCTCATTCAATTAATTACGCATGTTTTATTTTGCTTATTGTATTTGGGGCACATTTTAAAATATGCTCACTCCATCGTCCATCCAAGTTGTTTTGTTAAAAATATAATGAGAATTAATTATCTGACCTACCTTACGCAACTAACTATCGTTAATATTTAACGAGTAATGAAGAAATTTGAAATAAAAAATGTCCATTATACCTTGAACTTGGGAATGTAAATGACGAGAACAGCATCTCTCTCTCTCTCTCTCTCTCTCTCTCCCTCTCTCTCTCTCTCTCTCAACACCACCTTCATCATCCTCGCCCCTATCCTTGCACCATCTCAACAAGAGAAACCATCATCCCAGAAAAATTATGTTTGCCCTCGCCTTACCCCTTACTGTAACAACTCACTCCCCACCCGCTCTTTCCCTTTATATAATGGAAGCATATATGGTTTTCTTCTCTTCAAATCAGACGCTTTTCTAAGCCACTCGCAACAGCACCTTCTTCTGCACCATGGCATACAAAATATACAAGTCTTCTTTCCCTATTCACATTATCTTTCTTCCCTATAATGGCACAAACCAATGTTTGTTTGAATATTTTGAGCTCGTCGACGATCTCTACTCAGGCCATCACCCATGCCACAAGGCTCGAGCCAACAATTTCCATATTCATACTCATGCTAGCCATGCAAAAGCCAACAATTTTCAGATTTATTATTTATTTATTTATATTTACTTTTACGTTCCTTTCAATTAGTAAACTAATTTTGGATTTTTCAAAATTGTTGATTATAAAGGGCTCGATTCACTTTCATTTATACATAACAGATACTGAAAGCGTGAGCTTTTGGGAACTAACTCATGTTTCCTTATTTCAAAAGACTTCTATTATGGTAAGAAGATTTTGTGACTTTCATGGAAGATTTATTATTGTCCTATTTTGAAAAGGACTTTGTAAATAGAGTAAATATCTTTTATTTATGTACATAGTTTTATATTAGGACTAACCTGCTAATATTCTATTTCTTTGTGAGTGTGATTTGTATTTCCTTATAGGTAAAGAGATCTCACAAAGGAAGATGTTGATTACTTGAAGATCTTCTCCATGGTGCATATAAATACAAGGCATTCAGCACAAGAGTAGCCACGAAAATCTCTGAGAGAGAAAATACACATTCTTCACAGTTTTCAACATAGTTGATTTTAGGTTGTGAGTGAAGGTTGTGAGACACATCCGTAACTCACATCTAGGTTTTCATAGGGTTCTTTGTTTTACTTCTGACTAGAACTAGTCAGTAACCCGTCGGTACCCGACGGTGAATAATTTTTTTTTTTTGATTAAGTAAATAATTATTTATATGTTTTAATTGATTTTTAAGTAACAATATAAATCGAAATTGATAATCAATGTAGCGGATATTAGGAGTATAATTAATACAGAAAAAAGATGTTGACACATGATGTAACGTGGAAAGCCCTTGAGACAACTATCTCGCCGGCACAAAACCACGGGAGGTTAGGTCCCTGCCTAACCAAAAAACATTATTAAGATTTAAGTGTTACAACTTTGGAAGATGAAGAGATATGGTTACAATAGCGTGAGTTTAATAGTGTGTGCCTAAGTGTCAACATAATCTCTTCCATCTCCTATATATTTAAAGAAAAACAAAATAAAAACAAAGAAAATAATAAGAAATTGCAATACTTTTGTTTAACCACAAATTGTGCGACATAAATTCTCAGAGTCTGTCGAAAACTTTCTTGTAGACTACATTCAGCGTCTTGTCATGTGTTTGAGCATCTGAATCACAAATAATAACGTTAAGTCCTCTCTTGATGGTTACTCTAGAAAATGCTACATAAAGTTGTCCGTGACTGAAAACAGGTTGTGAAAGATATAGTCCTACATGGGAAAGAGATTGTCCCTGACTCTTGTTGATTGTCATAGCAAAAGAAACGGCAAGTGGAAATTGCCTTCTTTGGAATCTTATCGGAAATTTTGTCACATCTGACGGAGACATTATCATTCTAGGAATAAGCACCTTCATGCCAGCATTCTTTCCCGAAAGCATATTGGTTTCGACTACGTGCTTACCTACATATATGTAACAAAATTAAGTATTAAATTATATGTATATAAAAATAAAAAATTACTGTATTTACCTAATTGAGTGACAATCATTCTGGTGCCGTTACACAATTCAGCAGCTTGATCAAGATTTCTCAAAAGCATTACTATGCACTCAACCTTCAGCTTAATAATGTGATTTGCCAATCCAGAACACTTGATAGTGTTTAGAAATTCAGGTGAGAATATATCTTCAGCACCATTTTCATCATCCTCATCCTTACAAATGGCATCAGAACTCATATATTCAACTTCGTCTCCCGGAAAGAGTGATATGACATAATCATTTATGTTATCGACAATCTCGTTTGTTGGAGCAAGCACAACTCTAGTCTGGAAGAATCCTTCGACATCCTTATTTTGCAATAAGTCAGGATATATAGATTCGACTATTTTTGCAATAGGATCTGAAGCCTCACGAATCAATATATCATCAGGAAGGTTAATATCAATTTTCCCGTCATTATCTCCACCGGCAATCCCATCTCCGACACTCAAGAGCCACTGAGCGAAATCTCTTATCTCTTAGGAATTATGAGAAGTAGAATCACCCTACATTAAGTTAAATATATACAAATTACTTAAATTTAAATAAAAATATTTAAGTAGATGAATAAAGGCTATTTAAGAATTACCTGCAATCTCATATTATGCTTCAATCTGAGAACCTCACAGTCATTCCATATTTTGGATGAACAGAGTGCAGCATGCACAATATCATGCCTACTCCCTTTAGGAACAATAGGTAAAATCTGTCTGAAGTCACCACCGAATACAATAACCAAACCACCAAATGGTTTATTGGAATATCTCCCCTCGGGTGTACGAATAATATCTCGGAGGCTACGATCGAGAGCCTCAAAACAATGTTTATGAGCCATTGGAGCTTCGTCCCATATAATTAGTTTGGTTTTCGCAGAAGCCGCCTCATCCAGGTACCCGACTTTAGTTTACTGCAAGTTGAGCTCTCGTTTACCTGTATCAGGATACCGAACCTAGAATGCGCGATCCTACCTTTCAGAAGGAGCAATGAAGCTATGCCACTGGAAGCAACAGGAAGAACAATATCTCTCCTGCTCCTTAATGCAGAACACAGTGTTTTCCATAAGAAGGTCTTTCCCATACCACCATAACCATAGAGTAAAAACACACCACCATTTCCTCGATCAACAGCCGACATAATCTTATCATAAACACTATTTTGCTCGGCTATTAACTGAGGATGTAATCTGAAGTGCTCAGCTTTCATCTCATCAATGTCATAAGATGTATCATCTAGAATGAGTTTATTTATCGCATCAGCAATGACATTGCCCACCGGTTTAGGCATGTCTTTAAATTTATGGAGACTGCTGCAATTCTTGATCAGTAACTTCTCAATTTTCGCCAAAGCAAGATTCTGGACATGTTCATTAATTAATTTCAAACCTGAAATTATAAAAAACTAAATAAATATATTAATATAGATAAATATATAGAATCATATTGTATAACTGTAAAGTAGAAATAAAATCATAATTGATATTTATTGTAAAACAAATATGTAAACATGGGACGGAATACCCGGATTATCGTGCATCCTCCGATACTTGTACTCTATATCATTAGATAATAAGTGCCAAGTCTTCTCCCATACCTCTCCCGAATTCGACATACTATTAGATAGTAGCAACATAGAAAATAGTCTTCTCAGACTATCGGGCAACCTCCAATGACTCGCTTCTATAATTCCATCAACATATTCCTTGTCATCATCTAATAATCCCAGAGCGTAATATGCAGATTTGAAATCGGGATGAACAACGCGATTTACAATTCTCAAATCCTTGAATTCCATGGGACCTGCTACATGATTCAACATTATCCTGAGGTAATACAATTCTCCGCAATTCATTGGAACATGATAAATACGCCCCACTGCAAAATGTTTATCTTTCCTCGGATGCCATTCACGTTTAGTTTATCCCATATGAAATGATGAGGAAATTCACAGTATTTATATTTCCAAGCCTCTGAATGAATACTGTTATACTTCATCCACTTCATAAATTGAGATTCTTTAACTGTCGCTTTATCCAAAACATCAGGAAGAAAGTCTCCGTCCTTGAAGGGGATACTATGGTCACCCTCCAAGTGAAAAGCCAAGCGCTCAACAGGAGGGGTCCGATAATGTATGTCGAATCTGAAAATCCTCCACATAGCTTCACACGCAGAGACATATCGACAATCAATTTGCCTTTTCACCTCATCATTTTCGATTGCAAGGCATATCCTGTCGGTTCCCTTGTTTATATACTTGAACAAATACTTGATTGCCTTGCTCTGATTGCAGTACTCGACATTTATGTGAGCTTCGTACTTTAGCAAAAGATATGGATTGAATGGGACAACAGAACAATTGTCGAGAGCAACTCCACCCTTATCAATTATGAAACCCGTGTCTCTTCGCCTATATACATGATACCCATTCTCGTCTACACGAGTGCGATCATTGAATGATTTAGGGAATTTCTTTGAGCACCTTTTGTGATCCATACACAGAGATTTAGGATTAGCAGCACCATATGGTCCATGCAACATATATTCAGCAACTGCCTCATATAATCTAGGATATTTCTCCTTGTCAGGAATCTCAGCAATAATCCACTTGTCAATATCTTCAGGATTATGACCCTGATCCTGGCGGTTAAAAAAGAGAAGAGTATGAGCATGCGGAAGGCCCCTCTTCTGAAACTCCACCATGTATATAACTGCATGAATCAATTAACAAAATAAGAGGAACATGCTAATAAAAAAAATATAAATGACAAAACAATAAGAGGAAAACAAATAATATTTAAAGATTTACTTACTTGATTTTGGGGTGCCAAATACTTTGTCTTCCTTGAAATCTGCAATCATCTGATTAAGATTCATTCTAAATACCCTGTTTAATACATCAGGCCTATCCTCAGGCCTAATGCCATATTTTTTTACAGAATCCCGTAATCTCCGGCCATTTAGGATTACACGTAAATGTTATGAAAAGTGACGGATACCCAGTCCATTTACATATAGCGAGAGAATCCTGGTAATTTTGAGTCATCCACCGCTGCCCGCCGGTATAAGAGGATGGCAATATAACTCGTCTCCCAGATGCTTCGCCGGTATCTCCCCTTACTGATGCATCCGACAGATATTTATAAGTTTCCATCCGAAGAGTAGGCTGATTATAACGTATCCATTGAAGCCTCTGTGTATCCATCATAACATATGCATCAACCATAAATTGCTTTGCAAAGAACCGACCGCTTCTCATAAGCTGTGATCCTTCTCTTATCCTCTCCTGAAGTCGAAAAGATAAAAACTCTTTTATTGACAAACTTGATCTCTTTGCCCCGGGAGGTTTATTTCTCGGAATGTCTGTGAAATATCCATCTTCACCGTATACAAATAACAGAGGATAATGTAGAGGAAGGTAAGATTTATCAAATTCATGAATATGTTTCAGATCCCCATTCTACTTTTCAATAACAATGTCCCTGACATCACCCGAATCATCAATATCACCTTCAATTATAGCAGCGACCTCAGAGGCTGTCGGCATATTAAACGATTTTCCATCTCTACCCCGCTTTCCTATAAGCCTCAATTTAATATCTTTCTTCATTCCAATATGTGCTCTAGCCATTCTGTACGTCTGTGCATAAGGGTTATGCACATCTATCATATTTTTCAAATCAGCAACAATTGACTCATCTAATGGAGAAGGCTTATCTTTATCTTTCACCTTGTGTGAAAGAATCAGACATATAAATAGAAGATAGTCATACAATATATGTAATATACATTATAATTCTCGAATAATTAAATAAAAATGTACCTGAAAGCATTAATTCTATTTTTAACTTCATTATCTGTGTCATAGATATAAAGCTGAGAAAAACGAGGGGGATGGCCGTCATTAGGCAATTAAGAATCTATCATATGATCATTCTTTCCTTTCAATTTAAACGAATAAGGACCACGACCATTGTTTATGCCATGGTCAACTGCACCGGTCATTGAAGTGAATGCGAACATAGAATTGTACGCTCGAATATTATCTTTATAATTTTTACTCTTTTCATGCTTGTTCTCTAAGAGATCACTCAATAACTTAGGTGGCACTACTAATGGGTCAATGCAACTTTTCCATTCATGCAGCATAATGAAAATTTAGGCTGTGTTGATGCTTGCGTACTTTTTAACATTTCATCATACCAGAACATCGCACCACATTTCGCACATTCGTACTCCGGATCACCTATATCCCTATAAACTACAATATATTGATAAATATTTAAATTATGTTAGTAATTCATTGGCTATACAGAGAAAATAATAATATAGTATATACTTGAGAAAAAAATAATAATAAACACATGTATTATATTGTTCGTCCGAATCTTTTTGCTTTCTACCGACGCGCGCTTTCTTGGATTTTTCCTTCTGATTTATTAACGACTCACTTGTTGTCGCATGCATGTGAGAATTATTTATTAACGCGGATTCTGTATACAAATGGAATATATGACTTAGTATTAATGAAATATTTTATCATAAACTATTGAATAATAATTTGTAATAATAAATAGTTTTATTTAAAAATATCGAATGTTGAACAATTAAAAAAAATCATTACCTAAATTCACAGTAGGAGATAATAATGTTGTATTATTTGCTACTGTTACATTATCTGTTTCTACAATGTCAAAAGAATGTTGAGAACGATTAATATATTTATTTTAGCTCTTTAAAATATATAGTTGACTAATAAATCAAACATATAACTTACCAGATATAGGACTGTTTTTCATTAATTCAACTTCAATTGCAGAACTGAATCCATCAACATCCAAATTTATCTTTGAAGATTCCAAAATAGAAGCAGCTACCTTTCTTGGTCTCCCGATTTTTCTTTTCTCACCGTCTTTTAACAAATTTGTCGTAATAGAATCCAAAGAAGAAGAAATAGTTTTTCTCGGTCGTCCAATTTTTTTTTGGCTCAAGGAGCGTGCCGTGGAAAGTGTTATGTACACTTGATGCTATGCTCGTAAATTTAGCTGAATAAGAAAAATAATTATTCTTTAATAAAAGATTATTAAGAAATTAAAAATAAAAATAAAATAGGAAAAATATTATAAATTAACAAAGAAAATCATACATATAGATCCACGGTTGTGACTTGAATTAGGAGTAAGATTTTCATTTGTATGGTTCACACCAGTACCTGTATATCAAGTATTATTATCTTAGATCTAAATTAATTAACAAATTTATATAAAAAAATCACATTATATATATGTATATATAAACAATTTTTTTTTTTTAGAATTTGTCTTTATAATGAATATACTTCAAAATTGACAAAATTCAATAACATATTACCTTGAGCCGTAATACAACTTTGATGATTACTCAGTGAAATCAAATGACTACCCGATGATAAGTCCACTAAAAATAAAAATAAATTCATTTAAAATGATAGTAAAAAAATAAATATAAAATCATGCATTCTTATAATTTAATTTTATACACATGATATTAATGGATATGCTAAAATAATAATAAAGTAAATAATAAAATTACCATTAGAAATATCCGCCAATGGTAATCGTTGAGAAGATCGTTGCGATAAATTAATGGAATCGTTGTCCACATCAGTAAGAAGCGTTTTTCTTTTCATAGATGATCTATACATTTGTATAATCTAAAAAAACTCAAATATTAATGAACATATATTTAGATAATGTTAATAATTTAACAACAGTCTAAAAATAAATAAAAATAAAATAACAAATCATATTCTTCCTCCGTCCCAGCTCAGTGGAGACTTATTTCCTTTTTGAATTTTAGCAGTGGATAATTTCGAATATTTATGTATATTTAGTAGGATATGAATTGTATCTTTAACCGATAATACATTGTCAAATTATCTCTTATCAGTTTTTAAGATAGATAAATTTAAAATCATCACTTATCCATCAAAGTTTGAATTTTAGATAGAAGTTAAATGAATAATACTTTTTATTTTCAAATAATTCGATTTTCTATTGATTTCTAGAAACTGTATACGAAATTTATGGTTAAATTGTAATTTATTCTGGCATCTCTTTTAAATTTCGAAAATTACTAATTATTTTAAATTTTTGAAAATTACTAATTATTTTAAATTTCGAATTTCTATTGATTTCTAGAAACTGTATACGAAATTTATGGTTAAATTTAAATTTATTCTGGCATGTCTTTTAAATTTTGAAAATTACTAATTATTTTAAATTGAAATTAATGGTTAAATTGAAATTTAGTCTGGTATCTATTTTTAATTTCAAAAATTACTAATTATTTTAAATTTCGAAAATTACTAATAATTATATCTCCACAATTATCACCTAAAGAGTTTGAATTATTCAAAAATTGTGCTTAAATTTAGGTAACCATTAGTTTTCAGAATTTCACAATAATGCCCTTAATCAAGTCTTACTTGAAATAAAAATGAGTTGAAAATTGAATTGGTGACGTGGCCTTTGACGTGGCCTTTTCTGGAGCCTCTAAATAGTTTTGCTATATATATTATATATGATAGGACCTACTTGGAAAAGGGGTATTGTTCTTGTCGTAGAAGGTGATTAGAACTCATTTAGTATTTTAGTATTTTAATTTTTCACTTATTTATTTTTGTAAGCAACAAAAGTTTTTATAGTGAAAAGTTTTTTGGCGTAAGCCTGATTTGCTGATCTCACAGATCAGTAAGCGTATATAACTCTTGCATTATTGTTTTTAATTTGTTTTATTCCGCTGCATTATCTGTTGATGTGTGGACAGTTGTGAGACACATATGTACTCACATCCGTTGTCTGTTGCGTGATTGAAGCTTCCTAGCTACACGAAACTTTCAGATACTAAAAGTAGAGTCGTAGGCATAAGCTTGATTGGATGAGTAAAACGAAAATCACTATACATCGCTCAACTTTGGATAATTTAATTTACGAGGTTTCATGGATTGTCGTGATGTATGTTGGTGGTCGGTGTGGTGGTGGTGGGTACGATTTGGGGTTGGGTATATTTAATAATCTGATGGTGGATATAGATCGATAAGGTTTGAATAGTAAGGACTTTAAACATATCAATGATGGAACCGTTCATATTTTTAATAAAAGTTTGTCAAGTGAGGTCATATAACTAACTTTTGTTATATTTTTAACAAATAAGCGAATGGGGTGAGCAAGTTTTAAAAATTGTCCAAGTACAGTGAACAAATTCGAAAAATAAGTAGTTGTGGGAGAAATTTGAAATCATCCTAAAGTTCACTAACAAATAATACTATAGTAAAAATAAAATCACAAAATTTTGAATATAAATCAAGTTGACATGTATGATTGGATGTTATATTTTTATGCATTATAATCCATTAATTAAATATCAAATCAACTATTGACAACTTAGTTTTTGGCAAAAATTATAAAATAATAATTATTATGAGCTCCTTTTATTACTCTTATTATAAATGTTCTCCTAAATTTGATCACCTTTTGCCAAATTCATGTAAACCAAAATGATTATTTTATTCATAAATTGTTATAAGGGTGATACAATTACAGAAAATGTAAATAAAAAACAATTTACAAAAATTGAAAATACAAAGGATAAGTTGTAGAATTTGCACGAGCCCAATGAAACCACTGTCTCCTTAAGACATATTCGACCCTTCACCGAGTGTGCTTGAGTTTGCTTAGGTCGTTTGTCTCCCAGGATAGAAGGTGCGGACCGGGGGCACTTTGCACCTAAAGTTCCCGGCGAGCTGAACTATGCTTGGACAATATCACCTCCTCTTCTAACTATGCAAGGAGGCCAAAAGAAAGAGATGACAATATGCAGCAAAAGATATGGAGGAGGAAGTTGGCTGCAAGTGATTTTCTTTTTGTGTGTTCTTCTCAAATTTTTCAAAGGATCTTTTCAACCTTGACAAAAGTCCTTTTTTAAAGCCTTAGGAATCCAAGGATTTGATTTGGAATTAAACATCAAAATTAAACCCATTAAACTGAAAAGATTAAATTCATTTAATCTCAAATTTCAGTTTTTATTCCCATTTCTACGGCTGTTACTGTTTGAAAATCAAACAGTCATTAATGCACAAGATCTGCTCGATCGAGTCATGTACCTTGCTCGGCCGAGCAAGGCTTTGCCCAGATCTGCTCGACCGAGCAAGGCATATGCATCGGCCGAGCAAGGTTGTCCAGAAACTTTGGACTTTCTGTCATGCTCTGCTCGGTCGAGTCAACAACCTGCTCGGCCGAGCACCTCAGTAAAATTCAAAGCCATTTTTTATTTACAAAATCAAAATTTATTAGCAACAAGTGGGCCAAATCCTTTGAGCATTTATATTTAATTCATCCAAAATCCATTTTGAACAATTAAATATTTTATTTCACAAACACATAATTAATTAAGTAATTTGACAAAATTACCCTTTAGAAATTAATCCATTAATTTCCTTCAAAACACACTATTTTTCCAACAATCCCCCACATGAAGAAAATTCATGAGAATAGGTGATAAAGTCCGGCAGTCGAAAACCTGCATATGATAGGTAGGAATTTGCCCTTAGAACCTTCCCTTGTAAAAGTATATTTACTCTACTCGCTAATCAGTAGACGCGATGTCCTTGAACTGCTAGCTTTTTGTGTAGCCGATCATATACTTTACACATGTATCTTCCTAACACAATTCAGCTCTCATAGCTGTATCCATTAATGGCCCTGGATCACAATGCCTGATTCTGTAAGAGGGTCTAAGAATTGAGCCTCACACAATTCTCCTCAAAGCGGCCTCTACTTCTTTCTCACATAGGTGATTCTTTTAAGTAACCCATTTTACTTCACATAAGAATCATTAAAAGCCATAGACTTAACCTCATTCATCTTGGGATGTCACTTTAAGGAATGAGTATAGGGTTGACCCCCATAGTGACGCTACAAGTCTTTTAACAGTTAGGTTGTCCCTTTGAACCTAGATCTTGGGATCTCCAGTCAACTAGGTTGGGTTTTCCGCTGTGTTTAACTTCTCAAGAGGCTTTAATCCCATTCCCAATGTCAACCTTGCAACTATCTCTTTACTTAACCCTTTGATTAGCGGATCCGCCAAATTATCTTTTGACCTTACATAGTCAATAGATATGGTGCCATTTGCTAGTAGTTATTTAATGGTATTATGTCTTCGACGTATATGTCTAGACTTACCATTATACATATGACTTTGTGCCCTACCAATCGCAGATTGGCTATCGCAATGTACACTAATTGTGGGCACGGGCTTTTCCCATCTTGGAATATCTTCTAGAAATTGGCGTAGCCATTCGGCTTCTTCACCACATTTATCTAGTGCTATAAACTCAGATTTCATTGTTGATCTGGCTATAACAGTTTACTTAGAAGATTTTCATGATATAGCTGCACCTGCTAATGTGAATAAATATCCACTTGTAGACCTTGAGTCTTTGATATCTGATATCCAATTAGCATTCCTATATTCTTCTATTACAGCTGGATGTCTAGTGTAATGTAATCCAAAATCACGAGTATATCTTAAGTACCTTAGTACTCTTACTATACCCTTTCAATGATTTGTTCCAGGATTACTTGTATACCGGCTTAACTTGCTAACGGTATAAGCAATATCCGGCCTAGTACAACTCAACAAGTACATTAGACTTCCGATGATTCTCGAATACTCTAATTGAGACACCGGTTCATCTCTATTCTTTGAAAGATGAAGATTTGAGTCGATTGGAGCACTCGCTATTCCATTGTCATCCTTGCTAAATTTCTCAAGAATTTTATCCACATAATGAGATTGACTTAGTACAAGTCCATTAGATATTCTAAAAATTTTAACTCCAAGGATTACGTCCGCAAGTCCCATATCTTTCATGTCAAACTTTGAATTCAACATGTCTTTCGTGGATTTGATCATCTTATCACAACTCCCTATGATAAGCATGTCGTCTATATAAAGACACAAAATGACATAGCCATTTTCCGTGGTTTTAGTATAGACACATTTGTCACACTAATTTATTTTAAATCCACTTTGCATCATAGCATTATCAAATGTTTTGATGCCACTGTTTTGGTGCTTGTTTCAAACCATATAATGACTTTACTAATTTGCACACCTTCTTTTCTTGTCCACGCGCAACAAACCCCTTGGGTTGTTCCATGTAAATCTCCTCTTCTAAATCTCCATTTAGAAAGGCTGTTTTTACATCCATATGATGTATTTCAAGATTTCTCAATGCGGCAATTTCAAGTATAACTCTTATTGACGTTATTCTCGTGACGGGAGAATACGTGTCAAAATAGTCTAGACCTTCTTTTTGTCTGTAACCTTTAATTACCAGTCGGGCCTTGTACTTATCAATTGTTCCGTCCGCTTTCATTTTCTTTTTGAAAATCCACTTATGTCCTAGTGTTTTGCTTCCCGGAGGAAGGTCCACTAATTCCCATGTGTGATTTTGCAAAATGAAATCAATTTCATTTTTAATTGCTTCCTTCCACAAAGGTCCTTCCGAAGAGCTAACGGCTTCTTTGTAACTTTGTGGTTCACTTTCTACCATATAGGTTAGAAAGTACGGACCATAGGATTTTTCAATCCTAGCTCTTTTGCTCCGTCGAGTTCCACCTCTTCTTCTTCACTTTTATCTTTAACGTGTTCTTTTTCTATTGAATCTATTACCCTAGTCGATGAGCTTGCCTTATTTCTTGACTTACTCGGGAATATATTCTCAAAGAACGAAACGTTTACAGATTCCATTATAGTATTTTGTGTATAGCTTCAATTTTTGACTCATACACAAGAAATTTATAAGCACTACTGTTATGTGCATATCCAATAAATATGCAATCAACAGTTTTAGGTCAAATCTTCACCTTTTTAGGAGGAGGTATTGCTACCTTTGCAAGACACCCCCACACTCTCAAGCGTTTATAACTTGGCACTCTTCCATGCCATATCCATGCCATAGTTTATAAGGAGTTTTATCTTGTTTCTTTCGAGGTATTTTGTTTAACACATAGTTAGCCGACAACACGGCTTTCCCCCACATGTTATCCGGTAATCCCGAACTCAATAACATGCCATTCATCATTTCATTTAATGTCCGATTTTTCCTTTCGGCAACACCGTTTTGTTGGGGTGTATAAGGTGTCGAGGTTATATGTTTAATTCCACTTTGAGCACATATTGCTTCAAATGGAGATCCATATTCACCCCTTTATCACTTTTTAGCACCTTAATTTTCCGGTTTAATTGATTCTCAACTTCATTTTTATAGAGAGTAAACTTCTCTATAGCTTCATCTTTACTTTTTAGAAGATACACATAGCAATACTTTGTGCCATCATCTACAAAAGTCATGAAGTACTTATTGCCGCCCCGTGATTGTGTTGATTTAAAGTCACATAAGTCCGTGTGAACCAATTCAAGTGGTTCACTGTGTCTTTCAACTGAATGGAATGACTTTCTTGTTAATTTTGCTTCTACACAAATTTCACATTTTTGTTTACAATCAACTTTAAACTTTGGAATAGAATTTTCTTTTGTCAAACGACGTATAGAATCAAAATTAACATGACCAAGTCTACCATGCCACAAATTAGATGACTCAAGCAAGTAAACGGAAGCGATATTCATATCATTAGCTTTAGCCTTAGCCTTAACAACCATTACACTTAACTTGAATAGACCATCATTGACATAGCCTTTACCCACAAACATTCCACTCTTAGACAAAGTGAATACATTTGACTCAAACACAATATGAAAACCATGCTTTATCAAAAGCAATCCGGACACCAAGTTCTTCCGGATGTCGGGCACATAAAGCACGTTGTTGAGAGTCAACTCCTTCTCGGATGTCATCTTCAAAACCACTTTTCCTTCACCTTTGATCTCGAAAGTGGCTGAATTCCCCATGAATAGCTTCTCACCATCCTTAGCAACACGAGTACTAAACATGTCTCTATTAGAGCACACATGTCTAGTAGCGCCGGTGTCAATCCACCATTGATTTGGGTTTGAACCCACCAAATTCACCTCGGAAATCACAGCTGCGAGGTGCATCTCGGACACGTCTCTAGCAATGCCTTCCACCATGTTTGCCTCACGAGCCTTCTTTGGCAACTTGCAAGCATGAGCCTTGTGGCCTTCACCACACAATTGTAACAAGTTCCTAAGAACTTCTTCTTGGAAACACCACCTTTTGGTCCCAAGTGGGAACGCTTGGAAGTTGTCACAACCTTCCCTTTTCCATTCCCAAAGCTTTTGCCTTTGGAGCTTTGACCATGCTCCACCATATTGGCCTTCGCCACACTAGAAACAAAGTTGTTCTCAGCGACTCTATTGTTCTCTTCAATACTCAAACGAAGGATAATTCCTTCCACATCCATTTTCTTTCGCTTATGCTTAAGGTAGTTCTTGAAATCATTTCAAGATGGAGGCAATTTCTCAATGATTGCAGCCACTTGGAAGCTTTCACTTATGATCATACTCTCGGCATGAATCTCGTGCAAAATAGTTTGAAACTCATAAACTTGAGATTTCACACTCTTGCTGTCCACCATTTTAAAATCAAGGAAACGGGCAACAATGAACTTCTTTGTTCCCGCATCCTCAATCTTATATTTGTGGTCCAACAACCCCCACAATTCCTTTGCAGATTTCTTTTCATTGAACACATTGTAAAGAGAATCTGAAAGCGAATTGAGGATATAGTTTCTGCACAAGT
Organism: Adenophora triphylla var. japonica; assembly: GCA_022495995.1. Classification (NCBI taxonomy): domain Eukaryota; kingdom Viridiplantae; phylum Streptophyta; class Magnoliopsida; order Asterales; family Campanulaceae; genus Adenophora; species Adenophora triphylla. Next base: position 377,300 of record JAFEMH010000209.1, on the reverse strand, counting down.
ACTCCCCATGCTTCCATGTTTCAACCCTTGACCAAGGTTGTAACATCGGTGTCTCCTTCACTCACCTTTGGCATATCCTCTTTCAGATATTTTGCCAAGTGCAAGGTAGTGAGGTAGAAAGCATCTTTTGTTGCCAACGTTTAAAATCGTGGCCAACAAACTTCTCGGGTTTTTCCGCATGAGGGGTTGGGATGTGGATCGTAGGAGGATTAGTCACAATCGTAGAGCCACTTCTGTTTCCAGTTTGGGGATTAGTTTGGGGTCCAGTTTGGGATCCAATTTGGGTCTCCACGGTGTTGTTGTTATTCGTCATCTGAAACACAACAACTTAGTTAGTATATTCTGTTTTAAAAAATTTGTAATCGACTCCCTCGATTAGGAATATGTCTTAAGATTGTTACAAGGGTGATATAATTACAGAAAATGTAAATAAAAAACAATTTACAAAAACTGAAAATACAAAGGATAAGTTGTAAAATTTGCACGAGCCCAATGAAACCACTGTCTCCTTAAGACATATTCGACCCCTCATCGAGTGTGCTTGAGTTTACTTGGGTCGCTTGTCTCCCAGGATAGAACGTGCGGACCGGGGGCACTTTGCGCCTAAAGTTCTCGGCGAGCTGAACTATGCTTGGACAATATCACCTCTTCTTCTAACTATGCAAGGAGGCCAAAATAAAGAGATGACAATATGCAGCAAAAGATATGGAGAAGGAAGTTGGCTGCAAGTGGTTTTCTTTTTGTGTGTTCTTCTCAAATTTTCCAAAGGATCTTTTCAACCTTGACAAAAGTCCTTTTTAAAGCCTTAGGAATCCAAGGATTTAATTTGAAATTAAACTTCAAAATTAAACCCATTAAACTGAAAAGATTAAATTCATTTAATTTCAAATTTCAGTTTTTATTCTCATTTCTACGACTGTTATTGTTTGAAAATCAAACAATCATTAATACACAGGATCTGCTCGGCCGAGTCAAGTACCTTGCTCGGCCGAGCAAGGCTTTGCCCAGATCTGCTCGGCCGAGCAAGGCATATGTCTCGGCCGAGCAAGGTTGTCCAGGAACTTTGGACTTTCTGTCATGCTCTGCTCGGCCGAGTCAACAACTTGCTCGGCCGAGCACCTCAGTAAAATTCAAAGCCATTTTTGATTTACAAAATCAAAATTTATTAGCAACAAGTGGGCCAAATCCTTTGAGCATTTATATTTAATTCATCCAAAAACCATTTTGAACAATTAAATATTTTATTTCACAAACACATAATTAATTAAGTAATTTGACAAAATTACTCTTTAAAAATTAATCCATTAATTTTCTTCAAAACACACTATTTTTCCAACATAAATTTCACAATTGCCTCTTTTAAATACTTAATTACTTTACATATATAAGGATAAAATAATATTTGTAATATAAACCATCAAAAGAGTGAGAGAAAAACAAAATCTAACCTTAAAAAGGGCAATAATATTACTTCAAATCCCATGCATGAACAAAAAATTAATTCGTTATATTACAAGGAGTCAATGGTACTTTTGGTTTATAAATTAATTTATATACTAAAATATTTTAATAGTATACTCCATTCATCTAATAATACGTGTTGCTTTAATTTATTTTTTTGTCACAAAATAATTTTTTTAATTTCTAAATAAAATTTAATTTTTATATAAAATATTGTCTTATTATCAGATGATTTAAGTGCTTGTAAATGTTAAAAAGTGTTCATGTGAACAAAGTGTCATTGGATAAAGAGTCATTGAACATTTTTTATAATATTTGAAATAAAGGCATTTATCAACAATAATGCTTGTTATTGTTTTCAAATACTAGGTTTTAAATACAAATGATTGGGTTTTCATAGATTTTGAACAATGATGACTTTTTACTAGATTGGTTATTAGATATTCTATCTAAATGCGACAATTTGATGATGTATATTTTATGAAGATCTTTATAAATTCAACTCATCTATGTTTATATATATATGTAAGCGTGACTTTCAAATAAGTTTGAAAATTGCTTCTTTAGCTCGAAATGATTACTCTTGAGTCTTGACCATAAATATATCCTCCTTTCGTCCAATAAACACGAATTGGGGTGACACGAGAATTAAGAAAAAAAGGTGAAAAAAGTGATGTATTGTTTATGTAGATGGTTTAATAAAATAGCGAAATAAAGTAAGTGGATAATTGTTATGAGTATGATTATAAGATCTCATTTTCATTTTTAGACTTTTCTTATTACTTCAAAACAATCAAAATAGGTCTTTTTTTCATGTTACTATTAAACGGAGTTAGTGGCGGATCTACACCCCTCCCTGAATTTTACTTTTCAGAAGGATAAATATAGTAAATTTGAAAATTGCAAAACGCCAATTTGTAAAAAAAAAAAAAAAAAAAGTCAGGGTAATCCATGTATCCTCCTCAACTTGGCTAAATCCACCCCTGGACGGAGGGAGTAAGTTTTACTTTTTGTTCTTCCAAAATAAATGTCAGTATATCATACTCTCTCAAGTCCCATTTATATTGACCATATTTGACTTTTGCAATATCATACTCTCTCAAGTCCCATTTATATTGACCATATTTGACTTTTGCAATCAGTTGACCAAGCATTAAAATCAATCTAATTATCAAAATTCTAAAAATTGTTAATGATAACTCACTAAATGATTTATCGATAACAATTATTAAAATTTATTATGATGATTAGATTGATATTAATATTCCTATCAAAATTCTCTTGTTTTGACCATAAAAGTTAAATATGACCAATATAAATGTAACGAAGAAAGTACTTTTTATTTTAATTTGTCCTAAAAATAAATGACGCATTTCTAAAAATAGCATAAAAAGTTTAGTGATCTCCTTAAATTACCCTTTCTCGGAGAAATTTGTATGAATAAAAGTCATACGGCTAGTCCCGGATGCAATATTGCAACAGTGTATCTTTGCAAGAGTGTACTCGCTCTTTCTCAAAATGATATTTTCATTTTTTAACTGTTATCACGAACGAATTTCAGATATAATTTTTAGAATGATTTAATGATCCTAATAAAAATGTAAAACTTATTGATAGAGGTATACTAAATAACAATCATATATTATGTTTTCTTATTGTAATAAGTTCATTATTATTATAATTTTTTATTGTAATAGTATTACTTCTTCTTTTGTAATTATATATTTTCTTAATTATTGGTTTATATGTTGTATATATATTAATACAATGTTAATAATAAAACTTTAGTCATTCATATCAATTCTCTCTATCATATGTGTGAATTGATTTCGTATAACCATCCTTTATTCTATTATGGTATCAAAGCATTTGGGAAAATTAGAGATTACTACAACTTTGTCATTGTAATAATTAACATTCTTCTTGCTGTCAGAGAAAATCTCTGTGTATTTTTTGTAGACATTTCTTAGTCTTGAAGTCCTTAAGACTTTTGTCAGTTCTTCTACATCTTCTGTGATTTTTCTTGCCTGGGGTTGTTCGAACCTTATGTCTTTTTTGGAAAGTCCTACTTCAATCCAATGGTATGGAAGGAAATATTCTTCATCATCCCAGTCTAATAATGAACTGGTAAATTTGACATATATATCTCTATCGCCTGATCCTATGACTTTTGTTCTGAAATTTTTGATGGCGTTGAAGATGGGCTTTGGTAATGAACTTAATTCAACCAACTTGTTACTTGGGTAAACCATGGATAGAAGTCCACAATCATAAATATCTTTAACCATTTCTGGTTTTGCTTTTTCAAAGAAGGCATATAAAGAAATCCTCCTTTTGTCAATGGTGAAAAAACATTGTTCTTTGTCTTCATCAGAGGCTTCTGCCATATTAAAATAATGGAAAAATATCTCCTTATTAATGGAACTTGTTTCTTCATGAAGAATTAATCTGGACCTGTTTATTCTGTTTTTTATAACATCTGGAACTAGTGATCTTGGTTCAGAAATCTTTGGTCCTGACATTTGAGGTCTAATGTTAATGGGTGATTTTGACTGTATCATTTGACTATATGTTTTTTGTTCATTTAGGGTCAAAGTTTTTCTATAGGAAAAGAAAGCTTTCTGGGCTTCTTTAGGGTTATTGAATGATTGATGATGGTTATTGGATATTAATGGTGCAATTTTTGCCCATTCGATATAGATACCTTGGTTAGGGCCTGAATAAAGAACATAGTATTTAGAGACCTTTTTAGTTTGGGGTGACAATGAGATTTCCCCTGTAATCTTATTTTCCAAAGACTCGATCGGATTTCCTTTTGGGAGGAAAATACCTTCAAGAGGCGTAATTATGCTCTTATTATGAGCTACTCTAATCTCTATAGGAGATTTTGAGACTGGTGTCTCTAAGTTTTTGCTATGCAAATTCCCTTATTATGGGAGTTATTATCCTCGTTGCATATAGAGGAGGTTGTGCTGGTTGGAGTTAAATCTCCTTATTTTATCTTACCATACATTCTTTCGAGTTTTCTCAGTTGAGTTTCTCGTTCAAGGATTTCTCCTTTTAATTGAAGGATCTGATCCTCTATTTCTTCTTTCGTGTTTTTCGTACTCATCCTTGCTCAGTTGTTACTAGAACCTTGTTTCTGTCGGATTGAAGGTTCCCGATGAATATCTGCATATTAGTTCTTCATGGTTTGGAGTGGGAGCTTTTAGTATTCTACCCCAATAAAGATCAGATGCATCACATTCTATGATAGGTCTGTCTTCTGGTCTAGGGTTGTAAAGATCAGGAAGATTTTTTACTTGTCCTTTAATTTTTCTTACTGCCTCAGTATCTTGGTCAGTCCAGGACCATTTTATTTCCTTTTTCAGCTTTATTTGTAAAGGATGTCTAAGATTAGCAATTCTTGGATAATATCCTGAGATATAATTTAGGAGTCCGAGAAGTCTTTCTACAACTTTTCTGTCTTATAATTGATCAGGAAATTCGCTTATATGAATTCCGATATGTTTTTGTAGCACAAGTTTGCCGCGTTCAATAGTAAGGACTAAAAAGTTTATTTGGGTTCTACATAATTGGGTCTTTTTCTTACTTAGAACAATTCCATGATCTAGGCATCTTTGCAGAACATTATTAACATGTTCTTCATGTTGTTTTTCTGTTTCTGAAAAAAACAATAATATCATCTACATATCTTGCCACGGTAGTTAGAAAAATCATTTGATAAGCTTTCATCCATATGTCATTGAAATATGAAGGGTGCTTGTTTTAAGCCAAAAGGTCATTACTATCCATTCAAAATGTCCTTGAGGACAGGTGAAAGCTGTAAGCTCAACAGAGCTTTCAGTTAGCCTTACTTGCTAAAATCCTGACTTGCAATTAAAACTGCTATAATAATTTTTTCCACCGATTCTTTGGAGTAATTGTTCTTTATTGGGAAGAAGATAACTGTCTCCTTTGGTACGGTCATTTAGCATTTTGTAGTTGACTACCATTCTCTTTTTTCCTCTTTTTTGCTCTGAGTGTTTATTTACCATGAAGAATTTGGAGAGAAGTGAGGACTTCTAGTTTTTCTGATTACTTTTAGTTCTAATAACTCATCAATTTGTTTTTTGAATTCTTCACGGTCTTGTGGGGGGGGGGGGTATTGCATAGGCTTTGCTTTTATAATTTTATTAGGATCTAATAATTCTATGTGTGCTGTAAATTTATTCGTTCATCTAGAGGATGTTCAGAACAGACTCTTTCGAGTAAGATTTATATATTTTGTGATGAATAAATTCTTTCAAGAGGGTCTTCATCCTCATCCTCCTCTTTCCCCTCAAAAGAAGTGGAAATGTTATAGCTTTCAGAGTCTGTGATAGGTGTAACATTTTCAGGATTAGGTGTTGGAAGTGTTGTTCCTAAGCCATGACAACTGGATCAAGCACTTAGTACGTCAAGTGACCAGCTCTGATACCAATTGAAATTGTCTATGGCCAGTTTGCAAGTGTTATAAAAAAGGTTGATAGCACAACTGATAACACTCCCGGTAACACACACAACAGAGTATAAAAACAGTTTGTAAAACAAAGCAATAGTTTGTAAAACAAAATATTTTGCAGTGGAAGAAAAGTATAAACACAAGAAATAATTTTTCTCAAGTTATATAAATATATAACTTGAGGATGCCCTTAGGTAAAGACTTTATATTCAAAATATAAGATGATTACAAAGCTGAAGTTGTTCCCTATCTATATATCAATGTAAGAACTAGGAACTAAGATCAATCACGAAGTTCTATCCTCCACGACATAATCAAGTACCAAGACTTTGAAGGTGGAATAATTTGTGAACGGAAGAACACAAAGAGCCGAGGAGTAATTGATCTATTTCTTGTGCAAGAGTGTGTGTGATGCTCGACATATTGCTCTTGTCTACATCCTTGCTATTTATAGCCTTCAAATACTTGTAGGCTACTCTTGTTAACGGCCTTGGATTTGGATCAGATGGAGTGGAGAAGTGGTTGAGCTTGTTGAGCTAAAGACTTGGTCAATTTCCTTGTTTGTAGCAACCGACTTTGCTTAGTGCCCAAGTCCTAGCATTAACTCTTTGTACCCATGAGCTCTCCTGAGTTGTACTCTCTTGTTTGTCTTCAATCTCAGTTGTTGAACTAGTCTCCCACGTGCTTCCTTGGTTATTTACAAGTTACACATAAATATCCATTTATGCATAACTCTCCATAAATCACGATCTTCCACCTTTGTAGCTTAATCTTCTATTGGCTATTATTTGTACATTATACTAACAACAAATATATATTTTGCAACTATAGATTATACATAAACATAATATAACCTATGAAAGAAATGTCACAACTAAAAGTCAGACGTGTTGGGTAACACTTAAAAAGTGTTATCACTACTTCTGATAGTACCTACGTCTAGTAACACTTGAGTGTTGGACAACACTTGTGGTAACACCATCAAGCTGCACTTACAAACTCCCTCATAGTTGTACATTTCTTGCATTTCTTTACAAACACTAAGGTGCTTGTACCTGCAACAATTTGTTAGCACAATATAATTCCAACACACATGTCAATAATTAACTCCTCCAGAACATGTTTGCATGACTGTCAATAACACATCAATTAGGCTATTCAGGAAGTGATATGTGGCTATTTTCTTTGAACCCTATTTGTGAGCCTTTAACTTTCTCGTCACTTATATAAAATTTTCTGCTAGAACCCCTTTTGAGTTTGAAAAAAAGAATGGAATCTCTCACAAAGTGGGAGATTATCTTAGACCACCATTCGCCTTCATTTGTACCCTCATTGTCCTACCCTTTTAACTTATACACTATTTTTTCCACCTTTTCAAGAAAGTGAAACTAGGGAATGAATTGGGAATTGTGGGTGAAGTTTGAAAAATTAAAGGGTTGAGTGAAAAGTGGTCATGAAAAGAAAGAAAAGGGTTATGAATTGTTATGTATCAAAAAGAGGGGCTTGTGCAAAAGTATTGAATGCACATTCTTCATGATATATTTGTGCAAAAAAAAAAAAAAAAAAGTGCCTTGCCCTCTCTAATGTTGAAGTGGAAAGTGATCAAAAAGAAAGAAAGGTGATAAATCTCAAGTTTGAAAGTATACAAAATTATAAGTTTGGGGGTTAAATTATGGGTTGGCTTGGAGCAGAGTGATAAATTTTAAAGTGAGGATGTATGATGAAGACTTTCTAGTTTCACTTGCTTGACTTCGTATGTCCTTACCTTCTTTTATAACCGTGAACCTTGCCCGCGTTTATCGCGATACATTACAAACCGTAAAGCCATATTTGATCCCTAAAGAGTAGCCGGGTTGACAGTTTTGTTTAAATATGCATATGAGTGTCCCTTGTGCAGAAATTTCATCTTAGTATCATTGATTTAGAGCATGTGGTTAGTGACCCTATAAAATATCTTACTTTGGTGACAATGATCTCCCATATTTCATTCATCATTCAGGCCGAGGTGAAAAATTGTGGGTTAGATGCATTAATGTGATTGTAATTTCATATTCTTATTGGCCCTTATTTAGCATATTTAAGTGAGAATCTGAGACTTGCGTGGCCGGCAACCTTGTATATATTGAGAACATATCAAAAATATTTTTTGTTGATTGTTTTTATTTGTTAGGGTAGTTTTGTTTTTGTTTAGTTTTGTTTTACTCGAGGACGAGCAAAAGGTAAGTTTGGGGATATTTGATGGATGTGGTTTTACCCATCCAAAAGATATGTTTCTAAGCTTATTTTCTGCTCGAAACCTTGAAAATTTAATGTATTTTGTTAGTGTTTTGATAGTTCAGGGACTGAAGTGCAACAATGCTGAAAACGGAGGATTTGTACCCACTTTGGAAGTTCAAGGGCCAAGTTGTAAATTATTGGAAATTCAGGGACTAAACTGGAAATATGGAAATTTTGGAGGAAATTTGATTTATAAAAATTCATGGGTTAAAGTTAAAAATAAAATCTCAAAGAGTGAAGTGCAAAAGAATTCATAATAGTGATCAAAGTGCGGCCCAATAATGACAAAATTGCGGAACGAAAGCTTGAGTACTAAAGCATAATCATGGCAAGGATTCAAATTTGTTGATTGCTGGAAGTGGCCGAGACATTGCATAGGCCAAGGAATGAGGTGGCCGGCCAATGTGGTGCAAGTAGGGCCAAGGAACAAAGTTTGATTTGAAATTGGCCAAGGCAATCAGAACGACTTGGGCCATTTATCACGATTCGTGCGCACGAGTCATGGGCTTGGAGTGGTTGTGGGCTGGATCACAGAGGTGTTTCACGTTTTTAAAACTTAGGGTTATGATATAAAAGGAGTAATTTGTTCTTTTAGGAGGATATGCCGTGCACTGTAGAAGGAGGAAAAGAAAAGAAATAATTACTTCCTCCGTCCCGTCCCGTTTCGATTCAGGTTTTATGTTTTATTTTATTTTTGTAATTTTTATTATGAGTAGCTAAATTCCTTTTCGCGGATTGGATGTAACAATTGTCGAATTCTTATGCTAATAATGTTTTAATTCTTTCACACTTTTCTTGTTCTTGTTCAATGAAATTTGCTTAATTTATTTTTAGACTTCAACATTATTGATTGATATTGTTGGTCTTTAAATTACTAGGGTTTAAATTACTACACTTGCGTGGGTAATTTTTTACATTGGCCTAGATTTCATTGAATAGATCCAATTGAAGACCTTGCGGAAATCAAAAGGGTCTAAAATTATTAGTTCCTTGGTTTTTAAACGTATTACTTGGATTTATTGTAGACCTTGCGGAAAACATTACATCAAAGTAATAATAGGGTTGCAACCCGACCATCTAACCGTCCCAACTCTTATTAAAGTGAACGATTTCTTGAACAAGATTAGTAATTATTTTTATAAATTAGCATAGGAAGGAGATAATTGTGAAGCCCAATTCATGAATCCTTGTCATTCTTGATTTCAATATCTGTTTTATTTTCATTAGTTTAATTTATTTATTATTTTAGTTTAATCAATCAAAAATCAAAACCCCCTTGGTTACTTTACGCTAATTAAATCAACTTGTTATTCACACAAGTCTCTGTGGTTCGACCCTTGCTTGTGCATACTACTACAACGGTAGCTTGTACACTTGCAAGGTATTTTTATTACACAGTGGATTTTTATCCATCAAGTTTTTGGGGCCGTTGCCGGGGACTTGTTGTGATTTTTAACAAGTTTATTTAATCGGTGCATGTTTGGTCTCCGGTCATTGGATCCTAAGTTGGTTCCTTTGAACGACGATATAGACAAAGTTGAGAGAGGCATTCCTGTTGGGTTTGGAGGGTCCATGCGCAGCGAAATAATGCAAATTAACTCGAAAACCCGGAGCCCTAGGATCCGTTCTAGATGATTAATTAAGAAGTATGAAATAGAATTACCAACCTTGTGTGCTTTTGTCTTTGATAAACGCGTTCCAACTCCAGATTGTTGATCTTATGAATCCTCGATGAACGATCAATGAATCACGAACGAAAGATCTTGAATAGCAAAGATCCTCTATGTGTATCCACGCGATGAACGAACCCTAGAACAATTCTAGGTGGATTGCTAGATCCTTTGATTGAAACTCCTTTCAATCAATGAAGAATATGGAATTGAATGGTGTTTCGATTCTCAATTCACAATTGGAATCACTCTATTTTGTGTTTTCTAAACCCAAAACGTGAGTATTACGGCTAGGGCAACCAGGGGTAAGTATTTATACGTTATAAAACTTTTCCCTTTGCGAAAACCCTAGTTTTAAGTCAATTCCGCGTCAGTCCAGCGCCGACGGGACGAGTCGTCCCCCAGGGGACGAGTCGTCCCCTGGCACCTAGCTTCTGAATCTGGCGTCTCCTTTAAGGGGAATAGTTGGTTCTGGCCTGGGGACGAGTCGTCCTCTGAGAACAAAAACTCCATATTCTTCATTTTTGACAATTCGTTCGATGCGTGTGACCCCATAGGACTATATTATGTTGGCAATGAGTTCGATCACATCGATCCTCATAAGACATGAGCGGACTCTAGCAAGCTATCATGCCTACCCAAATAATATAATATCAAGTTCGATTTTCCTACATAGAACATATCACAATCCCATTGTCACACGATGTTATATTGAACATGAGTCATGGTCCACGTCAACTCATATTGTTCAATGCTTTCTCGTTACTAAGTAAATTGATCAATCGAATGTAATTAATCACATTAATTCATTCGGACGTAACCATGTACATCATCAATCTTACTTACAGTGGCCAAGCAAACATCTCTCTTTACGAGAGACAAATTTCCATCTTGACTTATCATTCTTCCCAACAAGAATCCTATCATGCCAATAATAGCCCTTATTGTTATCCGGTTAAAGACAACGTTAAACTATATCAAACACAATATTCATCGAGTGGAAGACGATGATAATCTCGAGTCGAAGGATATCGATGATATGACTATATGAGATTTAATTATGACATTTGACCATGACATAAATCTCATAATGGGTCAAGTCCAGTACCTTGTTCTCCAACAAGTAACCATGAATTTAATGTGCATCCCTATGCATATAATCATCACATGATTATCCATTAAACTTCATACTAGTGCTTCATAAGTACTAGGGACACGATTATTACAATAAACATGCAAACATATATAATAATCAAAGTAATAATCTCATATATAAATGAATAATGACATTACAAATAAGTCTCTCTCTATAGGCCTAGGGCACTAACACCTACAGTCTCCCACTTGCACTAGGCCCAATCATTTATGTATCTTATACCCATGGACCTAACATGACCATCATGTTTAGCTTGTGGCAAAGGCTTGGTGAGAGAGTCCGAAATGTTGTCATCCGTTGGTACCTTTTGCATATCTTAACGTCTTCCCTTTCACAGATTTCTCGAATGAGGTGGAAACGTCTCAAAATGTGTTTGGATCGTTGATGTGACCTTGGTTCTTTTGCTTGCACAAATGACACCACAATTGTCACAACAAAGTTCCACCGGATTAGTGATACTTGGAACAATTCCAAAACACTAATGAACTTTTGATCCAAACTGCCTTTTCTAGCTACATCATATGTTGCTAAAATTAAGCCTTAGAAGTAGAATCGGCTATGATTTTACGCTTGGAACTCTTCCAATAAAATTGCACCTCAATAAGCATAAACACAAATCCTAATTGCGATTTTAATTAACTTTGTCGGTTTGGAAGTTAGCATCAGTGTAACCTTTACAACAAGATTAACTTCCAACCTTTCAAATACCAGAACGTATCCTTAGTTCTTCTTAAGTACTTTAAGGATCATCTTGGCGCCATCCAATGGTTCTCACCGGGATCGGATTGGTATCGACTCGTCATGCTCAAAGCATACGAGACGTCGGGTCTAGTACAAATCATGGCATACATGACGAGATCCAAATGTCGGAGCATATGGAACTTCATCCATTCTCTTTTTGCTCATCGGTTTTCATGGGACAGCTTTGAGTCTCGCTAAGAGTAATACCATGACCCATTGACAAGTTACCTTTCTTAAAATCATCTAAGAACCTTATCAATATGAGTATTTTGACTCAAACCAACTTATCCTTTTAGATCTATCTCTATAGATCTTGATACGAAGGATGTAAGCGGCTTCACCCATATCATTCATTGAGAAACCTTTCCTTGACCAAGACTTGACGGGTCTTAAGTGTCGGAACTTTGTTTTCAATGAGTAATATATCATTGTCATATAACAATAGAAATAATACTATGCTCCCATTTGAATTTCATGTATACACAAAGTTCATCTTCGTACTTGATGAAGTCAAACTCTTTGACCGATTCATCAAAATGAAGATTCCAACCCCTCGAAGCTTGCTTCAACCCATCTTATGGATCTTTGCAACATGCATACTTTATTAGAATTTCTTGGATCGACAAACCCTTCAGGCTATATCATGTATACATCCTTAAGTAGGTTTTCGTTAAGAAACGCTGTTTTGACATCCATTTGCCATATCTCATATTCACAATATGCGATAATGGCAATTGAAACTCTAATAGACTTCGGCATTGTAACGGGCAAAAAGGTTTCAACATAGTCAATACTATGAATTTTCCTAAATCCCTTTGCTACAATCCTTAGTCTTGAAAGTATACACCTTCCATCCATGTCGGTCTTGAAGACCTACTTGCACCCTTTAGGTTTTACACCTTCAGGTAGCTCAATCAAGTTTCAAACTTGATCATCATACATGGATTGTAATTCGGACTCCATGGTTCCTAACCATTTATCCGAATTAGGAGTGGACATCGCCTCTAGATAGTAAGTGGGATCGTCATTCTCAATGACTTCCACTTTATTACTTTCCGGTATGAGAAATCAACATTTCTCGGATTTGGACTGTAACCTATCCAATCTATGATGGATTTGTGTAACTTGAACCGGTTCCACAACTCCTTGTGAACTTGGTTCCATCTCTACTCTTGGTTCCATGTTATTTTCAGGTTCTTGAACTCTTCAAGATCAATTTTACTCCCACTAGATCCTTTATTGAGAAACCGTTTCTCAAGAAACGAATCATATAGAGCAACAACACTTTATTCTCATTGCGGTTGTAAAACTAATATATGAAATTAACCCTGTGAGATTTGGTGCTAACTTATGAGAGACAAGTCTCTTTACATAAGATTTGCAACCCCAAATCTTCATGAAAGACATTCTTCCATGCCACATCTCATGTGAGGACTTAGGAACTGATTTAGTTTGGACACAATTCAGTTTAAACGCATCAATTTCTAATGCATATCCTCAAAAGGTAATAGGAAGGTCAACTTTGACTCATCATCAAACGAACCATGTCTAACAAGGTTCAATTCCTCCTTTCAGACACACCATTCAAAATGGTGTTCCGCATGGAGTCAACTCTGAAACAATTTCACAGTTTTAAGATGATTGTCAAACTCTTGGCTCAAATATTTACCACTTCGATCTAATCGAAGTACTTAATAGTTTTGCCAAGATTGTTTTGTACTTCATTTTGAAATATTCCAAATATCTCAATCAATTCACTTTTGGACTTCATCGGATAGACATAGTCATATCAAGATAAGTCATCAGTGAATGTAAATGAAATACCGAAATCTTCCCCTAGCAATACTGCTTAATAGTCCATATATATCTCATGTACAAAGGCCAATAAGTCACTAGCCCTCCCACTACTCTTAGTGTAGGGTGGTTTGGTCATTTTACCAAATAAACGAGATTCACATACCTCAAACGATTCACAATCATATGAGTCTAAATGTCCATGTTAATGGAATTTAGATTATACGTTTCTCATTTATATGACCAAGCCGGCAATGCCATATGTTCATATCATTCGGTTTAGATTTCACACTTATATTATAGATATCTTCAATGTTATTTTGTATCTTAACATCAAGGATATGAAGACCATTCAATGATATATGCATTACTATAAGGCATATCATTAAATCAATATAAAGCTTCTTATTCTCAATAAGAAAATTATATCCTTCATCATCCTCATAAGAAACAAAATAATACTCCTACTCAAATTCGGAACGTAGTCACACTTGTTCAAAACAAGTACTAGTCCACAAGGTAAAGTGACTTCATAAGTCCCTATGGCTACCGCAGCAACTCTTGCTTCATACCACGCATAGGTTTAATTCACCTTCTTTGAGTAGCTTTCTATTCTTTATTTCTTGCACATTTAAACAAATGTGGGATCTATATCCGGTATCATATACCCAAGAACAAGAAGTCGAAAGGAAAATATCTATCATATAGATATTTGAAGTAGTAGCAATCAAATTGCCCTTCTTCACTTTTTAGGCCTTCCTTATTAGCCTTATAACTTTGCTTCCAATGACAATCTCATTGCAATGATAGCAAAATGCATCCTTTTGAGACACTTTGGGTTTAGCCTCTTAGGCTTTTGCAACTTTTGCCCCAGGTTTAGCAACCTTTGCTTTACCTTCTTTGCCTTCCCTTTTGAACCCCTTTCTTGTGTTAACCATTAACACACTTGTGGATTGCTCCTTTTTCATCTCATGCATTAAAAGCCTTCACCACAACATATATCTTTTGTCTAGCTTGCACTTGGAACATTTCCTTTTGTGCGTTGTGTTAGAACAAAAGCAATTTCCACGTGTTCAAGGTTCTTCTCAAGAGCCTTTAAACATGGTGGCAAGTATAGGGCAAACAACATCATAGGAATCATCTCTATGTTTCTTATGTTGTTCCTTATCTGCCCTTTGCAACGTTTGCAGTGGGTTCAGCAGGAATAGATTCGTCAAGAACGCACAATTTTGCTTAAGAACACTTCTTGAGCATCTGATCAAATCAGAATCACTTGTACCGTTCCTTTTCGAATTTGTCCTTCATAAGGACGAATCGCAATAATTAGGATTAATTATAGTTTAATGCTATTTCTACAACAAAAATATGCAACACGTATGAACACATATAAGTACCGATTTCATTTAAGAGATTAAATAACGTATTTCATAAATACTCCCACTAAATTATATAACCTTCTTATGCAAATATGCATAATATAATTTAATAGGCTAAGACCCAACTTTAATTTAATTTCATGTCGGCTATGGCACGACTGCTCAAAATTAAACTAAAAAGGTAGATAACATTTATCAATCATATCTATATATGACTCTTAGATCATTATGAGATTATAGACATCATATGTCACATGTTTCAATCTCATCTTATGCCTTAGGCCCAAAACTGTTTTGATAGCCTAATTGAGTTCAACCATGTTAAACGTATAGCAATCACCGTTTGCTCATCTTGATCATATAAAGATAGAATCAATGTACCTCGCTGTGGCGTAGCCTACATGAAACTATCCGTGTACTCACAAGTGTTTAAACATGGGTGGCATAAAACAAACTCAAATTACAAAGAAGGTTCAAATTTTCATGTTTATCAATTAACATGCCAAGGTTGATTCATGAAACTATATGAGCATAATTATGAACATGGAATGATGCAACATAGATCACACTTGGTCAGTAATTACTAGTACGCGGCCACGTGCTCCAAATTTATCCCACACTTCCATCGAAGTGCTTGTGGGAAAGGTTTTGGTGTCCAGCCAATATACTAAGTAACACTTCACAAATATCCTAGATTAATCACATTAATCATATTAATGAAATTGACATCCCATAATCTAGATTAATCATATTAATCATATATTTCAATTTCATAATCATGGTATATCATTATATACAATTACTTCACAAGCAAAACTCATACAATTTCACATTCTAGATCATGTACATCATGAAAATTAACATAATCACATTATCTAATTATCATGATTTTCTAATATAAACATCATGAACGGGGCTCGATACCACTTTGTTGGGTTTCGAGGGTCCATGCGCGGCGGAATAATGCAAATTAACTTCGAAAACCCGGAGCCTAGGATCCGTTCTAGATGATTAATTAAGAAGTATGAAATAGAATTACCAACCTTGTGTGCTTTTGTCTTTGATAAACGCGTTCTGAAATTACCGGATCCGCTCGCGCGGGCCCCGGCATCTCGCGTTCGTCGTTCGGGAAGTCGCCGGATCCGAGAGGCGGCACAATCGCGCCCGCATCCGGCTTATTCCGTTTTAGCGTTGCGCGTTGGAGGTGTCTCGCCGTTTTGCTTTCGCATTTTGTAGAGTCGCCACGCCGTTTTATTAAGCCCAAAACATTGAAAAAGGGCATCGGTTTAAAGATAAATTTTAAAGCTGTTTTTGTGTGATGAGATTTTGAGTTCGGAGGTCGGATGACTCCTCGGGAAGAGAATATTAGAATATTAGAGCTCACCAGAGTAGCCTCGTAAACGAGTCTTTCGGATACCCCTAATATCCTTTAAAAAGTTGTGTGTGTGTGTGTGTGCTTTTAAAAATGCATCTTTGTATCGGATGTCTACATTGTATTGAAATGTATTGAAATAGAATAGGAAGGAAGCCTTACCAATGTTGGTTCGTGTCCATCTTCCAGGGAATAGTGTTTGAGGTCGGAGTAGCGTTCGGTACGGATTGCTTCGGGAGGGACCGGTTGTGTGCGGACGAGTTTCGGCGTGAGTTGAGGTTCTTGGCTGCGTCTCGGGCAGAGGTTCGGCGTGCGTGGGGATCGTCGGGATCACTCGGGCGAGAGGTTCTGGGCGTGCGTTGTGGTGGTGGTGGCGAGTCAGCTCGGGCGAGAGGTTCGGCGTGGTTTGGGATCGTCGCCGTGGTTTTTGACTCGGAAAGAGCCGGGACACCTCTGTGGGAAAGACCAGACGAGGCCTCGGAGTACCACGAGGGCCTCAGAGTACCTCGAGAGTGCCTCGGGCGGCGCGGGAGGCGTCTCGGGAGCGCTCGAGAGGCTTAGGAGCACCTCGAGGGGGCTCGGAAGGCCTCGGAAGGATCCGAAGGGGCCGGGGAATGCCTCGAAAGGTCTTAGAAGGGAGCGAAGGCTTAGGGAGGAAGAGAGCAGTGGGAGGTGTGTCAAAATGAGGAGGGGAGCCCTCTATTTATAGTAAAAATTTCGGAGCAAAGAGGTCCGTACGGACCTTCTTGGTTATCCGTAATTTTGGATTTCCTCGATTTGAGGAATGCGCAATGATGGAGAATATTCGGAATGATGATGTCCCCGTACGGTAAGGTCAGTACGGACCATGCTTGCATGGCAAAAGAGGTCCGTACGGACCAACTCTGCCGAGGAAGTCATCATTTCTTCCAGGATTGAGGGAATATTGTGGACTTTAAGGGGATTTAGTAATCATTGAAACAAAGAGGTCCGTACGGACCTTAATTGCTCGATTTCTGAAAATTCCCAAGGTCCTTTGTCCCTTTTATCCGAGAAAAGGCTCCTCCCTTGGTTTGGTTGGGGGTTTGAGAGGGTTTTCGAGAGGGTTTTGAGTGAGAGAGGTCTACGAGGAGGCTGCGTGGATGAGTCTACGGTGTTTCCCGTGTGTTTGAAAGGGAGTGATCAGTTGGGGTACTTACGAAGCTTCCTCGACGACGTCACTTATGAAAGAAGTGGGGTCGCCGACAAGATAAGTGGTCCTAACTTCGGATCGCAGTGCCGGGAGAGGAAGTGACCGTGAGGGTCCCGAAGTGAGGATGTGGTGGTGTCACTGGGCTGCACCATTTAGGTTCAATAGGCTGGACCTCGTGGATAGGATTCCTAAAGCGTATCCACTGGCGGGAATCAAGCCACGAGGTCGTAGTTCGGGTGCTGGGGTGAGTGTTGCGTGAATACGGGCGTGGTGGTGCCACGAAGTCGAAGTGTCAGACCGCAGCCAGGGAGTCAAGTGGTGAGGACGATGGTGGCGTCTGGTGGTGACCGCATAGGTGGGTGATAAGGGCGTGGTGGCGTCTGGGTGACCGCGTATGGAGTCGTAGGTGATAAGGACGTGGTGGCGTCTGGGTGACCGCATGGAGTCGGTGATAAGGGCGATGGTGGCGTCTGCGGGGTGACCGCAGTATAGGTCGGTGGTAAGGGAGCGTGGTGGCGTCTTTGGGTGGCCGCGTATGCGTTCGGTGATAAGGACGTGGTGGCGTCCTGGGTGACCCCTTGTCGTCGGTGATAAGGACGTGGTGGCGTCGTGCGGGTGGCCGCATGTCGTCGGTGATTAGGACGTGGTGGCGTCTGGGTGACGCGTATAGGTCGATGATAAGGAGCGTGGTGGCGTCGTCAGGGGTGGCCGTATAGGTCGGTGATAAGGGCGTGGTGGCGTCAGGTGGCCCGTATAGGTCGGTGATAAGGGCGTGGTGGCGTCTGGGAGGTGACAGCATGGAGTCGGTGATAAAGAGACGATGGTGGCGTCAGGGAGTGGCCCGCATGCGTCGGTGATAAGGAGCGTGGTGGCGTCTGGAGTGGCCGTATAGGTCTGGTGATAAGGGACGTGGTGGCGTCTGGGTGGCCGTATATATCGGGTCGGTGATAAGGAGCGATGGTGGCGTCTGGGTGACGTAGAGTGAGGTGATAAGGACGATGGTGGCGTGGGGTGGCCGCGTCAGGTCGGTGATAAGGACGTGGTGGCGTCCATTGAGTTAGAAAGCTCGTATAGGTTCGGCGAGTAGGGCGTTGAACCGTCTGGTGACCTACCCGAGTGATAAGGACGTAAGATAAGATCTTAGTGCTTCGGGAGTATGAACCTAAGGGCGTTGGTGACCTAGTCTGAGTATGACTACAAGATGGGATTTGAAGTTCGTCGCAGGTGACGTATGAACCCTAAAGGGCGTGGTTGGCGTCAAGGTGATAGTATAGGTCGAGGAGTATGAATCGTCTAAAATTGGGACGTGGATGTAATGCGTCGGAGTATGACTTTGATATCGTCTTCGGTGCATTTTGTGGTGTCCGGGAGTATGACCTAATGTGCCCGGTGTGGGAAGAGGCATGGAGTGGCTTACTTTGATGGCGGTGCTTTGCGTTGCGTTGAGGTGGGCGTAAGGTTCGGACTTACGTCGGCTGCATCTGGTGCTTGAGGCTTTGCCGTCGGTTGAAGTGGGCGAGATGATGGCCAGGATGATTGCTTCACCATTTGGCGTTTTGGGAGCGGGCGTCCCGTGCCTTGGGACTTGTACTCGGGAGTATGTGTTGGCTCCTAGTTCGAGCGCAAGTTGCTTGTTTGAGTATGTAGTGGGCAAGGATGATGAGTTGGGTCTTTGAGGATATGCGGTCTTACGCTGGCTTCACCTCCCTCAGCTTGACCTAAGTTGGGGGAGGAGCTCGGGCTTACTTTGATGGCCAGGTGCTTGCGTGGCCGTTGAGGTGGGCGAAGTTCGGGCTTACACCTGCGGCTAGGTGCGTTAACGTGCACGATTGAAGTGGGCGAAGCGATGATTCGGGCTTACATCATTGCCTATAGGTGCTTAGATGCTTTGGGAGATGCGTGACCACAGTAGGGGCCACCACCACATTGGGAAGATGACTTCGGACTCTTGAGACGGTGGTTGAGTTGTCGTTGAGCGTTTGGAGCGTCTTGTGCCTTGATATTCGAGTGGGCAAGGAGGTGTTGGCTCCTTCTTGAGGATATGCTTCTTGAATTGACCGAGGCGGTGATGGTTGATTACCGTTGGGTGGGCGAGAAGGGCCGGTCTTACGTTGATGGCCGGTGGATTGTTGCCGTTGAAGTGGGCGAGACCGGTGCTGCACCTATCGGCAGCGGCGTGCTTGAATTGGGTGCGGGGTTCAGGGACCATTAGCAGCGGCCTTGGATTTGCGTTGAAGATAAGGACCGGTCTTACGGGCGGTCGGTGGTTGAGTTGCCGTTGAAGGCGAGTTTGGAGCGCAGTAGAAAGTCATTGTGAGCCACCGAGACCAGGAGTCTTCTGTGGGAGGTGTTGGCTCCTCGGATGCCAAGAGAATTACCCGTTAAGTGAGCGGGACCGGTGCATTTACGGTTCCCAGTTGTTTGACAGGCGTTGAAAGGGACCGGACCATTACGCACTTCGCCTGGATTTCTTTGATTTGCGAAAGCATTATGAGAGTGGGCGGGAAGAGGCTCGCTCTGTGGTCCAGTGACCATGTTTTACGGTTGCTGACGGGCTTAATTCCGAGGCTCGGTTTCCATTTGATTTGCGACGCGGAGGCGTGGAGAATTAATCTTAGCTTGAAGAGCTATGATGGCGGGGGGATCTCAGTCGTCGTGGCTTGCCGGTCGGGAAGTGGTTGAGCGAGCGAATGGAGCTTGAAGGTGGGAGTTTCGTTCGTTCGACCCGCTTGACGGCCGGATGTTTTGTATGGAGCTCCGGAGGTGCACGTCACGGTCTTACGTTCGATGGCGTCGGGGAGGTAGAAATCTATTCCAGTTTTGATTTCTAGGGACTCGAATTTTGAATGCTAAAACTAGAATTTAGTTTTTCGCATTTTTTGAATTGTGATTTTCATGCCTTTTTTGTGAAATTCTTGATGAATTGTTGAAAATGGACATGTAAAATTGTGGGTATATGTATTTTGTGCAGAAAATGTGTAGATTAGCTCTTATTTGTAAAAATAAAGAAGTGCCTATCTAGTGAATTGCATGCTTTGACAGTGTTTTGTACCTGTACTATTTATGTATGTACATTGAGAAAAGTTTGTCGTGTAGTGACAAATTTTGTGAAAAAATGACATGTGCCGTGCTTTTGTGACGGGTTATATGTGAAAGTGTGTGCGTGTAGGGACGGACTTTCTTTTTGAAGATGTGCTTATATAGTGTGTGCGGGTCGTAGGTGACGGACTGCGTGGGGAAAGATATGTGCAGTATTGCGCGTGTTTTGTGACGGGTTTATGCGATGTGAAGATTATGTGCAAATTATGCTGTATAATTATACGGTTTATGTGCAATATGTGCGTGCATTATATGTGGCAGTTTGTGAGTAGAAACATGTGTAATGGCAAGAATTATGTGCGAGTTGTGTGCGTGTTTTGTGACGGGCTTATATGCGCTTTATGTGCTGAAATTACGAGGTCTTTGTGATTGTGTACCTTTACTTTGTGTTTACTATGAGGATCTAGGGTCTTATCGGCATTTGGGAAAGGCGAGAAGACTTCGAAGGGATCGCTTGAGTGTTGTTGAGTTGTGGTCTGGAGGCGGATGCACATTTACTGTCTTGGGAGTGGCGGTAGGCGCAGGAGTCCCCGGAGCCCAGTAGGTTTATGTACGCCTAGGTGTGTTTGTGGAGAGAACACAGGTATGGAGTGATCGATTTCGACGAGGAAGAACAAGAGCGATCTTCGATGGGACTTTACGAGTGCGGTGGGATACACGCCCCCTTCCCTTTGGTTTGGGCGAGGTGGCCACGGTGTAGCGCGGCGATTTTCTTTGCAGGGATTCTCAACGGGCTTTCCTTGAGATGGCTTGTGGTGGAGGATATGATCTCAGATGTTGTGTTAGCCAGAGGCTCAGCCCTTGACGGCTTTCGAGCCTCGTCCTCGCAGGAATGCAGGGTTTATCTGTTTGGTGCGACGATGTGGAGGCTGAAAGATCGCGGCGGCTTGATATCGGGGCACATCCAGTTGCAGCGGTCTGCCGCAGGCCGGTGACGACGGAGTGTTGGCGCGCTCCGCTTCTTGTGGTATGCGCTCTCAGGGAACTGTTAGTTTCTCGAACCGTACGGACTTCACGCTCCTTTTGCTACGTTGGAGAGCTTGGTGATCGAGATAGGAGGGTGTTTGCGGCATCGCCTTGGGGCGAGCGAGGCTTGTGAAACTCATAGCTTTTCATTGGATCCCGGTTTAGCTAAATTGCTTGAGTTCTTAGCTGCTTTTGACTGCTTTCTGGAGGTATGAGTTTCACTAGCATTTGTTCTTTTTGATTTAGCAACTTGTGGTTTCTAGTTGTCTTTTTTTTTTTTTTGCTTTGATGAGCCTCTTCTTTGGTTTTGTCGCAGGTATGGTTACGAGGTCTTTCCGGTGCTTCTAGTGGGATAGGGATCACAGAGTCATTCTTTGCGTGCCACTGTTATGCTTTGGAATGCAGGCTGTCTGGCGAGGAAGAGGAGGACCCGACGTAGGAAAGCTCACCATCGGTCTTCGCCTACGGGGATGTGCGGGGAGCGTTGGAGAGCTTAAAGATAGCCGTGAGGGTTCGTCTTGTTCACAAGTGGGCTCGGTATGAGGGTGATGAGTTTGAGGGCCTCAGAGGTGACATGTGGATGCGCGGCGGAAGATCTGCGGGGCTTGACTTGTGATGTCATGTCACACGGGGAGCGACGGGTCTTCGCGCGGCAGCATGGCCCCGGTGTGCTTCCCGGTGGCTCCGGGGGACCCTCACTTCTGGGATGCTTGATTCACCGAGGACATGGGCGTGCTCACTTCCGAGAGTACCTTAGCGGTGTCGCGCCTTAGAAGGAATTCGGTATTTAGACTGAGAAGGAGTACTGAGACGCCTTGTGACGGAGGAAGGCGAGAGCGCCCGCGAGGAGTTCTTGGCGAGCAGAGATGAGGGCTGAGTAGCCCGCGAGCTCCCAGAGAGTTTCACGATCACTCTGCAGGGTACCGAGATTTCACGCGTGTTTCGTCCGCGGACGGATCGAGGAGGAGGGTATGTATGCCGTTCGGAGCTTAGAACTCACTGTAGCTTTAGCATACAGGTGGACCCCGTCGATCGGTGAGTGTGCTTGTGACTCTTTTCCATCTTGGCATCTTTTACTGTATTATTTCTCTTTTGTTGTTGAGTATAAGCTGCATTCTTGATAGCTTTGAGGTGCCATTCCTTAGGTTTGCTTGTTGGTCTGCGAGTCCGGGGAGAGCATACGATATGTTGACTCGCAGTTCTCAGTAGCGATGCGCTCGTTTGCGAAGAAGATGGCTTCGAAGGCCTCACTGCCGGTCTTCGACGTCGTGTAAGGCGTACGAGCACTATGCCTTCGAGGGGCATTACGTGCAGCCAGACGTTCCTCACGCCCGAGCCGAGCCGGGCCGCGACGGGGAGGGACCGCCCCGAAGGGCGGCGTAAACGTGGATGCGGGACATCTTCCGGGAGGCTGCACGGGGCCTTCCCAGAGGGAGCAACCACTTTTCAGCCATTCAGTTTCATGCCTCACGCTGGCGCACGGGGTGAGGAGTTCCTCGAGCACTTCTTTGCCTTTCATCCCTTTTAGTTCCAAGGATTTGATCATACAGTACTTTTCGTTGGGAGCCTCGTGGAATTGCTCGGTGTTCGGCAGCGAGGGAGGATGTGACGGGGCGAGTTCGGCTGGGATGCCAGACTTTTCTTTGGAGGATGCCTGGCGAGTATGATGATCTTGAAAGTACCGATTAGTATTCATCTTTGCTTTCCCTCTTTTCGTATCCACATCCCTCTTCTTTTTTTTTTGATTAGCAACTTGAGACATTTATTGGTACACGTAATAAAACACGTGTATTTGCCGTAGCAAACGCACATTTTATTTTAAGATGTAATGTGCCCACTTTTTTTTTGTGATTCAGGGGAATCGGTTGTCACAAGAAATTGTTGCTATTATTATTTTTTATTTTTGGTATGCATGCCACGTGAGGTGAGTGTGTTTGTGGGTAGTGTTTGTTTGCAGGAAATGGCTTTGGCCGAGTGTTTGGGCGGTTTGGAGCAAGGTTTCTTGAGGCATGACAGATTGGCTTTTGTGCTTGTTTTCTTTGAGGAAATGGAGTTGTTGTTTGTCAAGGATTGGTCGTACGAGGACATGCCCAGCATGCAAGAAGAGTCGTACGGCACCAACCTTGCTTCGCGGGGAAGGACATAAATGCCTTTCCGAGTGCGATGACGGGGAAGTTCTTCCTCATTTCCCCATTGCGGCCATTTTGAGACTTTCTTCCCCATTTTCTACGGAGCACTCCATTTTTGCCATGGATTGCTTAGCCGGTACGAAGTCCTAGAATTTTTGGAGACCTCTTCGCGGGAGAGGCAAGCACACTTCATGAGCCGGGATTGAAACGGTGGATGCGGCGCCGTATGAGGCATCGGGGGATCGGACCTTCGTGAGGGTAAGGTTTCGTCTTTGCGCGGTTTAGTCTTTTAAGGAGTTGGTTCTGATTGAGGATTTGTTGCGGGTTTGCACGCAGGAAGTTAAATGTTAGGAGGCATGTGTACATTTGTCTTCGGTCCTCACACCTGATGTTAAATGGTGCCCGCTTTTGAGGATTTTCGAGCTTTGATTGGAGGCCTAGGAGAGATGGATGGCCATCACCGCTTTCCCTTTTGATTGGTAGGCGAATGACCTTTGGCTTGTGAGCGTGAAGCTTGCAGGACTTTCTTCGTACTTCCAAGTTTGGAATAAGTGCCGAGGCATGATCCTTGTATTGGTCGGGTCATATCGACATTATCGAGGCTAGGAAGCTTGGACCCCCTGGTTGTGGGCGATGATGAGTGATGTCTCTTAGGACGCATTTGCCTTGTGCATGATGGCGGCAGCTTTTACGCAGTCGGTTCCGTCAGCATTTGTGATGGCGCTTTGCTAGATGTGGTAGGGACGCTGCGAGTGGAGAGTGGGATATTGTCCCGTTGGTCTATTGGGGAGATAGCTCCTCTGTGGGTATCAGCAGATGTGCAGCAGTGAGATCGTTGTATTATGATACGAGGGTATGGAAGCCAGCTTTGCTCACCTTGTGGCTGCGAGAGAGACTCCAGGAGCCATGCAGAGGCTGCTAAACGTCAGTTCAGCAGTGAAGTCATTTGCTTCAGCGACCTCTTGTGTATGGATATGGATCGATCCGCTGCAGGAGAATCCCGAGACTAGGCACAGCTTAGTGCATCGCTGAGATCCGTGGGGTTCCGCCTTTGGATCCAGAGGATTGAGACCGGGGAGGATCTCTTGCCGAGCGAGAAGGGTCTACGTTGTCGAAGTTCCAGGTTTGTCTTGGCCCGTCTCCTTCCTGTATTCCGTCGCTTTGTTTCCGGCGGTTTGGGATGAAGCGGGGAGCCTTTGTTGAAATTTGGCAGATGAGCCTCTCTGCAGGCTCGTTTCCTGCTTTGTATGGCGACTCCGGGTGCCTTCTTGTATTAATACGAGGTATGGAAGTATTCCGGCTTTCCCTCTGTGGTACTCCTTAGACGTCGGGAGAGGCGTTGTATTGACGGCTCCCGGTATGCGGCTTTGGTATGGACGGCATGTTGGGTGAGTCTCAAGTGGTCTTGGAGGAACGAGGACGTGCGCTTAGCGATTACAGGGTTCCAGTTTGCCGTAGTAGCTGTTGCCTTAGGAGTGCCGAAGCACAGGTCGACCCTTTGGATGTGACGGGAGACGCGCTTTGTTTGACTACGAAGACTGGCGCCCAGGCGACGGCCAGGAGAGGTCCTCTTTTTACGGGAGACTTCGCGGGGAGGAGATCCGAGCCGAAGAAGCACGGGGGCGAATGAAGCCACGAGAGCCTCTTGGATTATTTAGCTCTCTGGGGAGGACCCCAGGATCTCGGAGCGACAGAGACGCGAGAGTTGGTTCGCGTGGAGCGAAATGAAGACTTCCTTCGGGGACGAGGGAAGAAAGGAAAGAATGGCGAGGGGCATGGCGCAGAGATATGCGAATGACCTTCCTAGGGTATCCCAGTTCATTGCATTGCAAACACATTATTTGTTAAATGTATTAAGTCATTTGTCTTTTAGCATGTTGTGAACTTGAGAGTAGACCGTGCTTGAACTCATCAAGAAATGTTGTAACCGTTAGTGATTTGTGATTTACTTTTAAAGCTTTGTCGAGACGCAAGATCTTTTGTTTGCCTTTGCTTCTGTTGTGCACTTTGTCGGCGTCCATCTTTGGACTTTTCTGTTGCATCCGCGACTGAATACGATGCAGTCCTGACGGCACTCCCCTTTGCTGAGGCCTTGTGCTTGGCTGAGAGGTTGAATGCTCCCTTGACAAGTCGTTCTGACGGTCTTTTTTCGTAGCTTCCTTGCCTCTTATTGGCGTCGGGCTCTTGACCTCAATTTCGCAGCTTCTGCTTGAGCTTCTTTTGTTTTTTTTTTTGTGTGAGCCCTTGCTCGAGCTCTCTTTCTTTTGTTTTTTTTTTTTTGTGAGCCCTTGCTCGAGCTCTTTTTTTTTTTTTTTGAAGCGCGTGAAGGCAAAGACAAGCCCCTGGCTTGGAAGCAGACGTGAGTTGGTCGTTTGATGCTGAGTGACCCTCGGATGTCCTTTGATGTTGCCGCCGTCGTTTGACTTGGTCAAGGTGACTGCTGGGGCATGTTTCTTGAAAAGTGCGTAGCTTGATGGAGGTCTTGATTGACATTCAAACTTTTGACTTTTTTGTGTATTTTTAGACCGGACCAATTAAGGTTGCCTACGTTCCCCCGGACTAGAGGGCTCAGGTCTGCGTAGTTCGACACTACATGGAGTGCCAAGAGATGCACAGTTGTTCTTCTTCAGGCGAAGTATCTGCGAAGTTTGCTTCCGTTGACTGGATTCATGAAGGGATTGCCGTCTAGGTCTGTTAGCTTCATGGCGCCTCCGGAGAAGATCTTTTGAACCACGAAAGGGCCGATCCATGTGGGTTCCCATTTTCCCAGTGGGTTGGTTCGAGTGGGAGGCTTTTCTTTGAGTACAAGGTCACCTTCCCTGATGTCTCGGGATTTGACTTTCTTGTCGAAAGCTCTAGCCATCCTGCTTTGATAGGCTCGGACGTGTTCCATGGCCTTTAGTCGTCGCTCATCTAGCAGAGCCAATTCGTCATGTCGGCTTCGGAGCCATTCGACTTCGTTGATGTCATTTTCCAGCAGCACTCGGAGTGAGGGAATTTCTAGCTCGATGGGAAGGACTGCTTCCATCCCGTATGTCAGGGCAAATGGGGTTTCTCCCGTGGCTGTTCTGACTGATGTGCGGTAGCCCCAAAGTGCAAGGTGCAGCTTCTCGGGCCAATCTCGTCCTCGGGTGGTCATTTTTCGGATGATCCGTTCGAGGGTTTTGTTTGCTGCTTCCACGGCGCCGTTTGTTTGTGGCCGGTAGGGAGAAGATTTGTGGCGTGTGATCTTGAATTCAGCCAGCAGTCTGTCGAATTCTCCTTCGAAGTGTGAGCCGTTGTCTGATATGACCTCATTTGGGATGCCGTATCGGCATATGATGTTTTCCTTGAGGAAATGTGCGACCTTCTTGGAGGTGAGTACCTTGTAGGACTTGGCTTCGACCCATTTGGTGAAGTAGTCGATGGCTACTAAGATGAACTCGTGACCGTTGCTGCCTGGCGGAGCGATTTTCCCGATGACGTCAATTCCCCAAGTGGCAAAGGGCCAAGGTGTAGTCATGCAGTAGAGATCGTGGGGCGGCAGATGATTGAGGTTGGAGAACCGTTGGCACTTGTCGCAGCTTCGGACAAAGTGGATGCAATCTGCCTCCATGGAGATCCAGTAGTAGCCCATCCTGAGAATGATTTGCATCAGGGCTCTGGCATTCATGTGGGGACCGCAAGCCCCATTGTGGACTTCGTTCATGAACTTGTTCGCTTCTTCTTGGCTGACGCAGCGTAGGAGTGGCCCATGGTAGCGTTTCTTGTATAACATGTCCCCGAGGATGACGAAGTGAGAGGCAAGGCGTTTTAGGGCCATGATGCTCTTGGTTTTGACCCCTTCTGTGTGTTGTCCTTCCTTGTTCATGAAGGTGGCTTCCCCTGTTCTTGAGGTATTGGAAGATCTGGCTTGTGCTGGAAATGGCGTCGGACTTGCGTCTCTTTGGCTCTTCAGCAATCTTGCAAATCGTTGTGATTAAAACCTTCTCGGCAGCTTGGGCCCGGTTTTTCTCTCGTTTGACAACATGCTTAAATGTTTGCTTGATGCATTTATTTAATTAATGTGTTTGCCTTTTGTATAGATGAATTTAACTGTTTTGATTAGTTAATGTCATCATTTGTTAAAGATGCAATGAAATGGTTTTTTAGGAAGGTCGGACCTTTTATTGAAAGCGTGAAGGCTGTACATTGTTGATCAAAGATTCACAATCGTCGGGCGTAAAGCCGTCAAAAGACACAAAAGATGTGAATACACAGACAACAAGACTCGAAGCTAGACTATAGGCGACGAGGGATTGGACCAGGCTTCATTACTCTCGGATGGCTGTAGCTCTAGAGGGAGTGGTGCTGGTTTAGGTGGCCAATCTTCCCTTGGCATGAGTCCCGGAAAGTAGCTTGCATGCGGTTCGATTTCAAACCAGATCGCGGAGGTTTTTGGCTGCTCCCCTGATGATGTCCCTCCATTAGTGTTGCCACCAGTCCTTGGGGGTTTTTGATGATAGAAGTCGCTGAGGGCTACTTCTAGGAGGGCGAAGCATTCGCTGATTCGGAGTGGATTCTTGCTGATGTTGATCACTTTCATAGAATCTGCTTCTTTATCTGGGATCTTTGCTTGGACGACGTTTACAATGTCTGATTCGAGCGGACATGCTATATCACCTTCCCTGATTAAGCCTTGGAGGAGGTTGCGCCATTGTTCGTCCAAGTCGGACACCGGAATGTTGAATTGAACTAAGCTGTGATGGCTGTCCCCGTAAGATCCGAGAGTGTCGGCCAGAGGGTTGTCTTGTACCGGAGGATCGGTGATGAGCCAGTTTGCAAGAGGGTTTTCGGCGAAGTAAGGGTCTACTCCTCGATCAATCTCCATTAGGGCATCCATCTCTTGATCCTCTCTCAAGCATTCTTCACAGTCGCATATATCAGAGTTGTCATCCTGACCCATGAGTTCTTCAATTTCCAGCTCGTCGCGGCTTAGAGCGTGGATGTAAGGATCCACTTCGTAGCGGGACAGGGTAGGAGAATCATCTGGGGAAGAGTATTCGGTCATGTCGGGACCTTCTTCTGGGTCATAGCTTGCTGGCCAAGCACTTGCCATTGCACTGCTTCCGCGGATCACTTCGATCGCTCCGTTGGCATTGATGAATTTCACGCATTGGTGAAGAGTAGATGATACTGCTTTCATCTGATGTATCCAAGGCCGTCCCAACAAAGCAGAGAAGGTGGGTTTGATTTCCACGACTTGGAACTCTACCGACTCCAGTTGTACGTCGAATTGGATCCTCAAGTTGATGACTCCTACGATTGATCGTGCAGTGGAGTCGTAGGCTCGGATTACCCGAGGTGAAGGCCTTATCAGAGAACGGTCGATGTGGAGTCGTTTCAGTGTGCTTAAAGCGATGATGTTGACTGCGGAGCCGTTATCAATCAAGACGTTCGGGAGGAAGAACCTCTCTATCTTTATGAGGATGAGGAGGGCTTCGTTGTGCCGATTCTCACATATTGGCAAGTCATCGTCTGTGAAGGCTAAACCGCTTCCCGTGCTACCGTTGGACTCAGTCTCGTCTGGGGAACGTTCGATCCAACCATTTGTATGCCTTGGCTGGGGCAAAGATCGTAGGGAGACAGTGGCCCTGGGGCGTTCTTGTCGGAATTCCCGGTCACGAGACCTTTTGACTCTTGTTTCACGCTCCCAGTCATGGCGAGACAAAGATGCCGACGGTCTCGGAAATTGCAGGAGTCTCGCTCTCGCTTGGGGTTTCGTCAATGGCTATTGAGTTTACCCTGTCGGGGGGAATGGATTTCCAATGGTATTGGGACCACGGGGCGTTCCAATTTTCCCCTCCTCAATGAGCCCCCGAATCACCCGCTTGAGTACGAAGCTAAATTGTCGGTGGTGTGGCCGGGTAGTTATGGAAGGCGCAAAGGCTTGCTCATATCCATGTTGGGTTTGAGGGTCTTCGGTTGGAAATTCTCGAGTGGTTTGAGAAGATTTCGCTTCACCAAAGCTTCAAATACTTGACCCAAGGGCATTTCCAGGTTATCAAAATGCCGGAACCGTGGGAAGCGAGGGGGTTGCTATTCTTCGGGGCCGCCCGATCGCGGTTTACTTGAGCTCCGTTCCGAATGTAGTGCACTGTTCCGGCTGCTTCCTTTCCTTTGGTTGGGGCAGGAGTTGAAGTTGCCAGGTTTGTTCGATAGCGGTAAGACGAGGCAGGGGTTGCTGTTGCCTTTTCAAGACTCGTAGTCTTTTCAAACTTTGTCCCGGCGTTGACCATGGCACGGAGATCCTGGATAGAAATGGTGGCCGATCAAGGTCCTCAAAGATGGTTTGAGGCAGAATGGAAGATGTCCATCCGCTTCTTCTTTGGAAAGTGGATCCATTATCTCGCTTAGCTTCCAGCCCATCTTTTGTAGAATTCGCCCACCGGTTCGTCATCCTTTTGTTCTGTGGCTTGTGTGTCATGGCGGTTTGTTTCCCATTCAAGATTGGCGCGGTACTTCTCCAGAAGATTTCACTATCCGATCCCACGTGGAGCGGTTTTCGCCTTCACATTGAGGAACCACCTTAGTGCCGTGGATTTGAGGGAATGCCGAAAATGATCTCGCCATCTCGTTGAGGGGTTGCCCCTTTGGCTCTCATACCCGTGACGTAGGTGTCGATGTGGGTTTTTGGGCATTCTGTTCCGTCAAACTTTTCCATTTCCGGCATCCTGAACTTTGGAGGGAGAGGGACCACTTTGTTCGGATCGGTAGGCAGGAGGGAGTCCTTCCGAGAACTAGCTAGCTTGCCTTGCATGTCTTTCATTTGTTCGATCAACCAAGCCATGTGAGGGTCACTGTCTGAGGTGGGTTACCGTTGTGGACGGAAATCGAAGATGGAGGTGGATTGGCCGATGGGATCGCCATTCGGGAGTCTTGGGGAGGTAGTCGAGTGTATACCAACCCATACCCCGGGGTGTTGAAGTTGAGGGCGTGATTGCCAGGTCCGCTAAGGGCCGTGTTTGGGGAACCTGGGAAACGATTCGCTAGCCCCACCGCGTACTAGCAGGTGTGGCAAACTTGAGATGTCGGGATATCCGCCGGGATGCCCGTCCCCGGTAAGAATGGGGACTTTTGATTGTGGTTGCGAGGCTCGTATAGAGGCAAAGGATTGAATCCCGGGGATACCGAGATGCATTGGGATCTCGCGGAGCAGTGCACGTATGTGTGCCGTTGGTACCGAGCTTGATGTGCAGAGCCGGGAAACCGACCGATCCGAGGCGGGCATGCTCTGAGCCGCTTGACCGACGCCCGAGGGGAGCTTGAGCGAGAGCCGCTTTGCGTTGGCCGGGATCTCGTAGCTTGGCGGAGGCGGGACCCGCCGATAGCTTTGAGAAACCGGGGAGCCGGTATGTCTTCGTCTTCTATGAGAACAAAGGTTCCATCGTTGGGGAACCGCAATCGTTCCTCGAAGACGCAAGGTGTCGACGATCCAGGCTTGTCGTTCTTCTTGGCGCTTCTTGATGGCTTCGAAGGCTCGCAGCACCTCCTCCATTGTCCGGAGATTCCTTAGTGGCGGGGTTCCGTTTCCTCACCGTTATCTCGTTGATCCCGTCATGGGGAGTATTGGACGGTGCGGACCGTTGAACCGGAAGGGCTATCGGACCTTGTGACCTCAATACCGAAAAGGCGGCTTCCAGGATTCTCAACCACTCTCGGTTCGCTGAGGGGGTGACGGGCAAGGTTTAGACACAGGAATGGCCTAACGGGATAAAAGGGGAAAGCTCACGTGGCATGCGGTTTCCGTTTCTTTTATTTTCGGATTTTTTTTTTTGTTGTTTTAATTTACTTAAAACATATTTTCTCGTAATCCTAGGTAGGTTGGAAAAGATTGCTCTTCTTTTTCGCAACTATGCTAGATCCCGGGTCACGTGGAGACCATCCGCGCGGCTATAAGCCCCTCGTTTTGCACCCGTATTTCGACATCCCGGTGGACAGCCTGTGCGAGGGTCCTATAGTGCAAGCGGTTTCCACCGGCCTAAAAGAAAAATCGAACCTAAGGACCGAGCCTGTCATGTTCGTTTTGATGCGTTAGCCATGTGAATAGTGAACCGAGCCGGCCACCGAGTCAAGATCAGTCAAGAGTTCGGCATGACCTTCTCTTACTTGCTTGCGCAAGGGATCCGTGACGTTAGGCGTTGGGCCGGGTCATATTGTCATGGCCGACGTATCAAAGGCGTGATGACATGGTGTCATGCGAGCATGGATGTATATCCGGGACGGAACATCGTTCGGGTGTAGCTTCGAAATCAAGATCAGTGTCAAGATTTTAGCATGACCTTTCATCGCTGCTTGCGCAAGGGATCTTGAGTTCCGAGCCTTGACTCGTAAAATGGCCGGCATGGTATATGTATCCAGCCGTATGACACGGACCGGGTAAAAACCAACCGAGTCCGGACAGAGTGTGACTCAAGACTCAAACGTGTGGTTGACGCTTGGCTAGGATGGGATGTTTGGAATGATCCCGCGCGCGCCAAGCAGGCCTAGGAAGACCAAACGGATCGCAACCGAGACCACTCCGGTTAAGGGTTGTAGTGTGCAGTGTATCCGAGGCAAGAATGCGCATAGTGTGTGCGGTGTAACCGAGGCAAGAAGTGTGAGTAGAGTGCGGTGTAACCGAGGCAAGAAGGCGCGTAGTGTGCGGTCTCTAAAATTCTTTTTCCGAGTAAAATAGAAATTTTTGAAGAATTTTAAATGTATGCACGTATGTATATTGATGCATTTTTTTTTTTGTATTTTTATTTTTTTTGTAAAATAAAAACGAAGCACGTGCACACACACACACAACAGCTTAAAGGAAGGGGTAAAATGAAAGTTTGACCTCATCATCGTTTTAAAAATCTTTTGTTTTGTTTAAAAGTTTTTAAAACAAATTTCCCCAAATGAGTCGCCAACCGAAATTACCCGGTATCCGGCTCGCGCGCGGAGCCCCGGCATCTCGCATTCGTCGCCGTTCGGGAAGTCGCCCGGATCCGAGAGGCAAGACAATCGCGCCCAGCATCCGGCTTATTCCGTTTAGCGTTGCGCTGGAGGTGTCTCGCCGTTTTGCTTTCGCATTTTGTAGAGTCGCCACGCCGTTTTTATTAAGCCCAAAACATTGAAAGGGCATCGCTTAAAGATAAATTTTAAACCTGTTTTTGTGTGATGAGATTTTGAGTTCGGAGGTCGATGACTCCTGGGAAGAGAATATTAGAATATTAGAGCTCACCCGAGTAGCCTCGTAAAACGAGTCTTTCTGATACCCCTAATATCCTTTAAAAAGTTGTGTGTGTGTGTGTGTGCTTTTAAAAATGCATGTCGTATCGGATGTCTACATTGTATTGAAATGTATTGAAATAGAATAGGAAGGAAGCCTTACCAATGTTGGTTCGTGTCTGTCTTCCGCAGGGAATAGTGTTTGAGGTCTGAGTAGCGCTCCTGGACGATCGGGATTGCTTCGGGAGGGACCTGTTGTCCGCGACAGAGTTTCTGCGCGTGAGTTGAGGTTGCTGGCGTTCGGGCGCAGGTTCGCGTGCGTGGGGATCGTCGGGATCACTCGGGCAGAGGTTCGGCGTGCGTGGGGGTGGCGTGGAGTCACTCGGGCAGAGTTCGGCGTGCGCGTTGTGGTGGCGTGGAGTCACTGTGCGAGTTTCGGCGTGGTTTGGGATCGTCGGCTTGACTCTGAAAGAGCCGGGACACCGTGGAAAGACTGTGCAAGGCCTCTGAGTACCACGAGGGGCCTCAGAGTACCTCGAGAGTGCCTCGGGGCAGCGCGGGAGCGTCTCGGGAGCGCTCGGAGAGGCTTCTGAGCACCTCGAGGGGGCTCAAGGCCTCGGAAGGATCCGAAGGGGCCGAGAATGCCTCGAAAGGTCTTAGAAGGGGAGCCAGAAGGCTTAGGGAGGAAGAGAGAAGTGGGAGGTGTGTCAAAATGAGGAGGGGGAGCCCTCTATTTATAGTAAAAATTTCGGAGCAAAGAGGTCCGTACGGACCTTCTTGGTTATCCGTAATTTTGGATTTCCTCGATTTGAGGGAATCTCGCAATGATGGAGAATATTCTGGAATGATGATGTCCCCCATGCAATAAGGTCCGTACTGACCATCTTGCATGCAAAGAGGTCCGTACGGACCAACTCGCAGTGGAAGTCATCATTTCTTCCGGATTTGAGGGAATATTGTGGACTTTAAGGGGATTTAGTAATCATTGAAACAAAGAGGTCCGTACGGACCTTAATTGCTTTTCTCGATTTCCTCGAAAATTCCCAAAAGGTCCTTTTGTCCCTTTTTATCCCGTAAAAGGCTCCTCCCTTGGTTTGGTTGGGGGTTTGAGAGGGTTTTGAGAGGGTTTTGAGTGAGAGAGGTCTCTGAGACTGCGTGGATGAGTCTACGGTGTTTCCCGTGTGTTTGAAAGGGAGTGATCCAGATTGGGGTACTTACAGTTCCAACTCCAGATTGTTGATCTTATGAATCCTCGATGAACGATCAATGAATCACGAACGAAAGATCTTGAATAGCGAAGATCCTCTATGTGTATCCACGCGATGAACGAACCCTAGAACAATTCTAGGTGGATTGCTAGATCCTTTGATTGAAACTCCTTTCAATCAATGAAGAATATGGAATTGAATGGTGTTTCGATTCTCAATTCACAATTGGAATCACTCTATTTTGTGTTTCTCTAAACCCAAAACGTGAGTATTACAGCTAGGGCAACCAGGGGTAAGTATTTATACGTTATAAAACTTTTCCTCGCGAAAACCCTAGTTTTAAGTCAATTCCGCGTCGCCCAGCGCCGACGGACGAGCCGTCCCCAGGGACGAGCGTCGTCCCCTGTGGGACGCAGTCGCCCCTCAGGACGAGTCGCCCCCTGTGGGACGACTGGCACCTAGCTTCTGAATCTGGCGTCCCCTTTAAGGGGAATAGTTGGTTTCTGGCCTGGGGACGAGTCGTCCCCTAAGAACAAAAACTCCATATTCTTCATTTTTGACAATTCGTTCGATGCGTGTGACCCCATAGGACTATATTATGTTGGCAATGAGTTCGATCACATCGATCCTCATAAGACATGAGCGGACTCTAGCAAGCCATCATGCCTACCCAAATAATATAATATCAAGTTCGATTTTCCTACATAGAACATATCACAATCCCATTGTCACACGATGTTATATTGAACATGAGTCATGGTCCACGTCAACTCATATTGTTCAATGCTTTCTCGTTACTAAGTAAATTGATCAATCGAATGTAATTAATCACATTAATTCATTCGGACATGGCCATGTACATCATCAATCTTACTTACAAGTGGCCAAGCAAACATCTCTCTTTACGAGGGACAAATTTCCATCTTGACTTATCATTCTTCCCAACAAGAATCCTATCATGCCAATAATATCCCTTATTGTTATCCGGTTAAAGACAACGTTAAACTATATCAAACACAATATTCATCGAGTGGAAGACGATGATAATCTCAGGTCAAAGGATATCAATGATATGACTATATGAGATTTAATTATGACATTTGACCATGACATAAATCTCATAATGGGTCAAGTCCAGTACCTTGTTCTCCAACAAGTACCCATGAATTTATTGTGCATCCCTATGCATATAATCATCACATGATTATCCATTAAACTTCATACTAGTGCTTCATAAGTACTAGGGACACGATTATTACAATAAACATGCAAACATATATAATAATCAAAGTAATAATCTCATATACAAATGAATAATGACATTACTAATAAGTCTATCTCTATAGGCCTAGGGCACTAACACCTACAATTCCCTCTACTCAAGTGTGCGAAACTGATTCTGAAACTTCTGTCACCGAGACAGAGGTAACTTTGAGTGACTTAGAAACTTATTCCACCGAGGGAGAAGAGCTTGAATTTGATATGGCTTTGCAAGCCCCTACCATGGATGCCTTTTCTAGGCCTCGGGTTGACACGTCCGTGTCATGCATTGTGTTGACTGATGCAACAAAAAGTTATGAGGTAAAAGGCCATCTGTTTAACATGATCCCTCAGTTTCATGGCCTCCCCTCTGAGGATTCTTTGAATTTCTTGAGGGAATATATGATGATTGTGTCGAGTTTTCCGTTGAGAGAAGGTGTGACTGATGAGCATCTAAGACTAAAATGTTTTCCCTTTGCTTTGAGAGATATTGCTAAGATGTGGCTTATGTTGCTCCCGCCTAGGAGCATTAATACTTGGGATGAATTACATGATATATTTTTGAGAAAATACTTCCCACATGCTACGTTAGCCACTTATAGACAGAAAATTATAGGGTTCACACATGACTCTTTTGAGGCATTTCATGAAGCATGGGACAGATTTAAGATGTTGTTGGTGCAGTGTCCCCACCATAATTTTTCTTTACCATTATTGCATCAGACTTTTTATGGGGGGTTGACACAAGCCGATCAGGCTATGGTTGACAACGCAGCCGGAGGCTCTTTAGGAGCCAAAACTACAGATGAGACCCAAGCCCTGTTTGAGAGACTAGCATCCAATTCTCAGCAGAAGGGGTCAAGGGGTAAAACAAATAGTGTGAATGGAATAGGGATGAATGATGAGATTTCAAAACAAATTGCACTTCTTAATCAAAAATTTGATAAGTTGGTCATGAGTAGTACTTCCAATTCTGCATCCAATGTGTCATCTGTTGGTAATGTAATGCATGATAGTTGTGTAACTTGTGGTTCTAACACTCATTCCTATGAAGTTTGCCCCACCACTAGTCCCCATTTATATGATCATGAGCAGGTGCAAGGGATGCAGTCATATATGCAAAGGTTCTCACCAAGCAACAATCAGTACGGGAATGCATACAATCTAGGAGGGCAAGCAGGGCCGAGACATCCCAACTTGTCATGGGGTAGAAATCAACCGAATAAAACTCTCCACCCCCAACCACCTCAGGGGCCCTTTGAGAGGAACAGAGAGCCTTGGGAAGAGCCCATGATGTAGTTAAAGATGGAGCAACAACAGTACAAGATGGAACAACAACAAGCCTTCAGAAATCATGAGGCTGTCATGCAGAAGTTACAGACCCAAATTGGACAGTTGGTGGAAGCGGTACAAGGCCAAAGACAAGAAAATTTTCAAAATCCACCAGAGCAAGCCAAGTCTATTGTGACTATTTGGGATGAAAGCGATGAGATTGAGGAGGTATTTTTCTCTTCTCTCTGTGATGTTGATAGTGATAATTATGCTTGTGAGGAAGAGAGAAGTTTGGGGGTAATTCATGATGTCTTTTCTGCGAGTAATCGTGAATCCACTTGTCTTGATGCTGAAAAAACCATACCCTCTGGTGGTGTGGATGTGTTGAATAAAGAAAAAGAAAGAAAAGACCCCGGATGTTTTACTATTCCGATTACGTTAGGGGGTCAAAATTTTAATGGTTTAATGGATCTAGGAGCTAGTGTCAACGTAATGCCGTACCATATTTTCAGGAATTTGGGATTACAAAATTTGCAACCTCCTACAAGGAATTTGCAATTGGCTGATCAGTCGGTTAAACGACCATTAGGAGTTGTAGAGGGTGTGTTGGTTAAAGTAGATAAATTTGTAATTCCAGTTGAGTTTATGGTGGTAAGTATGAAAAATCATGAGGGTGATGAATTTAGGGCTCCCATATTACTTGGGAGACCTTTTCTGTTTGACACTAAATCGGTGATAGATGTGCCACAAGGTAATATTGCATTGACTGTGATGGGGGAGGAGATTAGGTTCTCCATGTTTGAAAATTGTAAAGAACCTCCACCTAAGAAGGAATTTGTAGGGTACATTATGGATTTTGCGATTAAGAATTATTGTGTGGATGACGGTGAGAAAATTAGGGATAATGTGGACGTTTGTCACATGGCTAGCAACATTAAGGCCGATCAACACTCGAGGAGTGACAAACCATATCACCCCCAAAAGGAGTTGAGGTCATCACACAACCTTCTTGTCCCCTTAAAATCACAGGTGCCTAGAAAGGAGAGTTATTTGCTTGATTTATCTGAGACTATTTTTGCTAATATTTTTGTTCAAGATAACCTCTTTGATCTTGTTGAGGAAGATGTTTCGCAGGTGAAGGAACAAACTAAGTTTGGGGGCAAGAGCCCCAACAAAAAGAAAAGAAAAAGGGTGAAGCATAAAGCACCCAAAGTTCCGTGGGCTCCACCTGAATTAATTAAGAAAGGGACCTACGTATGGAAGGAAGTGGGCGTTTGTGCCCGAGAAAATCAAAGGTGGTCAAAGGGCCGAAAAGCAAAGGCCAAATCCATTGAGGCCAATCTCAACCCCAAGTAAGTGGGGCAACGGTCGGGCTAACGACCTTAACCAAATGCGCTAATTGGGAGGCAACCCAAGTAGGTATGTTTTATTGCTTTATTTATTTGCTTTGTTGTGTCATATCGTCCTTTGAACCCGAGACATGTTTTTGTTCTCTTTGTTATGAGGACATAGCATGTTTTGAGTTTGGGGGTAGATATCTCTCCGAGTTTGTGGGTTTATAGGGGAGTGTATATAGTGTCACCCTCCAAAAAAATAGAAAAAATTAAAAATTTTGTTCTCATTATATGTTTGGAAGTTGGCCAACGTCCGTGATGATTTGAGAGAGTTTTTGATTGAGTTTTGCTAGTTTGTGCCAATTTGAGTATGTTAATTAGAATTGCATTAATACATGTAAAACACAATTGCATCACCATTCACTTCCATCATTTTTCTTGATCATTGTTATCAATTTAGGAGACCTTTATAGGATCACTTTGACATTCTCGGGGTCCCTAGAACATGTTTGCATGACTGTCAATAACACATCAATTAGGCTATTCGGGAAGTGATATGTGGTTATTTTCTTTGAATCATATTTGTGAGCCTTTAACTTTCTCGTCACTTATATAAAATTTTCTGCTAGAACCCCTTTTGAGTTTGAAAAAAAGAATGTAATCTCTCAAAAAGTGGGAGGTTATCTTAGACCACCATTCGCCTTCATTTGTACCCTCATTGTCCTACCCTTTTAACTTATACATTATTTTCCCACCTTTTCAAGAAAGTGAAACTAGGGAATGAATTGGGAATTGTGGGTGAAGTTTGAAAAATCAAAGGGTTGAGTGAAAAGTGGTCATGAAAAGAAAGAAAAGGGTTATGAATTGTTATGTATCAAAAAGTGGGGCTTGAGTAAAAGTATTGAATGCACATTCTTCATGATATATTTGTGCAAAAAAAAAAATGCCTTGCCCTCTCTAATGTTGAAGTGGAAAGTGATCAAAAAGAAAGAAAGGTGATAAATCTCAAGTTTGAAAGTATACAAAATTATAAGTTTGGGGGTTAAATTATGGATTGGCTTGGAGCGGAGTGATAAATTTTAAAATGAGGATGTATGATGAAGACTTTCTAGTTTCATTTGCTTGACTTCGTATGTCCTTACCTTCTTTTGTAACCGTGAACCTTGCCCGCGTTTATCGCGATACATTACAAATCGTAAAGCCATATCTGATCCCTAAAGAGTAGCCGGGTTGACAGTTTTGTTTAAATATGCATATGAGTGTCCCTTGTGCAGAAATTTCATCTTAGTATCATTGATTTAGAGCATGTGGTTAGTGACCTTATAAAATATCTTACTTTGGTGACAATGATCTCCCATATTTCATTCATCATTCAGGTCGAGGTGAAAAATTGTGGGTTAGATGCATTAATGTGATTGTAATTTCATATTCTTATTGGCACTTGTTTAGCATATTTAAGTGAGAACCTGAGACTTGCGTGACCGGCAACCTTGTATATATTGAGAACATATCAAAAATATTTTCTGTTGATTGTTTTTATTTGTTAGGGTAGTTTTGTTTTTGTTTAGTTTTGTTTTACTCGAGGACGAGCAAAAGGTAAGTTTGGGGGTATTTGATGGATGTGGTTTTATCCATCCAAAAGATATGTTTCTAAGCTTATTTTCTGCTCGAAACCTTGAGAATTTAATGTATTTTGTTAGTGTTTTGATAGTTCAGGGACTGAAGTGCAACAATGCTGAAAACGGAGGATTTGTACCCACTTTGGAAGTTCAAGGGCCAAGTTGTAAATTATTGGAAATTCAGGGACTAAACTGGAAATATGGAAATTTTGGAGGAAATTTGATTTATAAAAATTCGTGGGTTAAAGTTAAAAATAAAATCTCAAAGAGTGAAGTGCAAAAGAATTCATAATAGTGATCAAAGTGCGACGACAAAATTGCGAAACGAAACGAGTACTAAAGCATAATCATGGCAAGGATTCAAGGCTGTTGATTGCTGGAAGTGGCCGAGACATTGCATAGGCCAAGGAATGAGGTGGCCGGCCAATGTGGTGCAAGTAGGGCCAAGGAACAAAGTTTGATTTGAAATTGGCCAAGGCAATCAGAACGACTTGGGCCATTTATCACGATTCGTGCGCACGAGTCATGGGCTTGGAGTGGTTGTGGGCCGGATAACAGAGCTGTTTCACGTTTTTAAAACTTAGGGTTATGATATAAAAGGAGTAATTTGTTCTTTTAGGAGGATATGCCGTGCACTGTAGAAGGAGGAAAAGAAAAGAAATAATTACTTCCTCCGTCCCGTCCCGTTTCGATTCAGGTTTTATGTTTTTTATTTTATTTTTGTAATTTTTATTATGAGTAGCTAAATTCCTTTTCGCGGATTGGATGTAACAATTGTCGAATTCTTATGCTAATAATGTTTTAATTCTTCCACACTTTTCTTGTTCTTGTTCAATGAAATTTGCTTAATTTATTTTTAGACTTCAACATTATTGATTGATATTGTTGGTCTTTAAATTACTAGGGTTTAAATTACTACACTTGCGTGGGTAATTTTTACATTGGCCTAGATTTCATTGAATAGATCCAATTGAAGACCTTGCGGAAATCAAAAGGGTCTAAAATCATTAGTTCCTTGGTTTTTAAACGTATTACTTGGATGTATTGTAGACCTTGCGGAAAACATTACATCGAAGTAATAATAGGGTTGCAACCCGGCCATCTAACCGTCCCAACTCTTATTAAAGTGAACGATTTCTTGAACAAGATTAGTAATTATTTTTATAAATTAGCATAGAAAGGAGATAATTGTGAAACCCAATCCGTGAATCCTTGTCATTCTTGATTTCAATATCTGTTTTATTTTAATTAGTTTAATTTATTTATTATTTTAGTTTAATCAATCAAAAATCAAAACCCCCCTTGGTTACTTTACACTAATTAAATCAACTTGTTATTCATACAAGTCTCTGTGGTTCGCCCCTTGCTTGTGCATACTACTACAACGGTAGCTTGTACTCTTGCAAGGTATTTTTATTACACAGTGGATTTTTATCCATCAATTGGGTACCAAAAACTTTCGATCAGAAAGGAATTCAAACACACCATTCAGCTTCAAATCCTCAATATCTATATTCTTTTCCACCAAAAGTGGCTTCTTGCTATGAGTCAACCAAAATGCCATATTTTCTTCCCTATGAAATTCTAGGGTTAAATGGGGCTTAGAAAAGGCCTCATCATCATCATTATCACCATTCACAGTAAACTCATCACTAGGGGAATCAGAAAGTTGAGGGAGTGAGAATGTACCTCATGAGATGGTATAT
This sequence comes from Adenophora triphylla var. japonica, assembly GCA_022495995.1. Classification (NCBI taxonomy): domain Eukaryota; kingdom Viridiplantae; phylum Streptophyta; class Magnoliopsida; order Asterales; family Campanulaceae; genus Adenophora; species Adenophora triphylla. The sequence goes on along the minus strand of JAFEMH010000209.1, from coordinate 335,990 downwards.
TGGGCTGAACAGAGGCAGATGTTACCTGAGCTTGGGTAGCACTTTTACCAGCACCCTGTTTTCCTTTCTTTCTCAGTAGCTTCATACGAACAACACCAAGAGGCGCACCTTCATCCTCGAGCCATTTTTCAAGGTTGTCATCAGAGGGCTCCTTTTCTTCTCTATAGTCTTTATCAGAGACGTGAGCAGAAGAAAGACTAAGGTTGTCTTCTGAAACTTCGACGGGATCAGAGGAGGTATTCGACTTGCTTTTGGTGAAAATAGCCCTAAGAAGATTGGAGCTTCGTTTTGGTGGTCGTTGAGGAGGCATTTTAGCTTTCCTTTTCTTCTTCTTTTCAGGTGCAACTGGTATGGAGGGTTGTGGAGGAGATACGGCCGGAGATGGCGAAGCCAAGGGGAATGGAAAAGGCCGGGCAATGGCTAGGGCTAGGTTTGGAGATGTAATAGGGGAAACCCTAGGTGAAACCTCCATAGGCGAGGTAACCCTTGAGGTAACACGAGAGGTAGCACCCGGAGAGATTTCCATGGGCGTTGAACTCTTGGTAGGTGACGACATTGCAAGGATTTTGGAGAAGAAGAAAACGGTGAACAGTGAGGGTTTTAAACTGATTTGGGAGAAGAGAGAGAGTAAAGGCTAGAGAGAGAGAGAGAGGGAGATTAAAAATGGATAAAGAAAATATAAATGAGATGATTATCCAAATTAGGGGGTTAATCACAATTTTTTTTCAATGGTTCTCTAAATTGAACAAAACTCCCTATTTTCTAGCAAATAATACCCAAATAAAATACACAACTACCACCATTTATAATCCAAACAACCGGTTGTAACTTCATTTTTTTTAAGTAAATAAAAGAATAAATTCAAGTTAGGTAAATATCCTCTTAAAATTTGAATTTGACTAAGTCATCCAAATTTTTAGGAGTACAAGTTACCCACTTTGATTTATCAAGATAAAAAGAATTAGTTAAAAACTTTTTGAAATTCAAAAACTTTATAAATTTTGAATTTTCAAAAATTAACTAACTAAATTCAAAAATAAAGAATAAAAAATTAACGTGGCACATACAAATGTGTTACTAGCAATAATGGTAATACAAAAATTAGCATATGTATCAAAATAACCCTTTGAAAATTTTCTTCATTTTCAAGCCCTTGAGGCATAACAAGTCTTGTTTTCAAGCACTTTAGGCATAACAATGCTCATTTTCAAGCACTTGAGGCATAACAAGCCTCAATTTTAAGCACTTTAGACATACATGTCTTTAATTTTTTATTACTTCATAAACAAGAAAGCATCGTAGTAACGAGCTTCGTGTCCTGAGTTCTTTCGAAGTATAAAGACTATAGTGAATTGTACCTTTCAAGTAGGATACACTGTAGTAGCGAACTCCATGTTCCTAATACTTAGTACAAATTCACTAGAAATTATTCCCGTTTGGCAAGAGAACATCGTCGCAGCGAACGCCGTGCCCCAAGGGAATAATACAATGCTTTTTGCCTTTTATCAAAAGATTAGTGACTTTGTCACTTTTGAGATTGAAGGGTATTTTGACAAAACATGTTAACCTAAGTATTAACCTACTAGAACAAAAAGGTCAGCATGTGCCCCCATCGGGGTTAAATAAAAATAAAAGTATAAGTATATATATTTTTTTTCAGTATCACAGTGTTACCGAAAGTGTTAACCATACTTGGGGTAGCACCTGTGAACCAGAAATTTTTCTATAAAATACAAAGACCAAGAGAGCTTTTCAAGTCTAAAAATCTATCATAATCAAGGGCCTTAGTGAATATGTCAGCAAGTTGATGCTTTGTATCAATATGCTCTATATTTATCAAACCTTTATCAACTAAGTCCCTAAGGAAATGGTGACGGATATCTATATGTTTTGTGCGAGAATGTTGAACAGGGTTTTTGGAAATATTAATGGCACTAAGGTTGTCACAATACATGGTTAACATATTACTTTCTAGACCATAATCATCTAACATATGCTTTAACCAAATGAGTTGTGAACAACAACTCCCAGCTGCTACATATTCTGATTTAGCAGTTGAAAGAGAGACACAGTTTTGTTTACGACTATACCATGACACTAAATTATTTTCCAAGTAAAAACATCCCCCACACGTACTTTTTCTGTCATCCATATCCCCCGCCCAATCTTAGTCACTAAAGCCTACTAGATTGGTATTAGTATCTTTACTATACCACACACCTAAATCTCATGTTCCAGACACATATTTGATTATCTTTTTAACAGAATTAAGGTGAGATACTTTAGGATTGGCTTGCTAACGTGCACAAACACAGACGCTAAACATTAAATCAGGACGGCTAGAGGTAAGATATAGAAGGCTACCTATCATGGAATGGTAGAGTGTGGGATCAACATCTTCTCCTACTTGGTCTTTACCAAGTTTGAGAGTAGAACTCGTAGGAACTTTCAAACTTTTTGACCCCTCAAATCCGAACTTCTTCACCAAATTCCTTGCATACTTGCTTTGTGATATGAATATTCCATCACTTGTTTGTTTCACGTGCAAGCCTAAGAAGAAATTTAGCTCACCTATCATGCTCATTTCAAATGTTGAAGTCATAGCATCTATAAAATCTTTCAAACATGTTTGATTTGTAGACCCATAGACTATGTCATTAACATAGATCTGAGTAATAACAAGTTTTTTACAATGTCTAAGTACAAATAATGTTCTATCTGCCTCACCTCTAATAAATCCATATTTAAGAAGAAAGCTGGTTAAATGACCATACCATGCTCATGGAACTTGTTTTAACCCATAAAGAGCTTTATCAAGTCTATAAACATGGTGTGGTTGTGAAGGATCTTCGAAACCTTTTGGTTGTTCAACAAAGATCTCTTCATCCAAATAACCATTTAAAAAAAGCTGCTTTAACATCCATTTGATACAAAGTGATCTTAAGATAACAAGCAATGGCCAAGAGAAGTCTTATGGACTCAAGTCTAGCCACAGGAACGAAGGTTTCATCATAATCAATACCTTCTACCTGTGTATATCATTGGGCCACAAGACGAGCTTTATTTCTAACAATATTACCCTTCTCGTCTGTTTTATTTTTAAAAATCCATTTTGTCCCAATAATATTAGTATTAGGGGGACGTGGTACTAAAAACTAAACATTATTACGGGCAAATTGTTCAAGCTCCTCTTGCATGGCTTGAATCCAATAATTATCTTTTAAGGCCTCAACTACATTCTTAGGTTCTAGGGAAGAAACATAACACGAGTACTTTACCTTGGCATATGTGGTAGATATGCACACATATGTTACCATACTACGATAGTCAATAGGTTCCTTTTGCCTCGTCCTTACGCCTTCATTCACTTCTCCTATCACCTGTGAGGTAGGGTGATCTCGTCTAACACTAGCAGGTGGATCCCTTCTCATTTCCTCATGAGCAGCGTCAGTATTTACTCCTGTAAACACCCCATTCTAAACCAATAATTCATGATTACACTACTCTTTGTCTCTCTTTTGTGTTTTGATGAAAGCATATCTGTTTCGTCATGTTTCGTTAAGTTTCTAACTAACCTCGTTAGTTTTGGACCTAACTGACTAACGGAATAAACTGAAGAGGACAAAATAGTCAAATGACTAGTTATCTCGCGCGGAATAGCGTGTCTCGCGCGAGATAACCCCTTGACAGGATGTGCAGAATCACAATCCTTCTCCGTTTCAAACTCCTTTCTTGATAAAATCTTATCCCATCCGGTTCTCCAATCATATCTGAGTTCTAGAACCTTCCTAGGAGTGTTTTATCTCTCCACCTCTACCTCTTAAACCCCTATAAATACCTGATGACTTTCAGTATTTCAGAGGAACAGTTTTAGATTGAGAGGTCCCCGATCCATGATCGAAAACACACAACACACACATTTTGTTGGTTTCTCTCCCTGAAAGATTCCTATAAAATCACCCTAAAATCACTTAAAGTTTGTTTGTCAACCTTGTTGATCAACAAACATCAAAGCCCGCATCAAGGACCGAGGCGAAGCTCTGTCCGCATCAAGATCTGACTCTCATATTGTGTCGAAACTCTACCCGAATCGCTTCTCGATCGAGAAGACATCTTAGAACCACGTTCTAAATCAAATACTCCCTAAACGCTAGGTAAATTCCTATACTTTTAATCTCTCCTTCTCAATCTCTCTCTATTGACTTTTAGAGTGGTGTAATCCCATCAAAAGGATTAGCCTAGAGTCCCTTCAATCCATGGAGGTGATCTCGAAGCATATAATCCGACATTCCTAATCAAGAAATTGATTAGGATTTTCTTGTTCCTTTATTTAATTAGAGATTGAAAAGATTGATAATACTTGATTGGAAAGACCTATCTCCGAATTGGGTGGAATGGGTGCTCCTCGACCTTCCCATTCCATAACTTAACCCCCGAACCCTCAAATCTCTTTTAAATCAAAAAGGTTTTTCTTGTTGTTTTCCTAAATAAATAATAAGTGGCGACTCAAAGATGTTAAAAATTCACGCATCGCTACAGTGGCGACTCCGCTGGGGATAGATTAATTAAGAGGGTTAGACTTACGTTATAATTGGGTGTTATTAATCTTTTCAATTTTTTGTTTGAAATCTGATTTTTCTGAATTTTTTGGAATTTTTCTGCACTGTTTTCGTCAAGAAAAAATTACTGTACGAATGCTTGTCCAGCGCGGGACAAAGCAATCCGCGCGAGATTAGTATGTGGACAGAATCTCTGTTTGGCTTGGCGGCGCACTAAAAAAAAAACAAAGACCTTGGTTGTTTTGACTTCTCAAAAGTTAACCATATTAAAAAAAAAAAATCTTTCTTTTTTCTCCTGTTTGGCAGCTGATTACAAAACAAAAAGCAAAGGTTGTTGACTTTTCATGGTTGACCAAACACACAAAAAGAAAAAAGGACCTTCCAGTTGACTATTCTTAAAAATAAATTGACTGCATGAAAAAAAAAAACAAAACAAAACAGTTTTAGAAATTTTCAAAAAAAAAAAATCCAGAAAAGTCAAAATAAATTATTATTTCTATTTTGTTTGTTCTAACTTTATTTTGCAGGGTAGAGTAATTATTAATTATTTAAACTATATACCTGCGTGTGATTGGTTTTTTGATTAAAGACCGGTTCATAGAGGTCTCGGGAGTTGTAATTTTAATTTAATTAAATTATTTCTCTCTTTTTTATGTGAAACTACGACGGCCTGAGTCTTCCTAATTTGGAAAAAACGTAGGCAACCACTTGGTGCGGCCATTATTTGTTTTTCTTTTAAAAAAAATCTCTATTTTTCTCTATCACCTAGATTGACTATCACACACGCGCACTCATATTATATCTGTCATTGCACTATATACCCCGATAAACCCAGGACCCACACTAAGGACGGATGACGGTAACCACCTAGTCGCCGATCTCTTCGAAGTTGGATCATCCCACTACGCGTATTCAATCCACCTAGATTGTCATATCGCGGGGTACCTAGCCTTCCAGCCCTGCATCGCCACATATCATGTAGATTGTCTCTTTAAGAACACTCCGTGACCGGTCGGTTTTGACTCGATAATTTTTCTTGTCTTTGACCAAAATAAAGTTAATATAAAATTAACTATCGAAAAAGGATTCGGAAAAGTCCCTTCGGAAAAAGAAAAAGTCCCTTCGAAAATGTCCCTTCGGAATGACCCTTTCGGAAGTCCCTTTAAAGAAAAAAAAATCTTTCCGGTCAATTTTACGTGGCTTTATTTTACAAAGAATGGTCAATTAATTAGTCCCTAGGTTTGGTTCTAATTACGTATGCCTGCAAGATTTACCTAGGATGCTAGATAGAAAACGGATCTTTGTCCATCCGACCATGAATTTAGGAAATAAAAAGAAAAAAAAATCCATCTCTCCGAATGGTTGTCTCGTGCGAGACTTTATTTGTAGAATATGTGTCTGTGATTGATAATCGATGTGCGCTTCTTCCTTAAGTCAAAAACTCCGTCTCTTATAAAAATAAAACTTCAAAAAAATCACTCGTGAGGTAATTTTAACCGTCATCCTTTTCTCCATCTAGGATCATTTGGCGCTAATATTCTAAAAGGCATTTCGCTGGGATATCTCTAGTTCATCTCTAAGGTCGTCAAGCTCCCTTATCTCTCCAACGGTAACAACTGATAAGGAAACACATACTTTATGAACGGACCTTTTAGAGTCGAAAATTTTAAACTTTCCGACACGATGAATTTCGAAGCACTCAATAAGGAAATTGAGGATCAAAGGATTCGATATGAAGAAATGCTACAAGTCCGAGACGATGAAATGAAGGCCCAATTAGAACTTGAAAGGAGAATCCATGCCGGGAAAATGAAAGCCATGGTTGACGAACTCCGAGCCATGAAACTAAAATTTGCCGAATTAAGCTCAAAGAAGAAAGAGAATGAGACCTCTTCCGATGATGAAGTATCATACACTAAAAAGGCTAAAAGCCACCGCAAGCACAAGAAAAAGGTGTATGAGTCTAGCTCATCATCTTCCTCCTCTGACAATGAGAGTTATGCTTCCAAGAAAGAAAGCAAGGAGGAAAGCAAGAACGAACCCCTTACCATGGCAATGCTAGAAAAGAAACTTGCATCCCTCGATGTGAGCAAGGGAGCCTCGCTCTTTATTGACTATGACACCCTTCGTCAATCCATGTCAAAGCTTCCTAGAAAATACAAGACACCTGACATTGCAAAATTCAATGGTACTACTTGTCCAAAAATTCATTTGGAAACCTACTCTTGGGCTATGCTTCCTATGGGCGTTGATAACACAATCTTGGCCCAATGCTTTCCTCAAACTTTAGAAGGTGCTGCAAGGGATTGGTACATGTCTCTTCCTACGACTACAAGGCTTGATTGGTCGTCCGCATGTTTAGTCTTCCAAAGGCAGTTTGAAGACAACTCCACTTACCGCCCTACTAGGAGGGATCTTGAACAAACCAAGCAACATGCCAATGAGTCCTTTGCTGAATTCGCTAGAAGATGGAGACTCAAACTCACTGAAATTGTCGAAAGGCCTACTCTCAAAGAACAAATCCACATCTTCCTTCAATGCCTCCGTGATAAATTTCAAGAGAAGCTCACCGGCAATTACTTTCCTAGTTTCAATGAACTCCACGAGTCCGGAATTAGGATTGTACTTCCTCAAAAGTAAAAAGAGGGAAAGTAACTTCCGCTACAACAAACCCGCGACAAGTTAGGATGCTTCAGTCAACGCTATTGCATTCAACTGCCCCAACACCGGCAAATATTCTGCTGTTCCTCCTCCCGAAAAGAAAAAGAGGCACTACGACAAAATTGAAGGAATCACTCAAGAAGAACTCTTCGATGTGCTAGTCAAGAATGAAAAGATCAAACCAAGGGAAGGTGGTCCTCCGAAGGATATGGGTCCGAATCATGCTCATCACTTATTCTGCAAGTACCACAACTTCACCGGCCACGACACCAACACCTGCCATCACTTGAAGGACATCATCCAAGACCTCTTTGACAATGGAGAGTTAGAACGTCCCAACGTCATCACCAATCCTCTCCCTCGCACTCCATGAAGAAGATGAAGCTCCAAGAAGAAATCTGCACTTACCACTTTGGGGCTACCACTATCCTCTCCCTTTCTCCTTTGATAGAAGTAGATTAGGTTTATATTTTCAAGTATGAACTCGAAGAGTCGTTCTGTCATTCTAGTACTCCTCACCTTCTCTAGTTTGTGTCTTCTAAACTATCGAGTTTGTTTCAATTTATTCGATTAATCAAAGTAATTTTCTTTTCCTAAACACTTTCCCTAAGGTTGTTCTACCTCATGAATATCAGTTAATTCATACAAAATAATGGACCCTCCATTCCCTAAATCATCGCAAAATAAATAAATAGAGACTTTTAAGCGAGTTTAAGAAGAAAGTTATCCTTAGGAGGCTTAAGGGATAAACATTACCCCTACTAAAAGTCAAAGATCAACAAACGAAGAAAGCCAAAGGTGCTGCTGTCAACCTTCATTCCAAGGAGAGTGGGGCTATTCAATTCAAAGCTTTGAGAGTATAAAAAAAAAAAAAACCTCTCAAGCTTTCATCACCCCCACAACAAAGGTGAAAATTCAAATGCATGAAGGACTCTCCCACCAAGAAGAAGAGTCAAGTAGCACCAACAAAAGAAATGAAGATTACTCAACATCCTCTTACAACAAGTGAAGAAGACTTTCAGTATCAAGAAAAAATGTTTATCCTTAGGTCATACTAATGATTGGCTTCCTTCTCAAACTTATTTAGAAACTTCTAGATGATACACGGTCCATTAAAAGGTAGAATAACTTTTCTAGATCTTTGAGCCAAGAAGCGTTTCTCGTTGAGTCTAGGGGCTTCCTGTTAGCCACTCTCATACACACTCTTGAAATCCAAGCATCAAAACTGGGGCTTCCTCACCTTTCTTACTCCAGTCAATCTCTACTTCAACTCTTCAAAATAATCAAATTTGCAGTAGGAGCTTTCCTCTTTGCTTCTCCCTCTCATCATTAAAGAATACACTTCTCCAAAGAATCAATGCTTGGATCACCTTCCAAAGAATAGAGTTCATCTCTCCTCAACTGACTTGAGATCTCATCTCTCTCTCCTCAATAAGATTCTCTCCTCTGAGTTCTCTTCGAGTTCACATACTTTTAAAAAAAAAAGGCGCAAAAGAGATGCCCGCTAGATTGAAAACCCGAAAGGGCGGTCTAGGCAAAAACCAGGGTGCGCACTAACAAAAAAAAATCAAAGGTCAAAGGAAGAGTATTCTTCAACCTTCTTCACCGGACGTCATTCGATCCTCTTCAAATCAAACCAACAAGGAGAGTCTTCTTCGATCATCTTCAAATCAAGAGAGCAACTTCACAAGCCTGTTCACAAAACCATCTACCGCATTCAAGCAACTTGGGGCTTGAGACTACAAAGGGCCTTGGACATAAAGCCATTACGACAGTCGACAAATTTGTAGTCATTTTCCTCCTAGAGACGCGACTCAAGGGAGAAGTAAGAATGAAGATTCGCAACAGGCCTAGATGTGTTCACAAAAGGGTACTCATTGAAATTCAGCATCGCTGACTAGCAACAAATTCTGCAAAACCTGATTTGGTCCCAACTTGTCAAACACAAGTTCACTTATACAGTTCACCCATCTCAAACATAAATCCACACAAATGTCCCTACATATCCATATACCATATACTCATACATAAACTTACCATCAAAATGTCCGACCGGCCATTTACACGAACAGACGTGAGCACCACCACGTAAGTCCAGTTGAACAACTAAAATTTGAATAAATCTACTTGGAATCTTTATGTGCTGACAGGTACAAAAAGGTAAGAATCATTCGGGTCCATCCGAAGCCAGCATGCATATATCCTTGCATTACAGGGGCCAACAGAACCTCCATCTCAATCGACAACTTCAAGTCCGTGACCTCGGCAACCTCAAAAAAGTCTGTGACGGCAGCAAACTTCAAGTCCGTGATCTCGGCAACAACTTCAAAGTCTGTGACGGCAGCAACCTCAAGTCCGTGACCTCAGCAACATCATCAAAGTCTGTGATGGCAGGAAACTTCAAGTTCGTGACCTCGGCAACAACTTCAAAGTCTGTGACGGCAGCAACCTCAAGTCCGTAACCTAGGCAACATCATCAAAGTTTGTGATGGCAGCAAACTTCAAGTCCGTGATCTCGGCAACATCATCAAAGTCTGTGATGGCAGCAAACTTCAAGTCCGTGACCTTTGCGACATCAGCAAAGTCTGTGACGGCAGCAAACTTCAAGTCCGTAACCTCGGCAACGTCAACAAAATCTGCGACCGCAGCAAACTTCAAAGTCCGTGACCTCGGCAACGACATCAAAGTTCGTGACCTCGACAACAACAATGGCAACGTCAGTAACCTCGGACGGCGCACCTCAATAAATTCATCAAACCGGGTATCTTCAGAATTGGGTCAAGTCTTTGATTCCTCAGTATGATTTTACCTTTTAAAAAAAAAATATCCCTCTTCGATTTTCAAAATGATTTTCAAAATACCTAAAGTATCTTTTTTAGTGTTTTGGAGTCAAACTACGTTTGGTCTGATTCTCTCTTAGAGATACGTAGGCAGCCGTGCGGCACGACCATCCCAATGTTCAGAATGATGTCTTTTCTATCAACGACATGACTTCTTCCATAAGTCTTGTCGCCGAGGGGCTCTGTAAACACCCCATTATGAACCAATAATTCATGATTACACTACTCTTTGTCTCTCTTTTGTGTCTTGATGAAAGCATATCAGTTTCGTCATGTTTCGTTAAGTTTCTAACTAACCTCGTTAGTTTTGGACCTAACTGACTAACAGAATAAACTGAAGAGGACAAAATAGTCAAATGACTAGTTATCTCGCGCGGAATAGCGTGTCTCACGTGAGATAACCCCTTGACAGGATGTGCAGAATCACAATCCTTCTCTGTTTCAAACTCTTTTCTTGATAAAATCTTATCCCATCCGGTTCTCCAATCATATCTGAGTTCTGGAACCTTCCTAGGAGTGTTTTACCTCTCCACCTCTACCTCTTAAACCCCTATAAATACCTGATGACTTTCAGTATTTCAGAGGAACAGTTTTAGATTGAGAGATCCCCGATCCACGATCGAAAACACACAACACACACATTTTGTTGGTTTCTCTCCCTGAAAGATTCCTACAAAATCACCCTAAAATCACCTAAAGTTTGTTTTTCAACCTTGTTGATCAACAAACATCAAAGCCCGCATCAAGGACCGAGGCGAAGCTCTGTCCGCATCAAGATCTGACTCTCATATTGAGTCGAAACTCTGCCCGAATCGCTTCTCGATCGAGAAGACATCTTAGAACCACGTTCTAAATCAAATACTCCCTAAACGCTAGGTAAATTCCTATACTTTTAATCTCTCCTTCTCAATCTCTCTCTATTGACTTTTAGAGTGGTGTAATCCCATCAAAAGGATTAGCCTAGAGTCCCTTCAATCCATGGAGGTGATCTCGAAGCTTATAATCCAACATTCCTAATCAAGAAATTGATTAGGGTTTTCTTGTTCCTTTATTTAATTAGAGATTGAAAAGATTGATAATACTCGATTGGCAAGACCGATCTCCGGATTGGGTGGAATGGGTGCTCCTCGACCTTCCCATTCCATAACTTAACCCCCGAACCCTCAAATCTCTTTTAAATTAAAAAGGTTTTTCTTGTTGTTTTCCTAAATAAATAATAAGTGGCGACTCAAAGATGTTAAAAATTCGCGCATCGCTACAACTCCCTCACCCGTTGTTCTGGAATCAGGTGTTACCAGAGGTGCTATCTCATTACTGACAGCACTTTGGTCAGCACCAGTGTTAACATCTGTGTTAACACTTTCTTGGATTTCCACTTGAGCCTCTTCCAGTAATTCTAGAGGTGTCTCTTGAACACTTTCACTTGTAATGCTTAAGAAATCATAAAAAACAATGTTTATTGATTCTTGGATGGTTTCAGATCATAGATTATAAACCCTATATGCCCGACTATTTTGAGCATACCCAAGAAAAATAGCCCTATCACTCTTAGAGTCAAGTTTACCTAAGTAATTCCGGTCATTCAATATAAAGCACACACTCCCAAAAACATGAAAATAATGAACCTTTGGTTTTCTACCATTCAAAATTTCATAGGGAGTCATTGTGGTTCCGGTTCTAAGATAGACTCTATTGATTGTGTAACAAGCAGTATTAAGTGCCTCCGCCCAAAAACGTTTTAAGATTCTTTTCGAAAACAACATTACTCTAGTCATTTCAAGTAATGTTCTATTTTTTCTCCTAGCAATCCCATTTTGTTGGGGTGTTTTAGGTGCTGAAAATTCATGATGAATCCCTTTATTTTCACAAAAAGTTGAAAAAGAAACAATATCAAATTCCTTTCCATGATCAAACCTAATACGAAAAATAGAAGCACAAAACAAGTTTTTGATTTTAGAGTGTAAGATTTTAAAATTTTCAAAGGTTTCTGATTTATCTCTCAAAAAATAAACCCAAGTAAACCTAGAAAAGTCATCAACAATGACATAAACATATCTCTTACCTCCAAGACTTTCTACCTCAACTGGACCCATCAAATCCATGTGCAATAGTTGAAAACAATGTGTTGTCCAAAAGTGTTGCTCATTGTGTTGGACAACACTGTGGGCAGCACGAATTTGTTTGCCTTTAAAACAATCCTCACAAACCTCTTTCTCTTTGAATTCCAATTTAGAAACTCCTCTCACATCATCTAGCTTAATTATCTTCTCTATATGACGAAAATGAACATGCCCTAATTTTTGATGCCATAAAGATGTAACATCAACCTTAGCCGAATGGCACATTATTTTATCTTCAACAAGATAACAATTGTCACTAGATCTAGTTCCAGACATAACACATTTATTAGAACCATCAAAGACCTCACAATTGTTTTTGTTGAACTTCACCTCTAAATTGTCATCACAAAGTTGACTAATGCTAATCAAGTTAGCAACTAGACCATCAACATGCAAGACATTTTTTAAGGTGGGGAAACCAGGCACATTAAGTGTCCATTTCCGAATGATTGTACTCTTACTACCACCACCATACGTAACACTCCCTCCATGTATAGATTCATAGTCATTTAAAAACGAATTTGTTCCCGTCATATGACGTGAACAACCACTGTCAAAATACCATGAACCTACTACATTTGTTTTCAAAGCAGTATAAACTACATCACATCTTAGATTAGCTTTTGGTTTCCATGTTTTCTTCTTTGAACTTTTGACTTTCTGACAGACAGTGGTATCTGAAGTGATGTCTGAAGAAGTGGACAACACTTCTGGTAACACTGTAGAACTGAATTTTTTTCTTTAAAAAAACATGACACTTATTTTTAAAATGTCCAGTAGTGTGACAATATTTGCACACTTTAGCAGTGTTAGAAGAGTCAGAAATGCAAACATTTTTATCAGAATCACGTTCTTTAACAAAACATGTTTCACATTCATCAATATTCAAAGTAGAAGTAATACTATTTAAATATTCTTGAAAACCAATACCTTCCTTGAGAGGGTTACTCAAATTGAGGATCTCATCCAGTTTGAAAGATCCTGTGTTGAGTTTCTTGAATGCGGTCTCGACAAGAGACAATTTGGCCTTGACTTTATCCAACATAGCATCCTTCTTGGTGAGTTGGACCTCCAGCTTAGTCAAGCTTTCCATCAGCTCATGATTTTCCTTGGTTAAGAAGGTCACCTTCTTGTTCTCCTTTCTCCATTCGACAAGAAGTTCTCTATAGAGATTCTTCAACCCATCTATAAGCTCATCATTATTTAGCTCATCCTCTTGAGAGTTTCCTGTATCAAGGTCAGTTGAACCCATGAAGCAAATAGCATTTGAAAAACTGAAGTGGTTATACCTGTTGAGTGTGATTTCAGGTGTTACCAGAGATTCGGTAACACTTGTGGTAGCACTTCCAGTATCTGTGTCACATACAGTGACCAACATTGGTGTCACATTTGGTTCTTCATCTTGGGTTGTTCCCTCGTCTTCATTATCACTCAGGGACACCCCACAAGTTCTTTCCCATCTTCCTTAAAGTGTTTGTACACTCGTTTGCATAGTGTCCCCATCCAAAACATGCATGACATTGAATTGAATCAATGTACTTAGGATCAGACCTAGACTGACCAGAAGATGCCCTTCTTATTGGATTGGACTTTTGGGAAGATGGAAATGACATTTTTGGCATTGACTCATACACTTTGGTTTGTTGCTCCTTTGCTTTTACCTGCACATTCTCTTTGTTAAACTTTCTAACCATAGAGTTATATTTCTTAGCAAGTAAAGTAACACTAGCATTTTCATCCAATTCTTCAAAAACCTCTTCATCCTCATTTTTTTGAAAATCTGAGGAATGAATTTTCAAAGCTACATTCTTGCCCTTAGTGACTTCACTTTGTTCAACAAGATTTAGCTCAAAAGTTATAAAATACTCATTAAAGTATTGAAATCCATAGTAGAAAGATTGTGAGTCTCTTCAATAGATGAAATTTTCATATTGAAACGCTCAGAAAGAGTTCTAATAGATTTTGAAACAAGTTGTTTATTTGTGAAAGTGAAATTACCCGGATCGCGCGTGGAAACGCGGCGAGCGGCTTTCGCAACTTGGGACCTCGCCGAAATGAGAGGGAGAGTCGCCACGCCGTTTTGTATTATGAGCCCAAACTTTGAAAATGACTGGTTTTGAAAAAGGGGGGTCGTTTTGATTGGTAGCCAAAACTTGGAAAAGGCTTTGAAGAAAGGAACGTTTTGATTGGTAGCCAAAACTTGAAAAAAGGCTTTTTAAAAAGGAACGTTTTGATTGGTAGCCAAAACTTGAAAAAAGGCTTTTAGGACCAGAGATTGTTAGGTTCGGAGGTCACGTTACGTTTAGGGAAAAGTATGTTGAGATCACCCGAAACGCCTCGTATGACGAGTCTTCCTACCTTTCTCGAAAGTGTGTGTGTGTGTGTTGCATTTTGAAAAGGGGCTTGAATGACAAGATTTAATCTTGGTTTGAATGACAAACATTGATTTGTGGTAAAAACTGTTGGGTTTTATGGGTCCATGCGCAGCGGAATTAAGCATCTAATAGCACAAAACCCAAAGAGCCTAGGATCCGTTCTATACAATTAACTTGAATCCTATGAGATAGAAATAACCAACCTTGAACGCTTTCCGTTTGTGAGCTATTGAACAATGTATTGATGTGATATTGAATCACAAACTTTGAACTCTAGGCCTTGATCCTCGTACGAGCGAAGACCCTCTTATGGTATCCACTCCCTGAATGAACCAAGAACGATTTCTTGATGATTGCTAGATCATAAACCTTGAAGAATATTGAGAATTATGTTGTGATTTTCTTTTCCAGAAATTCGGCTCCCAAATTAGGGTTGACAGACCTTTATATTTATATTACTTTAGTATGGTATATGTTTCCTAATCAAATTAGGAAACCAGTCTGTAAATCGCCATGTGGCTCAAGTTGTCGCACGACCAGTCGAAGCCCATGACCAAATTCTGCCGCGCGATGACATGTGCCACATCAAGAATCTCAATCATTCTTCCTCTGGTTTAATCAATTCATTCTAGTTGTGTGTGACCCAATAGGATTATATTATGTTGGCAATGAGTTCGATCATATCGACCCTCATAAGACATAAGTTGACTCTAGCAAGCCATTATGTCTACCCAAATAATATAACGTAAGAGTTCACATTTCCAATGGTACACTTCCATTTCTCCCTTTGTCTCACGATGTTATATTGAACACAAGTCATGGTCCACGTCAACTTGTAATTGTTCAATGCTTTCCCGATCTTGAGTATAATGATAATTCAATAGCATTGGGGTATGGCCATACACTTTCATCATTATCACTCATCGAGGGGCCCAAGCAAAACATCTCTCTTTCGAGGGACAAATTCCATCTTGACTTATCATCCTTCCCATCATGAATCCGATCATGCCAAAGATAGCCTTTATAGATATCGTGTTAAGATATCGTTTGACTAAAATCAAACATGACTTTCATCATATGTAAGGTCATGATAATCTCAGGTCTAGGGACTAAATGAGTGACCATATGAGATTTAATTATGATATTTGACCATGACATAAATCTCATACGGGTCAAGTCCAGTCACTTGTTCTCTAACAAGTACCCATAAATTTAATGTGCATCTCTATGCATATAATCATCATATGATTATCCATTAACATTTATACTAATTATTCACTTAATAATTAGGGACGGAGATTATTACAAATAAATATGCAAAACATATAATAATCAAATGATAAACTTTTCATATAATAATAAATAATGTCAACACATAAGTCTATCAATCATAGGCCTAGGGCATAACACTAACAGTCTCCCACTTGCACTAGGCCCAATCTCCCATGTATCGAATACCCATGGACCTAACATGATCATCATGCTTAGCTTGCGGGAGAGCCTTAGTTATTGGGTCCGCCACGTTGTCATCAGTGTCTACTCTGTATATCTTTACGTCTTCACTTTCGCATATCTCTCGGATAATGTGGAAACGTCGAAGTATGTGTTTAGATCTCTGATGTGACCTTGGTTCCTTTGCTTGCGCAATGGCACCGTTGTTGTCAAAATAAAGTTCAATAGGATCCTTGATGCTTGGAACAACTTACAAATCACTAATGAACTTTTTGATCCAAACAACTTCCTTAGCTGCATCAGATGCCGCTATGTACTCAGCTTCGGTTGTAGAATCAGTGACGGTACTTTGCTTGGAACTTTTTCAACTGACAGTGCCTCCATTCAGCGTAAACAAAAATCCTGTCTGCGATCTGAAATCATCTTTGTTGGTTTGGAAGCTAGCATCTGTGTAGCATTTTACTACAAGATCTTCTTCCATTCCTCCAAAGACCAAGAATACATCCTTAGTTCTTCGTAAGTACTTGAGGATATTCTTGACTGCAATCCAATGTGGTTCGCCGGGATCTGATTGGTACCTACTCGTCATGCTTAGAGCACACGAGACATTGGGTCTAGTACATAACATAGCATACATGATAGACCCAATTTCCGAAGCATATGGAATACCATTCATTCTCTTTCGCTCATCATTAGTCTTAGGACTTTGAGTCTTGCTAAGAGATACACCATGCAACATTGACAAGCTTCCTCTTTTAGAATTTTCCATTTGGAATCTTCTAAGAACCTTGTCAATGTAAGTACTTTGACTTAAACCAATCATCCTCTTAGATCTATCTCTATAGATCTTGATACCAAGTATATTTGCAGCTTCACCCATATCTTTCATTGAAAAGCACTTTCCGAACCAAGACTTGACAGTCTGTAGTGCAGGAATGTCATTTCCAATGAGTAAGATATCGTCGACATATAACACTAGAAAAAGTGCTATGCTCCCACTAATTTTCTTGTACACACAAGGTTCATCTTCGTTCTTGATAAAATCAAACTCTTTGATTGCTTCATCAAAACATAGATTCCAACTCCTAGAAGCTTGCTTCAATCCATAAATGGATTTCTGCAACTTACACACCTTGTTAGAATTTTCTGGACTGACAAAACCTTCAGGTTGTATCATGTATACATCCTCAAGTAACTTCCCATTTAGGAAAGCTATCTTGACATCCATTTGCCATATCTCATAGTCATAATATGCGGCTATGGCAATTAAAATTCTAATAGACTTAAGCATAGCTACAGGCGAAAAGGTTTCATCATAGTCGATGCCATGAATCTGCCTATATCCCTTAGCTACAAGCCTAGCCTTATAGGTGTGCACCTTCCCATCCATGTCGGTCTTCTTCTTGAAGACCCATTTGCACCCTATGGTTTTTACACCTTCGGGTGGATCAATCAAGTTCCAAACTTGATTATCAGCCATGGATTGTAATTCAGACTTCATGGCCTCTTGCCATTTTTCCGAATCAGGAGCGGACATCGCTTCTTGATAGCAAGTAGGTTCATCGTTTTCGATTAACTCCACTTCATCACTTTCCGTAACGAGAAATCCATATCTCTCGGGTTCGGATCGTGACCTACCACTTCTGCGAAGGACTTGTGCATCTTGAACCGGTTCCACAACTACTTGTGAACTTGGTTCAGTTTCTACCATTGGTTCAATGTTGTTTTCGGGTTCTCGAATTTCTTCGAGATCTATTTTACTCCCACTGGTTCCTTTGCGAAGAAACTCCTTTTCTAAGAAGGTACCATTACGAGCAACAAACACTTTGTTCTCGTTTCGGTTGTAGAAATAGTATCCTTTAGTTTCCTTAGGATAACCCACGAAAACACATTTATCAGACTTAGGTGCTAGCATGTCAGAAGTTAACTTCTTGACATATGCATCGCAATCCCAAATCTTCATGAAAGACAAAGTAGGTTTTCTTCCATGCCACATCTGATATGGGGTCTTTTGAACCGATTTGGTAGGAATTCTGTTTATAGTGAAAGTAGCAGTTTCTAGTGCATGTCCCCAAAAGGATAAAGGAAGCTCAACTTGACTCATCATAGAATGAACCATGTCCAACAAAGTTCTATTCCTCCTTTCAGACACACCATTCCACTGTGGTATTCCGGGTGGAGAGAGTTCTGAAACGATTCCACAACTCTTAAGATGACTGTCAAATTCTTGGCTCAAATATTCACCACCTCGATCAGATCAAAGTACTTTAATAGTTTTGCCAAGTTGATTTTGCACCTCATTTTGAAATATTCAAAATATCTCAAACGATTCAGTTTTATGTTTCATTAGATAAACATATCCAAATCTACTATAATCATCATTGAATGTTATGAAGTACTGAAATTCTCCCCTAGCATTGCTACTCATAGGTCCACACACATCGGTATGTATGAGGCCTAATAAGTCGCCCGCCCTTTCACCAGTTTTGGTAAATGGGTCCTTGGTCATCTTGCCAAGTAAACAAGACTCGCATGTCTCATATGATTCATAATCATGTGAGTCTAAAAATCCATCTTTGTGGAGTTTAGAAATGCGTTTCTCATTTATATGGCCAAGACGACAATGCCATAAGTAAGTGTGGTTTACATCATTGGGTTTAGATCTCTTGTTAATGTTATAGACATCATTATCACGATTTTCAACATCAAGGATATAAAGGCCGTTGAATGAAATAGCAGTACAATAATGCATATCACTCTTGTAAATAGAAAACTTCTTATCACATATAAGAAAATTAAAACCTTCATTATCCAAACATGAATTCGAAATAATATTCCTACTTAAAGCTGGAACGTAATAACAATTGTTCAAAACAAGTATTAGTCCACTAGGTAAAGTAACTTCATAAGTTCCTATGGCTAATGCAACAACTCTTGCTCCATTCCCACACGTAGGTCCACTTCACCCTCTTCAAGCATCCTTCTGTTCTTTAGACCCTGCACATTTAAACAAATGTGAGTTCCACATCCGGTATCCAATACCCAAGAACTAGAAGTAGATAGGAATATATCTATAACAAAGATACCTGAAGTCGAAGCAACATCTTTGCTCTTCTTCAGTGCTTCCTTGTATTTTGAGCAGTTTCTCCTCCAATGTCCAATTTCATTGCAATGAAAGCAGACTGCGTCCTTTTGGGACTTGGACTTAGCCTCTTTGGGTTTGGCACCCTCTTTGGGTTTGGCAACATTTGCCTTAGGATTAGCAACTTCTGCCTTTCCCTTACCCTTGAAACCCTTCCCCTTGTTAACCATCAACACTTGATTTGTTTTCTTCTTGACAATATTGGTTTCCGCAGTGTTCAACATTTGAACTAACTCGGAAAGGTTCTTATTCATGCCCCCCCATGTTATAGTTCATTATGAAATTACTAAAACCTTCGGGCAATGAATTCAATATCATGTCAGTAGCCAACTCTTGGCTAATCGGAAAACCGAGCCTCTCAAGATGTTTGATGTGGCCCTTCATCTTTAGAGCATGGGGACCAATAGCTTGTCCTTCACTCATCTTGCATGAGGTTAGGGCCTTGACTGTGTTATACCTTTCTTGCCTTGCTTGAACTTGGAACATCTCCATCAGTTGATTGTTTAGATCAACTGTCCCCAAGTGCTCAAGATCCTTTTGAAGGCTCTTGCACATGGCGGAGAGCATAAGGCAACCAACATCAGTAGAATCACGCTTGTGCTTCAGATATTGGTCTCTCACTGCCCTAGTAGCATTGGCAGCAGGTTCAGGTGGAATAGGTTCCTCGAGAACGTACAACTTTTCCTCTTGCCTGAGAACAATTCTCACGCTACGGATCCAATCCATATAGTTTGTACCATTCTCTTCCAACTTTTCCTTCTCAAGGACATATCGCAATGACAGATGATTATTGTTTGATGCCATTTCTTCTACAAAAAGATATACATAAAATATGAACACATATAAGCAAACATATTATATGAGAAGAATAATGCATTTACATCAAAATAAATGCTCCCACTAAATTATACACCTTCCAATGCAAATAAGCATAATATACATTTAATGGGCTAAGATCCAACTTTAATTTAATTTCAAGTTTGCTATGGCAAGCCGCTCAAAACTAAATTAATTAGGTAGAAACGTCAATCATATCACATATATGACTCTTAGATCTTTTATGAGATTTATTCAAGACATCATATGTCTAAGCATATTTTAATCTCATCTTATGCCTTGGGTCCAAAACCATTTTGATAACCCAATTAAGTTCATTCACTTTAAACGTATAGGAACCACCATTTCTTCATCTTGCTCGCAGACAAATAGAATCAAAGTACCTTACTATGGCAAGCCCACCCAAAACTATCTGAATGGTCAAGTGTTTTAATCATGAATTGGCATAAAGAACTTAAAAGTTAAATGAAGGTTCTTTAAAGTAGATTATAAGCATATCAGCAAAGATAATCATAATCGTGCACCAGGTAAGTTCCCAGGAAGATAGGTGAGCCACAAGGACTACTTAAGTATCAAATCTCCCATTCGACAAAACTCTCCTAGACATGCACAATCAGAAATCAGCTCTGATTTGCAACATGATCAATACTTTGTATAAACAATCAGTTTCCTTTTAAATTTTGCGTAAAATGACTTGTTTCTCATAAACAATCAGAAAACCAAAATTTTAATGTTTCAATCTAAACATTCAGGAAATTACAATACAATGTTTCAACTAAACATCTAACAAAATTCTTAACATGTAAGAACACATAATTCATGCATCGCAACAATTAATAAAATCATATTTTAATTAACTAAGCATGCATAAACAATGAATTAATCTAGCATAGCCCTATAAACTTAATTTCCAGAAATTTATAGCATCCAGATTAATACATAAACATACCAGATTGTAAACACATTTACATACTAACAAGATTGTTTAACAAACTGATTCTGCCCAGATTGGGCTAGTTTTGTCGCATGACAGAGGCAAGCTTTGTCGCGTGACACAAGCATGTTCTGTCGCGTGACACTGGCTTCCTTTGTCGCGTGACACAAGGTTACCAGATGGCAGATTTCCAGTTTCAATCAATTCTAAATCACAGAGCAATTAAATTATGCAAACAACTTTTAACAGATTTAATTCAATATTAATAGAACAAGATTTAGGCATATTGTTTCAAAAACAATTAAACTATCGCATACAAAACATGCAAAAAACTATATAAACAATTTATATCAATTTTTCTTAGCATGTTAATTCAAACTTAACCATACGAACGGGGCTCTGATACCACTGTTGGGTTTTATGGGTCCATGCACAGCGGAATTAAGCATCTAATAACACAAAACCCAAAGAGCCTAGGATCCGTTCTATACAACTAACTTGAATCCTATGAGATAGAAATAACCAACCTTGAACACTTTCCGTTCTTGAGCAATCGAACAATGTATTGATGTGATATTGAATCACAACCTTCGAACTCTAGGCCTTGATCGTCGTACGAGCGAAGACCCTCTTATGGTATCCACACCTTGAATGAACCAAGAACGATTTCTTGATGATTGCTAGATCATAAACCTTGAAGAATATTGAGAATTATGTTGTGATTTTCTTTTCCAGAAATTCGGCTCGTAAATTAGGGTTGACAGACCTTTATATTTATACTACTTTAGTATGGTATATGTTTCCTAATCAAATTAGGAAACCAGTCTGTAAATCGCCTTGTGGCTCAAGTTGTCGCACGACCAGTCGAAGCCCATGGCCAAGTTCTGTCGCGCGATGACATGTGCCACATCAGGAATCTTAATCATTCTTCCTCTGGTTTAATCAATTCATTCTAGTTGTGTGTGACCCAATAGGATTATATTATGTTGGCAATGAGTTCGATCATATCGACCCTCATAAGACATAAGCGGACTCTAGCAAGCCATTATGTCTACCCAAATAATATAACGTAAGAGTTCACGTTTCCAATGGTACACTTCCATTTCTCCCTTTGTCTCACGATGTTATATTGAACACAAGTCATGGTCCACGTCAACTTGTACTTGTTCAATGCTTTCTCGATCTTGAGTATAATGATAATCCAATCGCATTGGGGTATGGCCATACACTTTCATCATTATCACTCATCGAGGGGCCCAAGCAAAACATCTCTCTTTCGAGGGACAAATTCCATCTTGACTTATCATCCTTCCCATCATGAATCCGATCATGCCAAAGATAGCCTTTATAGATATCGTGTTAAGATATTGTTTGACTAAAATCAAACATGACTTTCATCATATGTAAGGTCATGATAATCTCAGGTCTAGGGACTAAATGAAGTGACCATATGAGATTTAATTATGATATTTGACCATGACATAAATCTCATACGGGTCAAGTCCAGTTACTTGTTCTCTAACAAGTACCCATAAATTTAATGTGCATCTTGTAGCGTTGTGAGGAAATTTCTATCTTTTCATCTTTTTGAGTCGCCACCTATATTATTCGATTGGAAACATAGGAAAACCATTTTGAAAGAGATTTGGGTTCGGGGCTTAGGTTATGGAATGGGTAGGTCAAGGAGCATCCATTCCACCCAATCCGGAGATTGGTCTTGCTAAAGAAAAGAGAGGTTTTCAATCTTTACAATAAATAATTAAAGAAAACAAGTAAACCCTAATCAATTTCTTGATTAGGAATGTCGGATTGTATGCTTCGAGATCGCCTCCATTGACTGAAGGGACTCTAGGCTAATCCTTTTGATGGGATTACACTACTCTAAAATCAATAGAGAGGTTGAGAAGAGAAACGAAAGTTTAAATGATGATTACCTTTTGAGAAGAGATTCGGACAGAGTTTCGACTCAAGTTTAGAGTCGAACCTTGATTCGGACAGAGCTTCACCTCGATCCTTGATTTGGATCTTGATGCGGACGGAGCTTCGCCTTGGTCCTTTGATTCGGGTTTTGATGTTTGTTAATCAACAAGGTTGATGAACAAACTTTAGGAGTTGTTTTGTGAGTGATTTGAAGGAGTCTTTCGTGGAAAGAAACCAACAAATTGTGTGTGTTGTGTGTTTTCTTGATCAAGGATCAGAATTGTCGACCCCCGAAACACTGGAAGTCATCCAGTATTTATAGGAGGTTAGAGATGTGAAGGTGGAGAGGTAAAATCCCCTAGGAAGGTTCCAGAACTCAGTTCTGATTGGATACCCGAATTGATAAGGTTTTATCCAAAAAGAGAGTTTGAAACGGAGAAGGAGAGTGATTTCTGCACATCCTGTCGAGGGGATATCTCGCGCGAGATATGATATCTCGTGAGAGATAACTAGTCTGATGACTATTTTGTCCTCTTCAGTTGTTCCGTTAGTCAGTTAGGTCCAAAACTAACGAGGTTAGTTAGAAACTTAACGAAACATGACGAAACTGATATGCTTTCATCAAAACATAAAAGAGAGATGAAGAGTAGTGTAATCATGTAATTATGAGTTTAGAATGGGGTGTCTACACATCTCTATGCATATAATCATCATATGATTATCCATTAACATTTATACTAATTATTCACTTAATAATTAGGGACGGAGATTATTACAAATAAATATGCAAAACATATAATAATCAAATGATAAACTTTTCATATAATAATAAATAATGTCAACATATAAGTCTATCAATCATAGGCCTAGGGCATAACACTAACAGTCTCCCACTTGCACTAGGCCCAATCTCCCATGTATCGAATACCCATGGACCTAACATGACCATCATGCTTAGCTTGCGGGAGAGCCTTAGTTATTGGGTCCGCCACGTTGTCATCAGTGTCTACTCTGTATATCTTTACGTCTTCCCTTTCGCATATCTCTCGGATAATGTGGAAACGTCGAAGTATGTGTTTGGATCTCTGATGTGACCTTGGTTCCTTTGCTTGCGCAATGGCACCGTTGTTGTCACAATAAAGTTCAATAGGATCCTTGATGCTTGGAACGACTTCCAAATCACTAATGAACTTTTTGATCCAAACAGCTTCCTTAGCTGCATCAGATGCCGCTATGTACTCAGCTTCGGTTGTAGAATCAGCGACGGTACTTTGCTTGGAACTTTTCCAACTGACAGTGCCTCCATTCAGCGTAAACAAAAATCCTGTTTGCAATCTGAAATCATCTTTGTCGGTTTGAAAGCTAGCATCTGTGTAGCCTTTTACTACAAGATCTTCTTCCATTCCTCCAAAGACCAAGAATACATCCTTAGTTCTTCGTAAGTACTTGAGGATATTCTTGACTGCAATCCAATGTGGTTCGCCGGGATCTGATTGGTACCTACTCGTCATGCTTAGAGCACACGAGACATCGGGTCTAGTACATTATATAGCATACATGATAGACCCAATTGCCGAAGCATATGGAATACCATTCATTCTCTTTCGCTCATCATTAGTCTTAGGACTTTGAGTCTTGGTAAGAGATACACTATGCAACATTGGCAAGTTTCCTCTTATAGAATTTTCCATTTGGAATCTTCTAAGAACCTTGTCAATGTAAGTACTTTGACTTAAACCAATCATTCTCTTAGATCTATCTCTATAGATCTTGATACCAAGGATATATGCAGCTTCGTCCATATCTTTCATTGAAAATCACTTTCCCAACCAAGACTTGACAGTCTGTAGTGCAGGAATGTCATTTCCAATGAGTAAGATATCATCAACATACAACACTATAAATAGTGCTATGCTCCCACTAATTTTCTTGTACACACAAGGTTCATCTTCGTTCTTGATAAAGCCAAACTCTTTGATTGCTTCATCAAAACGTAGATTCCAACTCCTAGAAGCTTGCTTCAATCCACAAATGGATTTCTGCAACTTACACACCTTGTTAGAATTTTCTGGACTGACAAAACCTTCAGGTTGTATCATGTATACATCCTCAAGTAACTTCCCATTTAGGAAATACAATCACAAGCTAAACGGCTCAGTTTTGAATCGAGCCTTACATTGTTATCAATTTTATGAAAAAAGGCAGTAAATGATATGCGATCAACGAGTCATTTTGTTACTCGGACTTTTATAAGTAAATACTATCACAAGCTAAACGGTTCGGACTTGTAAATGACAATATTTAAAGAGCGGTATCAACGGAATCGAACGATCCGGACAGTAAAGATACGATCGACGAGCCAAACGGATCGGATTTGTAAAGTTGCATAAATTAAATAGCAATATCAATGGATCAAACGATCCGGACTTTGTAAATAACAATCACGAACCAAACGGTTCGGACGGTAAAAAGGGAATCAACGGATCGAATGATCCGGACTATAAATGACAGAAACGTAAAAACGGGACTTGAACGCCGTTTTAACCCGAAATTACTTCTATTATGGGAGAGAAGATGATTAGGGACTAAAACGTATCGAGTCCCGTAGATGGCGTTGCGTCTACATTTTGAGAGTTTCGACCGGATCGAAATTAGCGTTTGACGCGTAAATCGAGGCGAAATGGAGTTTTAGAGAGAGAGAGTATTACCTATGGCTAGGGGTTGACTCTTTGGCTCGGAAAGACGTATACGGGATACACTACCAGAAAAAAGTGTTTTAGCGGCGGAATTTTCCGCCGCTAGAGTAGGGATTCCGTCGCTAAAGGTCTGTCACCGACGGAAAAATTCCGTCGGTGGTCCGCCACTGTCAGCCCGCCGCAATGGTCCGACAGAACAAATTCCGTCGGTGTACACCGACAGAAATAGTATTCCGTCAGTGATCTTTTGATAACAGTGACAGAAATTTCCGTCGCTGAGTTAATTTAATTTAATTTAATTTTTATTTCACCGACGGAATCACCCTGTTATTACAAAAAAGTATAAAATAGTACGAAATCAAAATGTTATTACAAACAAATATCACAAATGTTATTACAAAAAAGTATGAAATAGTACAAAATCAACTCGGGGGGGATTGGGGAGGCTGGAAATTACCCTGCTGCACTATATTCTGCATCTGGGCCATCAACATCGCAAATCGACGATCCGTCTCCTCCTGAAGCTGCGCAAGCTCTGCCCTAGCCTGTGTCTGAGCCTCCGCAATCTCTGCCCTAGCCTGTATCTGCCCCTCCAAAAGCTGTGCCCTAGCCTCTCCAGCCACGCGTCTCTCCTCAGCCACCTGAGCCTCCAGAGTGTCGATCCTCGAAGCATACTGAGTATCGGGCCTGAAAACATTCGCGCGACGGCCGATCGACGTCGATGGGCATTGCCCCATGATCCCCCATCCCTAACACTCGGTCTCCTCTCTTTGGATGTCCATCTGAGGTGACCGAGCGCCAAACTTCAGGCACGAATGGAACGGGCTGGTCGGGAGGAGTACCTTCGGGAACAACGGCGGCTTGATATGTATTCTGTCAAAATAAAACAAACAAATATAATCATATACACAATGCACATAAATAAATTTACATATTCAAAATCAAGTCATTTAATGATAGTTTACTTACAAAGGCCAATACAGATCGATCATCAACGCATTGCGGAGGTTGATCGGCGGATGTAGGAGTTCTAACATGGGTGCTAACGAAAACATCCAAAAAACTGACATCGGGGCCATGTTCATTTTCCTATAAATAAAAGAAGCGAGATTATTATTTTGAAATGGTATAAATGCAACATTTAGCTTCCCATATTATCCTTGTGATAAAAATATGTTCTCTTTAATCACTAAAGTTGTGACTATAATATTTACTTTCATTAGGATTTAGGGGTAATCTTAGAAAAGAAAACATACACTACATTTACACTAAAACCATGAATTTCATAGCATCAACATGGCTCCCAGCTAACATACGTGCATAAACTTATTTAAAAGCATGCATACACTACATTTAAACTAACATCCCATGTATTTCTTATCATTTACACTAACACCCACCAACAACGTGCATACAACCGTCCTGTTTGGTTTCAAAGTCAATTAAACTAAAACCATGGATTTTATAGCATCAACATGGCTCCCAGCTAACATACGTACATAAACTTATTTAAAAGCATGCATACACTACATTTAAACTAACACCCCATGTATTTCTTATCATTTACACTAACACCCACCAACAACGTGCATACAATTGTCCTGTTTGGTTTCAAAGTCAATTAAACTAAAACCATGGATTTCATAGCATCAACATGGCTCCCCAGCTAACATACGTATATAAACTGATTTCAAAGCATGCATACATTACATTTAAACTAACATACATACCATACGGTTGTGGTGCTCGCCGACTGGTATCGTCCCCATCGTATGCTTTGTTGCCGACCCCGAGGAGCCCGCTCTATTTTCCCGAGCCTGTTGGGAGATCGCTATCGCTCCATCAGACGACCAATGTTCGCAAAATCTACAAAACACCTCCTCGGTCATCCAAGTCGATGTCACGGGCGCTAAATTTGCCGCCAGCCGCTTAATATAATAATTAGACTTCATGGTACCTATTAAAAATATGAATATCTCGTAAACATATAATGATAACATTATAAAATTAAAAGAGTATAATCATTGTTAATTAAACTAATTAAGGATAGATAAATATGTTACCAATATGATCCCGAAATAACTTCTGACACTGTTTCATGAAAATAAATTTAACCGTCTCCTCGTCGATATTCGACGCCCATGTAAATTTCAACTACAACATATAATGATAACATTACAAAACTAAAAGAGTATAATCATTATTAATTATAACATTTTAATAACAAACTAACATTTAAGTTTTAAATAAAAATCATTAACACATTACCTTAAACTCCTCCCAAGCATTCTC
Source organism: Adenophora triphylla var. japonica (assembly GCA_022495995.1). Lineage (NCBI taxonomy): Eukaryota > Viridiplantae > Streptophyta > Magnoliopsida > Asterales > Campanulaceae > Adenophora > Adenophora triphylla. The sequence continues at coordinate 308,162 of JAFEMH010000209.1, read as the reverse complement.
CTTCTCCTCCCGTGGCAATGATTTCCAGTTGGGCCAAAACTCTTGCATGACCCGAGACCGCCAATACATCCCAATCCTTGTCCCGGGGGTAGGGTATGCACCTATAAACCTGTCAAGTATATTTATACAATAATATTTTAACTTAAATAATGAATTATATATAAAACAAAAAGGAACCAACTTATATTAAATTAATGAAGAGTTACTTACTGTTCATAATGTGGCGATATCTGGAGAAACGTCCTCCCCTCAAAATCTACAGGAGTAGGACTCATAGTAGTATCAGCCCCAGAGGAGGAGCTGGTACTACTATGTGTAGGATCGACATCATCAGTACCGGTAGCACCTGTATCAGATCGGGACGGTTGCGTCCCAGTAATAGATGTGTACACGGGGCGTGTCTTCCTGCCCGCTCTACTAGAACTCATATCTAAATATACTAAAAATATTAAAATATACAACTTTAACAATAGGAAACAATATATTAACAGATCTACTTAAAATAAATTTAAAAGTTCTAATAATCTAAAGCATTCACAATACATCTAAATACACTAAAAATATTAAAATATAAAACTTTAACAATTGGAAACAATATATTAACAGATCTTCTTAAAATAAATTTAAAGCAATTACAATACATATAAAACTTTAAAGTTCTAATAATCTAAAGCATTCACAATACATATAAAACTTTAAACTATTATTAATCTTCGTCCCCATCATCATCACTGGACTCTGAATTACTACAAAACTCAAGTTCTTCATCTTCGTCTTCGGACTCTGATGAATCAAACTCTGGTTCAACGTCCTCTTCCTCTTCCTATGATTTATCAATTTCAATGTGCGCTAGATGACCTGAACGAGGAGGAGGAGGTGGCAAATTCACTGGTAAGAAATCTTCCTCGGGCATCAATATTTTGAGGAATATGAGTGACATCATCTAATGGATGATTAGCTGATGAAACGTTAGGTGGCACTGGCATTTCATCCTCTTGATAGGGTGTTTCTAATGACGACTCTGTAGTTGTCGACGAGGGTAGGTTGTCAATCATGCTCCTAGCCTTGGTCTTCCAGACAGCCCACCATCCGTCGGGTCGCCGAAGAGGGTAGGGAGTCATGTATACCTGTTGTTAGTGTTATGCCCTAGGCCTATAGTTGATAGACCTATATGTTGACATTATTTATTATTATATGAAAAGTTTATTATTTGATTATTATATATTTTGCATATTTATCGTAATAATCCCCGTCCCTAATTATTAAGTGAATAATTAGTATAATTGTTAATGGATAATCATATGATGATTATATGCATAGAGATGCACATTAAAATTATGGGTACTTGTTAGTGAACAAGTGACTGGACTTGACGCGTATGAGATTTATGTCATGGTCAAAATGTCATAATTAAATCTCATATGGTCACTTCATTTAGTCCCTAGACCTGAGATTATCATGACCTTACATATGATGAAAGTTATGTTTGATTTTAGTCAAACGATATCTTAACACGATATTTATAAAGGATATCTTTGGCATGATCGAATTCTGATGGGAAGGATGATAGGTCAAGATGGAATTTGTCCCTCGAAAGAGAGATGTTTTGCTTGGGCCCCTCGATGAGTGATAATGATGAAAGTGTATGGCCATACCCCAATGCGATTGAATTATCATTATACTCAATATCGATAAAGCATTGAACAAATACAAGTTGACGTGGACCATGACTTGTGTTCAATATAACATCGTGAGACAAAGGGAGAAATGGAAGTGTACCATTGGAAACGTGAACTCTTACGTTATATTAATTGGGTAGACATAATGGCTTGCTAGAGTCCGCTTATGTTTTATGAGGGTCGATATGATCGGGCTCATTTGCCAACATAATATAATCCTATTGGGTCACACACAATTAAAATGAATTGGTTAAACCAAAAAAAGAAACATTGAGAGTTCCTGATCTGGCATAAGTCATCGCGCGACAGATCTTGCCAGAGGCAGTTTACAGCCTAGTTTCCTAATACGATTAGGGCACAAATATTAATACTGTTGTAGTATAAATATGAGTCTGTGAGCAGCCGAAAAACAGAGGGATTTTCAAGAGAGAAAAATCACCAAAAGGTTTCTCAATTTCTTTCATAGGTTTAAGGATCTAGCAATCCTCAAGAACCGTTCTTGGTTCATTCAAAGGTGTGGATACTACTAGAGGGTCTTCGCTCGTACGACGATCAAGGCCTAGAGTTTGAATTTGAAGATTCAAGTTTTTAAAGATCGAAGATTGTGATTCAAAATTACACAGATAAATTGTTCAATAGCTCAAGAACGGAAAGCAATTAAGGTTGGTAAATTTTATCTCATAGGAATTCAATTTAATCGTATAGAACGGATCTTAGGGCTCTTGGGTTTTGTGTTATTTAGATGCTAATTCCGCTGCGCATGGATCCATAAAACCCAACACCTGTTGTGCTTGAGATGCTAAGATGAAGACATCGTCGCCAACATGTCTGGACGAGTCCTTTACATCGACGAGGTCAAATATGGCGTGCTTCTAAACACCTCGCACAGCATCTCGCCACTCACAATTGAACAAGACAACATTGTTTCCACCCAAATACTCCACCTCGACTACTTCTTTCAGGACGCCATAATAATCAAGGTTTCCTTTAAGCTTCACACCGCTATTCCACGTTAATTTAGAGCCCCCATAAGATTTGGTATGAAACACATAGCCATTCACGAAATAACTGTTGTATAAATTAACGTTCAAGTACGGAGTTGATGCTAAATGTCTTATCCTCGCAGCTTTGGCATCACCCAAATATTCAGTTATCTATAAGACAATATGTAACCAATTTAATACAATTTTAAGATTGAATGTTTAAAAAAGTGTATAGAATAAATTTGAATGAAACTAAATATTTACATATTTCCTTAGCCAGTTTGGAAATTCTCTGTCTGTCCTAGTTGCGATGAGTTCTGGAGATAAATCCTGAGCTAAATCTTCAAACATTCTGTAATAGGGTTAAACAAGGCATTCATATGCAGGTAATTAAACATGCATAATTTAATCGACGATACGTAAACATAACATCAATGACTTACTTGATATATTCCTCAACCTCGTCACAGTTAAGAAGAACATAGAGTGAGACCGCGGCAAACTCTTTTGCGGTTAACGTACGCGTACCAACCCATTTGCCGAGGAACCGACCAGGGGATGAAAATACAGAGATGTTTCCATTAGACGGACAACCACCATCGTAATTGCGGCCAACCCTAGTCAATATCGTATCTATAATAACAGCCTTTGAAATTGAGGCCTCGACCATGGCCCTATTGCTCATCGTCCTTTTCAATTGGCCTAGATACCTAAAAGTCATTCGTAGATTAAAACATATAAAATGTTAAAGAAGGTATATTGTTAATGCTCAAATTATTTAGAAATAGAATAAATTCAATTACCTCTCAAATGGATACATCCATCTGTATTGAACTGGACCACCGACTCTAGCTTCGTATGCCAAGTGGACCGGTAATTGCTCCATAGAATCAAAGAATGAAGGAGGAAATATCTTCTCAAATTTGCACAAAGTCACTACGATGCTCTCCTCAAGCTTTTTCATGTGATCAACACGTAGTGTGGTCGATGTTAACGCTCGGAAAAACTCACTTAACTCTGTTAACGCCACCCAGATATTGTCAGGCAAGAGATCCCTGAGAGCAATCGGAAGTAGTCTATCCAGCAAAACGTGGAAATCATGACTCTTCAAACCCTGCACTTAACTCTGTTAACGCCACCCAGATATTGTCAGGCAAGAGATCCCTCAGACAACTCTAAGGCCAGCCGCTTACAGATTTCCTTAAGGTCCATTCGACCTTTGACTGTGTCTTTAGTTGTTGCCTTGAAATCCATCAACATGTTAAAAACATTATCGAATACATTCTTCTCAATATGCATCACGTCAAGGTTATATCGAATGAGATTTGTTTTCCAGTATGGCAGCTCCCAAAATATACTCCTCTTGGTCCAGTTATGGGAAGTCCCAATCCCTTGTATTTTGTTCTTCGAAAACTTTTTCCCCCACCGAGGATCGGGCAATCTAGATACCTCCCTATAGACCGTGTCACCACTCAAACGAATCGGGGGCTCATCATGGTCATTCTTGTTATTTTTAAACACATTCTTCTGGGTCCTGAATGGGTGGTCCTCCGAAAGAAATTGTCTATGGCAATCGAACCAACATGGTTTTCCAGAGTGCTTGAGCATGAAAGACTTTGTGTCACTCATACAATACGGACATGCCAACTTCCCGTGGGTGCTCCAACCCGATAAGATCCCATATGCAGGGAAGTCATTAACTGTCCACATCAACGCAGCCTTCATGCTGAAATTCCCTCGCTTGAAAGCATCCCACATTTCGACCCCATCCTCCCAAAGCTGTTTCAATTCGTCCATTAAAGGTCGGAGATAGACGTCAATGTTCCTCCCAGGGCTATTTGGTCCGGGGATGAATAACGATAAGAACATGTAGGGATCACTCATACACAACCAAGGGGAAGATTGTAGACAGTGGCTATAACCGGCCAACAAGAGTAAGATTTTGCCCCAGGACCAAACAGATTGAAACCATCAGAGCAGATGCATAACCGTATATTTCTTGCTCTAGACGCAAAGTCAGGATAAGTCTTATTAAAGTGTTTCTATGCCTCCCCATCACTGGGATGAATCAACACACCCTCTTCACGCAAACTTTCCTTATGCCAACGCATTGCTTCTGCAGTAGATTTAGACGCGTAGAGGCGTTGCAATCTTGGAATCAATGGCATGTAACGCAACTGCTTATGTGGTTTGTTTTTCTTGTGTTTTGAACTACCCCTCCGATTTGGCTTATATATACTTTCTCCGCAAATTGAACACTCTGTCTTCTGTGAATCTTCCTTGTAGAATAACATGCAGTCATTCTTACACGCATCAATCTTTTCATAACATAGCCCAATCTGCCCAACCAACTTCTTTGTCTCATAAAATTTTGTAACCATCATATTCTCTTTCGGCAACATCCGCTTAATTGCTTTCATGATACGATTATAAGCAGACTGGCTAATATTGCAATCAGCCTTTATGTTAAGGAGCTCAGCCACAGCCTCTAACACACTGATCTCGCAACCTGGATAGACCTTCTCTCTTGCAGAGTCCATAGTGAAATTACCAAGATCGCGCGGACTGCGGCGAGCAGTTCTTTCGAATGGACTTCACTTGGAAAAGAGAGTCGCCATGCCGTTTTGTATTATGAGCCCAAACTTTGAAAATGGCTTTGAAAACAAGGTCGTTTTTATTGATAGCAAAAACTTGGAAAAGGCTTTGAAAAATGGGACGTTTTGATTGGTAGCCAAAACTTTACAAAAGGCTTTTTAGGACCAGAGATTGTTAGGTTCGGAGGTCACGTTACGTTTCGGGAAGAGTATGTTGAGATCACCCAAAATGCCTCGTATGACGAGTCTTTCTACCTTTCTCGAAAAGTGTGCGTGTGTGTGTGTTCGTGTTACTTTTGAAAATGAGCTTGAATGACAAGCTTTAATCTTGGTTTGAATGACAAACGTTGATTTTGGTAAAAAAGAGCGTTTGAATGACAAACGTCGATTTTGAGTTTGAAATGAGCATTTGAATGACAAACGTCGATTTTGAGGTTGTTTGAAAAGAGAGTTTTTGGAAAGGAAGTTTGAATGACAAACTTCGGTTTTGAATCGGGCATTACGATGTTACCCATTTTGATGAAAATGATGGCAAGTAAGATGCGATCAACGAGTCAGTTTGTGACTCAGACATTTGTAAGTAAATACTATCAACAAACCAAATGGTTTGGACTTGTAAATGACAATATTGAAAGTGCGGTATCAACGAATCAAACGATCCAGACTTGTAAAGATGCGATCGACGAGCCAAACGACTCGGACTTGTAAAGTGCGTAAAGTAAAGCGATATCAACGGATCAAACGATCCGGACTTGTAAATGACGATCACGAACCAAACAGTTCGGACGGTAAAGTTCGATCAACGGATCGAACGATCCAGATGGTAAATGACGATCACAAACCAAACGGTTCGGACGGTAAAGTGCGATCAAAGGATCGAACGATCCGGACTGTAAATGACAGAAATGTAAAAATGGGACTTGAACGCCGTTTTAACCCGAAATTACTTCTTACGAGAGAGAAGATGATTAGGGACTAAAACGTATCGAGTCTCGTAGACGGCGTTACATCTACATTTTGAGAGTGAGAGTTTACCAAATTTGGTGTTGACTCTTTGGCTCGGGAGGATGTATACGGGATACAAAAATGTATTTGAAAGGTGTTTTGGAAGTGTTTGGGCAGAGTTTCCTCTTTTATTTGGTGTTTAGGAACCTAGGGATTTGGGCAGCGTTTCGACTTGGGTCATTTTAGCTTGTGTCAGAATCCACCGACGAGTAGCACGAGGGCCCCCGAAGAGTAGAGAATTCCGCCGACGAGTAGCATGAGGGCCCCCGAAGAGCGGAAGAAAGACAAGCCTTTTGCTTGGGGTGGAGAGAGGAGAGAAATTGTGTGGAAAATGTGAAGGGGAGTGTAAGTACCCCAATCTGGATCGCTCTCCATCCTAGCATACGACAAAACCAGAGGCAAACTTCCGGAGGTCATAACTCCTTCATACGAACTCCGATTGAGACGTGCCATATATGGTTGGAAAGCTCTCGACGAGAGCTAGCTTGCCATCACATTCACAAGAGCATGGAAAGTCCGTACGGACCTCTTTGCATGCCAAAAGGTCCGTACGGACCTCTTTGCACCAGACATAATCATTACGAAAATCCCCTTAAAGTCCACGAGATTCCCTCAAATCCCGGAAATCTATAATTACCTAAGAGGTCCGTACGGACCTCTTTGCAGTTTTCCTACACTATAAATAGAGGGCTCCCCCTCCCTCATTTTACACACCTCCATCTTCTCTCCTCTCCCCCCAGCCTTCAGGCTCCCCTCTAAGACCCTTCGGGGCAATCCCGGCCCCTTTCGGATCCTTCCGAGGCCTTCCGAGCTCCCTTGTGGTGCTCCGAAGCCTCTCCGAGCGCTCCCGCGCTGCCCCGAGGCACTCTCGAGGTACTCTGAGGCCCCTCGTGGTACTCCGAGGCCTTGCCTGGTCTTTCCCAAGGCGTCCGGCTCTTTCAGGAGTCAAACCGGCGATCCCAAATCACGCCGAACCTGCCCGAATCCAACCGACGATTCCAACCCACGCCGAACCTCTGCCCGAATCCAACCGACGATTCCAACGCACGCCGAACCTCTGCCCGAATCCAACCGACGATTCCAACGCACGCCGAACCTGCCCGAATCCAACCGACGATTCCAACCCACGCCGAAACTGCGCCCGAGTGCACACTTGACAATCCCGAGGCACGCCAGAAGTTACGTCCGCGAGACAACCGGCTCCTTCCGAAGCAATCCGGTCCGTCCGAGCACTATTTCATCCTCAAGCACTATTCCCCGGCGGAAGGCAGGACACGAACCAACATTGGTAAGGCTTCCTTCCTACACTATTTCAATACATTTCAATAAAAGCGGTGTACAATGTAGACATCCGATACGGCATGCATTTTTAAAAGCACACACACACACACACAGGTTAAAGAATATAAGGGGTACCGAAAGACTCGTTTTACGAGGCGACTCGGAGTGAGCTCTAAGATTCTAATATTCTCTTCCCGAGGAGTAACTTGACCTCCGAACTCAAAATCTCATCACACAAAAACAGTTTATTATTATTTTTAAACTGATGCCCTTTTTCAATGTTTTGGGCTTACTAATAAAAACGGCGTGGCGACTCTACAAAGCAAAACACAGCGAGACACCTCCTCCAACTAACGCAACGCAAACGGAATAGCCAGATGCCGGGGCGCGATTGCGCTGCCTCTCGGATCCGGGCGACTTCCCGAAGCGACAAATGCGAGATCTTGCGGGGCTCCGCGCGCGAGCCGGAATCAGGAGGTAATTTCGGTTGGCGACTCCGCTGGGGACTTTTTGTTTTAAAATCTTTTTAAACAAAACAAAAGATTTTTAAAACGATGATGAGGGTCAAACTTTCATTTTACCCCTTTCTTTAACTGTTATGTGTGTGTGCACGTGCTTTACTTTTTATTTTACAAAAAAAAATAAAAATACAAAAAAAAAATGCATCAATATACATCTGTGCATACATTTAAAATTTTTCAAAAACTTCTGTTTTTACTCAGAAAAAGAATTTTAGAGACCGCACACTACGCGCACTGCTGCCTCGGTTACACCGCACCCTACTCACACTGCTGCCTCGGTTACACCGCACGCTACGCGCACTGCTGCCTCGGATACACTGCACACTACAACCCTTAACCCGGAGTGGTCTCAGTTGCAGTCCGTTTGGTCTTCCTAGGCCTCTCGGATGCGCACGGGATCATTCCAAACATCCCATCCTAGCCAAGCGTCAACCACACGTTTGAGTCTTGAGTCACACTCTGTCCGGACTCGGTTGGTTTTTACCCGGTCCGTGTCATACGGCTGGATACATATACCATGCCGGCCATTTTACGAGTCAAGGCTCGGAATTCAAGATCCCTTGCGCAAGCAAGCGATGAAAGGTCATGCTAAAATCTTGACTGATCTTGATTTCGAAGCTACACCAGAACGATGTTCCGTCCGGTTATACATCCATGCTCACATGACACCATGTCATCACGCCTTTGATACGTCGGCCATGACAATATGACCCGGCCAACGCCTAATGTCACGGATCCCTTGCGCAAGCAAGGTAAAGAGAGGTCATGCCGAACTCTTGACACGATCTTGACTCGGTGGCGAGCTCGGTTCACTATTCACATGGCTAACGCATCAAAACGAACATGACGAGCTCGGTCCTTAGGTTCGATTTTTCTTTTAGGCGGTGGAAACCGCTTGCCCTATAGGACCCTCGCCCGGTGCATCCCTTTGGGATGTCGAAATACGGGTGCAAAACGAGGGGCTTATAGCGCGCGAGATGGTCTCCATTGACCCGGGATCTAGCATAGTTGCGAAAAAGAAGAGCAATCTTTTCCAACCTACCTAGGATTACGAGAAAACTTGTTTTAAGTAGATTAAAACAACAAAAAAATCATAAATAAAAGCGGAAACTGCATGTCACATGAGCTTTCCCCTTTTATCCAAAAGGCCTTCCCATGTCTAAACCTTACAGTCACCCCTCCCGGCGAACCGAGAGTGGTTGAGAGTACACGGGAGCCGCCTTTTCGATATCAAGGTCACAAGGTCCGATAGCCCTTCCGGTTCGGCGGTCCCGAGCAGTCCCATTACTCCCCCGTAGGCGGGATCAACGGATAACGGTGAGGAAACGGAACCCCACCACCGAGAAACCTCAGGACAATGGAGGAGGTGCTACGAGCCTTCGAAACTCTCAAGAAGCGCCGGGAAGAGCGGCAAGCTGGATCGTAGACACTATGCGCCGCCGCGGAGCCGTGGCGGTTCCCCCGGCTGACGGAACCTTTGTTCTCATAAAGGACGAAGACATACCGGCTCCCAGATTTCTCAAAGCTATCGGCAAGTTCCACCTCCGCCAAGCTACGAGATCCCGGCAACGCAAAGTAGCTCTCGCTCAAAGCTCCCCTCGGGCGTCGGTCAGCGGCTCCGACATGCCCGCCTCGGCACGGTCGGTCTCCCGGCTCTGCACATCAAGCTCGGTACCAACGGCACACATACGTGCACGCTCAGTCGAGATCCCAATGCATCTCGACATCCCCAGGATTCAATCCTTTGCCTCTATATGAGCCTCGCGGCCACAATTTGAAATCTCAATGCACGCGGGGACGGACATCCCCGCGGATATCGACATCTCAAACCTTCCACCATTTGGGTGCCGCTGCAGGGCTACAGAAACATTTCCCCGGTTCCCAAACCTGACCCTTGGCGGTCAGGGCAATCACGCCACTTGGCTCCAATTTCGGTAACCCGAGTGCGGGATGGTATACACTCAACTACCTCCCAAGATTCCCGAATGGCGATCTCATCCGGCCAATCCACCTCCATCCTCGGTTTCCATCCGGGAAAACGGCGGCTGCCTCCGCCTGCGACCCTCGTGTGGCTTGGTTGGTTGAACGGATAAAAGATATGCAAGGGAAAATGGCCAACTCTCGGAAAGACCCACTCACGCCCACGAGATCCGAGCAAGGTAATTCCTCTCCCCCAAAGTTCAAAATGCGGGAAATGGAAAAGTTCGATGGGACGAGAATGCTGAGGACCCATATCAATACCTATGTCTTAGGTATGAAGACCCGAGGGCCACACCTCAACAAATGGCAGATCACTTTCAACGCTCTCTAAAATACACGGCCTTGACATGGTTTCTTAAAGTAAAAACGAGAAAACCGCTCCACTTGGGAGCAAATAAGTGATATCTTCCTTGAAAAATACCGTGCTAACCTCAAGTGGAAAACAAATCGGCATGACTTGCAGGCCACTGAGCAGAAAGATGATGAGTCGGTGGAGGAATTTTACAAAGATGGAATTGGAAGTTAAGCGAGATAGTGGACCTCCTATCCAAGGAAGAACAGATGAACATCTTCCACTCACCGCCTCAAACCATCGTTGAGGACATTGATCGGCCACCACCCCTATCTGATCTTCACGCTATGGTCAATGCCGGTACCAAGTTTGAAAAAGCTTTGAGCACGCGAGGAAATGGTAGCCGATCTGCTTCTTCCCTCTGTGCAAGGCAGTCCCGCCTAATCTGGCATCTGCCCCAAACAAAGGAAAAAGGGCTACCGAGGCATTCCACTACATTCAGAATGAAATCCAAAAAAGCGGTGACCAAGCACTCCCGAGGAATAAACGGCAGCGTTTTCAACACTTCGACAACCTCGGAATGCCTCTAAGCCAAGTATTCGAGGAGTTGAAGAAGCAGAACATGCTCGAAGCCCCTTGAGAATTATCAGCAGGGATTCCTAACCCGAACTTGGATATGAGCAAGCGGTGTGCTTTTCATAACTACCCGGCCACACCACCGACAATTGCATCATACTAAAACAAGCGGTCCAAGGGCTAATTGAAGAAGGAAAGTTAGAGCGCCCGGCGGCCCCAATCTGAGACGGAAATCTGTTCCCCTGGAACAATGAGGTGAACAAGGGGAACACAGCCCAACGAAGTGACAACTCTTTTGGGAAGCAACCTTTCATTCACTTCGACAACCTCGGAATGCCTCTAAGCCAAGTGTTCGAGACGTTGGTGAAGCAGAACATCCTCAAACCTCTCGAAAATTTCCAGCCAAGGACTCTCAGACCTAACATGGACATGAGCAAATGGTGTGCTTTTCATAACTACCCCGGCCACACCACCGACAATTGCATCATACTAAAACAAGCGGTCCAAGGGCTAATTGAAGAAGGAAAGTTAGAGCGCCGGCGGCCCAATCTGAGACGGAAATCTGTTCCCTGGAACAATGAGGTGAGCAAGGGGAACACACGGCCCAACGAAGTGACAACTCTTTTGGGAAGCAACCTTTCATTCACTTCGACAACCTCGGAATGCCTCTAAGCCAAGTGTTCGAGACGTTGGTGAAGCGAGAACATCCTCAAACCTCTCGAAAATTTCCGGCCAAGGACTCTCGGACCTAACATGGACATGAAGCAAATGGTGTGCTTTTCATAACTACCCCGGCCACACCACCGACAATTGCATCATACTAAAACAAGCGGTCCAAGGGCTAATTGAAGAAGGAAAGTTAGAGCGCCGGCGGCCCCAATCTGAGACGGAAATCTGTTCCCTGGAACAATGAGGTGAACAAGGGGAACACGGCCAACGAAGTGACAACTCTTTTGGGAAGCAATCTTTCATTCACTTCGACAACCTCGGAATGCCTCTAAGCCAAGTGTTCGAGACGTTGGTGAAGGCGAACATCCTCGAAACCTCTCGAAAATTTCCAGCCAAGGACTCTCGGACCTAACATGGACATGAAGCAAATGGTGTGCTTTTCACAACTACCCCGGCCACACTACGAGACAATTGCATCACACTAAAACAAGCGGTCCAAGGCTTGATCGAAGAGGGAAAGTGGGAATGCCCCGCGGTCCCAACACGGTCGGAAACCCTTTCCCTAGAAATGACGGGGTAAGCATGGTGGATAAGTCCTCGGCAAATTCCGTGATGATCGGGGACGTGAAGGCAATACATGGGGCTTCCGACGAAAAATTCGGGAAAAGAAAACCCAAGAATGGTTATTCCCCAACAATCCTTTCCGGCATCGGGGCACACTAAGGGATGGATCGAGCCTTCCCAGAGATAAGGCGGTTCGAGACGAGCCGACCAAGTAGCGGACGTAAAAAACGGCGTAACCTTCAAAACGCGGACCCACGGCCCGGCAAAGAGGAAATGGTCAGGAAGCTTGATTTAACCCCGAGTCTCCTAGAGTCTAGCTTTGAAAATAAAAGACCCAGAGTGTCGTATTTAAGTTTGAGTCTCTCGAGTCGTCTGACGGCCTTACGCTGAAGATTATGCGTTTGTAACAAAATCGCGCTTCCTTATGCTTCGAATAAAAGATCGACCTTTCTGAGTATCCCCTCATTGCCACTTTAACAAATGATAAATTAACTAACCAAAACAGTTAATAATGATTCACTTGATAAAGACGCAGATACATTAATGAACAATGCATTAAACGAATCTTTAAGCATGTTGTCAAACGAGAGGAAAATCGGCCCAAGGCTGAGAAGGTTCTAACTAAAATGAATTTGGGAGCTATTTGAAGAGCCCATAGAGACGCAAATCGGAAAATTCTCCGTCGATACTTCACCCAAAGAATATCGAGTCTTCTTCTCCCCCTTCTACACTCTAAAAAAAAAAAAAAATCATACAGTCCACCTCGTAGGTTCTAGTACCTTTCTCATTCAATCAAGTCCTCCTTGGACATTGTAATTAAGTCTTCAATTTTTCATACGAAAGTTTTCTTTCTTTTCTTGCTAGACTTGAGACATTATTTTGCACCTCACATTACATTTAATGAAATGGTTTTGTTCTATGTGATCACTTGCATTGCTTTCAACAAGTAATTCCACAAATGATTAATGCTTTGATTAATTGGTGTGAGAAAGTTAATCGATAGCTCCCTATACACCTTACCATACCCCACACAAAGGCCTCCATCAAGCCATACACTTTCCAAAACACGTCCCCACCATCACCTTGACCAAGTCAACGGCGGCGGCAACATCGAAAGGACAACAAAAGGTCACTCAGCATCGAAAGATTGACCCCATGTCGACAACAACCTAAGGGCTTGCCTTCGCCCTCGTGCACATCAAGAAAGTTCAAGCAGGGGCTTGCCTTCGCCCTCATGTGCTTCAAAAAAATAAAATAAAAAAAAAGAGCTCAAGCGAAGCTTTAAAAAAAAAAAAAAAAAAAAAAGAGCTCAAGCGAAGCTTTCAAAAGAAAAAGGAGCTCAAGCAAAAGGTTCACAAAAAATGAGGTCAAGGACCCGGCGCCAACAAACAAGAAGCAAGGGAGTCAGCGGCTGCCGTCAAATACGACTTGTCAAGGAATCACCTCAAGGCCCGTGCCTCATCATTCAACCTTCCAAGCATTTTCGCCACGGGCCGCACGAATATTCATTCCACGGCCCCAAAGCCAAACACGGTTCAACCACTGAACTACGTCGACTGAGCTCCTTGTCTTAAGGGGAACGTAGGCAACCGAGAAATGGTCCGGTCATAAACACATACAAATCCACAAACCCGATCTCATCAATGACCTCTCCTATACACAAACCTTCTTTCACACCCGAGACCAACTCGATCCTTGATACGGTTGACTTTCTCCTCATTAATCAAAGCATATCGGGTTTAATTGTTGAATAACCCGAACATCAACAAAGGGTTTTAAGCTAACAAGTGATCATTGTGAACAAATCAAGTTTTCAATTGTCTCGACAAGTCTTCTTTTTCTACAAAATAGGACAAGTAGAGGCTAAACAACGATTTTACGTCGGCAAGGGCTTCCATACACTTTTACAAGCTTTTCGGTACTCATACTCTCTCAAAAGAGTCAAACCCAAAAAAGCATTTCTTTTGTGCCTACATCAAATGAGGCATTCACACAAAAAGGGACCCATTCCCACCTTTTCAAAAATAAATACGTCCTTGCAAGTGTACATTACGAGTCATTTCTCCCACAAAAGAGGGTCGAACTACGCGGACACAGAGCCTCTGGTCAGGGGAACGTAGGCAACCTTCATTGGTTCGGTCTAAGGAATACACAAAATTCCAAAAATTGACGCCACGAGGCTCGGAAAAGAAGCAAACAAGAGATTTTGCGTCTCGAAAAAGCTTTAAAAGTAAATCACAAATCATCACGGTTAAAACACTTTTTGATGAGTTCAAGCACGGTCCACTCTCGATTCACAACATGCTAAAAGACAACTTAAAACATTTAACAATCAATGTGTACGCAATGACGATGAATGGATACTCGGTGTTTGAGAAGGTCATTCCATGCTACTCACATTTGGCCCTTCATCACTCTTTCCTTTCTTCCCTCGTCCCCAACGAGTCTTCTTTCATTCCACATGAGCGAGTTCTGTCTCCCACATTCCGAGATCAGGAGTCCTCCTAGTCGTGTCAAACGAACCAATCGCTCTCGAGCATCGTTCACCGTGCCTCGGCTCGGATCTCCTCCCTACGAGTGCAAGGGGACCTCTCCCCACCGGTTTGTCAACTCGAGTCCCGTAGCCAAATAAAGCATCTCCCGTGACACCACGAGGTTAACCCAAGCTTACGCACTCCTAAGGTCGCATGAAATGGCAATCTTGCCCCAGGAACCGCTTTGCGTCTGCTCCCCAAAACCAATTGGGTCGGCCCGACATGCTTTGCTCATCTATGTATTCGGTGGTCAACCTGACACTCTCCCGACGTCGAAGGAGCACCACATGAGGGAAAGCGAGAATACTTCCATGCCCCGAGAAAATATAGAAAGGCATATGGCTCACGTCATGCGAGAAAGAAGCTACTCCACATTGGCAATGTCATCCCGGCCTAGCAAAGGCTCCTGCCTCATCCGGCTAGCAGGGAAACAAGCAACGGAACATAGAAAGAGGACCAAGGCAAACACGGAACTCGACAACATAGGAACCTTCTGAAAGGCCCTCCTAGTCTCAATCCCCCAATACGGAACCCACGGCGAAGGCGTGCGTACCAAGATGTGCCATCCATCTCTCCCAAGAAGATTGATCCATGTCCAAGACAAGAGGTTGCCAAGCAACGTCCGCGGACTAAGAGACGCCGGAGACTCGGGTATGGTTTGAAGCCTCTCTCGCGACCATAATGCAAGCAAATCGGGGTTTCCCCGCATGAATCGGTTCTCGTCACCGGACGATCCACACCGTGGAAGGTTTCCCCGGAACCAAAGGAATGATATCCTCGCCCGCCCGACAATGGCCTGCCACATCCACCAGAGCCCCATCACATATCCTGAGGTAGCCAACCCCGAAAAGAGTGGCTATCAAGCACAAAGCGAACGCGTCCCAGGAGACATCACTCCCGCCACCGCTCAAGCCATCAAAGCGCTGCCCATTGCTCGAGAAAACTTGCAGGCGCCTCGGCCTCCACTAACCACAAATGCATTCCCGGCTCATACGACATGCACAAAAATAATAATAAGCTAGCAACAATTCATAGGTCAATCACGGGGAATCACAAATACGTCATTACATCTTAAAATAAAATACTTTGTTGTGCAAATACAAGTGTTTTATTACGGGTACAAAATGTACATTGCTCTACAAAAAAAAAACAACGGAAAGAGGGAAAGCAAAGAGCCCTAATCTGACTCATCATCATCATCCTCCACAAATGAGAAATCTGGCATCTCGGAAAACTCGGCAGTCACATCCTCGTCATCAGGATACAGCACCCCTCCTCGTGCGGGTACTCAAAGTACTCTGAAGGGTGAAAACCCGGTGAAAGGATCAAAGAAGGGATGCAAGGATGAACCCTCACCATGTGCCTCCGGCGGAGGAAAGAGCGATGAAGGGTCTGCGGCCTCTCGAGCCCCCGAAGTCGTCCCAGCATCAAGCCGTCTTGTTCTCGAACCGGCACCTCAGGTGTGGCCCTAGCTCGGCCCTCGAAGAAGGAGTATCCACGGACCTCCTCAAAAGGTGGCTCGAACGCCGCCGCGTGCCGCGAGACTGCAAGACGGCTTCCGCGAACTTCCTTGCAAAAGGCCGCATCGCCACATAACGGCGGGTCGACGTGTCAAAGGATATCCCAGAGGCCTGCACAAGCAAACAACCAAGAAACGCTCGGCAAAATAGATACGGTCATACCCAACAAAAAAGAAAAATACGGAAAAGATGCCAAGATGGAAAAGAGTAAGCACGCTCACCGGCGCATTCGGGTCGGCAGATGGCGGCGGGAGCTGCTCGGGGACGGAGTGCCGAGCACCCTCCGCCTCGACGAGTCCCCGAAAACATACGTGAAGTCCGGCCAAGGCACCGAAACATCTAGAGGACGTGATGAGCCAGTCTGTCTTTCCCTCACCAACACCTATGGCGTCCTCAGCTTTTGCTGACGAGGCCGCATACTCCTCGCCCTCCCGGGGACGAACTCCTCGCGCTCGCTCCGGATCGGTAGCTCTCATACTCCGGCACGTCCATATCAAGAGGACTCATCATATGGAAGGGCGGATCCCTCAAAGCCATAGGAGGCGCACTGTGCCATCTTGCCGGATAACCTCTCCCCAGTACGAGTCACAAGTAAGACCCCGCGAAGCCTCCATTACCGCATCGCCCGGGGGCACCCTCCGGCTCATCCTCGTCATCACAGGAGTCCAAGTATACGGCGGAAACCCCTCCAAACTATCCCTCTCCCGTCCTCCTCTTCCTCGAAAGGATGAGCCCGGCACATCATGGCGGGATAACCGAGACATGGCCTCGTCCTCCCGGTCCACGGGCGCGACGGAAGATCTCGTAGCACCACACTGCAACAAAAAAGCAGATAGTGCACAGAACAGAAAAAAGGGGGAGTCCTACTCTAAGTCATCGGCACCACCGCCTGGTAAAGACTCCTGCATCTCGGCGCCTCCGCCAGCCACCTCATCATCCTCTGTGAACCCAGCACCTTCCTCGGCCAGGATAGTCTAAGAAGTCCGTAGGAGTAAGAACGAAGAAGGAAAGAGAAGACGAGCCATCCCTCCTCTCCTTGTCCCGGCTGAGGCGTACCACGTCCTCAACACCTCAACAACTCGGTCGGGCGCCCCACGGCCTCAAACATTTCAACAAGTTCGAGACGAGGCGCTACCGCACCCTCACCGCAAGTTCGAGACGGAGGCACCACCACGTCCTCACCGCAAGTTCGAGACGGAGGCACCACCTCGCCCTCGCCATAAGTCCGGACATAGGTGCCACCTCACCCTCACCGTAAGTTCGAGACAGAGGCACCACCACGTCCTCACAACAAGTTCAAACAAAGGCGCTACCTCGCCCTCACTTGCAAGTTCGAGACAAAGGCGCCGTAGCGTCCTCATCATTTCGGCAACTTTGTTCAAAAAAAAAAAAAAAACGTCGGCGCGTCCTCGGCATTTCGAGACTTCGGTCACAAGCACCTCCTCCTCTGCAGGTAAACACGGCCAAAGGTCCAAAGACACTTTCCCGGCGGGAAAAGCCCCTACAAGGTCACGCATCCTCGGCAATTCAAACATCGGCCATCAAAGTAAGCCGAGCTCCTCCCAGCCAAGTCAAAGGGAAGTCGTACGAGGCTGCATATCCCAGGCACCGGCCATCATCCTTGCCCACTCAACGGCAAAACAAGCACAAGAAGGAGCCAACACCTCAGACAAATCTCAAGGCACAAAACGCCTCCAAAACGCTCAACGACAACGCAAGCACCGGCCATCAAAAGTAAGCCCGACGTCACCTTCTCGGTAGGAAGAGCCCTGAGGCCCCAATGACCCCAACGGATGAACACCGGCGGTCATCATAAGTCCACCCTTTTCCCCAACAGACAAAGCGTGAGCCAATCGCACTTCTCACATCTCAAGGCGGCCATGCCTCCACCACCGCCGCGGAAGACGATTCAAAGTCCTCCGCGTGGCACCAACCGCCGTGAAGACGATTCAAAGTCCTCCCGCGTGGCACCAACCGCCGCCAGAAGACGATTCAAAGTCCTCCCGCGTAACACCAACCGCCGCCAGAAGACGATTCAAAGTCCTCCAGCGTGGCACCAACCGCCGCCAGAAGACGATTCAAAGTCCTCCAGCGTGGCACCAACCGCCGCGGAAGACGATTCAAAGTCCTCCGCGTGGCACAGCCGCCGCCGAAGACGATTCAAAGTCCTCCCGCGTGGCACCAACCGCCGCCGAAGACGATTCAAAGTCCTCCCGGCGTGGCACCAACCGCCGCCGGAAGACGATTCAAAGTCCTCACGCGTGGCACCAACCGCCGCCGAGAAGACGATTCAAAGTCCTCGGCGTGGCACCAACCGCCGCGAGAAGACGATTCAAAGTCCTCCCGCGTGGCACCAACCGCCGCCAGAAGACGATTCAAAGTCCTCCCGCGTGGTGCAACCACATTCAGAAGACGATTCAAGTCCCTGCATCACTACCTCCCGGCCGGAAGGCTTTAAACCACTCGGTCAGGAGGCTTTGTATAAATCGGCCCGAACTACTACCTCCAGTAGGAAGGCTTTAAACCACTCGAGTCAGGAGGCGTATAAATCGGCAAACTACTACCTCCGGCCGGAAGGCTTTAAACCACTCGGTCAGGAGGCGTATAAATCAGCCAAACTACTACCTCCGGCCGGAAGGCTTTAAACCGCTCGGTCCCAGGAGGCTGTATAAATCGGCCAAACTACTACCTCCGGCCCGGAAGGCTTTAAACCACTCGGTCAGGAGGCTGTATAAATCGGCCAAACTACTACCTCCCGGCCGGAAGGCTTTAAACCACTCGGTCAGGAGGCTGTGTCATCGGCCAAACTACGATCCCCGGCCAGGAAGGCTTTAAATCACTCGGTCAGGAAGACCGTATAAACCTTCAAATCATTATCCCCGGCCGGAAGGCCTTAAACCACCCGATTAGGAAAATCGTAAAATTTCCATCCCGGGACGCCACCACGTCCTCACAATTGACCTCGGCGGTCACCACATCTTAGGACACCACCAGTCACTTATCAGCGACCTCGGCGGTCACACGGCCTTCGGGCGCCACCACGCCCACATACGCTCACAAATTCCACGACCTGCGAACTACGACCCGAGGCTTGATTCCCGCCGGGAATACGTAGGAATCCTATCGCGAGGTCCGGCCATCGACCTGTGCGGTCACCCGGGACATCACCACGTCCGCACACGAGTCTCGGTTAGAGGACGGCTCACGTCCTCGTACACAACACTCACCCCACACACAAACTACTGATCGGGCTTGATTCCCACTAGGGATACGTAGGAATCCTATCCGCGGGGTCCGGCCAGGCGACCTAAACGGTCACCTGACGGGACACCGCCATGTCCTCACGCACTGTCCTACACGGTCACCTTCTCTCTCAACACGCGATCCAGATCAGGACCCTTATCTTATCGACGACCCCACTTCTTTCATAAGTGAGAGAGAAGGTGACCGTGTAGGACAGTGAGAGAGAAGGTGACCGTGTAGGACAGTGCGTGAGGACATGGCGGTGTCCTGTTGTGTGACCGTTTAGTCGGTTAGGTGGACCACTGTGATAGGATTCCTACGTATCCTAGGTGGGAATCAAGCTGATCGATCGTAGTTTGTGTGTGGGGTGAGTGTTGTGTACGAGGACGTGGTGTCCTCTAGCGAGACTACGTGTGTGGACGTGGTGATGTCCTGTGGGTGACCGCATAGGTCGATGGGTTTGGACCTGTGATAGGATTCCTACGTATCCTGGCGGGAATCAAGCACAGTCGTAGTTCGGAGGTCGTGAATTTGTGAGTGTATGTGGGCGTGGTGGTGCCACTGAAGTGTCGTGTGACCGCCGAGGTCGGTGATAAGGACGGGGTGGTGTCTAAGATGTGGTGACCGCCGAGGTCAATTGTGAGGACGTGGTGGCGTCACAGGGATGGAAATTTTACGATTTTCCTAATCGGGTGGTTTAAGGCCTTAGGGCCGGGGATAATGATTTGGAAGGTTTATACGGTCTTCGGACCGAGTGATTTAAAGCCTTAGAGCTGAGTAGTTTGGGCGATTATCTGATCTCGAGTGGTTTTCCGGCTGTAGTTTAGGCATTTATACGATCTCCGAGCTGGTTTAAAGCACTTCATTGAGGTGTAGTTTGGCGATTATCTGATCTCGAGTGGTTTAAAGCCTTCATTTGAGGTAGTTTGGGCGATTTATACGGTCTCCGGTGAGTGGTTTAAAGCCTTCAGCCGGAGGTAGTAGTTTAGCTGATTTATACCTGATCTCCGGATGAGTGGTTTAAAGCCTTAATTTGGAGGTAGTAGTTTGGCTGATTTATACAGTCTCCCGGACTGAGTGGTTTAAAGCCTTCCGGGCTGGAGGTAGTGATGAGGACTTGAATCGTCTTCTGAATGTGGTTGCACCATGCGTGAGGACTTTGAATCGTCTTCTGGCGGCGGTTGGTGCCACGCGGGAGGACTTTGAATCGTCTTCTGGCGGCGGTTGGTGCCACGTGAGGACTTTGAATCGTCTTCTGGCGGCGGTTGGTGCCACGCGTGAGGACTTTGAATCGTCTTTTGGCGGCGGTTGGTGCCACGCGGAGGACTTTGAATCGTCTTCGGCGGCGGTTGGTGCCACGCGGGAGGACTTTGAATCGTCTTACGGCGGCGGTTGGTGCCAGCGGGAGGACTTTGAATCGTCTTACGCGCGGTTGGTGCCACGTTGGCGGAGGACTTTGAATCGTCTTCGGCGGCGGTTGGTGCTACGCGGGAGGACTTTGAATCGTCTTACGGCGGCGGTTGGTGCCACGCGGGAGGACTTTGAATCGTCCTCTGGCGGCAGTTGGTGCCACGCGGGAGGACTTTGAATCGTCTTCTGGCGGCGGTGGTGGAGGCATGGCTGCCTTGAGATGTGAGAAGTGCGATTGGCTCACGCTTTGTCTGTTGGGGAAAAGGGTGGACTTATGATGGCTGCCGGTGTTCAAATCCGTTTAGGGGGTCATTGGGGCCTTGTAGGGGCTCTTCCTGCGAGAAAGGTGACGTCGGGCTTACTTTGATGGCCGGTGCTTGCGTTGTCGTTGAGCGTTTTGGAAGCGTTTTGTGCCTTGAGATTTGTCTTTGGGAGGTGTTGGCTCCTTCTTGTGCTTGTTTTGCCGTTGAGTGGGCAAGGATGATGGCAGTCTTTGAGGATATGCGGTCTTGTACGACTTCCCTTTGACTTGTTGGGGAGGAGCTCGGGCTTACTTTGATGGGCGATGTTTGAATTGCGAGGATGCGTGACCTTGTAGGGGCTTTTCTGCTGGGAAAGTGTCTTTGGACCTTTCTTTGTGTTTACTGCGAGGAGGAGGTGCTTGTGACCGAAGTCTCGGAAATGCCGAGGACGCGCCGACGTTTTTTGAACAAAGTTCTTGAAATGATGAGGACGCTATGGCGCCTTTGTACGAACTTGCGGTGAGGGCGAGGTAGCGCCTTTGTTTGAACTTGTTGTGAGGACGTGGTGGTGCCTCTGTGCAGAACTTACGGTGAGGTGAGGTGGCACCTATGCTGGACTTATGGTGAGGGCGAGGTGGTGCCTCTGTGCGAACTTGCGGTGAGGACGTGGTGGTGCCTCTGTGCGAACTTGCGGTGAGGCGCGGTAGCGCCTGTGCAGGAACTTGTTGAAATGTTTGAGGCCGTGGGGCGCCTCGGCCGAGTTGTTGAGGTGTTGAGGACGTGGTACGCCTCGGGTCTTTGGACAAGGAGAGGAGGGATGGCTCGTCTTCTCTTTCCTTCTTCGTTCTTACTCCTACGGACTTCTTAGACTATCCGGTCGAGGAAGGTCTTTGGGTTGCGAGAGGATGATGAGGTGGGTGGCGGAGGCGCCGAGATGCGGGAGTCTTTACCGGGCGGTGGTGCGATGACTTAGAGTAGGACTCCCCCTTTTACATTACGTGCACTATACGCTTTTTGTTGCGGGCGGGGTGCTATGAGATCTTCCGTTGCCCGGCCGTGGGGCTGGGAGGATGAGGCCATGTTCGGTTATCCCGCCATGATGTCTTGGGCTCATCCTTTGAGGAAGGAGGACGGGAGAGGATAGTTTGGAGGGTTTCCGCTGTATACTTGGACTCGGTATGATGAGGATGAGCCGGAGGGTGCCCCACAGGTGATGCGGTAGTGGAGGCCTGCGGGGTCTTACTTGTGACTACTGTGTACTTGGGGAGAGGTTATACGCGGTATGGCACAGTGCGCCTCCTATGGCTTTGAGGATCCGCCCTTCCATATGATGAGTCCTCTTGATATGGACGTCTTTGGAG
Organism: Adenophora triphylla var. japonica; assembly: GCA_022495995.1. NCBI lineage: Eukaryota > Viridiplantae > Streptophyta > Magnoliopsida > Asterales > Campanulaceae > Adenophora > Adenophora triphylla. Next base: position 285,708 of record JAFEMH010000209.1, on the reverse strand, counting down.
TATGAGAGCTACCGATCCGGAGTGAGTGCCGAGGAGTTCGTCTGGAGGGCGAGAGTATGCGGCCTTGGTCGAGGCAAAGGCGAGGGACGCCATAGGTGTTGGTGAGGAAAGACGGGTGCTCGTCACGTCCTCTAGATGTTCCGGTGCCTTGGCTGGACTTCACGTATGTTTGCGGGGATTCGTCGAGGCGGAGGGTGTCGGTACCGTCCACTGGTAGCTCCTGCTGCCTATCGGGTTGACCGAAATGCGCCGTGAAGTGTGCTTACTCTTTTCCATCTTGGCATCTTTTACGTATTTTTCTCTTTTTTGTTGGGTATGGCTGTATCTATTTTCTTGGCGTTTCTTTGGTTGTTTGCTTGTGCAGGCCTCGGGGATATCCTTTGACACGTTGACCCGCCGTTATGTGGCGATGCGGCCTTTTTGCAAGGAAGTTCGCGGGGAAGCCGTCTTGCAGGTCTTCGCGGCACGCGGCGGCGTTCGAGCCACCTTTGAGGAGGTCTGTGGATACTCCTTCTTCGAGGGCTGAGCTAGGGCCACGGCGGAGGTGCCGGTTCGAAAACAGCCACGGCTTTGATGTGGGGACGACCGGGGCTCGAGAGGCCGCGGACCACTTCATCGGTTCTTTCCTCCATTGGAGGCACATGGTGAGGTTCATCCTTGCATCCCTTCTTTGATCCTTTCACCGGGTTTTGACCCTTGAGTACTTTGAGTACCCGCGAGGAGGAGTCTTTGTATCTGATGGCGAGGATGTGGCTGCCGAGTTTTCCGAGATGCCGATTTCTCATTTGTGGAGGATGAGGATGATGAGGCGGATTAGGGCTCTTTTGCTTTCCCTCTTTCCGTTGTTTTTTTGTAGAGCAACGAGACATTTTGTACTGTAATAAAACACTTGTATTTGCACAACAAAGTATTTTATTTTAAGATGTAATGACGTATTTGTGATTCCGGGATTGACCTATGAATTGTTGCTAGCTTATTATTATTTTTGTGCATGTCGTATGGTGGGAATGCATTTGTGGTTAGTGGACTGAGGCGGCTTTGGCAAGTTTTACGGCGGTTGAAATTTGAAGCGGCTTTGGCAGTTTCTTGAGCGGTGGCGGGAGTGATGTCTCTGGGACGCGTTCGCTTTGTGCTTGATAGCCACTCTTTTCGGGGTTGGCTACCTCGGGATATGTGATGGGGCTCTGTTGGATGTGGCGAGGCCATTGTCGGGCGGGCGAGATATCATTCCTTTGGTTCAGGAAACCTTCCACGGTGTGGATCGTGCAGTGATGAGAACCGATTCATGCGGGAAACCCACTGATTTGCTTGCATTATGGTCGCGAGAGAGGCTTGAGCCATACCTGAGTCTCCGGCGTCTCTTAGTCCGTGGACGTTTGCTTGGCAACCTCTTGTCTTGGACATGGATCAATCTTCTTGGGAGAGATGGATGGCACATCTTGGTACGCATCAGCTTCGCTGGTGGGTTCCGTATTGGGGGATTGAGACTAGGAGGGCCTTTCAGGAAGGTTCCTATGTTGTCAGAGTTCCGTGTTTGCCTTGGTCCTCTTTCTATGTTCCGTTGCTTGTTTCCGGCGGTTCGGGATGAGGCGGGAGCCTTTGCTAAGGCTGGGATGACATTGCCAATGTGGAGTAGCTTCTTTACGCATGACGAGCCATATGCCTTTCTGTATTTTACGGGGGCATGGAAGTGATACGCTTTCCCTCATGTGGTGCTCCTTCGACGTCGGGAGAGTGTTGTGTTGACCACCGAATACATAGATGAGCGGCATGTCGGGCCGACCCAATTGGTTTTGGGGAGCGGGCGCAAAGCGGTTACAGGGCAAGATTGCCATTTCAGCTGCGACCTTAGGAGTGCAGAAGCTTGGGTTAACCCTCAGGGTGTCACGGGAGATGCTTTATTTGGCTACGGGACTCGAGTTGACAAACTGGTGGGGAGAGGTCCCCTTTTGCAGACTCGTAGGGAGGAGATCCGAGCCGAGGCACGGGTGAACGATGCTCTGAGAGCGATTGGTTCGTTTGACACGACTAGGAGGACTCCTGATCTCGGAATGAGGGAGACAGAACTCGCTCATGTGGAATGAAAGAAGACTCGTTGGGGACGAGGGAAGAAAGGAAAGAGTGATGAAGGGCCAAATGTGAGTAGCATGGAATGACCTTCTGAAACACTGAGTATCCATTCATCGTCATTGCAGACACATTGATTGTTAAATGTTTTAAGTTGTCTTTTAGCATGTTGTGAATCGAGAGTGGACCGTGCTTGAACTCATCAAAAAGTGTTTTAACTGTGATGATTTGTGATTTACTTTTAAAGCTTTGTCGAGACGCAAAATCTCTTGTTTGCTTCTTTTCTGAGCCTTGGTGGCGTCAATTTTTGGAATTTTGTGGGAGAAATGACTCGTAATGTACACTTGCAAGGGCGTATTTATTTTTGAAAAGGTGGGAATGGGTCCCTTTTTGTGTGAATGCCTCATTTGATGTAGGCACAAAAGAAATGCTTTTTGGGTTTGACTCTTTTGAGAGAGTATGAGTGCGAAAAGCTTGTAAAAGTGTATGGAAGCCCTGGCGACGGAAAATCGATGTTTAGCTCTATTGTCCTATTTTGTAGAAAAAGAAGACTTGTCGAGACAATTGAAAACTTGATTTGTTCACAATGATCACTTGTTAGCTTAAAACCCTTTGTTGATGTTCGGGTTATTCAACAATTAAACCTGATATGCTTTGATTAATGAGGAGAAAGTCAACCGGTATCAAGGATCGAGTTGATGCAGTGTGAAAGAAGGTTTGTGTATAGGAGAGGTCATTGATGAGATCGGGTTTGTGGATTTGTATGTGTTTATGACCGGACCATTTACGGTTGCCTACGTTCCCCTTAAGACAAGGAGCTCGGGTCGACGTAGTTCGGGGTTGAAGCTTGTGTTTGGCTTTGGGGCCGGGGAATGAATATTCGTGCGGCTGTGGCGAAAATGCTTGGAAGGTTGAATGATGAGGCACGGGCCTTGAGGTGATTCCTTGACAAGTCGTATTTGTGGCGGTTTCGGTGACTCCCTTGCTTCTTGTTTGTTGGCGGGTCCTTGACCTCATTTTTTGTGAACCTTTTGCTTGAGCTCCTCTTTTTCTTTTGAAAGCTTACGCTTGAGCTCTTTTTTTTTTTTTTTAAAGCACGCTTGAGCTCTTTTTTTTTGAAGCATATGAGGGCGAAGGCAAGCCTGCTTGAACTTTCTTGATGCGCACGAGGCGAAGGCAAGCCCTTAGGTTGTTGTCGACATGGGGTCAATCTTTTGATCTTTGAGTGACCTTTTGTTGTCCTTTGATGTTGCCGCCGTCGTTGACTTGGTCAAGGTGATGGTGGGGACGTGTTTTGGAAAGTGTATGGCTTGATGGAGGCCTTTGTGTGGGGTATGGTAAGGTGTATAGGGAGCTATCGATTAACTTTCTCACACCAATTAATCAAAGCATTAATCATTTGTGGAATTACTTGTTGAGCAATGCAAGTGATCACATAGAACAAAACCATTTCATTAAATGTAATGTGAGGTGCAAAATAATGTCTCAAGTCTAGCAAGAAAAGAAAGAAAACTTTCGTATGAAAAATTGAAGACTTAATTACAATGTCCAAGGAGGACTTGATTGAATGAGAAAGGTACTAGAACCTACGAGGTGGGTTTGTATGATTTTTTTTTTTTTAGAGTGTAGAAGGGGGAGAAGAAGACTCGATATTCTTTGGGTGAAGTATCGACGGAGAATTTTCCGATTTGCGTCTCTATGGGCTCTTCAGCAGTTCCCAAATTCATTTTAGTTAGAACCTTCTCGGCAGCTTGGGCCAGATTTTCCTCTCGTTTGACAACATGCTTAAAGATTCGTTTAATGCATTGTTCATTAATGTATCTGCGTCTTTATCAAGTGAATCATTATTAACTGTTTTGGTTAGTTAATTTATCATTTGTTAAAGTGGCAATGAGGGGATACTCAGAAAGGTCGATCTTTTATTCGAAGCATAAGGAAGCGCGATTTTTGTTACAAACGCATAATCTTCAGGCGTAAGGCCGTCAGACGACTCGAGAGACTCAAACTTAAATCTGACGGACTCGGGGTCTTTTATTTTCAAAGCTAGACTCTAGGAGGCGGGGTTAAATCAAGCTTAGGACCATTTCCTCTTTCTTGTTTGTGGGTCCGCGTTTTTGAAGGTTACGCCGTTTTTACTGTTGCTACTTGGTCGGCTGTCTCGGCGCCTTATCTCTCGGGAAGGCTCGATCCATCCCTTAGTGTGCCTCGATGCTTGGAAAGGATTGTTGGGGAATAACCATTCTTGGGTTTTCTTTCTGAATTTTCGTTGCGGAAGCCCCATGTATTGCCTTCACGTCCCACGATCATCACGGGAATTTGCCGAGGACTTATCCACCATGCTTACCCGTCATTTCTAGGGAAAGGGTTTCCGGCTGTGTTGGGACCGCGGGGAGCATTCCCACTTTCCCTCTTGATCAAGCCTTGGACCGCTTGTTTTAGTGTGATGCAATTGTATGCGTAGTGTGGTAGGGGTAGTTGTGAAAAGCACACCATTTGCTCATGTCCATGTTAGGTGCGAGAGTCCTTGGTGGAAATTTTCGAGAGGTTTGAGGATGTTCGGCTTCACCAACGTCTCGAACACTTGGCTTAGAGGCATTAGAGGTTGTCGAAGTGAATGAAAGATTGCTTCCCAAAAGAGTTGTCACTTCGTTGGTTTGTGTTCCCCTTGTTCACCTCATTGTTCCGGGGAGCAGATTTCCGTCTGTATTGGGGCCGCAGGCGCTCTAACTTTCCTTCTTCAATTAGCCCTTGGACCGCTTGTTTTAGTATGATGCAATTGTCGGTGGTGTGGCCGGGGTAGTTATGAAAAGCACACCATTTGCTCATGTCCATGTTAGGTGCGAGAGTCCTTGGTGGAAATTTTCGAGAGGTTTGAGGATGTTACGCTTCACCAACGTCTCGAACACTTGGCTTAGAGGCATTAGAGGTTGTCGAAGTGAATGAAAGGTTGCTTCCCAAAAGAGTTGTCACTTCGTTGGGGTGTGTTCCCCTTGTTCACCTCATTGTTCCGGGGAGCAGATTTCCGTCTGTATTGGGGCCGCAGGGCGCTCTAACTTTCCTTCTTCAATTAGCCCTTGGACCGCTTGTTTTAGTATGATGCAATTGTCGGTGGTGTGGCCGGGGTAGTTATGAAAAGCACACCATTTGCTCATGTCCATGTTAGAGTCCGAGAGTCCTTGGTGGAAATTTTCGAGAGGTTTGAGGATGTTACGCTTCACCAGCGTCTCGAACACTTGGCTTAGAGGCATTAGAGGTTGTCGAAGTGAATGAAAGGTTGCTTCCCAAAGAGTTGTCACTTCGTTGGTGTGTTCCCCTTGTTCACCTCATTGTTCCGAGAGCAATTTCCGTCTGTATTGGGGCCGCAGGCCTCTAACTTTCCTTCTTCAATTAGCCCTTGGACCGCTTGTTTTAGTATGATGCAATTGTCGGTGGTGTGGCCGGGGTAGTTATGAAAAGCACACCGCTTGCTCATATCCAAGTTCGGGTTAGGAATCCTCGGTTGATAATTCTCGAGGGGCTTGAGCATGTTACGCTTCTTCAACTCCTCGAATACTTGGCTTAGAGGCATTAGAGGTTGTCGAAGTGTTGAAAGCTGCCGTTTATTCCTCGGGAGTGCTTGGTCACGGCTTCTTTGGATTTCATTACGAATGTAGTGGAATGCCTCGGTAGCCCTTTTCCTTTGTTTGGGGCGAGATGCCGATTAGGCGGGGCGCCTTGCGGCGGTAGGAAGAAGCGGGAGCGCTACCATTTCTGCGTGCTCAGCTTTTCAAACTTGGTACCGGCATTGACCATAGCGTGAAGATCGGGATAGGGGTGGTGGGCGATCAATGTCCTCAACGATGGTTTGAGGCAGGAGTGGAAGATGTTCATCTGTTCTTCCTTGGATAGGAGGTCCGCTATCTCGCTTAACTTCCAATTCCATCTTTTGTAAAATTCCTCCACCGAGCTCATCATCTTTACGCTCGGTGGCTGCGGAGTCATGCCGATTTGTTTTCCACTTGAGGTTAGCACGGTATTTTTCAAGGAAGATATCACTTATTTGCTCCCAAGTGGAGCGGTTTTTACTTTTACTTTAAGAAACCATGTCAAGGCCGTGTATTTTAGAGAGCGTTGAAAGTGATACTGCCATTTGTTGAGGTGTGGCCCCCTTGGTCTTCATACCTAAGACATAGGTATTGATATGGGTCCTCGGGCATTACGTCCCATCGAACTTTTCCATTTCCGGCATTTTGAACTTTGGGGGGAGAGGAATTACCTTGCTCGGATCTGTGGGCGTGAGTGGGTCTTTCTGAGAGTTGGCCATTTTCCCTTGCATATCTTTTATCTGTTCAACCAACCAAGCCACATGAGGGTCGGTAGGCGGAGCGGTGCCGTTTTCCGGGATGGAAGCCGAGGATGGAGGTGGATTGGGTGATGAGATCGCCATTCGGGAATCTTGGGGAGGTAGTTGAGTGTATACCATCAGTACCACTGGAGTTCTTGAAAGTGGAGCCAAGGCGTGATTGCCGGACCGCCAAGGGTTGTGTTTGGGAAGCTGGGGAAATGTTTGGTAGCCCCAGTGGCGATCCCGGCGGGTGGAAGGTTTGAGATGTCAGGATATCCGCGGGGGATGTCTGTCCCTGGCAAGCATTGAGATTTCAAATTGTGGCTGCGAGGCTCGTATAGAGGCAAAGGATTGAATCCTGGGGGATGTCGAGATGCATTGGGATCGACGGAGCGAGCACGTATGTGTCTTTGTTAGTGCGAGCTTGATGTGCGGGCGGGAGGCGGCTTGTCTTGGCGGGCATGTCGGGGCTGCTTGGCCCAGCGCTGAGGAGCTTTGAGCGAGAGCTACTGCGTTCTTGGGATCTCGTAGCTTGGCGGAGGTGGAACTTGCTTGATAGCTTTGAGAAATCGGGGAGCCGGTATGTCTTCGTCCTTTATGAGAACAAAGGTTCCGTCGGGTTGGGAAGCGCCACGGCTCCGCGGCGGCGCATAGTGTCTACGATCCGGGCTTGCTTGCTCTTCTGGCGCTTCTTGAGAGTTTCGAAGGCTCGTAGCACCTCCTCCATTGTGCGGAGGTTTCTCGGTGGTGGGGTTCCGTTTCCCTCATGTTATACATTGATCCGCCATGGGAGTAAGCGGGCTGTTCGGACCGTGAGCCAGGAAGGGCTATCGGACCTTGTGACCTTGATGCGAAAAGGCGGCTCCGTGTACTCTCAACCACTCTCGGTTATTTGGAGGGTGACGGGTAAGGATTTAGACATGGGAAGGCCTTTTGGATAAAAGGGAAAGCTCATGTGACATGCGGTTTCCGCTTTTTATTTATGATTTTTTTGTTGTTTTAATTTACTTAAAACGGTGTTTTCTCGAGAATCCTAGGTAGGTTGGAAAAGATTGCTCTTCTTTTCGCAACTATGCTAGATCTGGGTCGATGGAGACCATACGTGCGGCTATAAGCCCCTCGTTTTGCACATGTATTTCGACATCCCGGGGTGGGCGGCCCGGGCGAGGGTCCTATAGGGCAAGCGGTTTCCACCAGGCCTAAAGAAAAATCGAACCTAAGGACCGAGCTTTGTCATGTTCGTTTTGATGCGTTAGCCATGTGAATAGTGAACCGAGCACGCCACTGAGTCAAGATCGGGTCAAGAGTTCGGCATGACCTCTCTTTACCTTGCTTGCGCAAGGGATACGTGACATTAGGCGTTGGCTGGGTCATATTGTCATGGGCGACGTATCAAAGGCGTGATGACATGGTGTCATGTGAGCATGGATGTATAGCAAGGGACGGAACATCGTGCAGGTGTAGCTTCGGAAATCAAGATCGGAGTCAAGATTTTAGCATGACCTTTCATCGCCTTGCTTGCGCGAGGGATCTTGAATTCCGAGCCTTGACTCGAAAAATGGCCGGCATGGTATATGTATCCGAGCTGTATGACACGGGCTGGTAAAAACCAACCGAGTACGGACGAGTGTGACTCAAGACTCAAACGTGCGGGGTTGACGCTTGGCTAGGATGGGATGTTTGGAATGATCCCGTGCGCATCCGAGAGGCCTAGGAAGACCAAACGGACTGCAAGCGAGACCACTCCGGGTTAAGGGTTGTAGTGTGCGGTGTATCAAGGCGACGGTGCGCGTAGCGTGCGGTGTAACCGAAAGCGACGGTGTGAGTAGGGTGCGGTGTAACCGAGGCGGCAGTGCGCGTAGTGTGCGGTCTCTAAAATTCTTTTACGAGTAAAAACGAAGTTTTGAAAAATTTTAAATGTATGCACGAGATGTATATTGATGCATTTTTTTTTTGTATTTTTATTTTTTGTAAAATAAAAAGTAAAAGCACGTGCACACACACATAACTGATTAAAGAAAGGGGTAAAATGAAAGTTTGACCCTCATCATCGTTTTAAAAATCTTTTGTTTTGTTTAAAAAGATTTTAAAACAAAAGTCCCAGTCATGGTCGCCAGATTACCGGATCCGGCTCGCGCGAGCCAGGCATCTCGCATTTGTCGCTTCGGGAAGTCGCCGGATCAGAGCGGCCTGTCGCGCCCGACATCGGCTATTCCGTTTGCGTTGCGTTAGTTGGAGGAGGTGTCTCGCTGTGTTTTGCTTTGTAGAGTCGCCACGCCGTTTTTATTAGTAAGCCCAAAACATTGAAAAAGGGCATCAGTTTAAAAATAATAATAAACTGTTTTTGTGTGATGAGATTTTGAGTTCGGAGGTCAAGTTACTCCTCGGGAAGAGAATATTAGAATCTTAGAACTCACCCGAGTCGCCTCGTAAAAACGAGTCTTTCGGATACCCCTTATATTCTTTAACGGTTGTGTGTGTATGTGTGTGCTTTTAAAAATGCATCTTGTATCGGATGTCTACATTGTCTGTTGCTTTATTGAAATGTATTGAAATAGTGTAGGAAGGAAGCCTTACCAATGTTGGTTCGTGTCTGTCTTCCGCTGGGGAATAGTGCTTGAGGATGAAATAGTGCTCCGGGACGGACCGGGATTGCTTCGGAAGGAGCCGGTTGTGCGGAGAACCGGCGTGCCTCGGGATTGTCAAGTGTGCACTCGGGGAGAGTTTCGGCGTGGGTTGGAATCGTCGGTTGGATTCGGGGCAGGTTCTGGCGTGCGTTGGAATCGTCGGTTGGATTCGGGCGAAGGTTCGGCGTGCGTTGGAATCGTCGGTTGGATTCGGGCGGAGGTTCGGCGTGCGTTGGAATCGTCGGTTGGATTCGGGCAGAGGTTCGGCGTGATTTGGGATCGCCGGTTTGACTCGAAAGAGCCGGACGCCTGGGAAAGACCGAGCAAGGCCTCGGAGTACCACGAGGGGCCTCAGAGTACCTCGAGAGTGCCTCGGGGAGCGCGCGGAGGCGCTCGGAGAGGCTTCGGAGCACCACAAGGGAGCTCGGAAGGCCTCGGAAGGATCCGAAAGGGGGCGGGATTGCCTCGAAGGGTCTTAGAGGGGAGCACGAAGGCCGGGGGAGAGGAGAGAAGAGGGAGGTGTGTAAAATGAGGGAGGGGAGCCCTCTATTTATAGTGTAGGAAAAGCGCAAAGAGGTCCGTACGGACCTCTTAGGTAATTATAGATTTCCGGGGTTTGAGGGAATCTCGTGGACTTTAAGGGGATTTTCGTAATGATTATGTCTGGTGCAAAGAGGTCCGTACGGACCTTTTGGCATGCAAAGAGGTCCGTACGGACTTTCCATGCTCTTGTGAATGTGATGGCAAGCTAGCTCTCGTCGAGATCTTTCCAACCATATATGGCACGTCTCAATCGGAGTTCGTATGAAGGAGTTATGACCTCCGGAAGTTTGCCTCTGGTTTTGTCGTATGCTAGGATGGAGAGCGATCCAGATTGGGGTACTTACAGGGAGGAGGAGTATTTATAGGAGATTTTGGGAGGAGGAAACTTGGAGAAGGAGGTTACGTTGCTTAGCTTGGTGGTTTACTGAGTAAAACAGTTCGGCCAGACCCTTCTTTAACTTGGAGGGCATTTTGGTCATTTGGCCTTGAGTTTGATTGATTTTGGCACGTATGTCTAGGGGCAAGTTGTATCGCATGACACAGGCCATCATTTCCATATTTTCCAAAATTAAATTATTTATAAGTGTAGATCTTGTTCTCGCGTTCGATTTGATATGTGGTGGGCCCAAAATGGAGTTCGTATTAGGGAGTTATGACCTCCGAAAGGTCGAGATGCATGAAAACAGCAAATCGAATCCCGGAAGACCTCGAAAAGTGCGTTTTTCGGGGAAAGCTGTACTTTTACGTGTGATAACGTGTGTTGAGTACGCTTTGACGTCGGGATGCATGGGGCAGTCCCGAGATGTCTCGTTGACTCGAGAACGGGGAGCTTAACGGGTTCCGGTTAACCTGGAGCGGGCCAGTTAACGGATTCCGGTTAACTTTTAACGGATTTTGACGATCCGGATTTGGGTACTTACAGTTAGCCCCTCAGCGACGTCACTTTCGAAGGAAGTGGGGTCGTTAAAAAAGATAAGGATCCCAAATCGGGGAGATGCCTTATGGAGAGACCTAGATGGTCAAATGGCTGGACCCTTAGCGAAAGGATTCCTACGTATCCCGAGCGGGAGTCAAGCTGATCGTAGTTCACGGGTGTGAGGGCAATTCGTAGGGGCCTCGACCTATGGGGAATGATTAGGAGGAGTTCGTCCTGATTGTGACTATTTTAAGGCATCATACCTGAGTATGAGGACGTGGTGGCACCTCTGGCCTAATTGTTGAAGCTTTCGAGGGCGTGTGGCGCCTCAGACCGAGATTACTGAAACTTTTGAGGGCATGTGGCGCCTCAGACCGAGATTACTGAAACTTTCGAGGGCGTGTGGCGCCTCAGACCGAGATTACTTGAACTTTCAAGGGCGTGTGGCGCCTCAGATCGAGATTACTGAAACTTTTGAGGGCGTGTGGCGCCTCAGACCGAGATACTGAAACTTTCGAGGGCGTGTGGCGCCTCAGACCGAGATTACTGAAACTTTCGAGGGGGTGTGGCACCTCAGACCGAGATTATTTGAAACTTTAGAGGGCGTGTGGCGCCTCAGATCGAGATTACATGAAACTTTTGAGGGCGTGTGACGCCTCAGACCGAGATTACTGAAACCTTCGAGGGCGTGTGGCGCCTCAGACCGAGATTACTTGAACTTTCGAGGGCGTGTGGCGCCTCAGACCGAGATTACTGAAACTTTCGAGGGCGTGTGGCGCCTCAGACCGAGATACTGAAACTTTCGAGGGCGTGTGGCGCCTCAGACCAAGAATACTGAAACTTTCGAGGGCGTGTGGCGCCTCAAACCAAGACTACTAAAACCTTCGAGGGCGTGTGGCGCCTCAGACCGAGATTACTTGAAACTTTCGAGGGCGTGTGGCGCCTCAGACCGAGATTACTTGAACTTTCTAGGGCGTGTGGCGCCTCAGACCGAATTTGCTGAAAATTTCAAGGGCGTATGGAGCCTCAGACCGAGATTACTTGAACTTTCGAGGGCGTGTGGTGCCTCAGACCGAGATTTCTGAAACTTTCGAGGGCGTGTGGCGCCTCAGACCGAGATTACTTGAACTTTCGAGGGCGTGTGGCGCCTCAGACCGAGATTACTTGAACTTTCGAGGGCGTGTGGCGCCTCAGACCGAGATTACTGAAACTTTTGAGGGCGTGTGGTGCCTCAGACCGAGATTACTTGAAACTTTCGAGGGCGTGTGGCGCCTCAGACCGAGTTATGAGGACGTATTTGCCCTGAGACGAAGGCGTACGTGCCTTAGGAGGAAGACGTTTGTGCCTTGGATGCTGGACTTATGATGACGGCTAGGTTTTATCTACTGGGGATATGGTGGAAGTGGCGGGAATGGTTGCGTTAAACTGGCATTTTTAACAACACGGAAGGATTGATGTTCTAACGACGGGATTAGGAACAGAATGTGATCTTGGGAGAGACTGACACATTGCTGGGAAAAGCATCCAGAGTTCTAACAAAACCAGTTAGGAACTGAGGGGATTGATTGACGTTTCTTTTTAGAAGGATGGCCTTAGGATCCTGCTGGGGAGGAATGTTCGGGCTTATGGTGATTGCCGCTGAAATGAGATGGTTGGGCTTAGGATGACTGCTGGAGAAGTGAACGTTCACTTGCTGGAGTGAAAAGATGCTTGGGCTTACTATGGCGGTCGAAGAGGGATTGTTGTGCGGGCTAACCTTGACGGCCGCTGAAATGAGATGGTCGGGCTTACGATTGACGGCCGGGGAGAAGATTCATTGTACAGGCTTACAGTGATTGCCGCTTGTCTTTTGTCCGCTGGGGATAGTGTATTTGGAGGTATTTGACTGTCTACCTCAATTAAAAGGTGGCTAATCTTACAAAAAGATGGGTAATCTCACGAGGGAGATGGTTTGAATCTCACGAGGGAGATGGTTGAATCTCACGAGGGAGATGGTTGAATCTCATGAGGGAGATGGTTGAATCTCACGAGGGAGATGGTTTGAATCTCACGAGGGAGGTGGTTTAAATCTCACGAGGGAGATGGGTGAATCTCACGAGGGAGATGGTTGAGTCTCATGAGGGAGATGGTTTAAATCTCACGAGGGAGGTGGTTTGAATCTCATGAGGGAGATGGGTGAATCTCACGAGGGAGACGGTTGAGTCTCACGAGGGAGATGGTTTGAATCTCACGAGGGAGATGGGTGAATCTCACGAGGGAGATGGTTTGAATCTCACGAGGGAGATGGGTAAATCTCACGAGGGAGACGGTTGAGTCTCACGAGGGAGATGGTTTAAATCTCATGAGGGAGATGGTTTGAATCTCACGAGGGATATGGTTTGACTAAGAAATAATGGGAGAAAGTCTCACGAGGAGGTATCGAGGAGGGTCTCGAGAGGCAAAGTCTCGGGAAGGAATCTCGTGGGGAGATGACGAGATGAAAAATCTCGGGAGAGGATCTCACGCAAGGTAACGGAAAGATCTCACGAGGAGGTAACGAGAAAGGATCTCACGAGGAGACAATCGGAAAGGATCTCACGAGGAGATAACGAGAAAGGATCTCACGAGAAGATAACAGGAGAGGATCTCACGAAGTGATAACGAGATGCAAAATCTCGGGGGAAGGATCTCGCAGGGAGATGATGAGATGCAGAATCTCAGAAAGGAGTCTCACGGGGAGATAGCGAGATGCAGAACCTCGGAAAGGAATCTCACGGGGAGATAGCGAGATGCGAATTCTCGGGAATGAATCTCACAGGGAGATAGCGAGATGCAGAATCTTGGGAAGGAATCTCACGGGGAGATAGCGAGATGCAGAATATCGAAAAGGAATCTCACGGGGAGATAGCGAGATGCAGAATCTCGGAAGGAATCTCACGGGGAGATAGTGAGATGCAGAATCTCGAAAATAAATCTCACGGGGAGATAGCGAGATGCAGAATCTCGAGAAGGAATCTCACGGGGAGATAGCGAGATGCAGAATCTCAGGAAGGAATCTCATAGCGAGATGTATAATATCAGGAAGGAATCTCAAGGGGAGATAGCGAGATGCAGAATCTCGGAATGAATCTCACGGGGAGATAGCGAGATGTAGAATCTCAGAAAGGAATCTCACAGGGAGAAGGCGAGATGCAGAATCTCGAAAAGGAATCTCATGGGGAGATGGTGAGATGGGGAATCTCGGGAAGGAATCTCACGGGGAGATAGCGAGATGCAGGATCTCGGGGAAGGATCTCACGGGGAGATGGCAAGATGCGGAATCTCGGAAAGGAATCTCACGGGGAGATGGCGAGATGTGGAATCTCGAAAAGGAATCCCACGGGGAGATAACGAGATGCAGAATCTCGAAAAGGAATCTCACTGGGAGATGGCGAGATGCGGAATCTTGGAAAGGAATCTCACGGGGAGATGGCGAGATGGGGAATCTCGGGAAGGAATCTCACGGGGAGATAGCGAGATGCAGAATCTCGGAAAGGAATCTCATGGGGAGATAGCGAGATGCGGAATCTCGGAAAGGAATCTCACGGGGAGATAGCGAGATGCGGAATCTCGGGAAGGAATCTCGCAGGGAGATAGCGAGATGCGGAATCTCGGAAAGGAATCTCACGGGGAGATAGCGAGATGCGGAATCTCGGGAAGGAATCTCATGGGGAGATAGCGAGATGCAGAATCTCGGGAAGGAATCTCACGGGGAGATGGCGAGATGTAGAATCTCAGGAAGGAATCTCACGGGGAGATAGCGAGATGCGGAATCTCGGGAAGGAATCTCACAGGGAGATAGCGAGATGCGGAATCTCGGGAAGGAATCTCACGGGGAGATAGCGAGATGCGGAATCTCGGAAAGGAATCTCACGAGGAGATGGCGAGATGTAGAATCTCAGGATGGAATCTCACGGGGAGATAGCGAGATGCAGAATCTCGGGAAGGAATCTCACGGGGAGATAGCGAGATGCAGAATCTCGGAAAGGAATCTCACGGGGAGATGGCGAGATGTAGAATATCAGAAAGGAATCTCACGGGGAGATGGCAAGATGTGGAATCTCAGGAAGGAATCTCACGAGGAGATAGCGAGAGGCGAAATCTCGGAAAGGAATCTCACGGGGAGATAGCGAGAAGCGAAATCTCAGGAAGGAATCTCACGGGGAGATAGCGAGATGCGAAATCTCGGGAAGGAATCTCATGGGGAGATAGCGAGATGCGGAATCTCGGAAAGGAATCTCATGGCGAGATAGCGAGATGCAAAATCTTGGGAAGGGATCTCACGGGGAGATAGCGAGATGCAGAATCTCGGAAAGGAATCTCACGAGGGAGATGGCAAGATGTGAAATCTCAGGAAGGAATCTCATGGGGAGATAGCGAGATGCAGAATCTCGGAAAGGTGTCTCACGGGGAGATGACGGGATAGGCTTGACGAGTTTGGGTATCCTTTTGAATGGGTATTTATGCTGAACGGTGGTGGGAACTGGTCCAGGTAGTGCAGTGATGTCGAGGAATGCTCCTCTTATCAGATTAAACCTGAGTCATTTGAAACGCTGGAGGTTCTGTGCCAGCTTTCCCATCTTTTCTGTAGTCTATGTACTGACTTCTTTCTCATCTTCTTCAGTTCCACTGTTGGTTCCCTCAGTTCTGCTGTCGGTTCCGCTGTCGGTTCCTTTGACGAAGTAGCGAGCGAGGTCGAAGCTGTAAGGGTTGGAGGTTGGGTGTGCCGTAGGAGGTTCCCCTTTTGTGGGCTGCTGCTTTGGTGCTGGCGAGCCTCTTGTTTTTCCTGATGTCAGCTGGTGTTGGCATATAACCGAGCCTCTAGCCTATAGTGTGGTCCTTGACTTTGATGATTTGGTGTTGGCCTTGTAACCTTTTGCCGAGCCCCAGTCCTGGGATGAAGTTCATGAGTTTCATCATCTTCATGGCGGGAGGGATTTTGTCCTAAAATAGTGGAAGATCCATGCTGCATATTGGATCTTGGAGGCCTCCAAGGTGAACCCAGTTAATGCCATATCGTCATCATGCTTGATCTCTAACACTGGGATGCCGTTGGTGCTGGTCCCCTCGGTCGTAATACTGTCGCCGTAGACTGTTGTCAGTTCGTTGCCTTGCATGAACTTGATACACTGATGAAGGGTGAATGCCACGCCATTCATTTGATGCAACCAGGGTCGCCCCAGGATGGCTGTGAAAGTGATAGGAATGTCCAACACTTGGAATTCGGTGGGGATCATCCGCTTGCTGAACCAAATATTTAGAGTAGCAACCCCGAGAACTGTGCTGGAAGTAGAATCATAGGCCTTGACAGTGTGGACTGAAGGCTTCAATTCTATGGGCTTGATGTCAAGCAGGTCCATCATCTTGGTGGGCAAGACATTCATTTCGGAGTCTGAACAGTGATGCAAAGCGGCTCATTGTGGTCAACTCAAAATCTTGGTAGGTCCAAATCTATGAGGGTGATGATGTTTTTATAGTGGACGTTGCTGATCATCTGGATTACTTCTTCTGGATTTGCATCCATGGGGACCATGGTGCGGGCCAAACTTTCCTCTAGCTTGAGCTTGTGAGGGTATGAAGATGTGAGCAGGGACCACATGGGAAATGTTCGCCTGGGTCTGCTTGAGCTGAGTGAGGATCGAGTCCTCCAACATTTGAGAGGTAGAGGTTTTGGTGGTGCCTCCTGATTGCTTTGAGGTTGCTTGTGGCAGTGGCCTCCCTTGGTCAGCAGGTTGATTGAGTGCGAGTGCCCGGTTGGTTTTGACTTTCCTTTGCCGGCCCATGCTCAAGGATGTAAGCGGCTTCGCCCATATCTTTCATTGAGAAACACTTCCCTAACCAAGACTTGACAGTCTCAAGTGCAGGAATGTCATTTCCAATGAGTAAGATATCATCGACATACAATAAGAGAAATAGCACAACGCTCCCACTGAATTTCATGTATACACAAGGTTCATCTTCGTTCTTGATAAAACCAAACTCTTTGATTTTCTCATCGAACCGAAGATTCCAACTCCTAGAAGCTTGCTTCAATCCATAAATGGATCTTTGCAACTTGCACACCTTATTAGAATTTCTTGGATCTACAAAACCTTCGGGTTGTGTCATATACACATCCACAAGCAGTTTTCCATTAAGGAAAGTAGTTTTAACATCCATTTGCCATATCTCATAGTCATAATACGTAGATATGTCAATCAAAATTCTAACAGACTTAAGCATTGCAACAGGCGAGAAGGTTTCATCATAGTCTACACCATGAGTTTGCCTATATCCCTTTGCTACAAGCCTAGCCTTATAAGTATGCACCTTCCCATTCATGTCAGTCTTCTTCTTGAAGAACCACTTGCACCCTATGGTTTTTACACCTTCGGGTAGCTCAATCAAGTTCCAAACTTGATTATCCGACATGGATTGCAATTCGGATTTCATGGCTTCTAACCATTTATCCGAATCGAGATCGGACATCGCCTCTTGATAGGAAGTAGGTTCGTCATTCTCAATGACTTCCACTTCATTACTTTTCGACACAAGAAATCCATATCTCTCGGGTGCGGATCGTAACCTATCCGATCTACGATGGACTTATGGATCTTGAACCGGTTCCACAACTTCTTGTGGATTTGGTTTAGTCTCTACTATCGGTTCCATGTTATTTTCGGGTTCTTGAACTTCTTCAAGATCAATTTTACTCCCACTAGATGCTTTATTGAGAAACTGTTTCTCAAGAAAAGTACCATATTGAGCAACAAACACTTTGTTCTCAGCACGGTTGTAAAAGTAATACCCTTTGGTTTCCTTAGGGTAACCAACGAAAATAACCTTGTCAGATTTAGTTGCTAACTTATCAGAGACAAGTCTCTTCACATAAGCTTCGCAACCCCAAATCTTCATGAAAGACAAATTAGGTTTTCTTCCATGCCACATCTCATGTGGGGTTCAAGGAGCCGATTTAGTAGGGACTCAGTTCAGTGTGAACGCAGTAGTCTCTAATGCATGTCCCCAAAAGGATATAGGAAGGTCTACTTGACTCATCATCGAACGAACCATATCTAATAGGGTTCTATTCCTCCTCTCGAAAACACCATTCCATTGTGGCGTTCCGGGTGGAGTCAACTCTGAAACAATTCCACAGTTTTTGAGATGATTGTCAAACTCTTGGCTCAAATACTCACCACCACGATCGGATCGAAGTGCTTTAATTGTGTTGCCAAGTTGATTTTGTACTTCATTTTGAAATGTTCTAAACATCTCAAACGATTCACTCTTTGACTTCATTAGATAGACATAGCCATATCTAGATAAGTCATCGGTGAATGTAATGAAATACCGAAATCCTCCCCTAGCAATGCTGCTCATTGGTCCGCATACATCAGTATGTATTAAGCCCAATAAGTCACTAGCCCTTTCACTACTCTTAGTGTAGGGTGGTTTGGTCATTTTACCCAATAAATAAGATTCACATATCTCATATGATTCATAATCATGTGAGTCTAACATTCCATCTTTGTGGAGTTTAGAAATGCATTTCTCGTTTATATGACCAAGCAGGCAATGCCACACGAACGAGTTGTTCACGTCATTTGGTTTAGACTTCTTGTCCACATGATAAACATTTTTAACATTATTTTGTTTCTCATCAACATCAAGAACATAAAGGCCATTAAATGAATTTGCAATACCATAAAGCATATCATTTAAATAAATATAAAACTTCTTATTCACAATAAGAAAATTATACCCCTCATTATCCAAACAAGAAACAGAAATAATATTCCTACTCAAATTCGAAACATAGTAACAATTGTTCAAAACAAGTACTAAGCCACTAGGTAAAGTTACATCATATGTCCCTACGGCTAATGCAACAACTCTTGCTCCATTCCCCACACGTAAGTCAACTTCATCTTGTTTGAGCAGCTTTCTATTTCTCAGTCCCTGCACATTTAAACAAATGTGAGATCCACATCCGGTATCTAATACCCATGAACTAGAAACATAAAGGAAAATATCTATCATATAGATACCTGAAGCAGCAGCAATCGTATTGCCCTTCTTCGCCTTTAGGCCTTCCTTGTAAGCCTTGCAGTTGCACTTCCAATGTCCAACCTCTTGGCAATGGTAGCAAACCGCATCCTTTTGAGATGCCTTGGGAGCCTCTCCGGCAACGGCAACCTTTGCCTTAGGCTTAGCAATACTTGCTTTACCTTTGCCATCCTTCTTGAACCCTTTGCCTTTGTTAACCATTAACACAGTATCGGTTTTAGGCTTCTTGATATTCATCTCTGCGGTCTTAAGCATCGCATGCAATTTCGGGAGATTCTTATCCATGCCAGTCATGTGATAGTGCATAATAAAATGACTATAACTTTCAGGCAATGAATTCAATATCAAATCCGTGGCGAGTTCCAAACTCAATGGATTTCCAAGCCTATCGAGACGCTCAATGTAACCCTTCATCTTAAGGACATGAGCTCCCACCGATTGCCCTTCTTGCATCTTGCATGCAGTCAGGGACTTAACCACATCATAACTCTCGTTTCTTGCTTGCACTTGGAACATTTCCTTTAAGCGCTCAGCAAGATCAAATGCTACATCTATGTGCTCAAGGTCCTTCTGAAGAGCCTTAGACATAGTGGCTTGCATAAGACATGCAACATCTTTAGAATCATCATTATGTTTCTTATGTGCATCCCTATCAGCCCTAGAAGCATTTGGAGCAGGCTGAGGTGGAATGGGTTCATTGAGAACGTACAGTTTCTTCTCTTGCTTTAGAACAATTCTAAGGCTTCTGATCCAATCAGAATAGTTTGTACCGTTCTCCTCAAGCTTGTCCTTCTCAAGGACTGATCGCGGATGTGGGTTGATTATTGTGTGTAGCCATTCTACAATAAAATATGCAAACAATATAAACATATATCAATATCAACACATTTATCATCTAATAGCAAATAATGTATTTCATAAATACTCCCACTAAATTATACACCTTCATATACAAACATGTATCATATAATCATAGTAGGCTAAGATGCATATTTCACTTGATTTTGGTTTAACTGAGTCAATGCCCGAAATCAAGCTATTTAGGTAGAAACATCAATTATATCACTATATGACTCTTAGATCTTTTATGAGATTTCAATCGACATCATATGTCAAAAACATGTTTTAAATCTCATCTATGCCTTGGGTCAAATCTCATTTGAAAGCACCAATTAAGTCAAAACCTTTTTCAAACATGTGAGACATGGAACGATGCACCTAACTGAGTCAAAACTGAGTCAAAACTACATCAACCATTATCTCACCTTGATCACAAATTAAGATATAAGATGCACCCAACTGAGTCAAAACTACATCAAATACCCTAAAATATCACAAGTGTTCTAATAAAAAAATGGCATAAGACTTAAATATTTAAAAGGTTTTCAACATGTAACAAACATCGCATGGTTGTAACATAGATCTCATGTGAACATAATCATAAACATAGGGCTTCACAAAATTTTATACAAACAATTTGATTTAATTTTGAGAAATTATAAATCTAAATAATCATATTAATAGATTAATAACCTATGTGATAAACTAATCTAATTAATTTATCATTAATCATGAATATGGCATATCTCATATACTTGTTTTTCATAGCAACAAAAACACATGGAATCTAGATCTATTTCATATCACATGGTAGCAAATAATCACATTAAATCTAGCATGCAATTTCAATCCTAATCATGGCAAGACAATGTTGTGATACCACTGTTGGGTTTTGGGGTTACAAACGCAGCAGAAGATTTACAAATAATATCAAAACCCTAGCCCTAAGATCCGTCTAGCATGAAGAGATTAGAAATTTATATGAGATAGAATTTACATACCTTGAATGCGATTATGTTTAGCTTGAATTCGAATCTGAAAATCGAATCTCAAAACGAATCTCAAACCCGTTGATTAAGGTTTTGATCTTCTCCTTGTTCTTTACCTTGTGATGAATCAACGAACGGAAGGCTTCAAGCTCTTGGTGATTAACTTATCACCCTCTATCGGTAATCCACACGCGAACGAATCCAAGAACACCTTCTTGTTGGATTGCTAGATGATCCTCTTGATTATTGAATCAATATTCAATAATCAAAACCAAAACTATGGAATAATTTAGGAACCTTTGATTCAAAATCAAAATCAATCTAGAGTTTCATAAACCTAAAATTATGATGTGAGAGAGAGAAAATTATGGCTGCAAGGTTGTATTTATATCCCATATAAATCCCCTAACAATTAGGGTAGAAACCTTGTCAAACACCAAAACCTTCCTAGCAAAGGAAAACCGTACGGACACGAAATTCAGCGTTGGCACGAGTCGTGCCAATGGGCACGAGTCGTGCCCTTTGCATTCCATTCGTGCTCACGAATCGTTCTCCATGCCCCAACTCATTATGATCAAAACGAACCAAAAACACAAGTCGTGTCTCAGCTTTTGTCATGAGTTGTATCCCTTGGCACGAGTCGTGACCCAAGGCACGAGTCGTGCTCCTGGTCACGAGTCATGCCAGAACCCAAAATCTCCAATTTTCAGCTTGAATCAAATTCGTTCTTTTGTGTGTGACCCTTTAGAAATTATATTTTATGTTGTAGTGAGTTGAAACATCAACCTCACAAGACACAAGTGACTTCTAAAAAATCATTATGTCCACCCAATTAAATATAACATCAAAGCTTGATTCCTTGATAGATCCAATGTCACAATCCCTTTGTCCATGATGTCCAATTGAACATGAGTCATGGTCTATGTCAACTCATTCCGTTCAATGCTTTCTCGATTCCGAATATGTTGATAATCCAAATGCATTTGATCTCTATCAAATCACTTGAGTTTGGCCACACATTTCATCAACATCATTCATTGAGGGGCCCAAGCAAACATCTCTCTTCATAAGAGGGTCAAATCCCGTCTTGACTTATCATTCTTCCCTACATGAGTCCAATCGTGCTAACATAGCCCTTATTGCTATCCGATTAAAGATAGTGTTAGAATATATCAAACACGATCTTCGTCATGTGGAAGACGATGATAATCTCAGGTACTAAGGATTCAATAACACGACTATCATGAGATTTAATCATGACAACTGACGATGTCATAAATCTCATAAGTAGGTCAAGTCAAGTACTCGTTCTCTAGCAAGTACCCATAAGTGTAATGTGCATCTACATGCATATAATCATCTCCATGATTATCTATTACCAACTTATACTAGTTGTTCATAACAACTAGGGACGCAGTTCTATATAATAAATATGCAAAACATATAATGAACAAATAAACATGCTCTATAATAAATGATAAAGATGATACATAACGGTTCAAGTCAAACATAACCATAGCCTAGGGCATTACACCAACAATACAAAATGTCTGTTGCTCTATAAATACAATACAAAATAAACAAACAAAAGGAGTCCTACTCCGACTCATCATCATCAGCCTCTTCAAACGGGAACTCCGGCATCTCGGAAAACCTGGCAGTCACCTCCTCGTCATCGGAAAACTCGACCCCCTCCTCGATCGAATGCTCGAAGTAGTCCGAGGGGTCAAACCCGGTAAAAGGATCAAAGAAGGGATGCGAGGACGAACCCTCACCCTGTGCGCCCGACGGAGGAAAGAACTGATGAAGGGTCTGCGGCCTCTGGGTCCCCGAAGACGTCCCCGCATCAAAGCTGTGTCGATCCCGAACCGGCACCTCAGGCTGTGGCTCTGGCTCAGCTCTCGTAGAAGGAGTATCCACAGACCTCCTCGAAGGAATCGTCTCGAATGCCGCCGTGCTCCACGAAGACCCGCAGGACATCTTCCTCAGAAGCTTCTTCGTGAAGGTCCTCAACCCCACGTACTGGCGGGTGAGCACGTCCAAGGACTGCCCCGAGACCTGCGCAAGTGAACAACCAAAGAGAAGCTTAGCAAAAGAGATACAAAAATACTCGACAAAAGAGAAAAATACTGAAAAAGATGCCAAGATGGAAAAGAGTAAACACACTCACCGCAGCATCCGGGTCAACCCGATAAGCAGTAGGACCATGCTCTGGGATGGGCACCGATACCCTCCTCGAAGAGTCCCCGCTAACATAAGTGAAGTCCGGCCCAGGCATCGGAACATCTGGAGGACGTGACAAGCCAGTCTGCCTTTCCCTCGCCAACACCTGTGGCGTCCTCAGCTTCCGCCTAACAAAGGCTGCATACTCCTCGCCCTCCAGGACGAACTCCTTGGCACTCACGCCGGCCCGGTACCTCTCGTACTCTAGCACGTCCATATCAAGAGGACTCATCATATCGAAGGGAGGATCCCTCGAAGCCATAGGAGGCATACCTGTGCCATGCTGCCAGAAGACCCTTTCCCCCAGATACATGGAGTCGTAAGTGAAGCCCCGCAGAAGCTTTCGCTGCCGTGTCACCCAAGGGGCACCCTTCAGCTCATCCTCGCCATACCGAGTCTAAGGGTACAACTGAAACCCCTCCGGACTACCCCTCTCCAGGTATCGCTGCACCTCCTGATAGGTGACAGTGATCTTTCCCCGGCTCGTCCTCCTCTTCCTCAAAGAGCGAGCCCAGCACAACATGGCAGGATACCCAAGCAAGGCCTCAACCTCCCAGTCCAACGAATGGCACCGAAAGATCTCATAGCACCACGCCTGCAACAAAAAAGCAGATAGTGCTCAGAACAAGAAAAGGAAAAAGAAAAAGAAGACGGAGAAGTGTCAAAGTGCTAAACTACAAACAGCAATAAAACTCATACCTCCAGTGCAAAGTTAAAACACCCAGGGAATTAGCCGTACCCCGGCTAAATCTGTCCATGACAAAATAGAGCTCGACCAAGCCCACCTGGCCCCAAGCAATCTCACAAACCCTCTCCAAGTCCACCATACTCTCCAGCAGAAGGAAAAGAGCGGAAGAGGCATGATTCGAGAACGAAGTTTCGGAGAGGGCAAACCACAGAAAAGAGCGCGCCAGCTGCTCCGCCGTCACTACCCCAGTGCCCCGGCTATACTCCCCGATGTTGGCCATAATCTTCGCCTCCACATCATGGTACACCTTACCCAAGCCCTTACTGGGATGAAGCGCAAAGTCCAACAGCTCAGCCAGCACCTCATCGGACATCCTGTCCCGCCACTTCACCGAATCCCCCTTAAAGGAAAGCCCGGTGATCGCCGCAAAGTCAGTGGGAGTCACCGTTATCTCCCCCCCAGCTAAAGTGGAAGGTATGCGTGGTGTCCCACCAATACTCAAACAAGGCCAAGAAGACGCCCTTGTTCTTCTGCGTCTCAGCTATCTCGGCCAGGTTCTCCACGAACACGTTCAGTCCGTAGCAATCACTAGCCTCCGAGGACTAGGCCTCCCATCTCGGGAAATATCAGGCAGGCTCCGCCACAACTCTACCACGACCTCAAGAGACCCCCGCAACTTCATCTTCTTTGCCTTCCCAGACGACGGCAACTCATCCTGCAGGTAAACACAGCAAATGTACGTCAATAACAGTACTTAAGCAAATATACAAAAATCAAATCACAAAAGTCCGTCCCAACATGGAAATCTCGCAAATAAAAGACCGTCCCAACACGACAATCTCACAAATCACAAAAAGTCCATCCCAACACGGCAATCTCACAAATCACAAAAAGTCCGTCCCAACACGGCAATTTTTCAACAAAAAGTCCGTCCCAACATGGCAATTTTTCAAAAAGCAGTTCCAGCACGGCAATTTTTCAAATCACAAAAAGTCTGTCGCAACACGGCAATTTTTCAAACAAAAAGCCCGTCCCAACACGGCAATCTCGCAAATAAAAGACCGTCCCAAAACGGCAATTTTTTCAAACAAAAGTCCGTCCCAACACGGCAATTTTTCAAACAAAAGTCCGTCCCAACACGGCAATTTTTCAATCAAAAAGTCTGTCCCAACACGGCAATTTTTTTCAAAAATAAAAGTCCGTCACGAAAACACGACACACATTACACATTTTCAAACAAAATTCCGTCACAAAAACACGGCACACATTGCACATAAATTTCCCACACAAAGTCCGTCCCTACACGACAATTTTTTCCCACAAAAAACAATTTACATACAAAAATAGCATCAAGGTACAAGTCACCAAAGCATTCACTTCAAGGAGAGGCACTTTATTTTCACAAATAAGAGCTAAACTCCACATTTTTGAACAAAAATACACATCCTCTGCAGATGAACACCGGCCGTCATCGTAAGCCCGGATCTCGCCCACTAAACGGAAAAACAAACCCTGGCCGTCATCGAAAGTCCGGACCCCAAGGCGCAAATGCCTTCAAACACAAACCCCAAGGCGCAAACGCCTTCAAATGCGGATCTCAAGGCACAAAATGCCTCCAAAATACAAAAACACAAAAATAACACCGGTCGTCATCGTAAGTCCGGATCTCGACCACTAAACGGCAAAACAAACATCGGCCGTCATCGTAAGTTCGGACCCCAAGGCGCAAACGCCTCCAAACACAAATCCCAAGGCACAAACGCCTTTAAATGCGGATCTCAAGGCACAAAACGTCTCCAAAACACAAAACACAAAAATAACATCGGCCATCAATGTAAGACCGTACGAAAGTACATATCCCCAGCAGATAAACCCCGGCCGTCATCGTAAGCCCGGACCCCAAGGCGCAAACGCCTCCAAACACGAATCCCAAGGCTCAAACGCCTCCACACACAAATTCCAAGGCGCAAACACCTTTTAACACACATCCTAAGGCACAAATGCCTTCAAAGGAAACAAATCATTTCCCCGGCAGCCATCGTAAGCCCGAACTTTCCCCTAGCGGACACAAATCAAAGCACAAGGCATGCACGCCTCCCCCAAATCAATCGCAAGGCAAACACGCCTCCCAAAATCAAAACACAAGGCAAGCAAGCCTCCCACAAGTCTCAAACACCAGGTTCATACTCCTGAACCAAACCCTAGTCAGAGGACATCACACGTCCTCATGCACGACACAACCTCAGTCAGAGGACATCACACGTCCTCATACACGACACAAACTCATGTCAGAGGACATCACACGTCCTCATACACGACACAACCTCAGTTCGAGGACATCACACGTCCTCATACACGAAATAGCCTCAGTCAGAGGACATCACACGTCCTCTGTTGGTCCCAAAGGTGGCAACAAGGGTGAAAATACAGCTAGAGGGGGGGGGGTAAATAGCTGTTTCAAATTTTTCGCCCTCGATTTAAAAGTAAACCTCTAAGCTTACAAAACCTCTTGCAGTGTATAAGAGACTGCAAGTAGAGTTGTAAAATGCACAGCGGAATATTTGAAGATACAAGCGGTTTTGGAGAGGCAGTTTTGATAAGCAGTTTTAGTGAAATTTTCTGAGCAGTTGTAAAACTGAAAGTGAGGTTTGACAATGTTAACTCCAAACACAATTTCACAATAATGGATAACTATAAAGATCAAACAGAGATAAAGAAAGATAATCAGTAAGCACAAGAAATATAAATGCAGAAAGTAAGAACACAATATTTGGAGTGGTTCAATCGATAAACGATCTACGTCCACTACCAAGATGGTTAGTCTTGGATTTCTAAGAGAGATTTTATATTGAGTATGAGAGATTACAAAGTACAATGAGTAATACTCAGATCTAAAATCTTTTCTATGAAGAACAAATCCTAAGACTATAACCAGTGTATCTCAAGTGATTAATCTATGTGATTAAACAAGTGAGGTGTGTGTGTGAGAACAAGATTAAGGCTCCTTAAATCTTTGAGATGTAGAGCACAATGATTCTTGATGTGTATAAGGCTTGATTTCTGGGCTGGGGAATATTTCTTGAAGGTTGAAGATGAAGATTCAAAGGACTTAGAATTTCTGGGCAGAGCTTCAACTTCTTATGAACTCACAGCAATTTCTCAAGTTTCAAGCAATCTTCAAATGATGAAGGTTGGGGGTATCTATACCCAAGCATCAGGAATATAGCCGTTGGACACAGCTGTTGTAAGGACAGTCCTTGATGCTTTTCCATTGGTCCACAACAACCACTTTTGTCCTTTGAAACTGTTGTTGCAGGTAAAGCTGATCAGGCTCCAGCTGCAAGCAATGAGGTTAGGACACCTTTCACTTTTTCAAGATCCTTGCAGATCTTGTCTGAAAAGTAGTCACGTGACAAGATATGGTGGTTGACATTTGATATTGCTGACGTGGATTCCAATGGTCAATGAGGTTCACTTCAAGTCTCCAATCATTGGAGCGGTTCTGGTGTGCATGCAGTTTGATATATGCAGTTCCACCAGGAGCGGTTGCAAGGTGCGGTCAAAGTACTAGAACTGCACAAGTGCGGTTCACTAAGGTTGTTGCACTGAGGAGTTCAAGAAGTGGTTTCAAAGAGGAATTACACAAGCGGTTCTGCAAGTGCGGTTCTGAAGAGCGGTTTTGAGACAACTTGAACTGCAACCCTCAGATCCAATGATTCTTGTGCCAGTCTTCAAGCCTAAATTTAACATATTCTATAAAATGGACTTTAGCTAAAAAATTGAAGTCTAAGCTTCATTACATAGGGTCCTAAAGTCCTTAAAATAGACAGGAGGTTATGGTATCAATCAAATCTAATACAAAATAGGAGGGTTAAAATATGCATACCCAACAATCTCCCCCTATTTGATTGAGGCCATTACCTACTACAGCAAAAGCAAACATTGTACTTGGTAAAAACATGTCCATAAGAATTAACATGGTAAGTCATGTCCCAAGTCAATGCACACACTTAGCTTAAGCTATAGATTGCTATACTATCTGAAAGATAAAAACTTACAATATGGAAAGTATAGAAATGCATTCAGTGCACTTGAAAAATATGAGTTTAAGTATAAAGTGCAGTTTAAACTGAATGTTTAAACATCAATTCAAATAAATGATTTTTTAAGTTGAAAAATATTTGAATGAGGTTTAAGACCATAAGCGGTTTCATTGTTCTTCAAACAAGCAGTTTGATATGAACAAGGTTTTGAAACCATGATGCAATTTCCATTAATTCCCAAAGTGTTTACAGATACAGGAATGAAACAAAATTACAAGGTTACAAAAACAAAACAAAATAAGTTGGACAAAGAAAATACAATGAAAGTGCGGTCCAACTTACAAAAGCGGTTCAAAAACAATTAAGGAGAAGCGGTTATTGCTGGGGCGGCTTGTTGACTTCATGATCTGCTCCACTGGTCCCAACTCTAGATTGATTTGGCTCAAATGGTTTCCTTAATCTTCTCACTTCCTCTGCGGTTCTGGTGAGGGTTGACTCTAGCTTCTTCAAAGCATTAACTGAATGGGCAGAAGTAGAATTGGTGGTACCAACTGCTTTGGTATTTTCCACAAGATTTTCCTTAATCACATCAAGCTTCACATTGATGGAGGAATAGATAGAGTTGAAAATGGTGTGGATTTCTTCTTGAACTAAGGCGGTTTGGGCTTTGAATGTGCGCTCGCCCGAAAAAAAAATAAGGAGTCGCCACACCGTTTTTAAGAGGAAACATTGAAAACCTTTTGTAAGAGAAAATGGGTTCGGGGGTCAAGTTACGTGTTGGGAAGAACCGAGAGTTCACCCAACACGCCTCGTCCGTAGATGAGTCTTTCAATGTTCAACATTCCATTCATTCAAATGTGTGTGCAAAGTGTGTATGACAAGATATGTATAAAATGCATAAGAGTGCTTTGTTTTATTACTCAACAAGGGGGAAATACAACATGTAAGCCATTGACTCTGGGAGGCCACGTCCCACTATACATCGAGGACAAATAGAACAGAATTTACAACTGAAAGGATGATCCTCTGCAGATGGTCACCATGTGTCGCGTGACACAGGACATGCTAGGCACGATGTGTCGCGTGACACATGTTTACCGTTTGCAGGGATCTTACATTTTGAAGCACAGATCCAACAGAAAGCAAATCAAATCCCAACACAATACCAATCCGACACAGAAACAATGAATTTATAATGGATTGACCAAGGGGATGTGGATATAGGGAGATCCACACTCCCTTGGCCAATAAACAACAAATCCAACACAATCACATTATGAGCATCAATCAAACCAAGCTAAAATAGTTAAACAGAGAGATCGGCAGTTGGGACTTGTAATTATCAAGTCCGGGAAATAAATTGCAATGAGGCAAATAAAATATAAATAAGAGATGAAAGTGAGGAAATCGTTACCCTCGTAGTCCACAAATTCGATACCAAGTTAGGTATCGAATTCTTCAACTCAGCTTCGAGATCGGAACGAGCACAGATCAGATTGAGTCGCTTGGGCAATCTCCAGTACGTGCGTGCTTGGGATCTGGAATGGGATTGACTCTGGAACAGAACAGGGGAACGGCAATTGGTTTTGGGGATAGAAAATAACGATGAAAGGCTGTTGTTGTTGGCGTTGACAGATTGGGTTCGTGAAGTGGTAGCAATCAACGGGATTAGGTCCGGGGTAAATAGCGATTAGAACTGAAGGAATTGAGTCGCCTGTGAAGGTGGTTTCGGTTTGGGTAGAGAGAGGAAGAGAACGGTGGGGTTTGGTTGTTGTTTTAGCCGGAGTAAGTGGTGATTTAACGGCTTAGATTGGCGATGTTTGGGGGAGCAGTAGTTAGCGGCTTAAAGGTTGTAACAGGGGAAGGAAGTTGTCGTTGGTAGAGAGAGAAGCTAGGTTGACGGTTTGGATTGGAGAAGAGGTTTGAGGGAGAGCTTGGGTTGAGTTTGCCGATTGGGATGGAATTGGGTGAAGAGGAACCAGATGGAGGTTTAGGAGTTGGGTTGTGGAATCGGTGGAAGGGGAATTGAAGGTCGCCGGTGAGGAAGGTTAGGTTAGGGAGGAGATTGGCCGGAGATGGTGAGGAAGAAGGTTGGGGCGGCAATGGAGAGGTTGGATTGAGGAAGAAGACGCAGGGAGAGGGAGCAATGGAATTTCCGGATAGAGAGAGAGGGAAGAGAGAGAAAGTGAATCTGAGTGTGTGTGACTGTGTGAAGAATGTGAGTGAGGCCCCCCATTTTAACAAATGAACGCACATGGGCATTTATACGCTGAATGGGAAAAGGAATTAAACTGTCGCATGACCCAACGCTTCCACTTTCCATGCTTCAAGCTGTCGCACGACGGGCCACATCCATAACCAATTCTGGCGCCAAAACCAGATTCTGGAACATTTCGGGTTAATTCCCAAGAGGTCCAAACTGATTTATTCCTTTTAGGTCCTTTTGTCCGGGAAAAGTACTAAAAATACTTCCTTCGCGGGAAACTTATAAAAAGTTCCCGGAAGTCTCGGAACGGACCGGGAATTTACCAAAACACCCCTAAATGCAATTTTATCACTTAAAATGCATCTGAAAAGGTCGCGAATTTGGATTGGCGTACTTACAGAGCCCCTCGGCAACGTCACTTATGGAAGAAGTGAGGTTGTCGATAAAAAGGACCCAATCCCAATGAGCAGCTGGGGATATGACGGACGGTGGGAAATATGATTGATGAGATCGGATGGCTGGACCTTTGGAGAAAGGATTCCTACGTATCCCGGAGATGGAATCAAGCCAAATCGTAGTTCGGAACAAGTGAGAACGCAAGATTAAAGATTGACTATTTGAGGGGGTCACCCCTGAAATCGACTATTTGAGGGAGTCACCCCAAAGATGACTATTAGGGGGAGTCACCCCAAAAGATGACTATTAGAGGAAGTCACCCCAAAATATGACTATTAGAGGGAGTTACCCCAAAAGATGACTATTAGAGGGAGTCACCCTAAAGATGACTATTAGAGGGAGTCACCCCAAAAGATGACTATTAGAGGGAGTCACCCCAAAGATGACTATTAGAGGGAGTCACCCCAAAGATGACTATTAGAGGGAGTCACCCCAAAAGATGACTATTAGAGGGAGTCACCCTAAAGATGACTATTAGAGGGAGTCACCCCAAAAAATGACTATTAGAGGGAGTCACCCCAAAAGATGACTATTAGAGGGAGTCACCCCAAAAGATGACTATTAGAGGGAGTCACCCTAAAGATGACTATTAGAGGGAGTCACCCAAAAGATGACTATTAGAGGGAGTCACCCCAAAAGATGACTATTAGAGGGAGTCACCCCAAAGATGACTATTAGAGGGAGTCACCCTAAAAGATGACTATTAGAGGGAGTCACCCCAAAAGATGACTATTAGAGGGAGTCACCCTAAAGATTACTATTAGAGGGAGTCACCCCAAAAGATGACTATTAGAGGGAGTCACCCTAAAGATTACTATTAGAGGGAGTCACCCCAAAAGATGACTATTAGAGGGAGTCACCCCAAAAGATGACTGATGCTTTTAAGGAAAGTAATCGACTGAGATATGCTTTCATACTGTCTTTGTGTTCACTGTAGGCGTCGGAGAGTCTTAGATTACCGTTGTTGTTGGGAGGTAGCTGTTGAGGGTCTCATGCTACCATTGATTCTGCTGGGGATAGGTGTAGCAGACAACTGAAGCTCTTTTCTTTGTCAAACATTGCTAGGAAGGCGGGCGGGTGGGGCTCTTCCAAATTATGCCGATGAGATCGGATGGGTTTGGACCTTTTTATGAAGGCGGGAGTCTGTCACCTGCGGGATTTGAAATCCTTGTCCAAGATTGTGATTTGAGGGGCAATCATCACAATCAAAATATGATCACTTGACTATTGTACCCTGCGGGGGAGGAAAACACAACATCTCTAGGCACTTAGCCTTTTATTAGACTCTTGCTTATGCATTATTAATCTTTGGTTGCACAAGTCCATCTCAGTTGGGAAGAATAGGAAGGGAAGGTTTTGCACGGCTTGATGAGCAGATATGTAGGTAGCCATTATGCTATGAGGGATTATGTATAGGACGAAAGTGTTTATAATGAGGTGGACCCTCTCCCGTGAGGTGGGAAAATGTATGAGTGACGGATGATACGGTGCAGCTTAGGCAAGTCGGGGACGCTCCCGGGAGTACTGGTTGCAGCAGGTCCGTTGCTAGTGAGGACAAAGTGCATCACGCGTCTGAGACAACAATCAGCAGAGGGGGCAGAGAGCAATCTCGGCTTGGTGAAGCCCCAGTTGACATTATAAAGCAAACCCGAGGGGAATCTGGTAAGGAGAGCCGGAAGGATACCTTAACCAAAGCCCCAGCTTGAGGACATTCCATGCAGCTTCATCGCAGGCAGAGTCATCTTGTGGCTACAGAGGCAATTCATCATTTTGAATCACAGTCAATCAGTTGCTAGACAAGACTCGGAAATGTTTAAGTGTAGGGGCGTATCTTTCGAAGGTGGGATTAGATCCCGAATCTGTGTATGACACTCTCGCTTTAAGTTTGACTCTTTTGAGAGAGTATAAGCATCACAAGGTGTGGAAAAGTGTATGGAAGCCCCTGCTGACCAACACAGTGTTTAGTTCTATCTTCCTAAGATGTAGAAAGAGAAAACTTGTCGAGACACTTGAAAACCTGTCTTATTCTTGATGATCACAAAGCTGCTTAAAACCCTTTATTGATGTTCGGGTTATTCGACCGCCAAAGCTGATATAAGCAAATATTTTTTATCAATCCTGAGGAGAAAGCCCACTGATATCAAGAATCAAACTCGAAAAGATGAACAGTGTATGGGCATGGTCCTTGAGGAGACCGGATCTTGAGATTTGTTTATGCTTTCGACCGAACCATTTATGGTTGCCTACGTTCCCCTCCATAGGAGGAGCTCAGGTCGCCGTAGTTCGGGCTTATCCCGAATGAATAGAATGAACGGTGAAATTCGGGGATCTGAGGACCTTCGAGATTTTTTTGAGAGTCGAAAGAACGTGTCCTCTTAGAGTGTCGATGGGAGACACAGATGTGAAGCCCCAGTGGGACGTTCACGACAGGTGTTTGCGGAGGAGAAATGAAATATGCTCACATAAACGTCAAATGAACAAGTGGAATTTGCACAATCTTAACTTGACAGTGCAGCTCGCTATCCGGTAGGAACTGGCGGCTAGGTCTCGGGTTTCGATCGGTTTTCGGGTGATTTAGGATATCATGACCTCTTAAAATGAGAGGTTTGGGCTTGGCTGGTTGGACCTCTAAAGATGAGAGGTTGGCTCTTGGGTAGTGTTTGGGATTTCTAAGGTGAAGGAAATCTGTGGTTGCATCTTTACTGCCTCTAAGAATGAGAGGTCGATCTTTTGGCTTTTGGTCAAGGTCAAAGGTAAGGGTAATGCTCTCTAAAATTGAGAGGACGGCTAGGGATCGGTTAGAGGTAATGGTGAGGGGACATCTGTGTTGTCTCTTTTATTCACTCTGAGACTCCTCTTGAGTAACGACCAGATCCTTTGACTCTTGCTTTTGAGAGGATCGCTGGGGACTAGGCTCTCTTTCTTTCCTTCTTTTTTTTTGTTATGTTTTTTTTTTATATTTTTGTCTCTCTCTTTTCTTTTTTCTTTTTTTTTTTTTTTTTGAGAGAGAATTTCAGTTAGTCCCCAGGATGGATCATTGCCTTCCGTCGTTCTTGCGCTTGGAGACGGTCAATCTTCTTTTGCATCACGGGAGCCTCAAGGATAGTCCCTCTTCTTCTTGAGATGGTGAAATTACCCGGGATTTCGCGCGGACGGGGCGCGAAACGCGGTTGTCTTTCGCGGAGGGGTTGGTGTCTGAGACCTCGCTTCATGGGAAGGAAAAATGAGGAGTCGCCACGCGGTTTTTGTATTTTGAGCCCAAACGTTGAGAAACGGCTTTAGAAAATGGTGTCGTTTTTATTGGTAGCAAAAACTTAGGAAAAGGCTTTGAAAAAGGGGATCATTTTTATTGGCAGTAAAAACGAGTAAAAAGCTTTTTTGTACCAGAGATTGTTAGGTTCGGAGGTCAAGTTACGTTTCGGGTAGAGTATGACGAGATCGCCCGAAACGCCTCGCATGACGAGTCTTTCTACCTTTCTCGAAATCGTGTGTGTGTGTGTGTTTTGAAATGGGGGCTTGAATGACAAGCTTAATCTTGGTTTGAATGACAAACGTTGATTAGGTGACTTTGTTTGAAAAGACGAGCGTTTGAATGACAAACGTCGGTTTGAGTTTGAAATGAGCGTTTGCGTGGCAAACGTCGACTTTGAGCCATACGAGTCATTTTTAACGATTTTTATGGGAAAAATGCGTATTAAATGATTTTAAGTGTCAAATGGCGGCTTTGAGTTTGAAGATGAGCATTCGGAGGCCGAACGTCATTTCGCGCGTTTTGAAAGAGAGTTCGACGGACGAACTCCGGTTTTGAACCGGGCATTACATTGTTAACGATTTTTACGGGAAAATACGTATTAAATGACATGCGATCAACGAATCGGGTTGCGACTGACTTTGAAAAGTAAATACTATCACAATCCAAACGGATCGGACTTTGTAAATGACAAAGATTTAAAGCGGTGTCAACGGAATCAAACGATCCGGATTCGTAAATGACGATCAACGAGGCCAAACGGCTCGGAATTGTAAAGGACGATCAACGAGGCCAAACGGCTCGAATTGTAAATGACGATCAACGAGGCCAAACGGCTCGGAATTGTAATGACGATCAACGAGGCCAAACGGCTCGGAATGGTAAATGACGATTAACGAGGCCAATTGGCTTGGAATTGGTAAATGACGTAAAAGTAAACGGAACGGGGTCGGAATGCCGTTTTAACCCGTGATTACTTCTCTTACGGAAAGAGAAGAGGATCGAGGGGCTAAAACGTATCGGACCCCCGTTAGACGAGGCGTCTACATTTCGATAACGGACGTTCGAAACAGCTTATAGCGACCGGCGCGTAAACCGAGACGGAACGGAAGATTTAGAGAGAGGAGTTATACCTATGGCTGTGGTCGACTCCTTTGGCTCCTGGGAGGTGTGTACGGGACACGAAAAGTGATTCGAAAGGTTGTTTCAAGTTGTAGGGTGCGTATTTGATCGAAATACGAAGGTTTCACGCGAATCGAGACAAACGGGAGCTCGGGAAGGGTGAAACCGCTTGACCGTGGGGTGGTGATTTTTGGTGTGAAAAATCCTTTCTTGCCTTGACAAAGAACTTCTATTTATAGGGTGAAAATTGCGTAGGAGTCCCACGGACTTGACCGAATCTAGGGGTTTTGGGAATTTTGGAAATGCAGGGGACTTGGCCGGCAATTTGTGAAAGTGCACAAAGGAGTCCGGCCTGACTCGCTTGCAAACCAGGGGCATTTTGGTCTTTTCCCTCTGAAATTGATTGAAGGGTGACTAGAGGGAGGTGGCATGGCTGCCACGTGCCCCTCTGAGTCACCAGCCATGTGGGATTTTGTCTCCCGGTCCCGGTTTTGTCCGTTTTTTAAAATAACAACCGGAAATGTCCGAAACGCCTTGAAAGTGCCGGAAAATGCATTTTTCGTGGGAAAGCCATACTTTTACGTGAGATGTCACGTGCTAAGTACGGTTCGACGTCGGGATGCACGGGCGCCCCGAGACGTCTCGTTGGCACAAAGAACGGGGAGTTTAACGAGTTCCGTTAACCCGAGCGGGCCGCTTAACGGATTTCGGTTAACTTTCCGACGGATTTGGACGATCCGGATTTGGGTACTTACAGCTAGCCCTCGCCGACGTCTCCTCCGAAGGAGGTGGGGTCGTTGAAAAAGATAAGGATCCAAATCGGGATGCCTTACTTTGAAGGAGACCCGGGCGGTCACCGGGCCGGACCCTTAGCGAAAAGGATTCCTACGTATCCCGAGCGGGAATCAAGCCGATCGTAGTTCGAAAAGGGGCAAGGGCCGCGCACGGGGACCTTGACCCGAGCGAGACCGTTAGGAGGCGTCTAAACCCGGATGAGACCATTCGCGAGGTACCCACACCGAATGGAGACCGTTGGGAGGCGTCCGAACCTCGGGACTTCGAAACCTTCGAGGGCGTGTGGCGCCTCAAACCGGAGTTGTGATGTTGACGAGGGCGTTCGTGCCTTGGGTGCTGGGCTTATTGCTGTTGCGCTTTATCCCGGGGATGAGTTCGGGCTTACTCGGATGGCCGAAGAGGGATTGTTGCAAGGCGTTCGTACTGGGTTCGGGCTTATTGTCCGCCGGAGATGACTATTTGCAAGGCGTTCGTACCTTGGGGTTCGGGCCATTGCCTGGGAGATGACTATTTGCAAGGCGTTCGCACCTTGGGGTTCGGGCTTATTGCCGCTGTCGGAGATGACTATTTGCAAGGCGTTCGTACCTTGGGGTTCGGGCTTATTGGCCGCCTGAGATGACTATTTGCAAGGCGTTCGTACCTTGGGGTTCGGGCTTATTGCTGTCGGAGAGATGACTATTTGCAAGGCGTTCGTACCTTGGGGTTCGGGCTTATTGCTGGTGCCGAAGAGATGACTATTTGCAAGGCGTTCGTGCCTGGGGTTCGGGCTTATTGCCGGCTGTCGAGATGACTATTTGCAAAGGCGTTCGTACCTTGGGGTTCTGGCTTATTGGCTGCTGTCGTGAGATGACTATTTGCAAGGCGTTCGTACCTTGGGTTCGGGCCATTGTCATTGCCGGAGAGATGACTATTTGCAAGGCGTTCGTACCTGGGGTTCGGGCTTATCAGCTGTCGGAGATGACTATTTGCAAGGCGTGCTCGTACCTGGGGTTCGCCATTGTCAGCTTGCCGGAGATGACCATATTTGCAAGGCGTTCGTACTCTTGGGGTTCGGGGCTTATGTCTGCCGAAGGAGAGATCGATTTGCAAGGCGTTCGTACCTCGGGGTTCGGGCTTATTGGCCGGAGAGATGACCGGCGAAGGTCTCGATAAGAGAGCGGAGGCCGGACCGAAGGCCGAGAATTTGAAATCGATTGAAAGGTCGCGATTGAGAATTGGAGATCGGACCGTGAAAGGTCGCGATTGAGAATTGGAATCGGACCGTGAAAGGTCGCGATTGAGAATTGGAATCGGACCGTGAAAGGTCACGATTGAGAATTGAAATCGGACCTTGAAAGGTCGCGATTGAGAATTGGAATCGACCGTGAAAGGTCGCGATTGAGAATTGGAATCGGACCGTGAAAGGTCGCGATTGAGAATTGAAATCGGACCGTGAAAGGTCGCGATTGAGAATTGGAATCGGACCGTGAAAGGTCGCGATTGAGAATTGAAATCGGACCGTGAAAGGTCGCGATTGAGAATTGGAACTGACCGTGAAACGTCGCGATTGAGAATTGGAATCGGACCGTGAAAAGGTCGCGACGAGAGTTTAATGGTGAGGACCATTATTAAATTTTTAACGTCTGGAGACGAACGTTAGTGATGACTAATCGAGAATGTCGCCTGGAGACATGGTTGAACGTTGGATGTCAAATGTCAATCGGATCAATTTAACGTCAGAGACGAACGTTAGTGAGAACTAACTGAGAATTTAACGTCTGGAGACGAACGTTAGTGATGACTAACTGAGAATTTAACGTCTGGAGACGAACGTTAGTGATGACTAACTGAGAATTTAACGTCTGGAGACGAGCGTTAGTGAGAACTAACTGGGAATTTAACGTCTGGAGACGAACGTTAGTGATGACTAACTGAGAATTTAACGTCTGGAGACGAACGTTAGTGAGAACTAATCGAGAATTTAACGTTCGGAGACGGAACGTTAGTGAGGACTAATCGAGAATTTAACGTTCCTGGAGACGAACGTTAGTGAGAACTAATCGGGAATTTAACGTTCTGGAGACGAGCGTTAGTGAGAACTAACTTCGATTTATCCTCGGGGGATAGGGCGTTAGAAATGTCTAACTGGGGGAAATTTTACACTTTCGGGGGCCAAAAGTGGTAAAATTGGAATCGCCAAAAGCTGAGGGGCAAAAGGGGCAAAATTTATTCTCGGGTGCGCAAGAGTCCCCGGACTTTTTACTGTTTTTCCGTAAACTTTTAAATGCCGAGGCCGGGAAGAAAAAGGCCATTTTCTTCCATTGTTTCCGGCGAGAGAGGAGAGAAAAGAGAGAGAAATCCAACCCAAATTGCAAGGTTTGCTCGAATTTGTGAGGGAAAATCGCTATGGAGGGTGAAGGAGGACCAATGGCTCGCCATGGAAGGACCGACGACGAAAGAACTCGATTGGTTCGGACCATTCGAACCACCACTCTTCCATTGAATCCGGCGGAGTTTTATCCGGCGAGGGACCGCCACAACTCCAAGGGAGGGATCGAAAGACACGTAAGTTCCCTACAAATTCCATTAATTTCAAGAATGTGCATTCTTTAAATGTTAGAAATTTGTTAGGAATTTACTTAGGGATTTTGGTGCCCGATTTGGGGCTTTTGACTTTGCTATGAATCGTTGTCGAAATTGACTAGGACGTAGTTCAATTGACATCATGGGTAGATGACATAAAAATTTTGGTTGCAAAATTCCATGTCTAAATGCATTTTCCAAAATTAAAGTAGCTTTAATTCGGGACGGAGCGAAATTTTCGAAAAATTCGAAAGAGATTTGAAAGTTCCGGATTCGACGGAGTTTTCGAAAGATTTTGAAAGTTCCGGATTCGACGGAGTTTTCGAAAGATTTTGAAAGTTCCGGATTCGACGGAGTTTTCGAAATGATTTAAATATACGTAGGAAATGAATGAGAACCGTATCTCGTATTGCATCCTTTTGACATGCGTTGTTGCATTTTGTTGACGTTGCTTCCGTCTTGTTTGTCTCAGGGGACAGGACGGTTGATACCCACAACCGTAAGAGTCGGGGTGCTTTTGAGGCGGTGCAGCATTGTGGGGCCTTATCCCTGACGTAGCTCGAGAGGGAGAGAGGAGTCCACGACACTCGGTGATTGACTCCGGGCCGGGCCGGGTTTATCGGGCCGTGGCGGCGACAAATGATACGCCGAGGGCGTGTCCATGTATGTCGCGCCGAGCGAGTATCGGTGGGATACGACCCACACTTTCCATTTCGTATGGGGAGGCGACGGTGACTCCCACGGATTTTGCCGCTATCACCGGGTTGCCGACTTATGGCAACGCGCCGGTGTGGGTTGATGGTTACACCCCTGAGCAGCTTGTCTCGGGTCATTGGGTTTCGATATTACCGATGCCAGGGGGCTTAGGCATTCGGCACAGCCGATGGAGCATCACTTGAGGGCGGTGTCGCCGATTATCCGGGCCGGGTCCTCGAGGATGACCGCGGAGCGTCCGGCTCGAGGGTTCCTTTGGTTTGCGCCGTCGCCGACCTTATTCCCGACTTCCGACACGTCTTGTCACTTCCCTCTCGCTCGGGTCGCCGGTAGACTTGGGATGCCGTGGAGGGGTTTACGTGGGGAGGCCGGACCGGCCGAGCTCTACCACTCTTTGGACAGGTTCTCGCGGGGAGAGGAGCACACATTTAGCCGCTTCACGCCTGTCTTGGATGTAAGTTTACGTGCTTTTTCTCTTCCTTGCCCCTTTTATGTACTCGTATGTATCCGTTTGTAGCCGACATAACTTTCCATTCTCTTGGCGTGTCCGGTGCTACGAGGTATTCACCCGTTGGCTTGGGACATAAAGGAGCCGTACTGCCCCCCGTTCCCCGCCTTGCCGGTTTGGCGTAAGAAGGCGAAGAGGGCGGTCTCTTCGAGGGTTGGCACTGAGTGTCATACGAGGAGATATCTCCGGCGCCGAACTTGGAGTTCTCCGAGAGGATCCACCTGACCTCGGTGGAGCAGTTTCGATCATGTCGCGGTGCAGACAAGCAGCCGAGACTACACGGCGGCGAAGCTCCCGGTGGGACTTCACCGTGACGCCTATGTATTTGGGGGAGAGGGTGACCCGTCGCATAGGCAGGGGTCTCTTCCATTGGTGCCGTGGATCCTCCTTCGTACATGCAAAGCATCCCCCGGGAGATGCCGATTGACGAGCCGGGAGGGGTACCTTCGTGGTGTGTATTTCATCGAGTACATCATAGCGGGGGCCGCTATGATGTTTTCTTGAGGATGAGGCCGAGGAGCCTGGGCTGTGTGCAAGATAGGAGTGGCGAGGTCCCCTGGAGGTCCTCGACATTTTCCGGTCCCGCGAGCTAGGCTAGCGTACGAGGGGCCGGACGGTTCGCGCAGCGACTTGTGATCCCGCTCCGCGTGAGCCGAGACCACGATACAGGGCGGACCCCAATGCTTCGGTGAGCATCTTTTCTCGATTTTCTCGCATTTGATAGTAGCATTCTCGCACATGATGCATCCGTACTTTCTCGTTCGCTCGATGATTTTCCCGGTTCGCAGTATCCGGCCGTACGTACAATGAGGCGCACGAGGGAATTTGGTGGACGTCCGGGTGGTCCGCCTACGCCTGTGAGAGGCTCGTGGAGTTCATGCGGTGCGCCTCCTGGAGGAGCGTGGACGTCCGCGATCGGGGGCCGTCTAGGCCGAGGGGTTCGCCCCGCTCCCACAAACTCGGTGGGGAGGACTTCACACGGGCTGGGCGGCCTCGCGGGCGGAACGGCTGGATTTGGGAGCTCCTTCTTACGCGCACTCGGGGCGCGAGAGGGGGAGTCCTCGAGTTCGCGTACTCCGAGGAGGCCCTTCGCCTATTCCCTACCGGGAGGAGTTTGGCGAGTTCCCCTGTTTGCGACAGATCCTATAGCGGCGGAGCAAGACGTCGAAAGTGTACGGATGACGAGCAGACTCGAGTAGTCCCCTTTTTATCGCTTTCTTTCTTTTACTATTTTGTTTAGACAAAATGCATGTATTTGTCAGGAACAAATTTTGATTTGAGCTATATTTGCAAAAAGGCGCCGTGGGGCGGAACTCGTACTTCGCATATTTATTACGTGATCACCTTACAGCTTATTTTCGGCAAATAAGCAAATAGGTTAATCAAAAATAAATAAAATAGGAGAAATGCATTAAAAATTGAACGGGTTCAAAAATTAAGCATGTATGCACTAATTTTTAATTATTTGCACCGTTGCACGAGCCCTGGGCGGAAGGGATATTGACATTTGTTGAATGAAATCGTATGTGCACGCAGATTTCATAAGAGTGAACGAGGCATGGTTTGGAAATGTTTCCAACTTTAAGGTACTGGGTGCAGAGTTGACCAAGTCAAGCTGCGAGAGGGAGTCCGGCCGGACTAGGATTGAATTTCCAGATTCTTTAAATTGCGGTTTCAACTTTGCAATTTGTAAGAAGCTAACGCATTGCTTTTGCTCATTACAGTGAGTTCTTTTCCATTTCTTAAGGTTTTCTTCACCTTCGACATGGCTCCTTTTCCCAAGTTATCGTCTCGGATGCAAGAGCGATATTTGGACAACTTTCGGTCGTGGGTACGGAACCACACGAGGCGTAACAAAAGGTTTTTCGAAGAAGCTGTTACGGGATTAAATCTGTTTGGGCTTTGAAGGAGCTCATGCGGATTGGGATCTTTTGAGAGCCGCGTCTCGGTTACGGACGTAAGGAGGAATGTGTACGGCTTTTCGTACAACGAAGTCACTCCTACGTTTGAAGATTTCCGGGCCGTGCAGGAGGACACGAGGCAGAGCGGCTAGTTCTTCCGTATCTTTGGTGGCATGTCCACTTGTTGAGAAGCTAGTGTCTTTGTTGGGTATCTCATTTGGAGAAGCATACGGGGATGCTTGATACAGGATTCCGATTACGTTGACATTTCGGGACTGCCCGAAAGATTTGCCGGAGCCGAGGAGCGTCTTTGCGTGGGACGCGTTTGCTCTGTGCGTGATTGCTACTCTGTTCACATTCACGTCTCTGGGTGTGTGCCATCACGGTGTCTTGGACTCGGTGAGGCGGTGCCGGAGTGGAGGAGACATCGTGCCATTGGTCTTGGGCGAGACGTTCACAGGCATAGGCCGGATGGCGGCCGGTAGCCGATACATGTGGGGAGGGAGTCCCGCTATGCGACCATGTGGTTGAGGGAGAGGCTGCCGAGATGATGCCCAGGTGCCAATGTCTTGTGACGCTTGGTCTTTCTCGCGGCGTCCTGCGGTGATAGGGGGTAATCGAGTGGCGGAGCTCTGGATGGCCGAGACTTTGCACGCATCACTTGCGATGGTGGGTTCCCCATTGGAGATTCTGAGACTTGTAGGACCGCTCGGGGAGGGTGCATTGATCGTCGAGTGCAGGCCGTCTGTCTCGCACGTCTTTCTATATTCCATCATTGGTTGCGGCAAGATGCAGTGGAGCAGATGCCAACGCCCGATACGAGTTATCTTGCTACCTTTGAGGTGGGATCTCTGCGGATGGAGGATCCTTCGACACTATTTGGTCACCGGTGGTGGCAATACACGTCCTTTCTGCCCGGGGTTCTCTTTCACCGGAGAGAGGGCACTGTTACGTCGACGCGATATACGGGTGAGTACGAAGAGTGTATGGGGGAGACACGAGATGGCTATCTTGTGGAGACGGAGTGAGCCGTTGGGTGCGATCACACAGACGGCTCGACATTGAGGAGGACGAAGCGAGGGCTAACCACGGGAATCGTGCAGCGATGCCATGGCCGATTATGTGGCAAGTGCGATCGGGAGGCCAATCAAAGCCTTTGCGATGATGGCTCGAAGCGAGGCGGCTCGAGACAGAGCTAGAGAAAGGGCTGTGTTGACGGCCGCGGGCTTGACGGAGGCGTCGGGAAGGGTCCCCGAGCCGAGGTAGAAGGCCTACGGAATATTTCTGCGAAGGTGAAGAACACTTCCTAGGGGGAAAAGGGAAGGGAAGAAGGATGAAGGACCTAGTACGGGAAACTAGGTTGACCTTCTTTGTCCGTGAGTATCCACCCATTGTCATTGCAGACACATTAATTGATTAATGTTTTATTGTAGTTTTGCTAGCGTGTAGCGAGTCAAGAGTTGACCGTGCTTGAACTCATCAAAGAATTTTTTAACCGTTATGAATTTGTAGGTTAAATGAAAAGAGTTTTTTTTTTCGAAACACAAGCAATTGATGCTTATTGTATATTTTTTTTTTAAACCGAACCAATGATGGCTGCCTACGTTCCCCTTTTACAAATGGACTAAGGGGCTCAGGTCACCGTAGTTCGACACTTTAGGTGAATTTGAGAAAAACAAAGACAAAAGAAGTGCGACCACCATTTTTTACTGGATCATTAGCGGGGAATGTATCCGGTTGGGTATTACTCTTTTAGCACTTTAATTTACTGAGGGGGACGGTGTATGGGGAAGGTGAGTTGACTCGTGCTCTTCCTCAAACGAAGTATCTGCGGAGCTTGCTTCCGTTCACAGGGTTAACGAAAGGGTTTCCGTCCAAGTCTGCTAGCTTCATGGCTCCTCTGGAGAAGATTCTTTGTACCACGAACGGTCCTATCCAGGTAGGCTCCCACTTTCCGAGGGGATTGGTCTGCGTAGGAGGCTTTTCCTTTAGCACCAAGTCACCTTCTACGATGTCTCGGATCTTGACTTTCTTGTCGAATGCTCGTGCCATTACGCTCTGGTAGGCTCGAGTGTGTTCCATGGCTTTCAATCTGCGCTCGTCGAGTAGAGCAAGTTCGTCGTGGCGGCTGCGTAGCCATTCGACTTCATTGATCCCGTTTTCCAAGAGGACTCGGAGGGATGGAATTTCCAATTCCACGGGTAACATTGCTTCCATTCCGTAGGTAAGTGCGAACGGAGTCTCCTGTGGCGGTTCGGCGATGTTCGGTATCCCCGGAGGGCTAGATGTAGCTTTTCGGGCCGGTCCCGACCTGCGAGTGGTCATCTTTCGATTATCATGGCGAGAGTCTTGTTGGTGCCTCTCTTGCACCATTGGTTTGTGGTACGTAAGGGAGAAGACTGTGACGTGTGACTACGGGTCGGTCGGTAGTTGGTCACAATCTCCTTCGAAGTGAGTCCCATTGTCGGAGATGATCTCGTTGGGCACTCCGTATCGGCACATGATGTTCTCTCGGATGAACTCGGCCACCTTCCTAGAATTCGGTACCTTGTACGATCGGCTTCTACCCATTTGGTGAAGTAGTCGGCTGCGACTAAAATGAACTCGTGACCATTGCTCCCTGGAGGAGTGATCTTGCCGATGACGTCGATTCCCCATGTGGCGAAAGGCCATAGGCGTAGTCATGCGGTAGAGTTCGTGAGGAGGGATGTGATTGAGGTTGGAAAACCGTTGACATTTGTCGCGGCTTCGGACTGGCTGGATGCGATCTGTTTCCATTGATATCCAATAGTATCCCATACGGAGAATGATGCGTGTCAATGCTCGGGCGTTCATGTGCGGACCGCGAGGTTCCGTTGTGAACTTCGTTCATTAGCTCGCGGCTTTTTCTTTGTTTACACAGAAGGAGTGGCCCTTGGTGGCGCTTCTTGTACAACATACCCCCGGAATGACGAAATGGGATGCCGGGCGTTTTAATGCCATCATGTTTTTGGCTTTGATCCCTTCTTTGTATTTTCCATCTTCATTTGTGAAGGAAGCTTCTCCGCTTTGGAGAGTGCTTGGTAAATTTGATTATACCGGGGTTCGTCGATCGTTTCTTTTTCTTTTTCGATCTCACGGCAATAGGCGGGTGTTTCCGTCTGCCTATTACGAGGGGTTTTTCTTGCTTTCCCTTCGGGAATTTCGACAAGAAGGCGAGGTTGCCGGGCGTACGCGAAGCGGTTCCTGTCTCTTGGCAAATAGTGAAAAGAGATGTCCTTGGGCGAGCAATGAGCTCCTCCATGTACGCGTGGTACTTCGAAGGCCGGAATCTACCGTCTTCCATTTGTTGGATACTTGATTGATGATCAATCTTTGAGTCTCCATATACATCCGGCTCTAAGATGTTGCGCTCGAGGGCGGCTTCCAAACCTGTTGCCACGAGCTTCGTATTCTGCTTTGCATTGTTGGTTGCTTCAAAATTCGGCTTGATGGCTATGGGAGTATGCTCGTCCTTGGGATCGACAAGGAGCATTCCAATGCCATTCCCCTTCTTGTTGGCTGCCCCATCGAAGAAGAGTTGCCGGC
Organism: Adenophora triphylla var. japonica; assembly: GCA_022495995.1. Lineage (NCBI taxonomy): Eukaryota > Viridiplantae > Streptophyta > Magnoliopsida > Asterales > Campanulaceae > Adenophora > Adenophora triphylla. Next base: position 241,303 of record JAFEMH010000209.1, on the reverse strand, counting down.
GGTTTGCTTGTCAAGTGAAAAGATTCCGTCGTCAGGAAATTGCGGATCGGGACCCTTAGGTTCCTTTGCTCGGGAAGTCGGCAAGGCGATGCGCCATTACTGCGCCCTTTGTTGATTTTCGACCATGTACTTGATGTCGAACTCGGCCCGGGAAGAATGACCACTTGGCTAGCCGCATTGACGAGGGATGGCTTGTCAAAGAGATATCGGACGGGGTCCACTTTGGAGACCGGGAGCAGAATGCGGCGCATGTAGTGTTTCGGTTCCCGACTACCCATACCAAGGCGGTACAGGTTTTCTACGATCTTGAGTAGGCGAGTTCACTTCCTTGAAGCTTTCGGCTTACGAAGTAGATTGCATGCTCAACCTTGGAATCTTTACGTTCTTGTGCCGGCATTGCTCAGATAGACGTGTACATTCTTGTCGAATACGGGAGTAGTGGCTTGTCTTCATGTGGCGGGCACGAGGTGGGGGATTCACCAAGTAGGTCTTGATCTTCTCGAAAGCTATTTGGCACTCGGAGTCCCATTTGATGTCGGCATTCTTTTTCATCGGTTTGAACATGGGCTCGCGAGAAGATGTCAAGCTTGGTTGATGAAGCGGCCCGATGTGCTTGAAGTCTTCCCATGAAGCTCTTCACTTACAGTCGGGGTTTGAGGCGGCTTCATGTCGATGATGGCCTTGATTTTCTGGGATCGGCTTCGATACCTCTTTACGTAACCATGTACCCCGGTACCTTGCCGCGCTTGACGCCGAAGGTGCACTTTGCCGGGTTCAACCTCATGGAGTGTTTTACGAGTGCATTAAAGAACTTCCTCGGATCTGTCATGTCTTTGCATGTCGATCCCTTGGAGTGGATGATCATGTCGTCGACATATACTTCGATTTCTTTGTGAATCATGTCATGGAAGAGGGCATTGCGGCCCGGTAAGTAGCCCCGGCGTTCTTTGGAGCCGAACGGCATGGCCAGGTGTAACAGTATGTCCCCATGGAGTGGTGAAGGCGATCTTGGCACGATCCTCCTCGGACATCTTGATGCGGTTGTATCCAGCCAAACCCGTCCACGAAGGACTTTACTTGAAATTCGCCGTGGTGTCGACCGGCATGTCGATGTTAGGCGGTGGGAAATCATCTTTAGGGCTGGCCTTGTTGAGATCCCGGAAATCCACGCGACATCGACCTTTCCATTGGCCTTGGTGACCGTCACGATGTTGGAGAGCCAAGTCGGGTACTCAATCACTACGATGAAACCAACTCGGAGCATTTTCTCAATTTCTTCTTTAACTTGCAAGGACCACTCTGGCTTGATCTTGCGCGGCTTACATTTGGCAGGCTTGGATTCGGGATCCGGGGAATTACGTGCTCCACGATTGAGGATCGAGTCTGGCATGTCTGGTATGACCGGGCGAACACGTCAACATACTCCGGAGGAGGTTTATCGGGGCTTCCTTTTACGCATCGGCGAAGAAAGCGCCCACTTGTGTCTCTTTAGGCTCTTGCAGCGGCCCCGGGTTCACTTTGGTCATAACCTCTTCGGCGGCTTGGGCCCGGTTGTCCTCTTGGTCAACTACACGCTCGAGAACTTCTCTAATGTATTGTTCGTTTAATGTGTACGCTTCTTTATCAATTGAATTATTAACGTCTTTTAAGTTGTTTGTTAACTTATCGGTTGTTAAAGTGGCAATGAGAGGATACTCAGAAAGGTCGAGACTTTTCATTACACAAGAACGGGAATACATGATTGGCTACAACATTATAGTCCTCCGGCGTAAGGCCGTTGGATGACTCGGAGGGCGGACTACGACAGGAGGCCGGCTCGAAGGGTTTGAGACCGGGTTTAGGGAGATGTGGAGTGCGGGCCCGGCTTGTCTTCCAATTATGCTGGCTTGCCCTTGGTCGGTGAAAGTTACCCAATTCTTCGGTGGCATTCTTTGGATGCTTGAGGAGGGTGCGGGGATCGAGAGGCTTGGCTCCTGCTTTGTCCCTATCATGGCGATCATCTTTGTTGTCGGAGCCCGATCGATCAAATTGGGCAACTCCATGACTTCTTCAAACAGACTACTGTAAAGCTGGTCCATTTGAGAGCGTTTTCTATGAATTACGGTTCCTTCCGCTTTGGATTCTTGTCTCGAATGTGGCCTCGGCGGGCGATCCGAACAACTTGTTTCCCATGGAGAGTACCTTGAGTTGCTCCTCCAAGTGCAGGATTCCCTTGAATGTGTACTCATCTTTGGACCGTGGTGGCGGTTGGTCCCGAGTAGAGGCTGTGATGTCGAGGAACGCTCCCCTTATCGGATTAGCTTTGAGTCCTACGAAACGCTTGAGGTCCCGTGCTAGGCTGTTCCATTCTTTACTGTAGTCTTGGCGTTGACTATCCTGCTTCTTTTTCATCTTCATCGGTTCCCTTTGTCGGTCCCCTCGGTTCTGGCTGTCGGTTCATTTGTCGGTCCCCTCGGTTCTAGCTGTCGGTTCCCTTGTCGGTCCCTCGGTTACGCTGTCGGTTCCCTTGGTGAAGTAATGAGCGAGGTCAAAGCTGTAAGGTCGGAGGTTGGGTGTGCCGTCGGAGGTTCCCCTTTTGCGGGCTGCTTGCCTTGGTGCGGGCGAGCCTTTTGTCTTCCTTGATGTCGGCGGTGTTGGCACGTAGCGAAGCCCACGGACCGTGGTGTGGTCCTTGACTTCAATAACTTGGTGCGGCCTTGCGGCCTTTTGCCGAGCCCCGATCACGGGATGAAGTTCATGAGTTTCATCATCCTCATGGCGGGAGGAATCGATCGTGAGACAGTGGAAGGTCCACGTTGCATATTTGGATCTTGGAGGTCTCAGGAGTGAATCCGAGTTAATGGCATGTCATCATTATGCTTGATTTCCAATCTTTGGAATGTCGTTGGTCTTTGGTCCCCTCGGTGGTGACAACTGTCGCCGTAGGCGTAGTTAGCTCGTTGCCTTGCATGAACTTGAGGCTTGGTGAAGGGTGGATGCCACGCCATTGATTTGATGCGGCCGGGGACGCCGGGATGGCTGTGAAAGTGATTGGAATGTCCAACACTTGGAATTCGGTGGGGATCACCCGCTTGCCGAACCGAGATGTTGAGAGTAGCAACCCAGGGCTGTACGGGAAGTAGAGTCATAGGCCTTGACAGTGTGGGTGAAGGCTTAAGATGCGTGGGCTTGATGTCAAGCGGGTCCATCATCTTGGGCGGCAAGACATTCATTCCGGAACCTCCGTCTACCAACACGCGGGGAAGGCGACGCTCGTCCAGTGGGCTGTGATGTAGAGCGGCTCATTGTGATCGGCCCCAAATTTTGGAAGGTCCAAATGCGTGAAGGTGATAATGTTGCCATAGTGGATGTTACCAATCATCTGAATGACTTCATGCGGGGTTGCGTCCACGGGGACCATGGTACGGGCCGAGGCTTTCCTCTAGCTTGAGCTTGTGAGGATAAGAGGAGGTGAGCAGAGACCAAAGGGAAATGTTTGCACAGTACGCTTGGTAGTGAGGATCGGGTCCTCTTTCAAGGAACTTGTGTCTTGAGTGGCCGGATTGCAATTCAGGCTCCGTCGGCTTTTGGTGGCCTTAGGTGGTAATGCATGGATTTGACCCGATCGGGTTAGAATGCGACATCGAGGTTTGGTCCCTTACGAGCAGTGCTACTGAGTTGAGCCATAGTTAGAGGAGGATTCCTCGTAGCATAGGGCCATATGTCTTCCCTCAACTCATTGATTGTGGATGAATTCCGGGAGCTTCGGCGGCTTGACGGATCTGTCCCGGGATACGGGCTTAGGTGCCTCTGCGGGGAAGGTAGCCTACGGTTTGACGTAGGCTGTTCGAATGTAAGTGCACAACAGTGATTGCACTGGCGAGCTGTGCGTTGCGACCCTCGGGGAGGTTGGAGAGTTCTCGGCTCAAGCGAACGGTCTCCTTGATCTCTTCACGGTATATCGCGTTCCTTTCCTTCTTCTTGAGCATACTCGGGCGATGCAGGTTGGGTGCAGCGATACTCGTGGTTGGCTAGTTTTCCTCCACTCTGGGCCCCGAGATCAACCTTCTTGCGGCGGAGCTGCGTCGAGAGTTAATGCTGCGTTTCTTCCCATGTGAGAATAGCCGGTGCTTCTTTGAAGCTGCGTGCGGCAATCTAGGTAAACCTCCATCGGGGAGAGTTTTCTTCTGCTTTATACGAGTGGCGGGTATGTCGGAAGGTGAGTACACGGCTTCCCGAACATACGCCCATGTATTTGGTTCTTTGTCCCGGTTGATCGTTTACGTAAATGAAGGTTTGTAGGCTGTGGAATTTCCACGAGTAGTTGCTCGAGGCAATTTCCATCCTCCTCCTGTTTTTAAATAGACCTTCCTCCCCGAGTTGGCCTTTCAATTTGAGTGCGGTAATGATCCGTTCCCATCCTCCCGGGACCACTTGGGAGTCCGGTTTTGTTGACTTCATGCCCGGCTTGGAAGAGAGTGGTTTCATCATCTTCGTCGTCGTTTTCACAGAGAACTTGCTTTCCTCGGGAAGGTAAGCGGCGGGATTCGTTACGCCGTGTCGTTCCATCTCCTAGGTCATCGGGACCGTTGACCACCCTTGCACAGCGAGAGGGGTTGGATGAGAACAGACGGTAGTCAGGGAAGTTGCCATGGGCAAAACTCCACGAGGTCGAGCGGTCTAGAGTGGCCTCTAGCTTTCTGCAGAAGCTGCTGTGACACTTTAAGGGCTTGGTCCCTGTAGGTCTTTCGAGCTTGGTCTTCGTCCCAAGACGACTTTCTTGAGCGGCTAGTTCCATGAGAGCTTTCCTTGCGAGACCTAGGCGGTCTCCGTAGGTGCGCATCGTACGGCTAGTGTCGAACCGTGATTACATTCAAATCGCCGAATGGCGGGAACACTTGGATTATATTGACGAAGGAAGTCGGTGGGACATTCCATGCGTCCTTCCTTAATCTCGATCACCAAGAAGTTTGCCCATATCTGCTTGATTGACCCCACAGGGGTATTGAATTCTGCAATGTTGACGGTCTCGTGATCTCGTTCGATCGCCAAGTCTATCAGAGCTAGCAGTCGATTTGGCGGGATGCGAATCCGGGGCCGTGACGACTGGGAGTAGAATCGAGCCGAAGCATGTTGATCTTTGAGGTGGTCATTTCTGTGTCGGAAGGCGGCTACGCCTTGCGGGGAAAACTTTCACGAGATGTTTCGGGGTGGGCTGCCGGAAGCGTTCGAGGTTGATCGACTTGTAGCGGGGTGAGAGCTTGGTCTCCTTTCTTTGTTGCCCTTGGCCTTGGCGGCGTTTGAGGGTATAAGCTTGGCGACGGCACGGGCCGGTTGCAGCCAGGGGCTGGTACTCGGAAGTAGTGATGAGCTACGAGCTCGCTTGGCCGGGGGCCTCGTTTACCGTGAGCGGGCGGTCATCGAGGGTGACCTTGGTGTTGCGAGAATCGATAACAAGGACGGGATCCTTGGCTTCATCGGGATACACGGAATAGATGATATTGACGAAGTCGTCGTCCTTTACTTGATCGAGAGGGATTCCTCGTTGCGTGAATCACGTGCTTCCAATTATCGGATAGGCTACATGCATGCTTTGGACGTTGAGCTTGACAATTTCCATGGTATTGGAACCTTGGTCGTAAGTGACACGATCGGAAGGAGTTCCGTCCTCAAGCGAGCATGTGAATGCGGAGGTGCGCTTGCGGGTGCCGCGTCCTCGACTCCGGAGAGTCCAGATTCATCGTCATCGGATCGCTCAATCCAGGTGTAGGGACGTATTGCGTCGGGTTGCGTTCTTTGGAGCGGCTAGGAAAACATCATGCTCTTCGTTGGAGAAGAGGGTGCGGCGGGTAGTTCCTCGTGGAGGACGTCCCATACAACTTCCATGCATTCATCCGAGAATGACGGTGCTTGTTGACCTTTATCACAAAAACCTCTTCGCACTGGCGGGGCAGAGAGTTTGTTTGGAGAATCTTTGACAAATCTCCGATTGGAGGCGGGGGTTTATGTGCCCGTATCATGGCGATATTCGGCGTTTCCTTCCAATCGCCTCCAAGTGTTGGAAACGACAGTTGAACTTGATGTATCGGGTTTGCCGAGTGCACTTTGCTCGAGTACGTTTACATAGTTAGCATCTCGGACTACGAGGGATTCGATGAGATTTGCCGGTAGTCCCTTGGTTGATTCGAAGGAGGTAACCCGGTGCACGAGTGCGGACACGCAGCTCTTGTCTCGGCTTCGTTTCCTATGAGAAGCTGTCCCCTCGGATGACTTCGAGATCTCCACTGCCGGTTAATGAACTTGGCCTTGCGATGGAGAGTGGAAGCTATGGCTTTCATGTGGTGTAGCGAGGCGTCCCAAAAAGAGGCTGTGAACTCGGATGGAATGTCCATCACGTGGAATTTCTTTGGCACCATTTGGGTTTCGAACCAAAGTTCCAAGTCACCGTCCCAGGATGGGACGAGACGAGTTGTCGTAGGCCTTGATAGTCCGAGTAGACGGTATCAAATGGCTTTCATGGATGCGGAGAGCTCGCATCATGCGAGAGGGAGGACATTAACGGCTGACCCGTTATCTACCAATACTCGGGAGTGATATGGTGTTGAGTTTGAGAGTGATGTACGAGCTTCGTTGTGCCAGGCGTCTCTCGGTAAGTCTTCATCACGAACGTGATCATCTTTGCCATACGGGCGGGAGTCGTAGATCTCGTCTCTATCCGTAGAAGGAGAGTCATCCGGCCATCCGTTTCCTGTCTTCCTCTTTGCGAGGTAAAGCCTTTCTTTGGAACCTCGGGAGTATGTTGAAATTTGCTGTGGCGGTTGCCGCCCTTGGTTAGCACATTGATCGAGTGCGATTGCCAAGGCGACCTTGATCTTCCTTTACCGGTCCGGGCTCGGAAGCTGGACAAGTTGAATCTTGGGCGATCCCGTGGAGGGTTAGGCTTACGGCGCGATAAGACTACCAAGATGCGAGGTATTCCGGTGTTCCAGTCTGATTACGGTTTATTTGGGCTTTTCGGCTTTCCCACCCCTGTCTGCTCTAGAGCTGCATGGCTGGAGAGCAAAGAGGGTAGGTGGAGTACGGTGCGTAGTAGTCGAACCTCCGGAGGGTTCTCCAAGTGTACCTACGCTGGTATCTCCGGCTTCGTATCTTTCTCTCGATTCTTTGTTGAGAGGATTTCTTCTTACTGTTTTCTCGGAGGATTGCTCGGACGGTTTCTCGAGACTCGTACTCCCGGGCGGGCGGAGCAATCACAAACATCGTAGGCGATGTGGACATTAGAGGAGGATCAGTGAAAGAGGCGGGCCGGTTACGTGGCACGCTTCTTGGGCACCCACTCAATGGAATTCACGTTGTTATTGTTCGGAAAGGGATTCCCGGCGTATTGGGCCCACGGGGCGCTCTAACTTGCCTTCTTCTATCAAGTTACGGATTTCGTATCGTAACCCCAAACGGTTGTCGGTGGTATGGCCGTGATGCGATGGAAGGCGCAGATATTTGCTCTTGTCCGCATTGGCTACGGGAACTTTGGGTTTGTAATTGGCACGGGCTTAAGGAGACCCTCCTTGATTAACCCTTCCAACATCTTGCTCGGTGGCATGTCCAACTTGTCGAAGTGTACGACAGTAGCTTACAGTAGAATTGTTGCTTTGCGGGGCCAGGTTTTTACATTACCCTATTGTCCACGATGGACGTAGTTGACGAGACGTATCTTTCCCTTTGCGGGGGCCGGTGCGGGATTGAATGCGGTTTGTTGAGCGGTATACTGTATGGGCATGTACGGTAGCCAACTTTTCCTTGAGATCCTTCTCGAAGCTGTGAGCCGGCATTGACCATGGCCCGGAGATGCAGGAAGAAATTGTGGCCCGATGAGAGTTCGATGGACGGTCTCAAGCAAGACTTGAAGATCCGCATGTTCGTCTTTGGAGAGTGGCTCCATGATTTCGGAGAGTTTCCGGCTCCATCTCTTGTAGAATTCCCCAACACTTTCATCCGCTTTACGCTCGGTGGTGATTAAGTCCTCGCGACTTGTTTCCCACTCTAAGTTGGATGCATGCCGTTCCGGGAAGATGTTGCGATCTGTTCCCAGTGTGGCGATCCGCGAGCTTGACCCTCGAAACCATCGTAACGGAGCTTTTGAGCGTATGCTTTGGAAGTGGTCGGCCATTTCTTTGGAGGGTTGCTCCTTTTGCTCTCATGCCGAGAACGTAAGTGTCGACGTGCGTTTGAGGACATTCGGTTCCATCGAATCGGTCCATCTCCGGCATTCGAACTTGGCGAGGAGAGGCGTGACCATTCCGGATACGTGGATTTGAGCGTTTCTGCTTTGAGTGCTCATGGTGGCTTTCGGGTCTTTCATACGCTCGACCATCCGAGGCTAAGGTTGGGTCCGGTGGTGGGTGTGAGGCTCGGCGCCGGGTGCTACCACGTGAGCGGTAGTGATTGGAGGTGGAAGGCTTGGTATATGAGAATATACGGGAGCCTTTTACGAACTGTATCGGGGTTTGTCCCGGTGTTTAGGGATTCGTGTATAGGCAACGGGACGAACCCGGGAGGGTATTGAGGGATATTGGCATCTGAGATGGTCAGCGGTGCGGTGGTGATATTGAGTGATGGGTGTAGCAGGGTGACCAAAATTGACGGGGTTGCCACGAGAGGTGGCAACATGGAGCCTAGGTCATTTGTTTCCTTGGTTGGGAGGCATCCCGTAAGTTGGCGGGGAGGAACACGATTGAAGGTTTGGTGAAGCTGGTTTCGGGGAATCGTCATCCTCGACCGGGACAAAAGTACCGTCGGCGGGGATAGGCTGCTATACCTCGCTCATTCGAAGGCTGTACCACGAAATTCTGCGATCTTCTTCGCCTCTTGTGAACCTCACAAGCCCGGATGGCTTCTTCCAATGTCATATACATTACCGGTGGCGGGGTCCTTCCCAGTCACGATTTCTCGGTGAGCTAGACATGTCGGAAATTCTGGCCGAGGGAACCGAGGGAACCGAAGAAGCTGACGCTGCCGTTGCGTGATCTGGCAAGGCGGCGGCCCGGAAATCTGAACCACTACGCTCATTGCGGGGAACGAAAGGAAGGGTTTAGGCTTCGGAAAAGGGTATTTGGCTCAAGGTTTTCGGGCTTGTGCAATGTGCGATTACCGATTAAAGTTTACTTAAAGCGCGTTTTCTCGAGTCCTAATTGGTTGGAAAAGAGCGTGTCTTCTTTTTGCAACTAATCCTAGAGCTCTAATCGGTGGATCTCGTCACTACGCTTATAAGCCCCTCGTTTCCATTGTAGATCATCTTTCTCGGGACGGACTATCCCGGCGAGGTGCGATAAGGCAAGCGAGTTCCACCGACAAAGGAAAAAGTGAACTTAAGGCTAGGCGATCACGCAAACTTTCGACGTGTGCGGCGTACGGGCCACGGTCGAGGTCAACGTCCTTAAGTTAAGGCGGGAGTCGTGCCAAAATTTGGGCATGACCTCTCTGACTCGCTTGTGCGAGAGACCTTAGCTTTTTAGCGTTGGCCAAGTTGTGGGCGGCACGGTACATACGGCGAGGTTTGGTGACATGGCGTCACATTGAACCTTCGGGTATATTTTTCGGCGAGCTCCGCGTCAAAGTCAAAGGAAAAGCTCAAGACTTCGGGTCGGGAACGACCTTTGGTCTCAAACTCTCGAGCGACTCGGAGCGGGGCCCGGCGTAAAAACATACACTTAGGCTTTATGACACGAGCTAGGACAAAAACCAACCGGGGTCTTGGACAAAGTGTGACACAAAGAGTGCATGGCTTACACGGGCTAGGATGGGATGTTTGGGACGACCCCGTGCGCCCCCGAAAGGTGTGCGCGGACCAATCGGAGTGCAGCGATAAGGCCATCCCGGGTTAGGGGTTGTAGTGTGCGGTGTACCGAGGCGGCAAGTGCACGTGAAGTGCGGTGTTAGAGGCGGCAAGTGCGCGTAGTGTGCGGTCACTAAAATTCTTTTACGAGTAAAACAAAGATTTTTCAGAATGTGTCTTAAAGAATTTATGATGCACAGTTCAAAAGACAGCATGAAAATCAAACATGAATGGGGATGCACAAACATGGTATGATTTTGGAAAGTTGACAATGTAATGCCTTTTGAAAAAACCGTTTGAGGTTTAAAGGAACACACGCACACAAAAACGAGGAAGGGTAAACGAAAGTTTGACCCACGGAAGGCTTTTTAGAAAACATCGGCAGTTTTGAAAAAAGTATCTTTTCCCCAGCGGAGTCGCCAACTGAAATTACCCGGGATTTCGCGCGGGGCGCGGAACGCGGTTGTCTTTCGCGGAGGGTTGGTGTCTGAGACCTCGCTTCATGGGAAGGAACAAAATGAGGAGTCGCCACGCGGTTTTTGTATTTTGAGCCCAAACGTTGAGAAACGGCTATTGTGAAAAGGTGTCGTTTTTATTGGTAGCAAAAACTTAGGAAAAGGCTTCTTTGAAAAAGGGGATCATTTTTATTGGCAGCAAAAACGAGTAAAAAGCTTTTTTGTACCAGAGATTGTTAGGTTCGGAGGTCAAGTTACGTTTCGGGTAGAGTATGACGAGATCGCCCGAAACGCCTCGCATGACGAGTCTTTCTACCTTTCTCGAAATCGTGTGTGTGTGTGTGTGTGTTTTGAAATGGGGGCTTGAATGACAAGCTTAATCTTGGTTTGAATGACAAACGTTGATTAGGTGACTTTGTTTGAAAAGACGAGCGTTTGAATGACAAACGTCGGTTTGAGTTTGAAATGAGCGTTTGCGTGGCAAACGTCGACTTTGAGCCATACGAGTCATTGTTAACGATTTTTACGGGAAAAATGCGTATTAAATGATTTTAAGTGTCAAATGGCGGCTTTGAGTTTGAAGATGAGCATTCGGAGGCCGAACGTCATTTCGCGCGTTTTGAAAGAGAGTTCGACGGACGAACTCCGGTTTTGAACCGGGCATTACATTGTTAACGATTTTACGGGAAAAATACGTATTAAATGACATGCGATCAACGAATCGGGTTGCGACTCGGACTTTGAAAAGTAAATACTATCACAATCCAAACGGATCGGACTTGTAAATGACAGTATTTAAAGCGGTGTCAACGGAATCAAACGATCCGGATTCGTAAATGACGATCAACGAGGCCAAACGGCTCGGAATTGTAAAGGACGATCAACGAGGCCAAACGGCTCGGAATTGTAAATGACGATCAACGAGGCCAAACGGCTCGGAATTGTAAATGACGATCAACGAGGCCAAACGGCTCGGAATTGTAAATGACATGAAAGTAAACGGAACGGGGTCGGAACGCCGTTTTAACCCGTGATTACTTCTCTTACGGAAAGAGAAGAGGATCAAGGGGCTAAAACGTATCGGACCCCGTTAGACAGAGGCGTCTACATTTTGATAACGGACGTTCGAAACAGTTATAGCGACTGGCGCGTAAACCGAGACGGAACGGAAGATTCAGAGAGAGGGAGTTATACCTATGGCTAGGGTCGACTCCTTTGGCTCGGGAGGTGTGTACGGGACACGGAAAGTGATTCGAAAGGTTGTTTCGAAGTTGTAGGGTGCGTATTTGATCGAAATACGAAGGTTTCACGCGAATCGAGACAAAACGGGAGCTCGGGAAGGGTGAAAACCAGTTTGGACCGTGGGGTGGTGATTTTTTGGTGTGAAAAAATCCTTTTCTTGCCTTTGACAGCAACTTCTATTTATAGGGTGAAAATTGCAGTAGGAGTCCGGCCGGACTTGGACTGAATTTCAGGGGTTTTGGGAATTTTGGAAATCTGGGGGACTTGCTGGCAATTTCAGGAAAAGTGCACAGTGAGTCCGGCCGGACTTGGCTTGCAAACCAGGGGCATTTTGGTCTTTTCCCTCTGAAATTGATTGAAGGGTGACTAGAGGGAGGTGGCATGGCTGCCACGTGCCCTCTGAGTCACCAGCTGAGGTGGGATTTTGTCCCTCGGTCCCGGTTTTGTCCGTTTTTTAAAATAACAGTCCGGGAAATGTCCGAAACGCCCCCGGAAAGTGCCGGAAAATGCGTTTTTCAGGGAAAGCCATACTTTTACGTGAGATGTCACGTGCTAAGTACGGTTCGACGTCGGGATGCACGGGGCAGTCCCGGGACGTCTCGTTGGCACAGCAACGGGGAGTTTAACGAGTTCCGGTTAACCTGGAGCGGGCCAGTTAACGGATTTCGGTTAACTTTCTGACGGATTTGGACGATCCGGATTTGGGTACTTACACCGGTAGGGACTGTAGCTGGGTTTCCGGGCTTCGATCGGCCATCGGGTGATTTGGAAAATTGTGACCTCTTAAGATGAGAGGTAGGCTGGGCCTTTTACTGACTGAACCTCTAAAGATGAGAGGTTGGCTTGTAGGGATGTGTTTAGGATTTCTAAGGTAAGAAAACTGATTTGCCTCTAAGAATGAGAGGTCAGATTTTGACTTTGGCCAAAGGCAAGGGTAATGGTAATGGGGATATCCTCTAAAATCGAGAGGATGGCTCGGGATTGATTTAAGGTAATGGGAATATTCTCTAAATTCGAGAGGATGGCTCGGGATTGATTTAAGGTAATGGTGAGAGAAAGTCCAAGCTATCGAGAGCAGGCTTCTTTTTGATCATGGGAGAGCTTCTCGAGAAGTCGGGAATTTTTTGCTGGATTGTGAGGATTTAAAATCCTTCTTTTTTTTAGAATTTGGAAGGCCTCCTCGTGGACTTGAGGATTATTTCTGAGATGTGGGGATTTAAAGTCCTTCTTTTAAGGATCGGAAGGCTTCCTGAGGAGCTTAGGATTTTATCCAAGATCGTGAGGATTTAAAATCTTTTTTTTTTCTTTTTTTTTTTGCGAGAATTTGAAAGGCTTCCTGAGGAGCTGAGGATTATATTTGTCTTTTCTGCATGACTTGAACATTTTGCGCGCCGCCGACTCTCGAAGCTAACTTCTTGGCATTGCTTGGACTTCTCTCAGCAAGGAGGAAAGGTGATGGCTAGATGGGGTTTCAAAACACGCCGATCTTGAAATGAAAGGATATTGTTTGGTGAGGGTGAGGTAATGGCTTTCCTATGGGTGAAAGGCTTCAACCGCAATCCCTACCGGATGACCTAAACGAAATTAAGTCTTCGTTGCTTGCTTAAGCTTTAAATGAGAAAGATTGATGCAAATTCTTGATCAACGAAATGAAGAGGATAATGAAAGAGATGTGAGCATATGAAATGCAAGATGGGGAGTTGGTAAGCCCCAATTTGAGAAGGATATTAATTGATTTTCTCACTCCGATTAATTTAAACATGATTTATTTCAAAGCATTAGCGATTGAGCAGCAAAGGTGATCATCTAGGATAAGACCATTTCAATTAATTGTAATATGGGTGGGCAAGTGATGTCTCGAGTCTAGCAGGAAAAGAAACAAAGACTTTTATTATTAGAAGAAAAAACTAGTCCAACGTGGACTTGACAGACTCTTGTCCGATAAAGGACATTCATCAAAAAAACAAACAGACAATCTAGATCCTTCAAAGACTGATTGACTGTATTAAAATTGGATGGGAGGGCCCTGGGTTCTGGTGAAGATCACGGAAGTGGATTGGTAATCACATTGGGGCGAGGAGCCTTCTCGATCTTCCCCTCATCAATAAGCCTTTGGATGAGCAGCTTTAAAGGGACGCAGTCATTGGTAACATGTCCAGGGTACTGATGGTAGAGGCAAAACTTGCTAGTGTCCAGATTAGGATTTGCCTTGACCGGGTTGTAATTATCCAGAGGCTTGATCAGCCCAGCCTTTACCAAACCATTAAATGCCTCCTCAGTTGGCATCCCCAAATCATCGAATTTCTGCCGCTGAGGCCTTCCTCCACCACGGACAGATAACTGGCTCTTCTCCCCTTGAATGTAGTTGACGGTGTTAGAGACAGCAGTTTCTTTATCCTTTGGAGCGACAGGGGTAGAGCTTGGAACAATGGAATAGGTAGCATTCTCGCTTTCAGCCCCTGCACTCACCATTTCTCGCAGATTCGGGTAGTACCCCCGGCCAATGGCTTCCCTGACAGATGGCTTGACACATGAAAGGAAGATGGACTTCTCGTCAGAGAGGGGAATTGGGTGAGCTAACTCATTAAGCTTCTTGTTTCACCTCTTATAAAAGTCTGTTACGGACTCATCGTGCCTCTGGATGGTGCCGATCAAATCACTACGAGTTGTGTACCACTCGACACTTCCTTTGTATTTGTCCAAAAAGGCATCACTGATCTGGGACTACGTAGCCCTCGCTTCCGGTTTAAGACCTAGGAACCATCTCAAAGGAGAGTCATCGAGGGATAAGTGAAAGTAAAGGGCTAGCATCTCTTCGGTGGCCCCTTTGGCACCCATTGACATGATGTAGCTGTTTATGTGAGTTTTAGGGCATGTGGAGCCTTCAAACGTAGTTATGGGGGGCATCTTGAAGTTCTTTGGGAGGGCCTTAGAGTCCTTGAGCTCTACATAATTGACCACGTCTGACCCAAAAGTCATCTTGTGCAACTGTTCTTTCACATACTTCAACTCTTCCTTCAAACTCGAAACTTCGGAAGATGGGGGTTGCCCTACAGTTGGAGCTACCATTGAAGATGGTACTGGAAATTCTGGCATGGATCTGATGGGCGAGGCAGCCGAAGGAAGACCAAAAGTACTGGGCATGCTGACATTGCTGTCCAATAAACCAACCGAGCTGGGGATTCTATTCCCGTACATGTCATACCCATTAAACTGAGCGTTGGGATTCCGGGGTCCAAACTGTACTGACTGGTTGCCGACCTGACCATGGGCAGGGGACCTGATATTGGTGCACGGAGCTGAATACGGGGCAGAACCGTACAGATGCTGGGTGAGAGGAGAACAAACCGTAGGCTGAGGGATGTTGCTTTTGAATTGGGATTGTGGATATTGCGGGATCTGATCCTGGAAAATCTGGCTTCCTGACATGCGATATCCGCTCTGCTGCTGATTGGACTGATCATGAGGAGCAATAAACTGACCACCAAAGGTTGGGTTGGACGGCTGACCCGTGCTGTTATACGGACTTTGACCCCGAGTCCCAAACTGATTCTGAGTATACCCAAACGGCTCTTGATTGACACCACTGGGTTGCTGACCCTGCCCAAGCTGGTTCTGGGGATAAAACATAAACTGGTCCCGAGCACTGACCTTCGGTAAGGAGCTTGATTCGCCCTTATCCCGTATTGCATACCATAAGTAGATACTGGGATAGGGGGAGGTCTTGACATACCCCCATGAGTCGGCATCGAGAGGGAGCCAGGCACACCATAGGAGACTGGTGGGGGCATATTGTGAAGGCTTTGCCTAGGTGAGGATGGGGGAACAAAGCCAGTGCCGGTGATAGTAACATCGGGCTCTTCCCTGATTTCTTCGTACGACCCATCGGGGTGACGGATTACGGCAACGCCTTGCATGCGCATTACTTCGACATAGCGAGCCCAACCGGCTTCCTCACGGGCACGAGAGGCTTCGAGAGCAGCACGGAGGGAAGCTTCTTGAGAGAAGTTGAAACCTGGGTGAGGGTTAACAAACGGACTTCCCGGGGGTGTCATGTGAGGACCCATGCCATAACCACTGCTAGGAGAGGCATTCAGAGCTGCGTTCGGCCCCGCATTCTGACCTTGATCTGGCCCTACACCCTGACTGACATTCTGATTCTGAGCTGGATCAACACCCGCATTCGGACCCAAACCCGCTGAGACTTGCGAATCTGCCATTTCTGAGACTGCTGGAAATGAACCCCTGAGTGGAGAGAAACTGATTAACCGACCGCCCGGAACTCTGACCCAATACTTGCTTGCTGAAAGGGGGGAGAGAATGGCTTTAGGTAGGGGAGAGGATAGGCTTGGGATGGACTCATGCATATGCTCTCTTTTTTTTTATATATATATTTATATGTTTTTTTTTTTTTTAAAATGATTTTTATTAATCCTAGGAATGGTTGGAAAAGGGGGAAACCTTCTTTTTCGCATTCTACGCTATTCCTGGATCAGTGGGTTCCATCACTACGTCTATAGACCCCCTGTATTCCACCTGTATTGCACCTCCGGGACGGACAATCCCGGCAGAGGTCCTATAGGGCACGTGGAACCCACCAATCGAAAGGGAGAACGAACCTATGGGCATACGAGCCAAAACAAGTCAAACTCGGGGTTTTCAAAACCAAGTCCAAGTCAACGTCTAAACTCGGGAGGAGAGAGGGAACAAAAGTACGTTTGACTGTACGAGACCGCAATTTGCAGGTAAAACCCTGGACGAATTGGGCATGACCTCTCCTCTTTTCGAGTTGGAAATCTGGCATGGCCTCTCGTCACTTGGTGGCGAAATTTCGGCATAACTCTTGTTAGTATGCGTTAAGAAGTTGACATGGTCCCGCGTTGACACATGTAGAAAACGCGTCATGGATTCTTATGAAGCCAAGCCGAGAAATCAATATGTACCTACGTCGAGATATGTAGAGATCTTAACGTGTACTTACGCTTGAATTATGTCGTGATTCCGAAACGAAGAGGGAAAGTATGCCAAGATATTTGGAGACGATGCATGACTCGGACTTTGTGAGAAAATTTTGAAAACCGAGTTTAAAATGTTTTGAAAAGTATTGGCCAAAAACCAACCGGTCACGGTAGAAAGTGTGTCACGGACAAGTGTTGGCTGACTCACTGGCTAGGAGGACTTTAGGCGCTCAAACGTCAGCGAAACATGTCACTTTCCGCGATGCCGTCCGTACACTCTCGGGTTCTAACTCTATGTGCGGGTAGAGTGCGAGTAGTGTGAAGGTATTTTCTAGGAAAATATTTTTTTTGCTTTTTTGTAAAAGAGATTTTTTTTATGAAATATGCAAAGGAAAAAACAAGAGAATGAGTCAAAGCATGACAAAAGGGGACTGCCCCAAATGTCAGAATTTACCAGTAGCTGTAGTCCAGCGTCATCCTGCCCTGTTCTGATCAGCGGGAAGAGCAAATTGCAAAGGGGGAAGCCCCGACTTCCAATAGTGTCACATACCAAAGCATGGCAAGATGCATTTGAGCACACAAAATGACACAAATGTACACACAAGGTGAATATCGAAATTGTCCAAGTTGATTTGAAGAAAGTTAGACTCTCTTAAGAAAAACTTTTCTCTTTTTTCAGAAAATAGAAGAATGATACTGGTACGTGGGATTGTTAGACCACCATTTATCCCAAGCCCCGGGTTAGGGAGCGATACAGGAAGGTTAGTGGTTTCCACCTATATACCGAGTATCGTCTTCATTTTTTAGAACAAAAAGTTTTTCAATGTCCCCAGCGGAGTCGCCACTGAATGAACGCTCGCCGAAAAAAGAAAAATCGAATATCATTTTCTCCCTTTTTGAAAGAGTTTTTAATGTGTTGAAAATGATACGATGAGATTTGAAAACTTCGGTTTTGGGAGTCGCCACGTCGTTTTTAGAGGAAAACATTGAAAAACCTATTTTGAGAGATTTTGGGTCCGGGAGTCTGGTTACGTGTTTGGGAAGAACTAGAGAGTTCACCCAACACGCCTCTTTCGAGACTTTCAATCAACATTGGACAATTTTGGACATTCAAAGTGTGTGTGTAATATGTGTCGATGTGTAAAACATGCAAATTTGACATTTTCATTGATAATATGAAAGCTGAGTACAACTTGTGAGCCATGACAGGGGGCCACACCCCTTTTACATATTATGATTATCAAAACAAGGCAGAAGGTAAGACAATCTGTCCAGAGAACTCCTATGTCGTCCGACACAAGACCTTCCAGAAAGAGGGTGTCGCACGACATGATGTCTCTTGGTCAGATTGTTTATTACAATGACCAAGCTGCTTTCTGGAACTGGAAATGACATTTATTGGACTCATTAAAGACACTATTTGAAGGTCTAAAATCAGTTTGGGATTGACGGGAGTGAGCAAAGTCACGATAGACTTTGAATGATACGGATGTCATGTGACATGGAACATCCGAAGTTATCCATATCATATGACGATCTGCCTCCAATAAATCGCACCCAAACAGATCATAGGCGCTCAAATAGTGGCTTATGAGCCACGAGAATGCTTAGGAAAGCTCTGAGTTGCAAAGGGAATAAACTGGACATATTTGAAGTCCAAGAATGGCTTTACAACCTTCTGGGATCTCCATGTCGTATGACACAGGATCTCCATGGAGTCCTATGTCGTCCGACATAGATAGGCCATTTCTGTGCCCTTCAGTCTGTTTGTTTCCCCTTTGTTCCTCAAGGCAAATCAATCATATTTAACAACTGTAAACAGTAATATAACAATAATATATGAGTATTATGGGAGGATCACATGGCTTTAGTGGCCAAATGTGATAGATCACATGTTTTTGGCCACTTTGAAGTAGCCATCACCTCCTAACTCGATGCAAATGCGTAAAGATTGGATCTTTATTGATCCTAAGATGACCAAATGTCCAAATCTGAGGTGGGGAGAAGTGAATATTGAAGATTCACTTCTCCACCACCTTTATCATGCAAAAATCCCGATTTTTACATAATATTAAAGCAAGTAAGCATGCAATGTATTATAAATGTATTAAAGACTTTATTTAAAGAGGGAGAAGGGTTTAGTGGCTACCTATTGTAGTCCACAAGGTGAGATCACCAATAGTATGGTGTCTACCCCTTCTACACACCAACAAAGGAAGCTTCTTTAGGTCTTGGCCTTGAAGTGTGTGTGTGTGTGTGAGGAGGGAGGTGAGTGTGTGTATGAGAGAGAGAGGGAGACTCTATTTGGACAGAGTTTCCCCTATATTACTGGTATCCTCCCCAATATTCACTGTCAGTCCCCTAAAATGATCAGCCATGCCTTGTATTTATAGGCAGGCTGATGGGGAGTCTTATGTCGCACGACAAGGGCAGTTAAACCGCCTTAGTGACTTCTATGTCGGACGACAGCGTACACCTTTTGGCCATATTGGGCCGAAAGCTTGGCAGACCCAATGGACTGATGGGTTGCTGGGGTATTTGGACTAAATATTGCCTTTTAGCAATTATATAAGCCCAAATTTTAATTAAAGTGGATCCAAATCATGGGTTCGGATCGGGGTACTCACAACGTACTATTTTCATGCAATTATTTTTTAATTTTGACTCAAATAATGCAATAAATTTGCATTATTTGTAACATGATTATAAAGTACATTGCATTATGTTATCAATATATTGTACATTGCTTTTATTGAAATCAATGATATAGTACATTGCATATGTTGATAATTATTTCAATATTAAATATCTAAATAATATTTGAGTAGGTCTGCTGAGAAACGCGTTTCTCCATAACTATGGAGAAACGCGTTTTTAATAGCCAGAAGCTATACGTTTGATAACCAGAAGAAAATTTCTGGATATCAGTCTCAAAGGGTTCTGGATATCCAGAAGCTTTGGAACGGATATCCAGAAGCCTTTGGGCGGATATCCAGAAAAAATAGATTTGAAGTCAAATCCAAGGCCAAGACCAGAAATTGCTTATTGAAGGTTTCTGGATATCCAGAAATCTTCAAATGTATATCCAGAAACATTTTGAAAGTTTCTGGATATCATTTTGAAGGTTTCTGGATATCACTTTCATAAGCTTCTGGATATCTTTTCAAAGGGTTCTGGATATCCAGAACCTTTGAGACTGATATCCAGAAGTAACCAAGGGACAAGGTCATGGCCAATACAAACAGTTTCTGGATATCCTTTCAAAAGGTTCTGAATACCCGTAACGCATTTCTCCATAACTTATGAAAAAATGCGTTTCTCCCTAAATTTTACGATAATATTTATTATATGCTATTTTGGGAATAATGCAAAGTAAGCCTCGTAGTGGGAACGTCTAAAAAGAAAGAAAAGTATGACTTTTAATCTGAGATGAATGAAGCACTTAAATTTAAAACTGAAAAAAAAAAATGATTTCCGTTTTTCTAATATTTTTTTTATCATAATTTAAAACAAAATAAAGGAATTTTTATTCATAAAAAGTTAAATCAAATTTTAAAGTTTACCGACTTTTTATATACTCCCTCCGTCCCACGTCATTGTAAACCATTTTTTCGGACACAATAATTAAGAAATATTATTAAGATAATGAAAATGTGTGGTAGAAAATGAAGAGAGAGAATGAGTGGAGTTAATAGTAGGTTGGTTGAATAAATTGTATGGTGAAAAATGAAGAGAGAGAATGAGTGGGTGGGATAGGGTGAATATAAAATAATAAATTTATTTCTATTTTGAGCAGTTTGCATTCACGTGGAACGGACCAAAATGGAAATAAGTTTGCATTCACATGGGACGGAGGAAGTATTAAATAAATGTAAAACATCTTTATACACAATTTAACATACTATTATTGTTTTATGCTCAGGAAGTTATTTAGCTTTTAAATCTATAGTGTAAATCACAACATTGCCACCTCAGTCATGTGAGTCATGTGAACAGTACAATGAACAGTTTCAAATACCAAATTTTTCATTTTGCCCTCACTAAGTTGTCCTTTTTCCATTTTGCCCTTTAATTTTTTTTTTTTAAATTAAAAAAAAAACACGTGTCCTCAAACACGGGCTTTTACTAGTTTATTCATAAATAAATAAATATTTTATTAATCTATAGTATAAATGGGAACTTGTCCTTGCTACAGTACAATGAACAGTTTCAAGTACCAAATTTCCCATTTTGCCCTCACTAACTAAGTTGTCCCTTTCCCATTTTGACCTTAAATTTTTTTTTTTAAATTAAAAAAAAAAACAAAAACGTGTCCTCGGACACGGGCTTAATTAAAAAAAAAAAACACGTGTCCTCGAACACAAACTTTTACTAGAACTTTTATTAGTCATTATATTATAATACTCCGTATTAGTTAATTATTGTTTTTTTTTTTTTAAAAAAGAATCATAACCATCACTCATCACCACCGTCCCCCACCATCATTTAAATTTTAAACACAATCATATTTACCTCCATCATCCTCCCTAATCAAAACCCTCAATTTTAATCATCCGTTGCAGAAACCCTCCAAAAACAAAAACCCCACCCCTCTCTGCCCCCATTAATGTGTAACTTCATATCAGGGAAGAGAGAGAGAGAGATATGACGACGCAAGGGAGGATTCCCGGGAGGAAGGCAGAACTGGTTACTAGACTAGAAACTGATAGCGGCAGAGGTGTAGAAAGGCGAAGGCGGAGATGTGGGTGAAGACTGTGTTGAGGTGGGGAAGTAGAAGGCGGTGATGGGTCTGGCGGCAAAGGTAGAGGCATAGGGAATGGGCAATGTAGAAGATGGAGGGCGGGATGGAGAGTGTTTTGTATTTCTCGCCCTCCTCTTCTTGACCCTTTAAATTATCTACAATCCACTTCAAAAGTAGCTTTCTATTCCATCTTTATCATGTCTATGTTTTTGCTTAATGTAATATATGAATGATAAATTTGATTATCTATTGTTTAAAGTTTTATTACATATTATTTTAATTATACTTAATTCTGAAATCTATTTTAATAGTTTTTTTGGACTATAAATAACTCATTTAAAATTTTAGCATCTCAAACAAAGAGAGAGTTCAATATAAAAATAAAACTAAATTTTGAGTAATGTTTTGTTTGTAAAATTAGGAGAGAGGTGGAAAGCTGAAGTGTAATGAAAAGATGCTATTAATATTTTTTGAAGTTAAAATTGATGGTGTAAGTTGGAGAGAAAATAAAAATTGAAGTAAATGGTTGCTTCAAATTTTACTATTGGCTTGGAGATGCACTTAAGAACTAATACACATTTAAAGTTAATCCAATTAGTGGGTAAACCGTGCTTCACACGAAAAACTAATCCAATTAGTGGGTAAACAATTTTTTTACTTTGATCGGTTATCTTTGATTATATCATATAGATGATTGAAACAGTAAAAGCTAAGTTACGATCAAATAAGGGTAGATTTGAGAGAAATGGGGGAGAGGGGCAAGGAATGCGTCTGCAGTGGGTAGGGTTGGGGTGGCGAGAGGGGAATGGAGGGTAGAGGTGGAGGGTGATGCTGGGTGAGTTGATGGAGGTGGGTGGATTGGAAGATGACGAAGAAGATGAGGGTAGAGAAAGAAAGTTAAAGAGATAGAGAGAGACAAAGTGTGTGTGTGAGAGGGGGGAGAAGGGATAAGGTTTTGTTTGGGGTGTACAAGGGTATTTATGAAATCTTATAAAGTTATAAATCATTTGAGGGATCATATGATTAATTTATTTTTATTTAATTTGCATTAAAACAATAACGAAAGAATTTGTGTTAAAAAAACACCCTCCGTTAAATGACACGTGACTTGCACGTGATCATTTAACTGATTTTCTAACAAAATTGGTTAAAAGCCCTAAAATGTTAACATAATATGAACTTTGGACCCTATATTATAATTAGTGATAGAATGGGGCCATCTTAGGAACACCCCCTAAATTTTGGGGCTCAAAATGTCATTCGCCCTAAAAAAATCTATTTTGGGCAAATTTTGACACTATATGCCCTAAATTGATAAAATTAACTAGATCCCAAATTGATACCTCTCCATGGACATTACACTATTTTTTAACCTATCACATCCCTAGATGAATGTCTAAATTTTATTTAGTGTATATTTTTAAAATGCTTACTTTTCATACATTTTAATGACAAAATTTCATAAATTTTCTTTTTATTCAATTTCGAAACATTTAGTTTTGTAAGTATAAAATGAATAAAGAAAAAAATTACTCCCTCTATCCCGGTTTAAGGTTCTTACTTTTTTTTTTGGCCTTTTCCGTTTTAAGGTTATGAGTTGCTTTATTCCTTAATTGGTAAAATATGAACAGTATTTTGGACAATCTTGTCTTTATAAAGTTCATATATTACAAAATGTCATTACTTACCTATCTATTTTTCATCCACTTGCTTTATGAATGTACAATTATATACTCCACATATTATCCACTACTAGAAACTAGCCCATTACTGACGGAAAATTCCATCGGAAAATTTCACATATTATGTAGAAATTTCCGACGGTTGTCCGTTGGTAATGCTATTATCGTTTTTTATAATGGATTTACCGACGGAAACGTTGGTAATGGAGGAAATAATTACGTTTTTGTTGCCGGTGCCGGAAAGGTTGGTGAATCGTAGTGTTCTACTAATTACTTTTCATTGCGGGATATGTACGTACGGACAAGGTTTAAGTGTGGAGGAAGCAAATTCTTAGTGGAAATTACAATAATCTCATGAACAGGATATTATTAATTACTGTTGAAACCAGAATTAAAATCGTTGTATGTGCGTGACTGTGTGTGTTTCAAATATTTCGGTGAAAATTGACTTGTAAATTTAAATGTTAGCAATTCAATTTAGTTAGCATGCATCAACTTGGGAAAATTCAGATCAACAAATTGATATCTATTAATATGTGAGCTTAATTAATTAGTTTAGGTGTAAAGTATTGCCATCGTTTGAGTTATAATTTTATCATCTCATGTGATCACTAGCACTTCAAACATAGCCATGACTTTTACGCTATTGTGATGGTTCATAGTTATGTGTTTTTTGCTAGAGTTTAATTGATTTGAGTTATAATTTTATTTTGTTGACTGATTACTTTCTTATGTCGGTATAACTGTTTGTTACGATATACTCCCTCCGTCCCGACCGAAGTGTCTCAAGTTTCCTTTTTGGGCGTCCCATTTAAAATGTCTCATTCCTAAAAATGAAAGTTTTTATTATTTTTATACTCTTCCTACCCCACTCATTCTCTCTCCTACTTTACTTTTACACTCACAACATTCTCTCTCCTAACTATTCCTCCCACTCATTCTCTCTCATATTTAATTTTTCATACTCACAACATTTAACATTTTTCTCTTTCTTACATCACTTTCCTTAATTCTCGTGCAAATGTCCTTTTGAAACACTTCGGCCGGGACGGAAGGAGTAATTGGTTTCAGTCTTCTTCAAGTAATTTAGAAAAGGTAATAATTCATTGTTAGATGATGATTTATTATTGTAGTGATCTCTGACATGTCAGTCTTTAGACTGCTGTGTGGCCATGTTGTGTACTCAAAAAGACATCATCAATTAAAAAGCATTGTGATAGCAGTCACTACAAGAAAATGAACTTTGGGGAACGGCCAAATTCCGTAATAAATCAAAATATTTCGTCACAATAGTGGATTTGTGACAACTTTCTCCGTCTCGATGTATGTCACCTATTCCCTAGTCACAAATGCATGCTTGGGACGGTGCCGTCACACTGTTTAAGACGGGCTGTCTGTGGCAAACTCTGTCACATTATTTTTTTTGAAAACTAAAATTTGCGTCACGATATATCGTTTAAAGTTCAAATTTTTCTGTCAAATATTTTAAAATTTGAATTTTAGGACCCCTGGTGGCTGTGACATTTGTTGTCACAAAAGTCAGAAAAGTAAAATTACCCGTCACACTCTTTAGTCACAAAATTATACATTTTTCCAATACCAATACCATTCATATTCTCAACAACAATAATAATAATAATAATAATAATAATAATAATAATAATAATAATAATAATAATAATAATAATAATAATAATAATAATAATAATAATAATAATAATAATAATAATAATAATAATAATAATAATAATAATAATAATAAATGCAATTATGAAATATATAAAAAAATACACTGCAAAATTTTTATACTAACTAAAAATTAAATACTGGTAAACACAAAACCATCAACAAGCAAGTCATATAACTAAATGGTTCAACAAATCTAAATTATCATAGCCTGTACTAATATAAAAACAAATCTAAACATTTAAAACATATACTAACTCAAAATGGTTCAACTCCCCAATGACTAGATTATCCTGTTCTAATAAGAAACAAAAAACTAAATGAAATCCATGTCAAGATTCTCCAAATTTATCCCCAAAATGAGTCAAATGATGGAATGTATGCTTCTGTATTTATTGGTGCATTTGTTTGTGAAGGCGTAGAAACTGTTGTAGTAGCTTGACTTGTTGGAGCTATAAAAGGAAGTGAGTAGCCAATATGTCCACACAACATAGCAAAATGAGATTGCAATGTATCAAACTGAGCTTGTAATGCATCAAAGTGACTAGTCTTCTCACCAAGCTTCTCGCGTAGCTCTTTCACCTCATCTTGTAGTTGTTTTACAATTGGATCATTTCTTAACATACCTAAATATGAGGATGTAGTAGAAGCATTGAGCTTGGATGAGTTAAACTCACTACTAGAAACAGTGTGTTTACCGACGGACATTTACCGACGGACCTTGTCCGTCGGTAATACCGACGGAAAAAAACCAGTTACCGACGGAAATTAATTTCATTTTACCGGGAATTATTTTTTTTAAAAATTTCGTGTAGTCCGTCGGTAATTTAAAAAGTCCGTCGGTAATTCATTGGTATTGCCGACGGACACTGACCGTCGGTATTACCGACGGACATATCCGTCGGTAAACACGCCCTATATATAATGTAACAGATCCCATTTCTTCATTTTACGTCGCCCTCTCCTGTCTCTCTCCAGTTCGCGAACGGAAACCTATCGCCTCCGCCGT
Source organism: Adenophora triphylla var. japonica (assembly GCA_022495995.1). Classification (NCBI taxonomy): domain Eukaryota; kingdom Viridiplantae; phylum Streptophyta; class Magnoliopsida; order Asterales; family Campanulaceae; genus Adenophora; species Adenophora triphylla. The sequence continues at coordinate 215,719 of JAFEMH010000209.1, read as the reverse complement.
TGCCGTCGCCGTCTACGGTAAGTTTCTTCTCAATCGCTTAATTCCTCTCTCACTCGATTTCTCCCTCTCACTCTCTCTCTCTCATCAGTAATTCGCGAACAAACGCCGTCTCCGCCGTGGAAGCCGTTCGCCGTTGCCGTCTCCGTCGCCGGCCGGTAAGCTCTCTTTCTCTCTCTCAATCCCTTTCTCTCTCTCACTCGATTTCTCTCTCTCACTCGCTTTCTCTCTCGCTCTCTCTCTCTCTCTCTCGCAGTCGCCCTAGCTCTGCGTTGCCGCCAGCCCGCCTTCGCCGTCGTTGTCTCCTACGCCGGTAAGCTCTCTTTCTCTCTCTCAAGTATTTATTACGAAATTATGCCTTTTTTGACTCGTTGATTTTTCATTTGATTTTCTCGTTTTCATAGCTCATGTGTTGTGATTTTGGATTTAGGTCTCTTTGAGTTTTGTTCATGGGCGAGTTCTTGTGATTTTGGTATTGGTATATTTTGTGAATTTTAGGCTGCCTTGCGTTTTGTTCGATTAGGGTTTCTGATGCTCTTTTTTTTTAAAAAAAATAAAAAAATTCAAATAATATTCTCTTATATAATGTAGAGTTGATTAGCAAATCACATTCTTTTTTATAGAAACATATGGCATATTGTTATTATGTTGTCTGGGTCGGACGCATCCCGGGCATCTACACAAGCTGGGATGCATGTAAAGCACAAGTAAATGGTTTCTCCAATTCTGTGTACAAGGGATTTCATTCTCTTGATGCCCTGTGCGGCTATTAAAAAAGGCCTCTATTTGCACCTCCGAGTTTCACAAGCTTTTGCACTTTATGAAGATGTCAATTTCGAAGAAGGATCGTCTTCTTCCGATAGGGATGAAGTAAAAGTTACAATTGAAAGAAGAGATTGGAAACTTACATTAGAGGGAAATGTGGAAGATGTTTCTTCTTTGATGAAAAATACGAATGTTAAGTTCTAGTTTTTCTAATGTAACTCGCTATATTTAAATCAGTAAGCATACCGAATCGTATCTTTTGTTGGTCATGACATTTGAAGTACTATCATAATGTGTGACCTCTCGTGCTTGGATTTTGTTATGTTTGCAAGGTTTTCTTTGATCTCTTATAGAATGGGTTCTTGTTGTGCAGTGTGTGTTTTGGTGTGTGTAGAAGGTGTTCCCGATGTGTCTTTGTGTGTGTGAGTATGTTGTGCATGTGTGTGTGTTCTTGTTGTGCCGTGTGTGTTGTGTGTGTGGGTGTTACGCAGGGTGTGTTTGGTGTGTCTTGTGAGTGTGTGTGTTACGCGTGTGAGTGTGAGTGGTGTGCGGCAGTGTGTAGATTGTTGGTTTATGTAAGAGTTTGGTAGGCTTGGATTGAATAATTAACTGTCTATGTGGGTTTAATTATGTAGTCTTTTTCTATGTGCTAGTTGTTTCATTTGCATTTTTAGGTGTCAAAAGGTTTGAATATGGTCTAGAATGGTAAACTTACTTCATTTATTATCCGTTTGTAAATTAAGCAATACTTTATTTGATTCATATATTGTTATTACTTTATTTGATTCATATATTGTTATTATTTGATAAGCAATATCTTAAAGTTTTAATTTTTTTATATGTTAAGATTAAGAAACACGGAAATGATGAGGCCGATGTCTTTGTATTTACGGCTACACATACTACGGAGGTCGCGATGGCTCAGGGCCACAATGGGTCAATCCTTATTACGAGACCCTTTTTGTAAGTGTTAATAGTATTTTCTATTAGTAAATTATATATTTTCTATTAGTAAATAATAAATTATTTAGTTAAAGAAATATTATTTTCTACCATAGTGTATAATGTATTTTTTTTTTCAGGAAGAGTATGATAGGCGGGCTCGTGAGGAGGCTATTGAAGAAGGAAGTTTGGCTCCTGAGAGCACCGAGCGGCCCGCCTTTCGTGAAAAGCTTTGGGCGGCCATTGTCCTCGACGGCAAGCAACCGAAGGGAGATCGCTTGCCTGGATTCGGAGGACATGGTGCGGGGTATTTTAACATGCCATTCCGCACTCTACTACTTCATACTTTTCATCTTCTTCCTGGCAAGCCATCATGTGAATCAAGAAGCGTTTGATGAACGGGTGAACAGAGAGGTTGAGAAGCGAGTGGAGCAGATCCAGAGCCAGGTGGAGGCCCGGTGGAGGCCCGAGTGCGGACTCCGATGCGGGCCAGTGGAGGCCCAGTGGCTAGTATATTGGCTCAACAGCTTGACCAGCGCGTGCAACAATACTTGGCTACCATGAATTTGCAGCCACAGCCACAGCCACAGCCACGTAATAGCGGTAACTCTTCGATGAGTCGCCGATCAATACCTTAGGGAAGTGGCGGTGGTAGTGGCGATGGTAGCGGTAGCGGCGCCGTGGTCGTGGGATCGGGATCGGGGTCGTGGTTGATTGACATTCATTTTATTTGGTGGCATGTAATGTAAACAAATATATTTTGTTTCCCTTTCCATTTCCCTTCCCTTTTCCCAAGCGAAACAATTTCCCTTTCCCCTTTCCCTTTCCCTTTTCCCTTTCCCTTTCCCTTTCCTCTTTTCCCCTTCCCCTTTCCCCTTTTCCCCTTTCGCTTTAGGTTGCTTGATACAGTTTGAGTTTATTTGATGTTTGTATGTTTGATGTTTGTATGTTGTTTGCGTTTATTTTATTTTGGGATTTGTTTAAACAGGTTTGACAGTTTACGGTGGATTAATAATAAAATAGAATTTTTTTTAAAATCGTTAGATTACCGACGGATATTTCCGTCGGTAGTATAATTAAAAAAAATAAATAATTCTAATTTCCGACGGAAATATCCGTCGGAAAATAATAAAAAAATTAAATAATAAATCCCATTACCGACGGATATATCCGTCGGATTCGATTTAGATTTCCGACGGACATATCCGACGGTAAATTTTATTTTTTACCGAAGCGGTTATAACGCAGTCGTGTAATGGGTTTTATTTATTTATTTTTTTGATATTTACCGACGGATATTTCCATCGGTAAACTCCGGCAATCTCTCCGGTTAACCGGCCGGTATCACTCATTTCCGACGGACGATTTCCGGCGGAATTTTATATTTTCCGGCGGAAAATCCGCCGGAAATACCGGCGAATTTGGTCCGTCGGTATTACCAACCAATTATTTCCGACGGAAACCGACGGACTCATTTCGTCGGTAATAACCATTTACCGACGGATAAGTGGATTTACCGACGGAAATTTCCGTCGGTAAAAGGCCTGTTTCTAGTAGTGACTTTCGTCGAGGGCCAAGCCCGAGCAATCTACCCTTTTTAACTCCAACAACTGTCTTCCATACATCATAACCAGGATCATTGTATTTATCTGGCCCATCAGAACTAGTGTTTTCTTCCAACAGTGATTTGTATTTCTCCTGTGAAAAGATGCAACACTTATATATATATCAAGGAAAAACCTTATACATGTTATGGGGAACAAAGTAATCTTCACAGTTAGATGCATTAATTTATAATTTTTTTGTAAAACAATTACATGCATTGATGAAAACAAAAAATCAGCAAACGGACGACTGAATTTCCGAAGTACATGGACCAGAAATACTTTAAAAATTCTGGGACCTTATTAGAATTTTCAGAATTGTTCATCTTCTACCTAATGAACCCAGCAGCCATTTTTTCCTTCTACCTCTGCTACTTCAAATACTAACCCACTTTGAATCAAAAGGTACACAACAATATTAAGCCTACATATAAATCAAAAGGGTATAACCCATGTTTTCAACTGCTAGCAGATAAAAGTGGTATGCACAAAAGTTATGTGGCTCTTTTACTTGTCTCAACTACTGCAGCGGACAAATAGTAATCAGGAAGTTACAAATACAGTCGCAGATAACCATAAAATGAAAGATACAAATACAAACACAATAAAACACAGAAAACTAGTCATTCTGTACAGTAAGAACTCACGCATTATGGCACAGGTTCTACTCCAGGAATCAGCCTTCTCTCCAGATTTGAGGACGTGGGGAGCCTCTAACCGAGTTGTTAACATGTTGAGGACGTGTGGCGCCTCTGACCGAGTTGCTAAAATGTTTGAGGACGTGGGGCGCCTCTGACTGAGTTGTTGACATGTTGAGGACGTGTGGCGCCTCTGACCGAGTTGCTGAAATGTTGAGGACACCGCAGGTGCCCTGACCGAGTTGTTCACATGTTGAGGACATGTGGCACCTCTGACCGAGTTGCTAAAATGTTGAGGACGTGGGTGGCGCCTCTAGTCGAGATGATGAGGACGTGGTAGTGCCTCTTACTGAGATGATGAAATGCTGAGGATGTGTGGCGCCTCTGACCGAGTTGTTGAAATGTTTAAGGACGTGGGGCACCTCTGATCAGGTTGTTAAAATGTTTGAGGACGTGGGGCGCCTCTGACCGGGTTGTTGAAATGTTTGAGGACGTGGGGCGCCACTGACCAGGTTATTGAAATGTTTGAGGACGTGGGGTGCCTCTGACCGGGTTGTTGAAATGTTTGAGGGCGTGTGGCACCTCTGACCGGGTTGTTGAAATGTTTGAGGCTCCGCAGGTGCTGGCTAAGGAATGGAGGGATGACTCGCCTTCTTTTTCCTTCTTCGTTCTTACTTCTGCAGACTTCTCGGAGTATCCGATCGAGGAAGGTGCTGAGTTCACCGAGGATAACGAGGTGGCTGGCGGAGGCGCCGGGATGCAGGAGTCTTTACCAGGCAGTGGTGCCGATGACTCAGAGTAGGACTCTTTTTTTTTCTTTCTGTGCATGTTAGTGAAGAGAGCAACAAAATATTTGTATTTATATGCACAATGTATTCATTTGTAATGAACTCTTTTATTTGCATTTTATTGGTGATAGCTTAGGAGTTGTTTCTACTTCCCCTTTTTTTTTGTTTCGTGCATGTCGCATGAGCTCGAAATGTTTGTGGTGCATGGATGTTGAGGCAGCTTTGGCAGGTTTTCTGAGCAGTTGCGAGAGTGATATCTCCTTGGACGTGTTTGCTTTGTGAGTGACAGCCACTCTTTTCATGGTTAGCTCCCTCGGGATGTGTCACAACGCTTTGTTGGATGTGGTAGGCCATTGCAGAGCCGGTGAGGACATCGTTCCCTTAGTTTTGGGGGAGACTTTCCATGATATAGATCACTTGGCGATGGGGGACCGGTTCACGCGTGGGGGAAGCCCCACTTTGCTTGCCTTATGGTTGTGAGAGAGAGAATTCAAGCTATGCTTGTGCTTCCGACATCTTTTAGTCCGTGGACATTTGCTTAGCGACCATTGGGTCTTGGAGACGGATCGGTCTGCTTGGGAGAGGCGGATGGTTTGACTTGGCACGCATCACCTCCGTTGGTGGGTTCCTCATTGGGGAATTGAGACTAGGAGGGCTTGTCAGGAAGGTTCCTATGTTTTCAGAGTTTCGTGTTTGTCTTGGTCCTCTTTCTATGTTCCATCACTTGTTTCCAGGCAGTTCGGGATGAGGCAGGAGCCTTTGCTGGGCTGGGAAGGCATTGCCACTATGGAGGTAGCCTCCTTCTGCAAGACAGATCCAGATGCCTTTCTATATTTTTTTAGGGTATGGAAGTATTTCGCTTTCTCTCCTGTGGTGCTCCTTCGATGTCGGGAGAGTGTTGTGTTGACTATCGAGTACCTGGATTGGTACGAGCAGCATGTCGGGCAGACCCAATTGGTTTTGGGGAGCAGGCGCAAAGTGATTCTGGGGTAAGATTTCCGTTTCAGCTGCGACCTTAGGAGTGCAGAAGCTTGGGTTAACCCTCAGGCTGTCACGGGAGACGCTTTATTTGACTATGAGACTAGCGTTGACAGACTGGCGCGGAGAGGTCCCCTTTTACAGACTTGTAGGGAGGAGATCTGAGCCGAGTCACGGGCGAATGAAGCTCTGAGAGCGACTGGGTTGCTTGACCCGACTGGGAGGACTCCTGATCTAGGAAGGAGGGAGACAGATGTAGTTCACGTGGAACGAAAGAAGACTCGTTGGGGGACGATGGAAGAAAGGAAAGAGTGACGAAGGGACGAGATCGAGTAGCATGGAATGACCTTCTGAAACACTGAGTATCCATTCATTGTCATTTGCAGACACATTAATTGTTAAATGTTTTAAGTTTTCTTTTAGCATGTTGTGAGTTTGAGAGTAGACCGTGCTTGAACTCATCAAGAAGTGTTTTAACTGTGATGATTTGCGATTTACTTTTAAAGCTTTGTCGAGACGCAAAATCTCATGCTTGTTTCTTGTCTGAGCCTTGATGGCGTCCAATTTTTGGATTTTTGTGTATGCTTTAGACCGAACCAATGAAGGCTGCCTAGGTTCCCCTCGGACTGAGAGGCTCAGGTCTGCGTAGTTTGACCTTCTTTTGTGAGAGAAGGGGGCGACAGAAAAGGGGGAGAATGGTGGAACCCTGATTTTTGCCTAGACTGCCCTGCTTGGGGTTTTGAATCTAGCTAGGTATGTTCTTCAACACCTTTGTTTTTTTTTGAATCAATCAGTCAACCAAAATTGCGAAAGAAATGACTTGTAATGTACACTCGGAAAGGCGTATATATTATTTTTGAAAAGGTAGGAACGGGTCCCTTTTTGTGTGAATGCCTTATTTTATGTAGGCACAAAAAACACGCTTTTGGGTTTGACTCTTTTGAGAGATTATGAGAACTGAAAAGCTTGTAAAGGTGTATGGAAGCCCTTGCTGACAGAAAATCAGTGTTTAGCTCTATTTTGTAGAAAAAGAAGACTTGTCGAGACATCTGAACACTTGATTTGTTCATAATGATCACATGTTTGCTTAAAACCCTTTGTTGATGTTAGGGTTATTCAACAATTAAACTTGATATGCTTGATTAATCAAGAGGAGAAAGTCAACAGGTATCAAGGATCGAGTTGGATCAGGTTTGAGAAAAGGTTTGTGTATAGGAGGGGTCATTGGTGAGATCGGGTTTATGAATTTGTATGTGTTTATGACCGGACCATTTCTGGTTGCCTACGTTCCCCTTAAGATAAGGAGCTCAGGTCGACGTAGTTCGGGGCCGAACCATGATTGGCTTTGGGGCCAGGGCATGAATATTTGTGCGGCCTTTGACGAAAAGGCTCGGAAAGTTGAATGATGAGGTACGAGCCTTGAGGTGATTCCTTAACAAGTCGTATTTGACGGCAGTTTCAATGAATCCATTGCTTCTTGATCGTTGCTCTCTCGGGGAGAGGAAGAATTTGAATATCGCTTAAGGACTTATGATGCATTTTTGCCTTCGCCTTCTTCTATTGAGCTTCTGACTGGCAGTGCTAGGTCCTCGGCTCTTTTTTTTTTTTGAAGCTTCTGCTTGAGTTTTTTTCTTTTTTTTTTTCAAGCTTCGCTTGAGCTTTTTTTCTTTCTTCTTTTTTTTTGAAGCATATGAGGGCGAAGGCAAGCCCCTGCTTGAACTTTCTTGATGCGCACGAGGGCGAAGGCAAGCCCCTAGGTTGTTGTCGACATGGGGTCAATCTTTTAATGCTGAGTGACCTTTTGTTGTCCTTTGATGTTGCCGCCGCCGTTGACTTGGTCAAGGTGATGGTGGGGACATGTTTTGGAAAGTGTATGGCTTGATGGAGGCCTTTGTGTGGGGTATGGTAAGGTGTATGGGGAGCTATCGATTGACTTTCTCACACCAATTAATGAAAGCATTAATCATTTGTGGCATTACTTGTTGAGCAATGCAAGTGATCACATAGAACAAAACCATTTCATTAAATGTAATGTGGGGTGCAAAATAATGTCTCAAGTCTAGCAAGAAAAGAAATAAAACTTGCGTATGAAAAATTGAAGACTTAATTACAATGTCCGATGAGGACTTGATTGAATGAGAAAAGTACTAGAACCTACGAGGTTTGACTGTATAATTTTTATTTTTTTTAGAGTGTAGAGAGGGAGAAGAAGACTCGATATTCTTTAGGCGAAGTATCGATGGAGAATTCTCCGATTTGCGTCTCTGTAGGCTCTTCAGCAGTCCCCAAATTTATTTAGGTTAAAACCCTTTCGGCAGCCTGGGCCCGAATTTCCTCTCATTTGACAACATGCTTAATGATTTGTTTAAGGTATTATTCATTAATGTGTCTGCGCTTTTATCAATTGAATCATTATTAACTGTTTTGATTAGTTAATTTATCATTTGTTAAAGTGGCAATGAGGGGATACTCAGAGAGGTCGAATATTTATTCAAAGCATAAGGAAACACGGTTTTTATTACAAACACATAATCTTTAGGCGTAAGGCTGTCAAACGACTCGAGAGACTCAAACTTAAACATGCCAGACTCTGTATTTTTTTTTCAAAGCTAGACTCTAGGAGATGAGGGGTTAGTCCAAGCTTCTCGATCTATCTCTTCCTTGCTGGTTGTAGGTCCGAAAAAGGGTAACCCAGCTCTTCAATGGCGGTTTTTTTATGGGCTCGAGGGAGTACAGAGGACTCGTCCATGCCGAATGCTACCATGTTCCGACTGTGTTGGGACCTCGGGGGCGTTCCAACTTTCCTTCTTCAATTAGCCCCTGGACCGCGTATTATAGTATGACGCAATTGTCGGTGGTGTGGCCAGGGTAGTTGTGAAAAGCGCACCGCTTGCTCATATCCATGTTCGGGTTAGGATTCCTCGGCTGATAATTCTCAAGGGGATTGAGCATGTTCTAGTTCACTAATGCCTCAAACACTTGGCTTAGAGTCATTCCAAAGTTGTCGAAGTGCTGAAAACGCTACGGTTGGGGAGGATTGTTATTTCTCGGGGGCGCTCGGTCGCGGTTTCCTTGGACTCCGTTTTGGATGTAGTGGACTGTTCCGGTGGCCTCTTTACCTTTGTTTGGAACAGGCGTCGGATTTGACGAGGTTGCCTGGTAGTGGTAGGAAGAAGCATGAATGGAAGATGTCCATCTGCTCTTCTTTGGACAGCGGATCCATTATCTCGCTTAGTTTCCAATTCCATCTTTTGTAGAACTCACCCATAGGCTCGTCATCCTTTTGTTCGGTGGCTTGCAGATCATGGCGGTTGATTTCCCATTCGAGGTTGGCGCGGTACTTCTCCAGGAAGATCTCGCTGATTTAATCCCAGGTGGAGCGATTTTCCGCCTTTACGTTGAGGAACCACCTTAATGCCGTGATTTGAGGGAATGCTGGAAGTAATCCGCCATTTGTTGTGGGGTGGCCCCTTTGGCTCTCATTCCCAAAACGTAGGTGTCGATGTGGGTCTTTGGGCATTCTGTCCCGTCGAACTTTTCCATTTCTGGCATCTTGAATTTTGGAGGGAGAGGAACCACCTTGCTCGGATCTGTGGGCATAAGGGCGACCGAGAGTTGGCCAGTTTACCTTGCATGTCCTTCATTTGTTCGACCAACCAAGCCACGTGAGGGTCGGTAGGCAGGGGCAGGCTGCCGTTTTCTGGGATGGAAACTGAAGATAGAGGTGGATTGGCTGACGGGATCACCATTCGGGAGTCTTGGGGAGGTAGTTGAGTGTATACCGTCCCATACCCTTGGTTGTTGAAATTAAGGGCGTGGTGGCCCGGACCGCTAAGGGTTATGTTTGGGAAATGGGGAAATGTTTCATTAGCCCCAAGTGGCAGACCAGCGGGTGGTAGGTTTGAAATGTCAGGATATCGGCTTGGGATGTCTGTCCCTGGTAAACATTGAGATTTCAGGTTATGGCTGTGAGGCTCGTATAGAGGCAAATGATTGAATCCCGTTGGGATACAGAGGTACATTGGGATCTGGAGGAGCAGGCCCGTATGTGTTCTGGTGATATTGAGCTTGTGGCGCAGGGCCGGGAAATTGACTATGCTGAGGCGGGTAGGTCGGAGCTGCTTGACTGATGCCCGAGTGAAGCTTTGAGCGGGAACTGCTTTGCATTTCTTGGTTCTCGTAGCTTGGCGGAGGTGGGACCTGCTGATAGCTTTGGGAGACCGGGGGAGCCAGTATTTCTTCGTCCTTTATGAGAACGAAGGTTCCATCAGTTTCGGGAACAACGACGGTTCCGCGACGGCGCATGGTATCTAGGATCCAGGCTTGATGTTCTTCTTGGCGCTTCTTGAGGATTTCGAAGGCTTGCAGCACCTCCTTCATTGTCTGTAGGTTTCTTAGTGGCGGGGTTCCATTTCCCTCACTGTTATCTGTTGATCCCGTCATGGGGGAGTAGCGGACTATTCAGACCGTGAACCGGAAGGGCTGTCGGACCTTGTAACTTCGATACTGAAAAGGCGGCTCCCGAGTACTCTCAACCACTCTCGGTTCGCTTGAGGGGGTGACGGGTAAGGTTTTGAATCAATCAGTCAACCAAAATTGCGAAAGAAATGACTTGTAATGTACACTCGCAAAGGCGTATATATTATTTTTGAAAAGGTAGGAACGGGTCCCTTTTTGTGTGAATGCCTTATTTGATGTAGGCACAAAAAACACGCTTTTGGGTTTGACTCTTTTGAGAGATTATGAGAACTGAAAAGCTTGTAAAGGTGTATGGAAGCCCTTGCTGACAAAAAATCAGTGTTTAGCTCTATTTTGTAGAAAAAGAAGACTTGTCGAGACATCTGAACACTTGATTAGTTCATAATGATCACATGTTTGATTAAAACCCTTTGTTGATGTTAGGGTTATTCAACAATTAAACTTGATATGCTTGATTAATCAAGAGGAGAAAGTCAACCGATATTAAGGATCGAGTTGGATCAGGTTTGAGAAAAGGTTTGTGTATAGGAGGGGTCATTGGTGAGATCGGGTTTGTGAATTTGTATGTGTTTATGACCGGACCATTTCTGGTTGCCTACTTTCCCCTTAAGATAAGGAGCTCAGGTCGACGTAGTTCGGGGCCGAACCATGATTGGCTTTGGGGCCAGGGCATGAATATTTGTGCGGCCTTTGACGAAAAGGCTCGGAAAGTTGAATGATGAGGTACGGGCCTTGAGGTGATTCCTTAACAAGTCGTATTTGACGGCAGTTTCAATGAATCCATTGCTTCTTGATCGTTGCTCTCTCGGGGAGAGGAAGAATTTGAATATCGCTTAAGGACTTATGATGCGTTTTTGCCTTCGCCTTCTTCTATTGAGCTTCTGACTGGCAGTGCTGGGTCCTCGGCTCTTTTTTTTTTTTTGAAGCTTCTGCTTGAGTTTTTTTTTTTTTTTTTTTCAAGCTTCGCCGCTTGAGCTTTTTTTTTCTTTCTTCTTTTTTTGAAGCATATGAGGGCGAAGGCAAGCCCCTGCTTGAACTTTCTTGATGCGCACGAGGGCGAAGGCAATTCCCTAGGTTGTTGTCGACATGGGGTCAATCTTTTAAAGCTGAGTGACCTTTTGTTGTCCTTTGATGTTGCCGCCGCCGTTGACTTGGTCAAGGTGATGGTGGGGACATGTTTTGGAAAGTGTATGGCTTGATGGAGGCCTTTGTGTGGGGTATGGTAAGGTGTATGGGGAGCTATCGATTGACTTTCTCACACCAATTAATGAAAGCATTAATCATTTGTGGAATTACTTGTTGAGCAATGCAAGTGATCACATAGAACAAAACCATTTCATTAAATGTAATGTGGGGTGCAAAATAATGTCTCAAGTCTAGCAAGAAAAGAAATAAAACTTGCGTATGAAAAATTGAAGACTTAATTACAATGTCCGATGAGGACTTGATTGAATGAGAAAAGTACTAGAACCTACGAGGTTTGACTGTATGATTTTTATATTTTTTAGAGTGTAGAGAGGGAGAAGAAGACTTGATATTCTTTAGGCGAAGTATCGACGGAGAATTCTCCGATTTGCGTCTCTGTAGGCTCTTCAGCAGTCCCCAAATTCATTTAGGTTAAAACCTTTTCTTCAGCTTGGGCCCAATTTTCCTCTCGTTTGACAACATGCTTAATGATTTGTTTAAGGTATTATTCATTAATGTGTCTGCGCTTTTATCAATTGAATCATTATTAACTGTTTTGATTAGTTAATTTATCATTTGTTAAAGTGGCAATGAGGGGATACTCAGAGAGGTCGAATATTTATTCAAAGCATAAGGAAACACGGTTTTTATTACAAACACATAATCTTTAGGCGTAAGGCTGTCAAACGACTCGAGAGACTCAAACTTAAACACGACAGACTCTGTATTTTTTTTCGAAGCTAGACTCTAGGAGATGAGGGGTTAGTCCAAGCTTCTCGATCTATCTCTTCCTTGCTGGTTGTAGGTCCGGAAAAGGGTAACCCAGCTCTTCAATGGCGGTTTTTTTATGGGCTCGAGGGAGTACAGAGGACTCGTCCATGCCGAATGCTACCATGTTCCGACTGTGTTGGGACCTCGGGGGCGTTCCAACTTTCCTTCTTCAATTAGCCCCTGGACCGCGTATTTTAGTATGACGCAATTGTCGGTGGTGTGGCCAGGGTAGTTGTGAAAAGCGCACCGCTTGCTCATATCCATGTTCGGGTTAGGATTCCTCGGCTGATAATTCTCAAGGGGCTTGAGCATGTTCTGGTTCACCAATGCCTCAAACACTTGGCTTAGAGTCATTCCAAAGTTGTCGAAGTGCTGAAAATGCAGCGGTTGGGGAGGATTGTTATTTCTCGGGGGCGCTCGGTCGCGGTTTCCTTGGACTCCGTTTTGGATGTAGTGGACTGTTCCGGTGGCCTCTTTACCTTTGTTTGGAACAGGCGTCGGATTTGACGAGGTTGCCTGGTAGCGGTAGGAAGAAGCATTAATGGAAGATGTCCATCTGCTCTTCTTTGGACAGCGGATCCATTATCTCGCTTAGTTTCCAATTCCATCTTTTGTAGAACTCACCCATAGGCTCGTCATCCTTTTGTTTGGTGGCTTGCAGATCATGGCGGTTGATTTCCCATTCGAGGTTGGCGCGGTACTTCTCCAGGAAGATCTCGCTGATTTAATCCCAGGTGGAGCGATTTTCCGCCTTTACGTTGAGGAACCACCTTAATGCCGTGATTTGAGGGAATGCTGGAAGTAATCCGCCATTTGTTGTGGGGTGGCCCCTTTGGCTCTCATTCCCAAGACGTAGGTGTCGATGTGGTTCTTTGGGCATTCTGTCCCGTCGAACTTTTCCATTTCTGGCATCTTGAATTTTGGAGGGAGAGGAACCACCTTGCTCGGATCTGTGGGCATAAGGGAGACCGAGAGTTGGCCAGTTTACCTTGCATGTCCTTCATTTGTTCGACCAACCAAGCCACGTGAGGGCCTGTGAGGCGGGGCAAAGCCGCCGTTTTCTGGGATGGAAACTGAAGATAGAGGTGGATTGGCTGATGGGATCACCATTCGGGAGTCTTGGGGAGGTAGTTGAGTGTATACCGTCCCATACCCTTGGTTGTTGAAATTAAGGGCGTGGTGGCCCGGACCGCTAAGGGTTATGTTTGGGAATTGGGTAAATGTTTCATTAGCCCTAAGTGGCAGACCAGCGGGTGGTAGGTTTGAAATGTCAGGATATCGGCTTGGGATGTCTGTCCCTGGTAAACATTGAGATTTCAGGTTATGGCTGTGAGGCTCGTATAGAGGCAAATGATTGAATCCCGTTGGGATACAGAGGTACATTGGGATCTGGAGGAGCAGGCCCGTATGTGTTCTGGTGATATTGAGCATGTGGCGCAGGGCCGGGAAATTGACTATGCTGAGGCGGGTAGGTCGGAGCTGCTTGACTGATGCCCGAGTGAAGCTTTGAGCGGGAACTGCTTTGCATTTCTTGGTTCTCGTAGCTTGGCGGAGGTGGGACCTGCTGATAGCTTTGGGAGACCGGGGGAGCCAGTATTTCTTCGTCCTCTATGAGAACGAAGGTTCCATCAGTTTCGGGAACAACGACGGTTCCGCGACGGCGCATGGTATCTACGATCCAGGCTTGATGTTCTTCTTGGCGCTTCTTGAGGATTTCGAAGGCTTGCAGCACCTCCTTCATTGTCTGTAGGTTTCTTAGTGGCGGGGTTCCATTTCCCTCACTGTTATCTGTTGATCCCGCCATGGGGGAGTAGCGGACTATTCAGACCGCTGAACCGGAAGGGCTGTCGGACCTTGTAACTTCGATACTGAAAAGGCGGCTCCCGAGTACTCTCAACCACTCTCGGTTCGCTTGAGGGGGTGACGGGCAAGGTTTAGACATGGGAATGCCTTTTTTGGATAAAGGGGGAAAGCTCATGTGACATGCAGTTTTCGTTTTTTTTGTTCTTATTTTAATTTACTTAAAACAATGTTTTCTCAGAATCCTAAGTTGGTTGGAAAAGATTGCTCTTCTTTTTCACAACTATTCTAAATCCTGGGTCAGTGGAGACCATCAGTGCGGCTATAAGCCCCTCATTTTGCACATGTATTTCGACATCCCGGGGTGGACAGCCCCGAGCGAGGGTCCTATAGGGCAAGCGGTTTCCACCGGCCTAAAAGAAATATCTGAACCTAAGGACCGAGCCTGTCATGTTCGTTTTAATGCGTCGGCCATGTGAATAGTGAGCCGAGTCGGCACTTGCGTCAAGATCGAGTCGAGAGTTCGGCATGACCTCTCTTTACCTTGCTTGTGCAAGGGATCTGTGACGTTTAGGCGTTGGCTAGGTCATATTGTCATAGCTGACGTATTAAAGGCTTGATGACATGGTGTCATGTGGGCATGGATGTATATCCAGGACGGAGCATTGTCCGGGTGTAGCTTTGGAAATCAAGATCGAGTCAAGATTTTAGCATGACCTTTCATCGTCTTGCTTGCGCAAGGGATCTTGAGTTCCGAGCTTCGACTCAGAAAATGGCCTTCATGGGATATGTATCCAGGCTTTATGACACGGACTGGGTAAAAACCAACCGAGTCTGGACAGAGTGTGACGCAAGCGTGCAGGGTTGACACTGGCTAGGATGGGATGTTTGGGATGATCTCGTGAGCACTCAAAAGGCATAGGAACACCAATCAAGCTGCAACTAAGACCTCCCCGGGTTGAGGGTTGTAGTGTGCAGTGTACAGGATAAGAGTGAGCGTAGTGTGCGGTCACTAAAATTCTTTTCTGAGGAAAATAGAAAGTTTTGCATAATTTTTATATGTATGTACACAGATGTATTATGATGCATTTTTTTGTATTTTTATTTTTTTTGTAAATAAAAAGTAAGCACATGCAAACACACACAACAGTTAAAGAAGGGGTAAAATGAAAGTTTGACCCTCATCATTGTTTTAAAAATCTTTTTTTTTTCGTTTAAAAGTTTTTAAAACAAAAATCCCCAGCGGAGTCGCCAACTGAAATTACCCGAATCCGGCTCGCGCGCGGGCCTCGGCATCTCGCGGTTGTCGGGAGGTGTCGCTGCGTTTGTTTGGAGGAGTCGCCACGCCATTTTGATTTAACCCAAAACATTGAGAAAATGCTTAGTTTAAAAATTGTGTTGTGTGATGAGATTTTGAGTTCGGAAGTCGGTTACGCCTCGGGAAGATAATAGCAGAGCTCACCCGAGTCGCCTCGTAAAAACGAGTATTTCGATACCCCTCTTTCTTTAAAAGTTGTGTGTGTGTGTATGTGCTTTAAAAATGCATGCTGTATATGATGTCTACATTGTATGCTATGTATTGAAATGAATTGAAATAGTAATGGAAGGAAGCCTTACCAATGTTGGTTCGTGTCTGTCTTCCGCTTGGGAATAGTGTTTGAGTGTGAATAGTGTTCCGAGACGGATCGGGATTGCTTCGGAGATGTACCGGTGTCTGCGGACAGAGCTTCGGCGTACCTCGGGAGTGTCAGGTGCGTCCTCGGGCAGAGTTTCGGCGTGCCTCGGGATTTCTGATTGTACTCGGGCAGAGGTTCGGCGTGCCTCGGGAGTGTCGGTTATACTCGGGCAGAGGTTCGACGTGCGTCGGGATTTCTCGGGATTGTTGACTGTACTCGGGCAGAGGTTCGGCGTGCGTCGAAATTTATCGGGATTGTTGATTGTACTCGGGCAGAGGTTCGACGTGCCTCAGGATCATCGGTTGTGCTCGAGCAGAGCTTCGGCTTGTTTCGGGATGGACCGGGATTTTTCGGCAGTGCTTCGGGATGGACCGGGACGCCTTGGGATGGACTGACAAGGCTTCGGAATGCCTTAGGAGTGCCTCGGGGCAGCTCAGGAGCGTCTCGGGAGCGCTCGGCAGGGCGTCGGACTACCAGGAGGGGCCTCGGAATGCCCCAAAGGAATCCGAAAGGGACCAGAATTGCCCCGAAGGTTCTTAGAGGGCAACTTGAAGGCCGGGGAGAGAGAGGAGAAGAGGGAGGTGTGAGAAAAATGAGAGGGGGAGCCCTCTATTTATAGGAGTCTGGAAATGGCCAAGTATGTCGCGGGACATAGTCTGAAAACCAAAATTTTGGTTTTCCTGGATTTAAGGGAATATTGTGGACTTTAAGGGGATTTTGCAATTATGATGTATGGGGTGTAAAATGGTCCGTACGGACCATCTTGCATTGCTAAGTGGTCCGCGCGGACATGTTTGCATGCTAGTTCTCGTCGAGATCTTTCCAACCATATATGGCACGTCTCGATCGGAGTCCGTATGAAGGAGTTATGACCTTCGGAAGTTCGCCCTTGATTTTTTTCCCATATGCTTGGATGGAGAGCAGTCCGGATTGGGGTACTTACACATAGGCAAGCTGGAAGTTCTCCAAATCAGTGACCACCACTTCAAGACTGTCTACAATCACCTGTGTAGATGAGGCGACCTATCCCTCACATGACCACGTCATGATTGAGCCGACACGTCCATCTCAAAACACTATGGTCGAAACATATACATTTATGGTCGATCAAGTCGTCATAGGTGACCTAAGCCTCCAGATCAACCAAAACTCAGGGGCCACCAGTGGGAAAATTGCAGCTGAGCTGGATGATATGATTGTCGAGGAAGCTCAACACTTGGGAGCTGATGAAAGAAGAATGGTCAGATAAATTATTATAGAGACCCTACAGTTCAAAGATGGACGAGAGCTGGAGCCGGTTGACGAGCTAGAAGAAATTGAAGTCAATCCTTCACACCCCGATCAAAAAATCAAAATTGGTAGACAGCTGGCACCAGAGGAAAGGGCAGAAATAGTCGAACTATTTAGAGAAAGCACTGATGTCTTTGCCTGGCGAGTAGAAGACATGAGGGGGATCAAAGAGGAGGTCGTTGTTCATCGACTGGGGTTAATCCCACCATCAAATTCAAAGAACAAAAGCTAAGAGTGTTTGCTCGTGACAACGAAGAGGCCATCAAGCTAGAGGTAAATAAACTCTTGAGTGCAGGTATAATCAAAGAAGCGACCTACACTACCTGGCTAGCTAACGTGGTTATGGTCAAGAAAGCAAATGGAAAATGGAGATTGTGTGTCGACTTCACCGACTTCAACGTAGCTTGCCTAAAAGAAATCTACCCACTTCCGAGGATCGACAAGCTGGTTGACTCAATAGCTGGACATGCTACCCTTAGTTTCCTCGATGCCTATTCAGGTTATCATCAGATCAAGATGTACGAGGACGACATAGAGAAGACCGCCTATCAAGCTGCTGGAGGCACTTATTGCTACGTTATGATGCCCTTTGGGCTGAAGAATGTGGGAGCTACCTACCAGAGGATGGTAAATAAGGTCTTTGCAAGTCAGATTGGCCGATACATGGAGGCCTACGTCGACGATATGGTCATAAAAACAAAGTCCGGACGTCACGTGGTCGACCTAAGGGAAACGTTCGTCAATCTGTGAGCAAACGACATGAAGCTAAATCCTAGCAAATGTGTGTTTGGAGTAGCAGCTGGTAAGTTCTTAGGGTTCATGGTATCACAGAGAGGTATCGAAGCTAACCCAGAAAAATTAAGGCTCTAGTGGAAATGCAAGAGCCCACATGCATAAAGGAAGTACAGCGACTGAATGGTAGAGTGGCAGCTCTAGGTCGCTTCATTGTCAAATCAGCGGAGAGGTCTCTCCCCTTCTTCAAAACACTGAGGGGGACGAAAAACTTTGAATGGAAGACCGAATGCTCCTCGTTGTTCCAAGAACTCAAAGAGTACCTAACCTCTCCCCCTTTGCTGAGTAGCCCGATCATGGGAGAAAGCTTATTCATATATCTATCTGCGGGTGATCGAGTTGTGGCTGCAGTGTTAGTCAGAGAGGAAGGTGGCCTACAGAAGCCAGTGTACTATGTCAGTAAGGCTCTATCCAATGTGGAAGGGAGATATTATAATGCTGAGAAGGTGGCCTATGACTTGGTAGTTGCCTCCAGAAAACTACGGGCTTATTTCTTAGCTCATCCTATTGTCGTGCTGACTAACGCTCCCTTGAGAATGATTTTGCACAAGACAGAGAGTTCTGGTCGACTACTCAACTGGTCCATTGCATTTATAGAGTTCGACATTGAGTACAGACCACGAAAGGCCTTGAAGGCTCAACCTTTGGCAGACTTTTTGGTCGAGCTTTCGTTCACCAAAGAAGATAGGAAAAAGAATGCCTCAAAGGTAAGCGTAAAGGGGAAAGAGCATTCAACTGAACCGACAGTCAGTTTACCCAACGATTGCTGGAAAGTTTATTCAGATGTGTCTGCGACCAAGAACGTGAGTGGAGGTGGGATAGTTCTCATCGAGCCAGAAACAGGCAAAGTTTTTGAAGAGGCTTTAAGATTCAAATTCCAAGCTTCCAACAACCAGGCCGAGTATGAGGCCTTGATCACGGCAGTTGAGTATGCCAAATGTTTTGGGGCGACCAAACTCATTGCCTATTGTGACTCTCAGTTGATCGTTAATCAAGTCAAAGGGGAGTACGAAGTGCTAAATCCAGTCCTAATCAAGTATTGTGAGCTGGTGAAGAGGTTGGTCCAGGACCTAGAGTTTTGGGAAATTCAAAGAGTAGGTCAGGAGGATAATGAGTTGGCCGATCAACTATAAAACCTGGCCACCTCAGACGAGCTACATGGAGAACCAATCTCATACTTAGAACATCCAGCATACAAAAGAGTGCAGATTCTATGCTCGGTTGACAGTCTTAAGTGTTGGATTGATGAGATAAGGGCCTACATAGAAATAGGCAAGCTACCCGCTGACGAGCAAAAAGCTAGAGCTATCAAGAAAAAATCCCCAAGATTTGTCTTACACGGGGATGCACTGTTCAGAAGATCATTTGTGAAGCCATTGTTGAGGAGCGTCCATTCGGAGGAAGTCACTCAGGTGTTACACAAAGTACACTGTGGGGTATTTGGTGGACACCCGAGGGCCAGAACTTTGGCCGACTAACTGCTTACCTTAGGTTACTATTGGCCTCACTTGAGGGA
Source organism: Adenophora triphylla var. japonica (assembly GCA_022495995.1). Classification (NCBI taxonomy): domain Eukaryota; kingdom Viridiplantae; phylum Streptophyta; class Magnoliopsida; order Asterales; family Campanulaceae; genus Adenophora; species Adenophora triphylla. The sequence continues at coordinate 196,498 of JAFEMH010000209.1, read as the reverse complement.
AGATTCTCAGGAGTTCGTTCAAAAGTGTGACAAATGCCAGAAATATGCCGACCTACCAAGGCTGCCCACAACCGAGCAAACACCAGTGATCGCTACTTGGACATTCGACATGTGGGGGGTAGATTTGATTGGACCCTTCCCACCCGCCCGTGGAAACTGTAAGTATGTGATCGTAGCCATTAACTACTTCACCAAGTGGATCGAAGCCAAGCCTTTAGCCAAGATTACAGAGGAAAACGCCATCAACTTCATCCATGACTATATTTGGTGTCGTTTTGGGGTACCGCGACCTATTGTATCGGACAACGGGCTACAATTCTCCACAGCCTTCGAAACGGAGATGAACAGTTTGGGCGTAAAACATTGGAAGTCATTTATCGCATACCCTCAAGGTAACGGGCAAGCAGAGGCAGCGAACAAACTTGTCCTAGAAGCATTAAAGAAGGGCTTAGTTGGTCGAGCTGGTAGATGGTTGGACGAACTGCCCCTTGCTCTTTGGGCAATCCGCATAACCACCTAGGGGCCTACAGGTGAAACCCCATTCGCCCTTACTTTTGGATCGGAGGCCATGGAACCTGCCGAACTACAAGTTCCTACAGCTAGGGTGGTCTTCTTTAATCACGATCAGAACGACTCTAACAGACAGCTCGATTTGGATTTGCTCGAAGAGAAACGGACTACTGCTCATCTCAGGATGGTAAATTACAAACAGAAAACCAAGGGCTATCACGACAAGAGATTTAAAAAGAGGTCATTCAATGTGGGAGATTACGTACTCAGGAAGATCGAGGTAACCAGAAGGAAAGCCGAACATAACAGATTATTTTCTAGCTGGGAAGGTCCTTACATCGTTACTCGAGCTGTCAAAGAATGGACCCATACGATTGGTCATCCAGGGGGTGACGAGCTAAAACATCCATGGAATTCTAGCCACCTAATTAAGTATTACTTTTGAGTAATTTCTTGATGTAATCGTTCTACTTCTTCAATAAAATGGAATGTTTTCTATCTACGAGTTGTATCACTTCTATGCTTTATTCAATTCAGGTCCGACTCTTAGTCGATCTCGACGTTGTTATTAAACAGATTCAACTGAAGTCCTAAGTCGACCTCGTTCGTAAACAGGTCCGACTGAAGACTAATGTCAATCTCGTTCTTAAATAGATTCGACTGAAGTCCTAAGGCGACCTCGTTCTTAAATAGGTCCGACTAAAGACTAATGTCAATCCCGTTCTTAAACAGATTCGACTAAAGTCCTAAGTCGACCTCGTTCTTAAACAGGGTTGACTAAAGACTAATGTCCATCTCTTTCATAAACAAATTCGACTGATATCCTAAGTTGACCTCATTTTTAAACAAGTCCAACTGAAGACTAATGTCAATCCCGTTCTTAAACATGTCCGACAGAAGACTAATGTTAATCTCGTTCTTAAACAGATTTGATTGAAGTCCTAAGTCGGCCTCGTTCTTAAACATGTCCGACTGAAGACTAATGTCAATCTCGTTCTTAAAAAAATTTGACTGAAGTCCTAAGTAGACCTCGTTCTTAGACAGGTCCGACTGAAGACTAATGTCAATCCCATTCTTAAACAGGTTCAACTAGACATGTCCAAATAGAATCGGGAACCGACGGAACCGGAGGGTAGAACCGGAACCGGGAACCGGCGAGAACCGGGAACCGCCGGAATCGGGAACCGAACGTAACCGGGAACCGGATTGAAACGATTCGAATACAATTCCACCATATTGGGAACTGAGGAACCGGCAGAACCGGGAACCAGAATCGGGAACCGGGAACCGGGAACCGGCGATTGATCAAGGTAAGTTAAATGTAATATTTAGAATTTATTTAGTATTTGTAGTTGTAGTGTTGTGTTGTTTATTTAAATTAGACTAGAATTTAGATAAATGTTGTAATATAGACTATAGAGGTATAGGCTCCTTTTGTCTACCCAAGTGAAAAAAAAAAGTTAGATGGTGATGGAACCGGTGGAACCGTTGGAACCGGAACCGACAGATAGAACCGGGAACCGGATTAATATGGTTCGAATACAGTTCCGGCTATTTGGGAATCGGGAACCGGCGGTTTCGAAACTGGGAACCGGAACCGGAACCGTTTGGACATGTCTAGGTTCAACTAATGTCCTAAGTCGACCTCGTTCTTAAATAGATTCGACTAAACTGTTTGGTCCACCTCGTTCTTAAACTGGTCCGACCAAAAACTTCTGGCAATTTCGTTCATCATTCAATCTAGTTCGACAATCAAATACAAATACGGATCAAGGCAAAATGATTCAGAAAAGTGATAAGTGACTATTATATAGTCATTTATCCTAAGTTTTATATACTTTTACTTAGATAAATCATCATTTTCATTTCATTTTAAGTACTTTTTGTTGGAAATGGGTAACGAAAAGTTAAGTTTGACTTAACGTTAACCTAGATTTCTAACGGAAGTTCGTTATGTGTTAACGGAACTAGTTACAAATTGTATTCTACATTTGTTGTAGATTACTAAAATCATTGAATATCTCAAAAACCATTTGGGGTGAATGAGAATTAATGACAAATATCTTTTGTGACTTAACAAAGTTAGTTAAAAGGGTCAATTTGATTGTGTGGATCAAATTGGGTTTGAACAGTGTTTTTGGGCGATGAGTTTTTGGCTCAAACTGATCAGAACGAGTGGGGACTCTGAGCACGAGTCGTGAGCACGAATGGACCTTAATGGACCTTGGCTCAAAACTGATCAGAACGAGTGGGATGCCCAAGAACGAGTCGTGGTCACGACTCGTGCCAAGGAGCACGAGTCGTGCCCTCTGTGCTGTTTCGAACTGTTGCACCTTTTCATGAGAAAAGGCACTAAACCTTTTGACTCCCTTTAAATACTTCCCCCTCCGAATTTCAATTCACTCATACTGTATTTCTACCCTTCCTACCCTCTAGTAAGATAGATTATCATACCCAAATCATTGCATATTGTTGCATTCAATCCGTTCAAGTCCAAAGTTCAAAACATTGTGTTGTTCGTTAGATTAGTTATATTGGAGTGCTCCTTATAACTAATAAAAAGTCGTTTTATCTTACGAGAGTTTTGTCATTCAACCGTAAGCACCTGTGCGGGACAAATAACTCTTACGGAGATTGTATCAAATACAAGACTCGACTTGATTTCTTTTGTTCTTTCAATCTCCGTTACTATTCTCGTCAGTTTTTCTGTTAAATCTTAAAGAAGCCATACACAAGTTCCAACAATCGTAAGAGTTATTTTGACGCTTCTTCAAGATTATCAAGAGATGGCAAACGAGAAAGACACCACTTCATCTAGTCAAGGGAATGTGACGCCTCCTCCACAAGGTGATACTACATTCAACAACGTTGCTCCCGCTCCTACAACTCATCACATCAGTCATGGTGAGAAACCCGCGAAATTTACCGGTGTGGATTTCAAGAGATGGCAACAGAAGATGCTCTTCTACTTGACCACCCTAAGTTTGCACCGCTTCTTAAAGGAAGATCCTCCGGCGGTAGAAAAAGGTGATCCGGACCCCCAAAGGCAAATGGCAAAGGAGGCTTGGTCTCACGGTAATTTTCTTTGTAAGAATTATATCTTGAATGGACTTGATGATGCACTATACAATGTGTATAGTACAGTCGAGTTAGCCAAAGCATTGTGGGACACTTTGGAAAGGAAGTACAAGATTGAGGATGCCGGGTCAAAGAAATTTGTCGTCGGTAAGTATCTTGACTTCATGATTGTCGATTCCAAATCGGTAACAACTCAAGTAGATGAATTCCAAATCATTCTACATGGGCTTGATGCCGAGGGGATGATCATGAATGATCCATTTAAGGTGGCTTCTATCATTGAAAAGTTGCCTCCTTCGTGGAAGGACTTCAAGAACTATCTCAAGCATAAACGCAAGGAGATGTCCTTGGAAGACATTGTTGTTCGTCTTCAAATAGAAGAGAACAATAGAATGAATGAGGCCAAAGTTGCTAAAGGCAAGATGGAGGCAAAGGTCAATCTCGCCGAGGCTAGCACGAGTGGCACCAAGAGAAAGCATTCCGAAACTGCCGGGAATGCTAAGAAAGGGAAGAAGAAGACCTCTAAAAGGTTCAAGGGGTCTTGCTATAATTGTGGCAAACCGGGCCACTTGTCAAGGGATTGTCGTCTCCCGAAGAAAGAGGCGAACAATGTTGACCACATGGACCTAGACTTTGCAGCGGTTGTCTTTGAAGCCAACGTTACAAATTTGGAGGAGAACCCTAAAGCATGGTGGATAGATACCGGTGCTACCCGCCACATTTGTGGTAACAAAGAAAGTTTCTCCTCCTATACTCCCATCTCCGGAAGAAAGCTTTACATGGGAAATTCTGCGACCTCCGATGTTCAAGGCATTGGAAACGTGATTTTGAAGATGACTTAGGAAAAGAAGTAACCTTGTTGGATGTGCTTTGCATGTTCCGTACATCCGTAAAAATTTGGTGTCCGGCGCTTTGCTTAGTAAGGCCGGTTTTAGACTAGTATTCGAATCCGACAAATTTGTACTAACCAAGAATGGTTTGTTTCTTGGAAAAGGTTACCTCGAGGAGGGCCTTTTTAAAATGAATGTAATGACTATAATCCGCCAAGGTGCGATGAATAAAAGTTGTGTTCCTTATGTTTACTTGTCGGAAAGTTCTAATTTATGGCATGATAGATTAGGACATGTAAATCTCGACACCATTAAGAAATTAGCGAGACAAGATTTAATCCAAATGACTAAATCCGACTCGACTAATAGGTGCGAAGTTTGTGTTGAGGCAAAAATGACAAAGTCGCCATTTAATGCCATACAAAGAGACACGACTCCTCTCGAGTTAATTCACACCGACATATGTGATTTAAAACTAGTGCAAACTCGAGGAGGTAAAAAGTACTTCATTACATTTATAGATGATTGCACTAAGTATTGTTATGTCTATCTCTTAAGAAGTAAGGATGAAGCCTTAGGGGCTTTTGAGACTTATAAGAAAGAAGTTGAGAATCAACTTAACTTGAAAAATTAGAAGCGATAGAGGTGGAGAATATGAAGCACCGTTTGAAGGACTATGTTGGGAATCCGGCATAATTCATCAAACAACGGCTCCATATACCCCTCAATCTAATGGAGTTGCTGAACGCAAAAACCGCACTCTCAAAGAGATGATGAACGCGCTTTTGATCAGTTCAGGCTTACCCGACAACTTGTGGGGGGAAGCAATACTCACTTCTAATTATGTTCTTAATAAAATACCCAAGAAAGGTATTGATAAAACGCCCTATGAATTATGGCATAATCGTAGGCCATGTTTTAAATACCTTAAAGTGTGGGGGTGTTTGGCCAAGGTTGAAGTACCTAAGCCTAAACAAGTCAAGATTGGCCCAAAGACCATTGACTGTGTTTTTATTGGATATGCCAATAATAGTAGTGCCTATCGGTTTATAGTGCATAAATCGGACATTCCGGATATGCACGTAGGAACTACTATAGAATCAAGGAATGCGGTATTCTTTGAAAACATTTTTCCGGTTAAGGACAGGAAAGATGTAGGTTCTAATAAGAGAACACATGAGTCTACATCCGGTCCTTCTCAAATCGTAGATGAAGAGCCGAGACGTAGCAAAAGGGCAAGAGTAGAAAAAACTTTTGGTCCTGATTTTCTATCTTACATGTTAGAAAACGAACCATCAACTGTTAAAGAAGCTTTATCCGGTCCGGATAGTTCGTTACGGAAAGAAGCTATTAACGGTGAAATAGAATCCATAATGCTCAACAATACTTGGGAATTAGTTGATCTCCCTCCAGGTTGCAAACCATTAGGTTGCAAATGGATCCTTAAACGGAAGTATAAGGCGGATGGATCTATCGAAAAGTACAAAGCTAGGCTAGTTGCCAAAGGCTTTAGACAGAAAGAGGGATATGATTTCTTCGATACATACTCTCCTGTCACAAGGATCACATCTATTCGTGTTCTCATAGCTATTGCAAGAAAGGCATAATCTTGAGATACACCAAATGGATGTGAAGACTGCTTTCCTTAATGGAGAACTTGATGAAGAAATTTACATGGAACAACCCGAAGGGTTCGTGGTTCCTGGTAAAGAAAGAAAGGTGTGTAAACTTGTAAAATACTTGTATGGACTAAAACAAGCACCTAAACAATGGCATGAGAAGTTCGATAGAACCATGTTATCGAATGGATTCAAGATCAATGAATGTGACAAATGCGTCTACATTAAAGGAACATATGAATCATTCGTTATCGTTTGTCTTTATGTAGACGACATGCTCATAATGGGAAGTAATCATGATTTAATCATGAATACCAAAGGCATGTTAAAGAAGAACTTTGACATGAAAGACATGGGATTAGGCGATGTAATATTAGGGATAAAGATCTCTAGAACATCGAAGGATTAGTTCTTTCACAATCCCATTACCTAGAGAATGTTCTTCGGAAATTCAATGTCTTTGATGACCCTCCGGCTAAGACACTAGTAGACTTGGCTCTACCTTTAGCCAAGAACAAAGGGGAACCAGTTTCTCAACCGGAATATGCAAGAATAATTGGCGATCGATGTACTTAACAAATTGTACTCGTCCGTACATTGCATATTCAAAGTGAGCAAACTAAGTAGGTTCACAAGCAATCCTAGTCTTGATCATTGGAAAGCTCTCATGAGAGTACTAAGATATTTAAAGTATACATTAAACCATGGGATACTTTACAATAAATATCCAGCAGTATTAGAAGGATATTGTGATGCCAATTGGATATCGGACACGAAAGACTCTAAATCCACAAGTGGATATGTATTCACTATAGGTGGAGGAGCAGTGTCATGGAAATCCTCCAAACAAACGTGTATAGCCAGATCCACGATGGAATCTGAGTTTATCGCGTTAGATAAAGCTGGGGAAGAAGCAGAATGGCTTAAGAACTTCACGGAGGATGTTCCTTGTTGGAGCAAACTCGCGCTCGTTGTACTAATCCATTGTGATAGTCAATCGGCAATTGGAAGGGCACGAGAATAGTATGTACAATGGTAAGTCTAGACATATTCGTCGTAGACACAATACCATTAGACAGTTGATCAAGAATGGCATTATCACCATTGATTATGTAAAATCATGTGATAACTTAGCGGATCCATTTACCAAAGGTATAAATAGAGATCAACTGTATAAACTGTTAAGGGGAATGGGTTTAAAACCCACAACAAAAGAACTTATAGCGGACACTCAACCTTGAGAAATGGAGATCCCAGGCCCTTGGTTCAATGAGACAACCAAGTTATAAGTTCTAGTAGAGTTACTTGGAAACAACAACTCGGTTTATTAACCTAGAGATGTTGAATACTCATTCCCAGAACATCCAAGTACAAGCACATGCAGCAGTGGTAAGGTTAAGTTGAGAAAACTTTTAATGATTTCTATACCTACGGGTGGAGTAGTGCACGATACTCCTTATAGTGAGAATCACCTATATAAGTGAGAGGTAATTAGGCCGCCTCTAAATGAACGCTTATGAATGAGATACGGTCCAGGGCCAAAATGGACAAAACGTGAGAACAACAATTGTTAGAGCTGTTATTATGTGAGTATTATTGTCTTGGTATACACCCGACGCCATCGGTTCAAAGCGACTCGCTACCAAATGGCTAGTATATCCGATAATATTTCACTAGGGAAGATTCAAGGCCACAAGCTATCTATCCCGATGTAATAATAGTTCGCCGGAACTTTGGACGAAATTGCATTCATGCATTAATTGTCATTCATGTGGGGGATTGTTGGAAATGGGTAACGAAAAGTTAAGTTTGACTTAACGTTAACCTAGATTTCTAACGGAAGTTCGTTATGTGTTAACGGAACTAGTTACAAATTGTATTCTACATTTGTTGTAGATTACTAAAATCATTGAATATCTCAAAAACCATTTGGGGTGAATGAGAATTAATGACAAATATCTTTTGTGACTTAACAAAGTTAGTTAAAAGGGTCAATTTGATTGTGTGGATCAAATTGGGTTTGAACAGTGTTTTTGGGCGATGAGTTTTTGGCTCAAACCGATCGAACGAGTGGGGACTACGAGCACGAGTCGTGAGCACGAATGGACCTTAATGGACCTTGGCTCAAAACTGATCAGAACGAGTGGGATGCCCAAGAACGAGTCGTGGTCACGACTCGTGCCAAGGAGCACGAGTCGTGCCCTCTCGTTGTTGAATTGTTGCACCTTTTCATGAGAAAAGGCACTAAACCTTTTGACTCCCTTTAAATACTTCCCCCTCCGAATTTCAATTCACTCATACTGTATTTCTACCCTTCCTACCCTCTAGTAAGATAGATTATCATACCCAAATCATTGCATATTGTTGCATTCAATCCGTTCAAGTCCAAAGTTCAAAACATTGTGTTGTTCGTTAGATTAGTTATATTGGAGTGCTCCTTATAACTAATAAAAAGTCGTTTTATCTTACGAGAGTTTTGTCATTCAACCGTAAGCACCTGTGCGGGACAAATAACTCTTACGGAGATTGTATCAAATACAAGACTCGACTTGATTTCTTTTGTTCTTTCAATCTCCGTTACTATTCTCGTCAGTTTTTCTGTTAAATCTTAAAGAAGCCATACACAAGTTCCAACACTTTTTAGTTACTTTTTCATATTTATTAGATTTTACGCATTTGGTATATTTTATGCATTTTAGACAGGTTTTAGAGTCTTTTTATGATCAAAAGGATGCTTGGATACTTTGAGATAAAAGGCATGGAGGAGCACCAAACAAATCAAACACACAAAGCCAAATCCAGGTGGAGCGGCCATGCATCATATGGAAAAGCGGCCGTGCACTTAGGCCATGACAAGACATTTTGTGGCCCCAAAATATGGATTGGCCGAGCCTTGAAATGGACCTAGTCGTGTTGACCTCGGAGAGCCGTGCAGCTAAATGAGGAGCGGCCGTGCAAGTCTTCCAAATTCAAATTCAAATCTGGCGCCAAGGGTGCACGGCCGTGCAAAACTCTGACACGGCCGTGCAAGGTCGTGACTACAGATTAAAAGGCACCTTTTGGAAGCACCTTCTTTAAGAGTTCCCTCCCCCTTATAAAAAGACCTCTTGTACTCAGTCTTACATATAGAAAATTACTGATATTCCATAGGAGATTCATCAGAGATTAAACACAAATACTTGTCATATTGATTTCCAAAGATATTTTGAAGATCAAAGTTTACATTTTGTCTTGAAGTTACTTTTTAAGAAGAGCAATAAAAGTGAAGCATTATTTCCAGCATTTGCCTTCTATTTCATCATAAGTTTTCTTACTCTATTCTCTATTTTAATTGCTTATTTGTTTTAGATGGCTAGTGAGTAAATCCCCCTTGTTCTTGGGGTTGGAAACTCAAAAGCATACATGTTCATCATCTTAAAATGAAAAAAAGTCTTGTCTTCTATCTTCATCTAAACAATTTCTTTATATTAATCTCTAAATGCCTTACATTTTGGAGACGTCCAACTTGTATGATTCAGTCAATTGAGAGAAGGACCTACCGGATAATCTCGATTGACGGAACCATATAAAGAAACTAGGTTCCATTGATCACGAAAGTAGTTCAACGGCCTAGGGATGTTCCTTTAATGGAATGTATGTTGACTCTCGTTCTTAGTGGATTCTTACTAATTATGGTCAGCTAGAGATAAGCCGGAATGCCCGTTTGTGACAGGGCGGGACTAACATAAACAGAAATCTCAAACAGTTAGGACATAATTAGTGAAGAATACAAACGCTACTGTCTTAGCCCGAAGTAGTGTAGGCTTAACATACCATCCTTGATTTTTATGAAAACCTATATTTCTAAGACAACGACAATTTGATGAACAAGATTATGTGTATGATTTCCAATCCCGAGAATGCTTTGTTTTATAAGAGTTTTATTAAAGTATTTTCTGTTTCTTTTCTTTCTATTTCCAAAATAAAACTTTATCTCCCCCCATATTTTCTATAATTTCAATAAAGACAAAAATAATTCCTAAGTAAACCTTGTCTCTGTGGGATTGACCCGTACTTGCACCCGCTATATTATAATAGGCCGTGCGCTTGTGGATATTAAATAAACCGTTAGGTTAACAACCGAACAAGTTTTTGGCGCCGTTGCCGGGGATAATGGTTTACTTTAAGTTTTTGTCTTTTACTACATAATTTTTTGTTTTATTTTGTTTTCATATTGTTTTGTTTTTACTTCCGATAAATTGTTACGTTTAATCTCTCTTTAAGTGTTATTCTTATAGTGTATGAAACGGGCTCGGACATTCTTTGACAATTTTGATCCGGAACCCGAACGAAGCTTTCAAGACAGACTAAGAAAACTTAAAGAGACTTTAAGAAAACATATGGCGGAAGGAGATCAACAAACTCCAGCTAGGACCCTATGGGACTTTGTAAATCCAAGTACCCCGGGAACTAGATCCCCTATCGTTGTGCCGAATGCCGGAGTGGCACACTTTGAGATAAAGCCACAACTTTTACATATGGTTATGAATATCCAATATAGCGGCACCGCTTTCGAAGATCCTCATCTCCACATCCAAACATTCCTTGAATATTGTGATACCACACGTATTCAAAATGTTACCCCGGAAGCGATTCGGATGCGCCTTTTCCTTTCTCTCTTAAGGATAAGGAGAAACAATGGTTGAATTCGGTCCCCCAAAATTCATTGACAATATGGGACCAAGTTCAAGAAGCATTCCTTGGTCGATTTTTCCCACCAAGCAAAACTGCCCAAATACGCACAAAGATCACTAACTTCTGTCAAACAGATAGTGAAACCTTGTATGATGCATGTGAGCGGTTCAAGGAACTTCTCAGAATATGCCCCCACCACGGGCTCGAAAAGTGGTTGATTGTTCACACCTTCTACAACGGTCTCATATTCAAGACAAGAGAAACCATTGATGCCGCTGCAGGAGGAGCATTGATGAACAAGGGAGTCGATGAGGCATATGACCTTATCGAGAATATTTCATTAAACCATTACCAATGGTCAAATGAGAGGGAGCAACAACAAGGTACGCCTAGTAAATATAATGTTGATGCAGTTACTCTTCTCTCTTCTAAGGTTGACATGCTTTTGAAAAAAATTGAAAATCTTAATGTCAATCCCGTAGCCAGTGTAAATGTGTTATGTGAACTATGTGGGTCTAACTCACATAGTACGGATAACTGCGAGTTACTTGACATTACCTCTAATGATCAAGTGAACTTTGTAAATTCTTTTGGACAGAAAGAGGGGATGTATTCTAATACATACAATCCTGAATGGAGGAATCACCTCAACTTCTCCTATAAGAATAACAACGTTCTAAACCCGCAGCCATCTACACAACCCCCGGGATTTGCACCCAAGAATTTCAATAATAATGCAAGTACCTTCCCCCCTGAATCAAAATTGGATCTTATAATGGATTTCGTAGTGGAAAATAAAAATTCCCAAGAAAAGATCAATAATGAATTTAGAGAATGTTTTAAACTTCTAAATGCTAGGTTTGATAACTTAGCAGCGCATAATAAGATGCTAGAGACTCAACAAGCTCAACAGGCTATCCCAATGAGTAGGCCACAAGGGAGTCTTCCCGGTTAACCTCAAAGGCCAAATGAGCATGTTAACATGGTAAAAACTAGGGATGAGCAAGAAAAGATAAATGAATGCCCTAGAAATATTGATTATAGTCCAATCCCTCCGATGATTGAGACTAGTTCGGGGACGGAATCCCCTAGGAAAGAAGACAAGGATTATGATGAATTCCTTGAAAATCTTGATGCCATTAATGTCAACATTCCATATTTCAAAAAACATGAAGATATGCCTTTAGCCGTTAAACCTTCGAAAAAATTAATTTTTGAAAAATAAAGGCTAGAAGAAAACGAGAATGCTATGTTGGCGGAGGAAGTAAGCGCTGTCTTGCAAAATAAAAATCCTCCAAAATTAAAGGATCCGGGTACATTTACTATTCCTTGTTGTGTTGGCAGAATAAACATTGATAACGATGTCCTTGACTTAGGAGCTAGCGTAAGTATAATGCCATTATCGGTTAGCGAGAGACTTGGTATAGGGGAACTCAAACCCACAACCATAACTCTCCAATTGACAGACTGTTCCGTTCAATACCCCATTGGTATTATGGAGAACATGCCATGTAGGGTAGGGAATTTGATCATCCCTGTCGACTTTGTGATCCTAGATATGGCGGAAGACCATCAAATTCCCGTCATTCTAGGAAGGCCATTTCTTGCCACTGTGGGGGCAATCATAGATGTGAAAAATGGCACCTTTTCCCTAAATGTGGGGAAGGAAAAAGTCTAATTCAGTATGCATAGATCAGATCTCAAGGATCCCTATTTTGAGACCTACACCCCAAGTGAAGAAAATTGGATGGGTGAGGAATCGCAATCAAAGGAAGGAATATAAAATGATCCCATAAATAATAAACCTTTGATTTGCAATGATAATAATAATACTATAGATATTTCTGCATGTCCCGAAACTAACAGTACAGTGAAAAAGTCAAAAAGAGCAAAGAAGGAGGTCACTTCGAATTTTCGAAAGTGCAAAGACTATAGATCACTTGTTCTACCCAAGAAGTCGGTATGGAAGAAATGTCTACCACAAAAGATACTAATTACTCCGGAAGGGTTGCATTGGCAAGTTGTCAATGACAAAAGCTAACTAAATATCACACATCTCCTACTACTGGAAAGGGGTCAAGCTAAGGACCTAAAACAAGCATCATCGGGATGATAACCGATGGATTATTTTTTGTTTTACTTTATTTTATTTTATTTCATTTTTTATTAGTATTATTGTGCTAACTTTGTTTCATAGGTACACAAAAAAAAAGAAGAGAAAAAGAAAAAAATTAAAAGTGGTGAATATTGGTTAGCACGGCCGTGCAGCGTTTATTGGAGCGGCCGTGCAGTTCATATCGAGTCAGAATGGGTTGACTCAGCAGAAGGGAGCGGCCGTGCGAATCCCTTGACATGGCCGTGCATATCGCCTGGGGAGTTGCGTCGTTTCAGTAAAAAAGACGTGCCTCTCTCCCTCCTCCCTCATTCACTTCATCTTCTTCAATCCTCCATCTATACCTCCTCCCTACCTACTTTAAAAACCCACTTATCTACCATTTTAACCCACAATACAACCCTCAATCCTCCTCAAATCCACCAGCCAAACATCTCTCCCCCATCAAAATCATCCTAAAATCCTCCTAAAACCCCAATTCCGAAAATCCAAAAAACCCTTCACCCATTTCATAAATTCGAAGGAATTACTCCAAATTAAGGTGCAAGGAAGGAGCTTTTGGGTGTCTTGTGGCTGTTCAACAAAGATTTCAAGCCTTTCAAACACAGATCCGGGTAGTCTACTTTCTTTTTACTCTAGGTGGGTTTTGAGTATTTTTTCTACAAAATTATCATGGAAGGAAGGAACGGAAAGGGAAAAGCTACTGATAGGGTTTCGAAGAGGTCCTGAAAGGAATCATCTTCTACCCCTAATCTGAACCCAACACTCAATGATTTGGGTATTGAGTTTAGAGAGCCTTCCGAAGTGGCTAGGTTTATCGCCTTTCGTCAAAAAAGGATTAGGCCAACCCAATTCCCAGATATTCCTACCCTAAAAGCCTTAGATGTCTATTCAAATGTGAGAAGGTTCCACACCGGGTTTGGTTGTGGTGATTTTCTCAAATTACATGCGAAAACTTATGAAAGGATCACTTTGGAATTTTTGTGCACTATGAGGAAGGAATTTACAACAGAAATTTGTGGAGATACGGGGGAGCCATATCAGTTGATACACTTGTATTTTCGGCTTGGTGGAGAGGAGTTTCACCTCACTTCCTTCGACATAAACAGAATTTTGGGTTGGCCCGCTTACACAAATTATAAAACCGATTTTCCCATCGAGTTTAGGGAGAATGTGTTTTGGGAGCAAATTACCGGAATCCCATCCTTCAAGTCGAGAATCACAAAAGCCTAGTCTATCATCCATCCCGTTCTTCGGCTTATACATAGGTTCTACGCATGTACCATTTTTGCAAGAGAGGATAAGGGTACGGTAAATAAGAAGGAGTTGTTTTTGTTATGGTCTTTGGTAAGGGCTCATAGGAGGGTTAATTTGAGCCATTTCTTGATCGAGTTGTTCAGTGACATTGTCTCTCCAACTTTCAATGCGGAGATTCATATTGGTGGTATTATTACCTTGTTTGCTAGGCATTTTCGGCGTGAGATGCCCGATAATGATATTTCAGTTTCGGGTTCAACGAAGTTGGATATTCCAACCATACGGACAATGAAAATGATCTCGGACAGAGGACGTGGGGAGTACAATTGGTTGGTAGGGCCCGGTAAAACGCCCTACATTGTTTTGCCGAGTCCCATCCTCCCCGTTGCCCAAACTTATCAAGTTCAAACTTGGATCTTTCCTAATTCTATGAACTAAGGGAAGGGCCAATCAAGCCAAGCAAACCAAGAGGAAGAAGAAGAAGAAGAAGAAGAAGAAGAAGAAGAAGAAGAAGAAGAAGAAGAAGAAGAAAGAGAGCAACACCATCCCAACTGTGAGCGTTGTGAAGAATTTTGAGTCGCCACCTATATTATTCGTTTGGAAAATATAGAAAAACCATTTTTTTGAAAGAGATTTGGGTTCGGGGCTTAGGTTATGAAATGGGAAGGTCAAGGAGCAACCATTTCACCCAATCCGGAGATCGGTCTTGCTAAAGAAAAGAGAGGTTTTCGAAAGAGAAGAAGATTTTAAAATAAAAATATAAAGAAAGATCCATTTTAACGGGGTTAAACGGAATGTAGGATCGATTGCTTCGAGACCATCCCAATGATTTGGGGAGGCACTAGGCCGATCCTAGATTCTATGTATCTATACCACTCTAACAATCAATTAGAAAGGAATTTAGGGTTTACCTTGCGTGAGGTGATTCGGGCAGAGTTTCGACTCAAGTTTAGAATCGAATCTTGATACGGACAGAGCTTCGCCTCAGTCCTTGACTCGGATCTTGATGTTTGTTTACCAACAAGGTAGACAAACAAACTTTGAGGTGAATTTAGGGGTGATTTTACAGGAATCTTTCAAGGAGAGAAACCAGTAAAATGTGTGGGATCGTGGACCTCTGAAATACTGGAAGTCACCAGGTATTTATAGGTGTTGGAGAGGTGTAGGTGGAGAGGTAAAACACTCCTAGGAAGGTTCCAGACTCCAAAATCATTGGTTGGCTGGATGGATAAAGTTTTATCCCGAAAAGAGGTTGAAATCGACGAGGAAACTGTCATTTGCATGCTGCAGATGACCAATATCTCACGCGAGACACGCCATTCCGCGCGAGATATTATGGTCTGTGAACAATTCTGCCCTTTCGATTCCCCGTTATCTCGTATGCAGTTTAGTCCTAAACTAACGGTGGTTAGTCAAAACTTAACGAAACATGACGAAATGGTGGATTTCTACTTCTTGACTCAAAGCGAGACTTAGAGTGGTATAAATGTGATCCGATGGGTTCAGAATGGGGTGTCTACAGAGCCCCTCGTCGACAAGTCTTATGGAAGAAGTCATGTCGACGATAGAAAAGACATCATTCTGAACATCGGGATGGTCGGACTGCACGGCTTCCTACGTATCTCTATCGGAGAATCAGACCATAACATAGTTCAACTCCAAAATACGAAGAGGCTGCTTTAGGTATTTTGAAAATCATTTTGAAAATCGAGAAGATTTTGTTTTTGAAAAGGTAAATTCATACCGAGGAATCAAATCAAGACCCAATTCTGAATATACCTGTTTGTCTGAAGATTCGCCTGTCTGGGCTCCGAACCTGCGGGGAAATATGTTAGAAAACAAAGGCTCACCTGTCCGATCCTTTGAGTCCTGTCGGTTTTGTGACGATTCGCCTGTCTGGGCTCCGAATCAGGCTTTTAGTTGTTGAGGATGACGATTCACCTGTTTGGGCATTGAATCGGGCTTTTGTGATGACGATCCACCTGTCTGGGCATTGAACCAAGCTTTTTTGTGATGACGATCCACCTGTCTGGGCGTTGGACCGAGCTTTTTCCTGTTGACGATCCACCTGTCTAGGCGTTGGACCGGGCTTTTTCCTGTTGACGATCCACCTGTCTGGGCGTTGGACCGGGCTTTTTTGTTGATGATCCACCTGTCTGGGCATTGGACCGGGCTTTTAATTTGATGATTCACCTTTCTGGGCTCTGAATCATGTGGACTGCGTTGATTTTTGGATCAATTGGTTTTCGGGCGACTGGTGCCGTACCGGGCGATCGTGCGGGTGTCACGTTCGGCTCGTTCCGTGACTTGCGGTGCCGATTTTTCCACGTTTCCTTGCTAGTGTATCATTTCCAAGGGTAAATGTATCAAAATTTTGAATTTTGACGTTGCGTAGACGCTTATTGTCGGGGACAATTTTGTCAAATTCTAGAAGGCATATCTCGCGCGAGATATGATATACCATGTGGGATATCCACTGTCGAGGCAATATATAACAGCAGCTACCGTTTTAATTTGAATCACCTCTTTTCAAATTCCCTCCCTAGCTCGAGCCAAGGCTATTTTTCTCTGCAAATTTTTGCGAGTTGCTTGTTGATTCCCTCCTTCCAAACAACTCTCAATCCTTCCTCCCTCCACAATCAATGGCTCAAGAGGGAAAAATCCAATTTTGGGGAGTTATTTGCTTGGGAAAGATTATCCTCGCGACGACCTCACCTTCGATAGGGACGCGCATATCTCCACCGCTGTTCGGGAAGGTTTGGTAAGAGCTTCTCTCTCAATTCTTGTTTATTGTATTGCATTGAATTTGAATCCATGCTTTTTTGATTTCAAATTTCATCAATGGCAACTTCTTTACTTTTTGTCTAGAACTTGATTCTACCTTGCATGCTTCGTTTTTTGTTGAATTTGTTGGATGCTTGTTATTGCATTGTATGCGTATGAGTCTCCTACATATCATGGATTGTAGGAGGGGTTGATTCGGGCTATCAATTGCATCTTTGGGAAAGCTTTTCTTGTGCGCACGCCAAGTGTTCGATGAAATGCCTTAATGAAAATTTTCTTCTATTCCTTTGAATTTCTGACATGAAATGATTTCTAACATTGCCCTTTTGCTCTTTCTTTGTTTTGCAGCCGTATAGGCCAACGAAAAATTGCCGAGGGAGCCCAAAACTGGCTAGAGCTTTGTGGGACAAGATCAAGGACCTCAATGGGGTTCGAGCTAGGATGGCCCAAACGGGGCTTCTGACCTTCGTTGATAACCTTCAGGGGATGAGACGGACTCCCCAAGTTCTTCAGGCGATCAGGGAGAGGTGGTGGGATACTACTCACACCGTGCATCTGCGCTTCGGGGAAGCCACTATGACTCCGACGGACTTCCTTGCTATCACGGGGCTAGAGTTTACCGGCGAGCCCCTTCCGAAGACTGCGGGTTACAAGCCTGCGAGCCCTACTGTGTGGAGACAGTTGATCGGTTTCGCCCCTAACAAGGTTAAGGGGTTTGCTGCTGAGTTATCCCCTCTCCGGGGTCAGATTGAGACTTATGCGGAGAAGCCGAATGCGGACACCGATCGGTTGGTGTGAGGTGCCCTCTGGTACATTCTTTCGGAGACTATCTTTGCGAACCACTCTTCTACGGCCCGTCTTTCTCTTTTGAGTTTGTTGGTGAATTTGGATGAGGTGAGGACCTATGACTGGGCTCAGCGGGGCTGGCCTTCTGTTATCACGCCATGGACGAGGCGTGTAGGCACACCAAGGATACCCTGTCGGGGTATTCTTATTCTTGGGAGGTATGCTCCTGATTTTGTTTCTGTCCTTTGTATACTTTGTCTGTATTTCATGCTGAATCTGTTATGTTTTCTTTTACAGATATGGGGCTACATTGTCTTCGGGCTGCACAAGTTTGAGCTGGACAGTCCAAACCCTCTGTTCCCAAATATCAGGAGGTGGAGCCACCCCAATCGGAGTGTTGATGAGGAGGAGAATCAGGAGTGGACCCTGTTGGTCGCAGAGGCGCGGGCCATGCTGGACACCTTCGAGTATGAGCGCCTGGGCCTTTATCCATGGACCCTATTGAAGCGGGTGGCCCACCGTGCTTGGGATGCCACTGCGACGCAGAGGATGCTGGCATCTCTGGAGGGGGATACTATGTATCTTGGCGAGCGGGTCTTCCCACAGCATGGCCGGGGTAGACTGCCATATAGGGTGCCAGCAGATCCGCGAGGGCGATGTACCCCACCCACTATATTCCTGATGATGATTATGCCAATCTCATGGTGGGTTGTGCGGCTACGACTCGTGTTGTTCGAGGAGCCTCCTATGCGGATTTCCTGCCTCGACTGATGGGTCCCCTTCCGGTGGGTGCTAGGCGATCGCTTGCTCGTGGCTCCGCCTCTGCCTCTGCCTCAGGTTCGTCAGCCCCTAGCACTTCTTCCCAGTCTGCTGGTTCTCTGCCCTTCGTGCCAGATTTCGGCCATCTGAGCTACACGTATATGATGGGGAGCATGCCGATGGTGGGCCACATCCCGACTCCGGATCATATTCCCGAGGGTTACCGTCTTCCGCCTGATGTCTCCTCGGTATGTTTCTGTTTATATTATTTCCCGTATTCGTTCATATAAGTGTATATGTCCGACTTCATCTGAGCATCTCTTTTCTTTTTTTGTCAGATCACTATGTCCGCGGCCGATTATAATCGTGGGGCGAGCAAGATGGCAGGGTTAATGGCCCTGGTGTCGGACCTGTCTGAGAGGCTGTTCCAGAAGGCATCCTTGGCGGCTTCGACGGTGGCCTCTGCAGTGACTCCAACTTATGGAGCCAAGAGGTCGAGGAGGGATGGTAGCCCCCATGGTGGTGAAGGCGGAGGTGCCGACGGCTCGAGCGACTTGATGGCGTGATCCCCTCCTTTTCTCCCATTTGTTTTCTTGAGAATTTGTAAATATTGGCCTTGTGGGCCCAGACAATTTTTCTTTTTCTTTGGTACCTGTTAGCACATAGATGGCACAAAACATGGTTTTCTTAATTCCTAGTCCTAGGTCTAATTAGTTAGTTTTTTAACTTTCTCGACTTTCCGTGATTGGAAATGGAATGGCCACCTAGGCCACAATTTTGAGCTTGAATTTGGTGTTGCACTGTATGTTGGGAACTGTATGTGTAGGTTTTTCGAGACTTGCTTCGTCAAGTCGGGGCTAGATTTTTATTTGTGCAGAACTGTTGCTATTTTGCCGTGGCGATGTATCGCGCGGGACAAGGTATCTCGCGCGAGACACGCTACCCAGGCAGAATCCTCTTCCTTCTTCGAATAGGATTTTGTCAGTTTTCCCTATAAAAACGCCCTGTAGTCCGGCTAGATAACTCATCCTAGCCTTTCAAACTCTAGAGTTATTCTGTTAGGGTGAAGTTCTTGTCTTCTTTTTCAACCCTGTGATCCATGGCTTCCAAGGAGATCGCCCCAACGTCCATGATTATCGATGATTTTTCTTTATCTTCTGAAGTGATTAAAGCCTTCAAGCAAGCATCAAGAGTTTTTGTGAGGTCATTTCGTAATCGATCCCGCAACAAGTTTATAGCAGAATTCGGATTCAGAATCCTTTTCACCTTGAAGAACCTCCAACCGTATTGGAATCTTTTGCAGGGTGCTGCTCGATTTTGGGATCCCTCTGTTCATCTCTTCAATTTTTCTCTTAATGAGATGGTGCCTACTGTGGAGGAATTTGCCATCATCTTGGATATGCCCTTGACTGGTGAGATTGCTGTTCCTAAGTACAATAGGAATCATTCAGAGGCCATGAATGAATTGCTAGGGATCCCCCTTGATACTTGCTATGAGTTGGTTCACCGCAGGTGGGTAGATTGTTCTTCTTTCCCTGAGCGATTCAGCGGAGATTCAGATGATGACACCTTTCATGTCTACAAACGGAACTTTTTGGCCCTTTCTATTTTCGAAGATGTTTTGTTTACATGCAGGGATGGCTTGGTTGACTCCCAATTGGTGGAAATTGTTCTGCAGGCTAGGAAACGTTCTAGGAACATCATTTCGCTAATTTTGGGTGAAACCCTACATGGTCTTGATGAGCTGCATCAGAATGGTGCCATGACTCAAGGGAGCCCTCTTTTGTTGACTATTTGGCTTAGGGAGAATCTCAAATTGGTAGGTCCCCCGTTGGAATATTCTCCGTTCACATATCATATGTGAAAGTTGCTGATCAAGGATCTCTCGGTGGATGAGTGGGCTGAGTTGATTGCGAAGACTGTGACTGCTGATATCCTTTGGTGTCCACCTTATTGGAGATTGAACAAGTATGTTGCCAATACCAAGGGTTTTGACAGGGTTGTTCTTCCGAGTTTGCGAGATTCCTCCTTTTATTTTCCCAAGCGGGTGCTCTGTCAGTTTGGTCAGCTGTAGGACACTTATCTTTTCGAAGGGGCCTCTCGTGGTGTGTCTTATATTGGTGTAGAGTTTGCGCAGGTGCTAGCTCAAGCATGGGGCGAAGGAAATAGTCGGGACCGCTGGTCGAACCGTCAGACTTTTAATGCAAGCATCTTCTTATCTGACAAGTATTTAGATTGGTTTCTTCATACTGGCCACCCTAGTGTGGAGAAGATTGATGATCTGCGGCTTCCACTGTTAGGGGACTCTTTTGTAGCTAGCAGTATTTTGCAAGGAGCGAGGCTCAATCTGATCCCGCTAATGTACGAACCGATCCAACCCAGGATTTTCTTGATGGGGATTGGTACGAAAGGCGAGGCAAAGGGATGCCTGGAAAGACACAAGCTTTAGATAGGCCTAATGACTTCAAGAGGCTTTCGGAGTCCGTCTTTACTCGTCTCGAGTGATGCTCTGCTTCGAAGGACCCAAAGCGCAAGAAGGATCGCGAAGACGGTGGTGATCATGTCCGCCGGCCTACCAAGTTAATGAAAAGCTAGATCTTAAGGAGTACCAAGAGATTGCTTTGATAGATCAATAGTTTTATTTTATTAGTATTTTTTTTCAAGATTGTTAGCTTAGTAAATTAGTCGTTGTGGTTAGGATTTCCCTTTTGCCATTAATAAAATGCCTTTGATTAATAAAAGGACAAAATTAAATTTATTTATTTGATTAGACCGAACCCGAAGGCTGCATAAGTTCCTATTTTACAACAATTAAATAAGAGGCTCAGGTCTAACGTAGTTCATTTTTGAGAGAAAAAGGACAAAATATACGGTTTCAGGCCGAGGAGTAATCTCGCGCGAGACAAGGCCCCTTCTTCTTTTTTTTTTTTATGCACACCCTTTCTTTTGCCTAGACTGCCCTTTCGGGTTTTCAACCTAGCGGGCTTCTTTTCTTGTGCGAGCTCTAATTTTTGCCTAGGCCGTCCCCTTCGGGATTTTCAACCTAGCGAGCGTTTTTCTTTTAAGAGGCCAAGTCACGTGAAGTATTTCTTGAGCTTTTCCATGTTGACTGGCTTCGGTAGTTGATCTCCGTCTAAGTCTACCAGCTGAAGGGCTCCCCCAGAGAATATCTTCTTTACGATGTAGGGTCCTATCCACCTTGGTCCCCATTTGCCTAGCGGGTTGAAAGGTCCAGGACGATGCTCGCGGAGAACTAGGTCGCCCACTCTGATATTCCTTGTTTTGACCTTTTTGTTGAAAGCTCTTGCCATTCTTCTTTGGTAAGCTTGAGTGTGCTCGGCTGCTTTCAGCCTCCTTTCGTCTAGCAAGGCTAACTCTTTGTATCTGCTTTCTAACCTGTCGACTTCATTCACTTGGTTTTCTAGGAGAACCCTTAGTGATGGTATTTCCAATTCTATTGGCAAGACAGCCTCCATTCCGAATGTGAGGGCCTAGGGAGTCTCTCCCGTAGCTGTTCGGACTGAAGTGCGGTATCCCCACAGTGCGAAGGGTAACTTGTCGGGTCAGTCTTTCCCGGTAATTTCCATTTTTCTGATGATGGTTTCGATTGTCTTGTTTGTGGCTTCAACTGCTCCATTCGTCTGAGGCCTGTAATGAGATGAATTGTGTCTTGTGATTTTATACTCGGTTAGGAGGTGATCGGTTTCCTTTTCGAAGTGCGAGCCATTATCGGATATCATCTCTTGCGGGATCCCGTATCGGCAGATGATGTTGTGTTTGATGAATTCTGCAACCTTTCTGGCATTCAAAACCTTGTAGGAGGCGACCTCGACCCATTTAGTGAAATAGTCGATGGCTACTAGGACGAAGCAGTGCCCATTAGCTCCTGTGGGTGTGACCTTTCCAATCACGTCTATCCCCCATATCGAGAACGGCCAAGGAGAAGTCATAGGGTACAGCAAGGAAAGTGGTGCGTGCTGAAGGTTGGCGTGTATCTGACACTTACGGCCTTTCTTGACCATTTTGGTACAGTCGGCTTCCATGGTTAGCCAAAAGTACCCTTGTCTGATGATCTTTTTGGCAAGCATATTTCCACTCATGTGGGTTCCACATATGCCTTGATGACCATGGTCCATTATTTCTCGAGCCTCTTCCTCGATGGCACAAAGGAGGTTTTCTTGGGAATGCTTCTTGAATAGACGGCCAGCTATGATGGAGTAATTAGCGGCCAACCTCTTAAGGGCGATCTGAGTCTTATGATCTGTCTCAGGTGGGATGGTTCCATCTAGGATGAAATGCCAAATATCATGGTACCATGGTTTCTCTTCGGAGTTCTCAACAATGGCACATTCGGATAACCATTTGTCTTTGCAGTCATGGAGATCTATAACGAGGCAGTAGGCGGGAGTTGAATGTCGTGTTATTTTGAAGGGTTTGACTGTTTTTCCTTTAGGGATTTCAACCAAGGAAGCGAGTGTGGCTAATGCATCTGCGAACCGATTTTTGTCTCTAGGAAGATAGTGGAACGAGACATCCTGAAATTGTTGCGCCAACTCTTGGAGGTGGGCACTGTATCTTTGAAGGGTTGGATCTTGGATCCTCCACTTCTTCAGCGTCTGATTGATGATTAACTGGGAGTCCCCAAATACTTCAAGTTCGGTCACGTTGCGTTCTAGGGCTGTCTCAAGCCCCGCTATACAAGCCTCATATTCTGCGGTGTTGTTGGTGGCATCAAAGTCAAGACGTATTGCCAGTGGAGTATAGATGTCGTTAGGGTCTACCAACAACATTCCGATGCCGAACCCTCTTTTGTTGGCTGCGCCATCGAAAAATAATTGCCACTTATTTTCGTCTTCTATACTCATGATGTCTTCATCAGGGAATCGCGGGTCTTCCCCCTTCGCTTCGTCACAAGGAAATTCGGCCAACTGATCTGCGAATACACTCCCCCTGATGGATTTCTGAGTGACGTAAGTGATATCATATCCCGCGAGCATGAAGTACCATTTGGCCAATCTCGAAGATAAAATTGATTTGTCTAGGATATATTTCAACGGATCCATTCTTGCAATTAGACGAACTGGGAAGGCTTCCATATAGTGCTTTAGCCTTTGTGATACCCAAACAAGAGCAGCACAGGATTTGTCGAGTGGAGAGTAGTTGATTTCGCTGCCTTGGAATCTGCTACTGACAAAGTAGATGGCATTCTCTGTGTGTGAGGCAGGCTATTCTTGAGCGAGCATAGCCCCTAGCGCGTTGTCAGTAACCGTGAGGTATAGCTTTAAGGGCTTTTCCTTGTGTGGTGGAACCAGGATGGGTGGGGAAGTTAAGTAATGCTTAACTTCCTTGAATGCTTCTTGACATTCTTCGATCCACTCTTGAGGTGCGTTTTTCTTAAGTAGCTTGAAGATAGGATCGCACATGGTGGTCAGTTGATTGATTAATCGACTGATATATTGGAGTCTGCCCATGAATCCTTTTACTTCTTTCTGCATTCTGGGTGGAGGCATGCCCATGATAGCCCTTATCTTAGTGGGGTCTGCCTCTATGCCGTGCTCTGTGACCATGTACCCTAAGACTTTCCCTTTGACCACTCCGAATGAGCATTTTTCGGGGTTGAGTCTCATCTTGTGTTGTCTCAGTCGATTGAAGAATTTTCTGAGATCTCTGAAGTGCTGACCATCTGTCCCCTTTGAGTGGACAATCATGTCGTCCACGTATACCTCTATTTCTTTGTGGATCATGTCGTGAAATAGTGTCGTGACTGCCCATTGGTAAGTAGCCCCAGCGTTCTTGAGACCAAACGGCATGACCGTATAATAGAACGTCCCCCAAGGTGTGGTAATTGCTGTTTTGTGTTGATCCTCTTCTGCCATGAGAATTTGGTTATACCCTGCGAAGCCGTCGACGAATGAGAGGACTTCGTATGCGGCTGTGGCGTCAACCAACATGTCTATGTTTGGTAACGGGAAGTCATCTTTAGGGGATGCCTTGTTCAAGTCTCTGAAATCGACGCAAACTCGTATTTTCCCGTTCGACTTAGCCACTTGCACCGTGTTTTCTATCCATTCCGGGTACTCGATCACTTTGATAAAACCCACGTTCAAGAGTTTCATGATTTCCTCTTTTACTTGCATTGGCCATTCCGGCTTGATTCTGCGTAGTTTCTGTTTGACTGGCTTGGCGTTGGGTAGCAGCGGTATCTTGTGCTCTACAATTGACTGATTCAACCCAGGCATATCTTTGTAGGACCAAGCGAAGACGTCGACATATTCTCTGAGGAGCTGAGCCAAGGTTTCTCTGTCTTCTCCCTTGAAAAAGCTACCGATCTTTGTTTCTCTGGGGTCTTCTGTTGTCCCAAGATTAACCGTTTGCATTTCCTCGTCGTCAACAGGGCCATTCTTTCCACAACGACCTACTTGCTTAGCTAATTCTTTTAAGATTTGTTCGTTTTCTTGATCTATCTCATCGTATGATTCATTATTAACGTGTTCGTTATATTGATAGTTATTAGTTAATTCATCATTCACGATGTTAGCAATCTCAGGATACTCGGAAAGAACAAAGTTTTCATTAAGGAAGTAAGGGAATTCATGCTCGGCCACCGCCTCAATTTCCTCTTGAGTGAGTTCATCAGAGGTGGAGCCTGATTCTAATGTGAAAGTTACAGGGCCTATCTTCCTGCGGGGATGGGGAGTGCAACCTGTAGACACCCCATTCTGAACACGTCGGATCATATTTATACCACTCTGAGTCTCGCTTTGAGTCAAGAAGTAGAAATCCACCATTTTGTCATGTTTCGTTAAGTTTTGACTAACCACCGTTAGTTTGGGACTAAACTGCATACGAGATAGCGAGGAAAGGACGGAATTGTCCACAGAAGCAATATCTCTCCGCGAGATGGAGTGTCTCGCGCGAGATATCCTCCCTCTGCAGCATGCAGAAGGCAGTTTCCTCGTCTATTTCAACTTCTTTTCGGGATAAAACTTCATCCATCCGGCCAACCAATAGAATTTGGAGTTTGGAACCATCTTGAAGTGTTTGATCTCATCTTCAACACTTCCCCCACCCCTATAAATACTTGGTGACTTCCAAGGTTAAAAAAGAAAAGAGGACAAAGTCCAGAATTTCACAACACACACATATTTTGTTGGTTTCTTTCCCTGAAAGAATCCTACAAAATCACCCTAAAAATCACCTCAAAGTTTGTTTGTCAACCTTGTTGATAAACAAACATCAAGATCCAAGTCAAGGACTGAGGCGAAGCTCTGTCCGTATCGAGACTCGATTCTAAACTTGAGTCGAAACTCTGCCCAAATCACCACACGCAAGGTAACCCCTAAATCCCCTTCTAATTGATTGTTAGAGTGGTATAAATCTATTGAATCTAGGATCGGCCTAGAGCCTCTCCTAATCATGGAGACGGTCTCGAAGCAATCGATCCTACATTCCGTTTAACCCCGTTAAATGGATCTTTTATTGTTTAAAATCTTTTTCTCCTTCCTTTTGAAAACCTCTCTTTTCTTTAGCAAGACCGATCTCCGGATTGGGTGGAATGGATGCTCCTTGACCTACCCATTCCATAACCTAAGCCCCGAACCCAAATCTCTTTCAAAGTGGTTTTTCTATGTTCTCCAAACGAATAATATAGGTGGCGACTCAAAAAGATAAAATTCATTATCTGCAGAGTTCAAGACGAGTGCCGAACATGCAAAGGGGGATCCCAGAATTCATTATCTGCAGAGTTCCCGCATCTTAAGGCCTCCCTTAAGATGTAGAACTCGAATCTCTATGTCATTTAAATAATTGATTATTATTTATAAACTGCGTGCGATTGAGTTTTATTTAATTAAAGTCCGGTCCATTGGGAATTCGGGAGTTGTAAATTAATTTATTTATCTCTCTTTATCTCTCTTTATATGGAACTACGACGGCCTGAGTCTTCCTAAATTGGGAGAAACGTAGGCAACCACTTGGTGCGGCCACTATTTGTTTTTCTTTTGTTTTTTTCAAAAAAAAAATCTCTATTTTATCTATCACCTAGATTGACTATCACACACGCGCACTCATATTATAACTGTCATTGCACTGCATACCCTCTATAAACCCGGGACCCACACTAAGGACGGATGACGGTAACCACCTAGTCGCCGGTCTCTACGAAGTTGGACAATCCCACTCCGCGTATTCAATCCACTTAGATTGTCATATCGTGGGGAGCCTAGCCTTCCAGCCCTGCATTGCCACATATCATGTAGTATATTTTCTAGGATCACTCCGTGACCGGTCGGTTTTGACTTGGTGATCTTTACTTGTTTTTGACCAAAACAAAGCCATGTAAAATTGACAATAAAGAAGGACTCGGAAAAGTCCCTTCGGAAAAGTCCCTTAAAAAAAAAGTCCCTTCGGAAAAAGTCCCATCAGAATGACCCTTTCGGATGTCCCTTCAAAAAAATACATATACATATAATCCTTCGAAAAACGATCTTACATGGCTTTGTTTTACAAAAATCGGATTGATTACTTAGTCGTTAGGTTCTGATAAAGGCGTTAGAAACCCCTCAAAACGGACTTTCCGTTCCGACCAAAATTTAGGTCTAAATAAAAATCGACTTTTCGTGTGATTATCTCGCTCGGGATTACATATCTCGCGCGGGATAATGCTTCTGTTTGCTGAAACTGAGCCTGAGCCATTTAAGCCTGCTTTCGACTCGTTGGGGCTAGATTTGATCCTGATATCGTCTCTGCATCTATTCTGTCAGTTTTCCGAAGCTACTCAACTTCAAGACTCCCAACACAATGTCTACGGAAAAGCACTTCGTCACTAAGAAAGATCTCGAAGAAGAAGATTTGCGAAAGATGACCAAGTCTCTTGTCGCTGAAATGGAGCATGTTGAGGGTTGGAGAGAAGCCTTTGATTTACCTTCCACCCGCATTAATAGGGATTTCCGAAAGATGGAGAGTGACTCCGACAGTGGACGATCATCCGTGCAAGAGGAGCTAAGTGACATCAAAACTCAACTTGCCAAAGCCCTGCAGCAAATTAACGACAATGACTCGTGGCATTACATGGAAGAATCCATCCAAGCTGAAAAGACAAAGATACTGATTGAAGAGCTCGAGGAAGTCAAGAGCGAACTCGAGACCATGACCCAAAAGTGTATCAACCTTGAAGCCCACATTGAAGATGACATTGATGAGAGGGTCAAGTATTGCCTCAATACTCTCTACCGCGACCTCAAAGAGCAAATGGAAGAAGAATATCAGTCTCGCCACAACGTCTTTGTGCAACACTACGAGAACCATATTCGAGACCTCGACAATCAAATGGCCAAGCGGAGGAAGGGGAGGATTTTCTCCGACATCGGAAATATCACTCTCGGTCATCTCTTCAGAAGTCTTCACAACGATGGAAAGTTGAAACCAATGGATGGTTACATACCTAAGAGAGAAGGACGAGCTCCACACCTCTACTGCTATTACCATCAATGCCATGGCCACCACACCAATAATTGTTTCAATCTGAAGAATGCAGTCCAAGACTTAATTGACAACGATGCCATCAGAATTTGCCCAAGCGGTGGAATAGTTTGGATGAATTCAAGCAAATGAGGGATCTCTTTCTTTTTCAGTTATTTACTTTTAGTTGCAAAAGAAACAATTAGTAGTTAGTTTAGCTTAGTCGGGTACTACTTGCCTAAAGACTTCATTTGTGGGCAAGAGTATCAAGTTTGCTTTTCAATAATAGTTAGTCAGTATTTCCCTTTTCAATTCTGATTAATTCTTTGAGATCGAGAAAGAAATCACCATGAATGTCATAGAAACTTGCAACGAAAATGACTACTCCAAGGCACTTTGGTTTTCTAGAAGCCTTCCTGTCTGGAGAATGATGCTAGCAAAAGGGTACTTTCCTGGATTGGGGCTTGGAAAGCACTTACAAGGGATAACGGAACTGCCACCGGTTCCCCCACTTCACACAAAGCATGGCCTAGGATACATCACTTCCATCCACGATGGGGATGACGAAGAAGAGTGGGGTTTCACTCAAAGCAAGTGGGAAGGAACCACATACAAAGGCTACGATGACCCAAAGGCCAAGAATTACAACCTCGAGCCATATCGAAAGACACTCAATGGCTACTTCATTCGAGAAGGGGAAAGTATTCCCTACTTTATCTTTTTAGAACCATGGACTGATGATAAAGGAAAGCGCCAACCGGGCTTTGAAATCTTCAGCGACTGCGACGCTTCTCCAGATGAAACAGAACCCGTCCCACTAATCCCTAATGATTTGTGGGGCACGAAGGCAGAAATGAAAAGTGAATGGGACTTTGTGTTGGGAGAAGACATGCTGCGACAGCCCAAGACTCCGCTGCCGGGTTAGAAGCCCGTATCCATGCAATCTCCAAGGGGGACGCTCCAACTACTGATTACACAAGACTAATACAGAAATGTGATGAGCCAATTCTAAACTGGCACGTCACCGGAGGACCAGTTGTTGATGAAGACTTCATGATCA
The DNA here is from genome assembly GCA_022495995.1 of Adenophora triphylla var. japonica. Classification (NCBI taxonomy): domain Eukaryota; kingdom Viridiplantae; phylum Streptophyta; class Magnoliopsida; order Asterales; family Campanulaceae; genus Adenophora; species Adenophora triphylla. Next base: position 167,569 of record JAFEMH010000209.1, on the reverse strand, counting down.
AAGAGCTTGGCTGCACTCCCCATCCCCGCAGGAAGATAGGCCCTGTAACTTTCACATTAGAAGCAGGCTCCACCTCCGATGAACTCACTCAAGAGGAAATCGAGGCGGTGGCAGAACATGTATTCCCTTACTTCCTTAATGAAAACTTTGATCTTTTCGAGTACCCTGAGATTGCTAACATCGTGAATGATGAATTAACTAATAATAATCAATATAACGAACACGTTAATAATGAATCATACGATGAAATAGATCAAGAAAACGAACAAATCTTAAAAGAATTAGCTAAGCAAGTAGGTCGTTGTGGAAAGAATGGCCCTGTTGACGACGAGGAAATGCAAATGGTTAATCTTGGGACAACGGAAGACCCCAGAGAAACAAAGATCGGCAGCTTCTTCAAGGGGAAATACAGAGAAACCTTGACGCAGCTCCTCAGAGAATATGTCGACGTCTTCGCTTGGTCCTACAAGGATATGCTAGGGTTGAATCAGTCAGTTGTAGAACACAAGATACCGCTGCTACCCAATGCCAAGCCAGTCAAACAGAAACTACGCAGAATCAAGCCGGAATGGTCAATGCAAGTGAAAGAGGAAATCATGAAACTCTTGAAGGTAGGGTTTATCAAAGTGATCGAATATCCGGAATGGCTAGTAAACACGGTACAGGTAGCCAAGTCGAACGGAAAAATACGAGTTTGTGTCGATTTCAGAGACTTGAATAAGGCATCCCCTAAAGATGACTTCCCGCTACCAAACATAGACATGTTGGTCGACGCCACAGCCACATACGAGGTCCGCTCATTCGTCGACGGTTTCGCAGGGTATAACCAAATCCTCATGGCAGAGGAGGATCAACACAAAACAACATTCACCACACCTTGGGGAACGTTCTGCTACACGAATTCTGCAATAAACCTATTGCGAGATCGGTTGCAAAACGACCCCACCAAATCTCTGGATGCTTGCTTGAAAGATTCAATCACTTCAGATGACAGAGAAAAATCATCGACAATCATGGACGTTGGGGGAATCTCCTTGGAAGCCATGGATCGCAGGGTTGGAAAAGAAGCCAAGAGTTTAACCCTAACAGAATGTCTCTAGAGTTTGAAAGGCTAGAATGAGTTATCTGGCCGGACTACAGGGTGATTTTATAGGGAAAACTGACAAAATCCTATTCGAAAAAGGAAGAGATCTCTGCCTAGGTAGCGTGTCTCGTGCGAGACACCTTATCTCGCGCGAGATATTGCTACGGCAAAACAGCAATATTTCTGCTCAAACAGCAATCTAGCCCCGACTTGACGAAGCAAGTCTCGAAAAACCTGCGTGTACAGCCTATAACATGCAAAGAAACACCAAGATTCTAGCTCAAAATTGTGGCCTAACGGCCATTCCATTCCATTTTCAAAAAAAAACATGGAAAGTCGAGAAAGTTAATTAACTAACTAATTAAACCTAGGATTAGGGGTTAAGAAAAACCATTGTTTTGTGCTACCTACTTGTTCCTAACATGTACCAAAGAAAAAGAAAAATTGTCTGGGCCCACACGGCCAATATATACAGATCATCAGAAATCAGATAAAGAGAAAGGGAGGGGATCACGCCATCAGATCGCCCGAGCTACCGGCACCTCCGCCATCACCACCATGGGGGCTACCATCCCTCCTCGACCTCTTGGCTCCGCAAGTAGGGGTCACCGCCGAGGCCACTGTCAAGGCCGCCAAAGAAGCCTTATGGAATGCCTCCTGGACAGTCCGACACCAAGGCCATCAGTCCCGCCATCTTGGTCGCTCCACGGTTATAATCGGCCGTGGACATGGTGACCTGACAACCAAAGAAAAGGAATGCTCAGATGAAGTCGGACATATACACTTATATGGACGAATACGAGAGATAATACAAACAGAAACATACCAAGGAGACATCCGGCGGAAGGCGGTAACCCTCAGGAATATGATCCAGAGTCGGGATGTGGCCCATCATCGGCATACTCTCCATCATGTACGTGTAGCTCAAAGGGCCGAAGTCTGGCACGAAGGGCAGAGAACCAGTAGCCTGGGAAGAAGTGCTAGGGCCGAGGAACCTGCAAGCGAGCAGCGGAGCCACGAGCATGTGATCGCCTATCCCCCACATGGAGGGGACCCATCAAGCGAGACAGGAACTCCGCATAAGAGGCCACGAGCATGTGATCGCCTATCCCCCACATGGGTAAGGGGAAGGACGTCCTCCTCTTTATCTTGATAGAGGTCGACAATCTCAGCATCGATAGTATTGGTGGGAGCAGCCCCAGTTGGCTCAAGTAGATGATCGGAATTCGACCTTAACTCGGTCGACGTATCAACCTCCTTTTCCTCCCCAGCAGCTTGATCTTGGGGGTCATCTTCTACAGGCTCAATGGTTTCTGATCCGTCTACAGGGACCATACCCACACATTCCTTAGGCAGCATCTTGTTCCTATCCTCTACCTCCTTCTGTCTACTGGCCCGAGCATTGGCCGTGCCGTAGGTATTCTTACCCTTCCTCCTATCATTGGTGGAAAGTACGCGATTCATGTTCGCCTCTTGTTCAGTGGTAAGGACTGCACAGACAAAGACATAACAATAAGCAAGGGATATTCGGGCAACAAACAAGCGAGCAAAGTATTTTACGAGTAAAAAAAGAAAGACAACTAAACACTTAACCGCCATCATGATCCACTTGTGTTCTGCAATGATTGGGGGTCCTTTTGCAAAAATGACACTGATTCTCGAATCTGAATCTCTCTCCCTCATGGATGACCCAATTCGGGTACCTCAAGCTCCTAACTATCAGGGCTAAGGGAGCTACCTCTCCAGGTCCATCACCACCCAGCATCAAGCCGGCCTGAATAAAGTTGTTCTTGTTTGACCCATGTACCTCCCAGCTAATGGTACCTTTCCAAGCTAACAGCTATCGCGATGGTGAATTTTTAACATCTGGGAGTCACCACTTATTATTTATTGATGGAAAACAATAAGAAAAACCTTTTTGATATTTTCAAGAGATTCAAGGGTTCGAGGGTTAATTTATGGAATGGGTAGGTCAAGGAGCATTCATTCCACCCAATCTGAAGATTGGTCTTGCTAATTGGGTGTTATTAATCTAATCAATCTATGAACAATAAAGAGAAATAAATAAATCCTAATTAATTTATTAATTAGGAATATCGGATCGTATGCTTCGAGATCGCCTTCATGAATTGAAGGGACTCTAGGCTAATCAATTTAATGGGGTTACACTACTCTAAAAATCAATAGAGGGATTGAGAAGAGAAACGGAAGTTAAATGACGATTACCTTTTGGTTTAGAAGGGATTCGAACAGAGTTTCGACTAAATCCTAGATTCGAATCTTGATGCGGACAGAGATTCGCCTCAATCCTTGATTCGGACTTCGATGTTTGTTGATAAACAAGGTTGATAAACAAACTTTAGGTGATTTAGGGTGATTTTGTAGGAATCTTTCAGGGAGAAAAACCCACAAAATGTGTGTGTATTGTGTTTTTGATCAGGGATCGGGGACCTCTGAAATACTGGAAGTCATCCAGTATTTATAGGAGGTTGGAGTGGTAAAGGTGGAGAGGGAAATCACCCTAGGAAGGTTCCAGAACTCAACTGATATTGGAGAACCGGATTGGATGAGATTTATCAAGAAAAGATGTTGAAATGGAGAAGGAAAGTGATTCTGCACATCCTGCAGAGGGATTGTCTCACGCGAGACACTTATGTTCCGCGCGGGACAACTAGTCAATTGACTATTTTGTCCTCTTCAGTTATTTTGTTAGTCAGTTAAGTCCAAAACTAACGAGGTTAGTTAGAAACTTAACGAAACATGCCGAAACTGATATGCTTTCATCAAAACACAAAAGGGAAACGAAGAGTAGTGTAATCATGAATTAATGGTTCAGAATGGGGTGTCTACAGAACCCCTCGGCGACAAGACTTATGGAAGAAGTCATGTCGTCAATAGAAAAGACATCATTCTGAACAATGGGATGGTCGTGTCGCACGGCTGCTCACGTATCTCTATCGGAGAATCAGACCAAAACATAGTTCGACTCCAAAACACGAAAAGGCTGCTTTAGGTATTTTGAAAATCATTTTTTGAAAATCGAAGAGATTTTATTTTTGAAAAGGAAAATTCATACTGAGGAATCAAATCATGACCCAATTCAGAATATACGTGTCTGTCTGATGATTCGCCTGTTTGGGCTCCGAACCTACGGGGAAAGATGTTAGAAAACAAAGGTTTACCTGTCCGATCCTTTGCATTCGAACGATTTGTCTTTTGAGACTGAAGTGAAGTGATGATCCTAGCGATTCGGGACCGAGCATTTATTGAGGTGACGATCCTGGCGATTTGGGACCAAGCTTTTGTTGAGGTGACGATCCTGGCGATTCAAGACCGAGCTTTTGTTGGTGACGATCTTGGCGATTCAAGGATGAGCTTTTGTGGGTGACGATCCTGGCGATTCAAGACCGAGCTTTTTGTTGAGGTGAGTATTTGACATACTAACCCTAGATGCTTGACACACGATCCTGTCGATTCAAGACCGGGCTTTTGTGTTGGTGAGTACTCGACATACTACCTGTAGATGCTTGACACACCTAATTGGTGACGATCCTGGTGATTCAAGACCGGGCTTTTTTGTTGGGGTGACGATCCTGGCGATTCAAGACCGAGCTTTTTTTTGAGGTGAGTACTCGACATACTACCTGTAGATGCTTGACACACCTAATTAGTGACGATCATGATGATTCAAGACCGGGCTTTTTTGTTGGTGAGTACTAGACATACTACCTGTAGATGCTTGACACACCTAATTGGTGACTATCCTGGCGATTCAAGATCGGGCTTTTTTATTGTTGGTGAGTACTCGACATACTACCTGAAGATGCTTGCCACACCTAATTGGTGACGATCATGGCGATTCAAGACCGGGCTTTTTTTTTTTTTGAATATGCTTGACGCATGGCACTTGACGTGATGGATGCTTGACGCGATGGATGCTTGACGTATGGCACTTGACGTGATGGATGCTTGACGCGATGGATGCTTGACGCTTTAAGTGGTGCTTGATGCACTTAATTGGATGCATTGATATATGGAATGGTAGATGGTAGGAGAATCCAAACACTCAACATATCTGATCTAATTCGTGAAAGTAGGCACTTGACATGCTTTATGCACTTTAATTCCTGCAAGAGGGTTAGTGAAAGCATTTGCATAACAACATATATTCACTTAAGCATTTGTTTGTTCAAGACGATCAATGTGCACTCGACTCCAAGAATCATCGGGGAGAATGAGTTCAATTATGTGAGAATTGAAAATTGTTTGTGTGATTTAGATTTTGGTTTTAGAAGACCAACTCGTGAGGTCCAACTAAAGATCGAATGAGACAATCATCTAATAGGATTCCGTTGAGATAACCCAAGATCAACACTAAGGTTTAGGATACTTCAAGGATTTTTCGTTGTCGCAGGACCTTTTCATCGTCAAGCCCCAAGTTTCTCATGTGATAATCATTGACTGAACAAGGTCTAAACCACTCCAATGGATTTTGCTATGTAGAACTTATGCTTCCTAATCCAAAGCGCGTATTTTTCATAGCTTCTCTTAACACTAAGCCCCAAGACTTCTTGTATGCTGCAGATGACTTCATGAACAGGCTTGTGAGGCAGGGTGAATTGAAGAAGGATCCCCTCCTTTTTCCCTTTGAATTTTTTTTTCTTTAGTGGCGCACCCTGGTTTTTTCCTAGACCGCCCTTTCGGGGTTTTCAATCTAGCGGGCATCTCTTTGCGTCTTTTTGTTTTTGTGCTCTAACTTTTGTCTAGGCTGCTCTTTACGAGTTTTCAACCTAGCAAGCCATTTTTTTAAAGGTATGCTTACTCGAAGGGGACTCAGTTGGAAGAATCTCATTAAGGAGAAAGATGAGATCTCAAGTTTAGTTTGAGGAGAGACAGACTCTATTTTTTGGAAGGTGATCCAAGCATTGACTCTTTTCGGGGGAGTATATTCTCTGATGATGAGATTGAGAAGCGAAAAGGAGAAAGCTCCTAATGTAGATTTGATTACTCTTGAGAGTTTAAGTAGAGATTGACTGAGAGGAAAGGTTAGGAAGCCCCAGTTTGATGCTTGGATTTCAAGAGTGTGTGTGAGAATGGCTAAGAGGAAGCCCCTAGACTCAAAAAAGAACGCTATATGGCTCAAAGATCTAGAAAATTTGTTTTATCTTTAATGGACCTTGCATCATCTAGAAATTTCTTAACGAGTTTGAAAAGAAAGCCAGTCATTAGAACGACTTAAGGCTAAACATTTCTCTTTATGGATGGATGTTGAAAGTCTTCTTCATTTGCGCTGCCATTCAGGCTTCATTGTAAGAGGAAGTTGAGGAATCCTCTTTTCTTCGTTGGTATCACTTGACTCTTCTTCTTTGTGGGAGAGTCCTTCTTGCCTTTGTTGTGGGGTAATGAAGGCTTGAGAGTTTTTTTTTTTTTTTTTTGTTTTGTTTTTTTTTTTGTACTCTCAAAGCCTTGAAGTGAGTAGCCCCATTCTTCTTGGGATGAATGTTGATAGCATCGCTTTTTGGCTTCCTTCGTTTGTTGACTTTCGACTTTCGACAGGAGTAATGTTTAGCCTTAAGCCTTCTAATGATAGTTTTCATTTCAAACTTGTTTATAAGTTTCTATTTTTCGTGACGATTTAAGGAATCAGGGTCCACTATTCGGCATAGATCAAATGATACTCATAAAGAAAAATAACTCTTGGAAAATTGTTTAGGATAAAGAGATAACTTTTATTGATAAGAAAATTCGAAACAGACTCGATAGTTCACTTGACACAAACTAGAGAGGATAGAGATGGACTAGAATGATAGTACAACTCTTCGAGAACATACTAGAAAATTGTCCTAATCTATTTTTTATTTTTTTTAATTATTTTTTTTTCAAAGGAAAAAAGGGAGAGGACAATTGGAGCCCCAAGGTGGTGATGCTTCAGTTGATCTCGCCAGCTTCATAGAGGTCTTGGATGACATCCCTCAAATTATAGCAATTGTTGGTGTCATGACCACTAAACTGTTGGTACTCGCAAAATTTGTCGTGGTCCCAATCTTCCCTCATTTTCTTAGGATGATAGTTTTCCATTGGCTTCAATTTTCCTTGGCCTGCTAGATCATCGAACATTTCCTTAAGAGTAGTCTCACCAAAATCATGATAGGTACGACCGGTGCTTCCCTTTGTTGGACGATTCTCCTTTTCTGAATTCTTTCTAAGACGGATCAATTCATCAATTCTAATGCCCGATTTATGAAGCTCGAGAAAACTAGGGAAGTAATTGCCGGCAAGCTTCTCTTGGTACTCTTCGCGGAGACATTGAAGTAGAATATGAATTTGTTCATCTAGGCTTGGCATATCAACGATTTCATTCAGTTTGGTCCTCCATCTTTTGACGAAGTCTGCGAATGACTCATTTTGTTGTTACTTAGTTTGCTCAAGGTCTCTCCTAGTGGTGCAGTAGGTAGTGTTGTTCTCAAATTGTTCTTGGAAGGTACGACAGGCGAGTGGCCAATCAAGCCTTGTGGAGAGTGGAAGAGTCATGTACCAATTTCTAGTGGCATCATCAAGGGTTTGAGGGAAGCATTGAACTAGCAAGTTGTCATCGACACCCATAGGTAGCATGGCCCAAGAGTAGGTTTCCAAATGGGATTTTGGACAAGTAGTGTTTTGGTAGAAAAAACAATAGAGTTGAATCTTAACTTTGACAAGTGTGTGGATTAAACAATAAGGAGGGGACTATGGAATTCGACTATATGGAACAAAAGCATGAAAAGAAATAATGACACCACGATTTGTTAACGAGGAAAACCTTATAGGTGATAACCTCTTTGGAAAAAACCCCGGGAGTTAGGTCTCCAACCTTAAAAGTTTCACTATAATGATTATGAATACAACTTTGGAAGAGAATGGAGAGGATTACAAGTAGCTTGTGCGTAGAGTGTGTGCGTATGAGAATGCGTGTGTGTTTTCCGTCTCCATTTCCCCTTAAATATAAGTAAGTATGAATGAGTCAAATGCTGTTCCTACAATCTCGGGAATGATCTTTATCCTCTTCAACATCCGTGAGACCAAGTCATCCTTGCCGTTGAAGATGTGTTGAACGTGCTAGAAAATATCCCGTATTCTTCTCTCTTGTTCACTAGAATATAATAATAAAGATATTAGGAAAAATCAAATAAGTAAATATTAAAACAATACTTACAGTGGAATGACATCTTGATATGCAGGAGCAACTGAAGATGTCCCCATGCTGAAAAATACCCACAACAATTTGTCCCCAAAAACATTTTGCTAACTCGGCAACTGAGGAGGCAAATGTTTTTCTTTGCAATAAATGATCAACTGCCAGTTTTGCATGATGGGACGGTTAGGGATACGTGGCGGCTAGAAAGGAAAAGAGTCTCGATAGGAATTAATAACCGTAATTCTTGATAACCATTGTTATCATCAAATCTTCTTCAAATTCTTATCCAAATCAGACGTCTCCTACTATATTATGGTGACATTAACCTTAAAGAGTGCAGTTTTTTTATCCTTCTTTCTCAAATACATAGTTACGACGTTCTCCAAGAGAGTGAGTCAGAATCAACGTGTCATTTAATTGGCCACTCTATTAAATCCGTGCTAACATATATCTTTATATGCAGTGACTCGATCCGGTTTTACGACGAATGATATTGTGGCAAAATACAAATACAAGATGAAAGCGGAAGAGACCATACCTGAGACGGATAATAAACTTACCTCGAAAAGAAAAAGGGTGGACCAGATCTCCGACGTGGAGAAACAAATTTGGAATGAAGAAGTGTTGGAGAATCAGGTAAGATTTGATTTGGGACGTTGGTACATTGATCCTCTTTTATTTTAGTAAAATGTCTCTTTTTGCTCGTTGATGACAGATTGTTTCGATGGCTAAGTTAATGTCCAAAGAAATCAGGATATGGAGGGAAAAATGTGATACCTTTGATATTAGTAAGGTTGAATACGAGAAGGATTTGAAAGAAGCTGCGAGGATAATAAGGGAAAGGGGATTGGAAATCAGGAAAAAAAATGAGGAGATATTAAAGTGGCGGTCCAGGATTGCAAGTGTTGATATCAGGCATGAAAGAGAGATAGAATCACTTCGGGATGATTTGGTGCACGAGACTGCAAAAGCAGTTTTTGAAACTAGAATCCAGATGATTGAGGAATATCAGGCAGGAGAGCATGTGAATTGGGACCTGAATGATGAAAAAATGGCTTTGCAGCGGATCCATGATGAAAAAGCGAATGAGGCCTCCAAGGATCTTGAACAGATTGATGATGCTCATGACAGCGACATGGAATGACTTTCAGGATGGGAAACACAAAAAGGAGGATGCTCAATAAGAAAGATCAGAGGTTTGGAGAAGTTACACCTGCGGCGGATGTCACCTGAAAAAGCAAAATAAATTTATTCTGGTTTTTTGATGGTATTACTGGGGTGGAATCCCTAAAGACAATTTTAATTTTTGTTTGGTTATGTAATAGGTCCATAAGGACCAAAGACAATTTCTTTTACGTGTTGGGTTGGTCCAACACTTTTTCACTTTAACGTTGGTAGTTTGGATGTTTTTATGGTAACTTTAATCTAGTTAAGGTTTAGTAGTTTTCAAGCATGTCAAGGTTTGTCTTCTTTTGGATGAAATTTTTCTTTGTATGGTTACTTGTTATGCTCGTAAGGTGACATGATAGTATGTCAAAGCTGTAGATACTTAAGATGACATGTATATGTCACAACCATAAGAATAATACGTGAGATCAATCATTTAACTGAGTGGGAATGGGTAAGCTATATGAGTTTACCCATTTAGGCCCACCCCACACCTCAATTAAAGAGATAACTTGCGCTCCAGGCGAAGGTGTGGTAACCTAACATCTTAAGAAAGAGGTAATTAACTCTTTAAACCTTAGAAGGGATTGTGTACCTTTACTTAAGAAGAGATGGCCAGTCTCTGACAGAGGAGAATTCGTTGTTCTTTGCGTAGTTTCGACATGTCCCCATGTAAGTATGTCAACACCTCATAAGACAGAAAACATGTTGAAAACGGACGCCAACTAAGGTTGACGTCTCTCAACAAGGTGCGTTAGTGACATCTTGATTTGTAATGAAGTAATGAAAGAATACATAGAAAAATAAAAGGTTATAAATAAAAGATTATCCATACCTGGGAAGAGATGAGTTTTAGGGGGGTTTCGTTCAGATGTAATACCTTTTAAGGTGAATGGCGTTCCAACTTCGTGGTATCATTTGGCCATCCAAGGTTGCCAGGCGATATGCTCCTTTCCCGGCCTGTGCATCTATTAGGTAGGGTCCTTCCCATTTTGGGGCGAGCTTGCCTGCATTGTGCTCCTTTGTATTTTGGAATGCCTTTCGTAGGACTAAGTCTCCTACTTGAAACCTTCTAATCCTTACGTTTTTGTTGTAAGATCTGGCTACCCTTTGTTGATATGCTGCCATGCAAACTTTGGCCATGTCCCTCAGTTCGTCTACGGTATCTAAGTCATGTATCAAGATGTCTTTATTATGTTCAGATGTCAACAAACTGTATCTGGCCGTATGTACAAGTACTTCGCCGGAATAACCGATTCTCGTTCCAAATACAAGTGAATAGGGGGTTTGACTCGCAGCGTTCTTAGATGTCGTTCGTCACCCCATAGAACCATTGGTAACTCTTCCGCCCATCGTCCTTTCTTCTCGGTTCCGCCTCTTTTTAAGTTGCTTATGATTATTTTGTTGCTAGATTCTCGCCCGTCCATTGGCTTGAGGGTGAACAGGTGAAGATGTCACCATCTTGATTCCCCAAGATGTCAAGAAATCTTGGGTTTTCTTACTAATGAATTGGGAGCCGTTGTCACAAATTATTTCTGAAGGTATCCCAAATCGGCTGAATATATTTCTTTTGATAAAAGATATAACTTCTCGATCACGTACTTGTACGTACGCCTCAGCCTCTACCCATTTAGAAAAGTAGTCTGTCATAGCCAGTAGAAATACTCTTCCACCTGGTGCCCTGGGTAATTTTCCTATGATGTCCATTCCCCAAACCATAAACGGCCATGGCGACAGGATAAGATGTAGTAGTTCAGCCGGTTGGTGCAGGATGTCCCCATGTCGTTGACAGGAATCACATTTCTTTGCGTAGTCAACGGCGTCTTTTCTCATTGTGGGCCAAAAATAGCCCATTCTAAGAGCCTTGGTATGCAGACTTCTGCCCCCGGTATGATTTCCACATTGTCCTTCGTGCAGCTCCTTGAGAACCTGATGGGCTCTATTTGCTTCTAGACATCTTAAGTAGTGACCTGCAGCAGATTTCCTAAACAAGAGGTTATCAATAAGTAAATACTTAGATACTCTTACCCTGAAGGCTCTAGCATTTTTCTCCTCGGCTGGGATCGTATCATCTAAGAGATACTTGATAATAGGAGCTGTCCAAGAGGTTGCTGCTGGAGAGGAAGGTACGTCGACATCTAGAGCGAACATCTCAAGATGATCAATTGCTGGGATGTCAATATGCACAATTGGGATACTTGTCTGTGAAATGCTTTTGAAGGCTGAACCCAAGTTTGCCAGGGCATCTGCTTGAGAATTTTCTTCTCGTGGTATTTGTTCCAAGGAAAATGATTTGAATTTGGCCGAAATAATTTTTACGATTTCCAAATATGTCGTCATCTTAGCATTTTTCGCTATGTAGGATCCATTGTAATGGTTAACAATTAGCAAAGAATCATAAACACCCGGATATGCTTGACATCTAGGTCCTGGGCTACTGTTAAACCTGCAATTAATGCCTCATATTCTGCTTCGTTATTAGTGGCCTTGAAACTGCAACTGATGGATTGTGGTATTATGTCCCCTTGTGGCGATTTTAGTACAACTCCAAGACCTGTACCTCTCATGTTAGAAGCACCATCTGTGTAGAGAGTCCAGATCTTCAGGACGTCATCATCTTGAAGTTGTTGTACCTCTAATTCCACCTCTTGTTGCATGGTTGGACTAAAATCAGCCACAAAATCAGCTAGTGCTTGAGATTTAATTGATGTTTTGGGCTCATATTTAATATCGTATGTGCTTAATTGTACAGACCACTTCGCCATTCGACCTGACATCTCTGGTTTTCTCATAAAATTCTTAATAGGATAGTTAGTGCGTACAATTATAGTATGTGTTTCAAAATAGTGTCTTAATTTAATAGAAGCAGTTATCAAAGCTAAAATTAACTTTTGTAAATGAGAATACCTGGTCTCCGCATCTAAGAGTGTCTTACTTATATAGTAGATGGGTTGCTGACTACCATCTCGTTCTGTCACCAAGACTGCACTTACAGCGCCTTCTGATACTGCTAGGTAGATGTAGAGATGTTCCTCCTCCTGGGGTTTGGCCAATAACGGAGGTGTCGACAGGTAAGTTTTGAGCTCCTGAAAGGCTTCTTCATGTTGGTTCTCCCACTGGAACTTCTTGTTCTTCCTTAGGATATCATAGAAAGGTTTGCATCGATCCGAGGATTTTGAAATGAATCTGGTGAGTGCAGCAATCTTTCCCTTTAATCTTTGGACGTCCTTGACAGATTGAGGTGACGACAGATTGATAATAGCACGTATCTGTTCTGGGGCAGCTTCAATGCCTCTTTTAGTAACCATATAACCCAAAAACTTCCCTGCCTTCATTCCAAAGTTGCATTTAGCTGGATTAAGCTTCATATTGAAACAATCCAAGATGTCGAAGGCCTAGGATAGGTTGCTTATGTGATCTTCAGCTTTCTTGGATTTTACTACCATGTCGTCAATATATACTTCCATTGTGTCCCCAATCTGATCTTTGAACATTTTGTTGACGAGCCTCTGATATGTTGCACCTGCATTTTTTAGACCAAAAGGCATAGCAATATAACAATAAATACCTGTGGGCGTTATGAAGGCGGTGTCCTCTTGGTCAGATGGTTCCATCTGGATTTGTTGAAATCCTGAGGATGCATCCATGAATGTGAGGAGTTCATGTCCGGAGGTGGCATCAACTAACGAATCTATGTGTGGCAAAGGGAAAGGATCTTTTGGACAGGCTTTATTCAAGTCGGTGAAGTCAACACAAACTCGCCATTTCCCGTTCCTCTCCTCTACCACAACCACGTTTGCTAACCATCTTGGATAATCGACCTCTCATATCATGTTGGCTTTGAGTAAGCGCTCTACCTCTTCCTTGATGATCTGGTTTCTGGTTTCTGCAAACTTCCTACGTTTCTGGTGTACTGGTTTAAAGCTAGGATCTATGTTAAGTTTGTGAGTGATGACATCTTTGCTGATGCCTGTCATGTCATCATGTTTCCAAGCAAAACTCTTTATTCTGATTCTTAATAGGTCCACAAGCTTCTCTTCTATATCTGATGGGATGTCAGTGCCAATAAGTACCTTGATGTCCGGGTTGGAAGGGTCTAGCAATACTTTTTTCACATCATCCTCCCTAGCTTCCAGGACTTCACGTACTTTCCTCTGTAATTGCTATGCTTGTTTTGGAGATGTCGACGCCTTCATTGAAGTTTTATAACATTCATTGGCCACCTGTTGATCACTGTAAATCTTAGCGACACCCCAAGGTGTTGGAAACTTCACACACTGATGGTAAGTGGAGGGTACATCCTTCATTCCATGAATCCACGGTCTTCCAAGAATGACATTGTAAGACGTTGCGCAATCAATTACGCAGAACCGTTCCATGGTATTGAGGCCCTTCGAGTATATTGGAAGCTTTATCTCCCCCACCGTTTCTTTGACTTCACCACTGAAGCCTACCAGCACTGAGGACTTCTTAATGATCTCCGATTCTGGGATGTTCATTTCCTTAAGGGTACCCAACATAATAAGATTGACAGAGCTACCCCCATCAACCAGGATGCGCCGGATTGTACAGTTGGCGATCTGCAAGGAAATAACTAGACCGTCGTGATGGGGTTCCAGCAAGTTATCTCGATCACTTTCATCAAAGGTGATTGGATCCTGGCAGGGTGTCGAAATCCTGGTCTGTCTTTCTGGCTTCTCCTCTTTTGACTCCTTAGCATGTCGTTTTGCGGCAGAATAGGATGTACCACATATTTCTGAACCTCCACTAATGAAATCGATCACCTTTGTTGATGCTGGGGAAGAAATTGGTCTTTCGGCTTCATGAGGAGCTTCCGCACTTTCAGCCTTCTTCTTTCTGGATCCCAGCAACTCCTTAAGATGTCCCTTCGAGAGCAAGTAACTGATCTCCTTTCTTAGTGCGATGCAATCTTCAGTAACATGTCCAAAGTCTTCATGGTAAGCGCACCATTTTGATTTGTCACTCCACCCCGTGGCCTTATCCGTCTTCTTTGGCCATCTGGCTTTGTCCCCAAGGTTGCCTATTGCACAGAGTACACCTGAAATGTCAACAGAAAAACAATAATCAGAAATGTTAGGCATATTATCGCTATCTTCATCCTCACCATCTATTGAATTAATTTTGCTAGTATCAATTCTTGGATAAGGATTGGAACAGGTGGTTCTGCGATGGGACAATTGATCTTTCGTCGGGGTTGTCATATGTCGACATCTTGGTTGAGGACTTCGATCTTCGCAGCCTCATCTTCCTCCCGAGTCTTATGAATCTCACCGCCCGCTCCCGACTTTTTCCAACCGCTTACACGGAGTCATGACCAAATCTTGATAATATTGTGAATCTTTCTTGATCCCATTTTGAATGCTTCGTGGTCAGCGACATGTCAAGATTGGGAATTTCTAGCACTTCCTTATTGAACCGGTGGACATAATCCTTCAGGGTTTCATTAGGTCAGCCGGGTCACATTGTAGAGATCACTTGTCAACCTCTCAAATTGTCGATCGCATGAGAATTGGTTATAGAACATGTTGATGAGCTAGGCTTATGAACCAATTGAACCTAGGGTTGCCTAATCACCATTTGAGAGCCGGTCCGCACAAAGTTGATCTAAACCCCCGCATGCTGTGCCTCCCGAAATTGAAGCGGAATATGGATTATGTCCATCTTTTCTTGATAGTGGGCAACATGCTCTTTGGGTCCGTGGTACCGTCATACAACTTCATAGATGGTACACCGAAACGCTTCGGGATGTCAACATTTGCAATTCTGGGACAAACCGGGATTGATTGTAGCAGCTTCGAGTCAATGGTTGGATTGGAGGAGTTACGCCCGGCACGTTCATTATCGCCTCTCGAGATCCCGCATCTGTTTGGCTAGTGGGTTTCCGCAAAAGGGTCACCCATAGGAATACGATTGAAATTATTATTATTGAAAAGATTATTTAGCAAACCAGAGTTGTCTGTAGTAGTTGTGACAGTAGTGTTGTCAATGAATGGGATGAACTGGGTGAATCCTGAGGAAGGTGGTGTCATTAGGGTGTCCCCAGGCAAAGGTGTTGACGTCATTAAGGATGTCAACTGTTGAGTTTGAGGCGGACTACCCATTGGGATAAATTCACTCTGAAGTGTAGATCCTTCGGTGTTGTCGAAGTTGAGGATCCTTGCACGCAGTGGTGATATGTTATCAAGCCGAGATGCGATGAGCTGTTGATCTTTCTGCATCTTAATCATGGAATTGGTCATCACCTTTGAATGGTTGTCTTGCTGGTCCAACCTTTGATTCAACCTGTTCAGGATACTCCGGATGTCAGCATCTACATTGGAAGAGGTCGCTCCCTTTTGTGGAGTCTTCGTAGGTTGAGTTTGCTGAGGTCCGGTCTGAGGAGGTGGCGGCAACAAGCTGGTTCTACCTCATGATGTCGGAGCAACAGCGGGACTCTTGCCGGCGGCGGACACATTGGAGGGTGCAGACATAATGAATTTGCTTAGGAAATGATCCAAATAACCGATAAACCACGAGGCCCCTCGGTGGGCGCCAAATTGTTTTGGTAGAAAAAACAATAGAGTTGAATTTTAACTTTGACAAGTGTGTGGATTAAAAAATAAGGAGGGGACTATGGAATTCGACTATATGGAACAAAAGCATGAAAAGAAATAATGACACCACAATTTGTTAACGAGGAAAACCTTAGAGGTGGTAACCTCTTTGGAAAAAACCCCGGGAGTTAGGTCTCCAACCTTAAAATTTTCACTATGATGATTATGAATACAACTTTGGAAGAGAATGGAGAGGATTACAAGTAGCTTGTGCGTAGAGTGTTTGCGTATGAGAATGCGTGTGTGTTTTCCGTCTCCATTTCCCCTTAAATATAAGTAAGTATGAATGAGTCAAATTCTGTTCCTACAATCTCGGGAATGATTTTATCCTCTTCAACATCCGTGAGACCAAGTCATCCTTGCCGTTGAAGATGTGTTGAACGTGCTAGAAAATATCCCGTATTCTTCTCTCTTGTTCACTGGAATATAATAATAAAGATATTAGGAAAAATCAAATAAGTAAATATTAAAACAATACTTACAGTGGAATGACATCTTGATATGCAGGAGCAACTGAAGATGTCCCCATGCTGAAAAATACCCACAACAAGTAGTACCATTGAATTTTGCAATGTCGGGTGTCTTGTACTTTCTAGGAAGTTTTGACATGGATTGACGAAGGGTGTCATAGCCAATAGAGAGCGAGGCTCCCTTGCTCACATTAAGGGATGCAAGTTTCTTTTCTAGCATTGCCATGGTAAGGGGTTCGTTCTTGCTTTCCCCCTTGATTTCTTTCTTGGAAGCATAACTCTCATTGTCAGAGGAGGAAGATGATGAGCTAGGCTCATACACCTTTTTCTTGTGCTTGCGGTGGCTTTTAGCCTTCTTAGTGTATAATACTTCATCAACGGAAGAGGTCCCATTCTCTTTCTTCCGTGAGCTTAATTCGGCCATTTTTAGTTTCATGCATTGGAGTTCATCAACCATGGCTTTCATTTCTCCGGCTTGGATTCTCCTTTCAAGTTCTAATTGGGCCATCATTTCATCGGCTTAGGCTTGTAGTATTTCTTCATATCGAGTCCTTTGATCCTCAATTTCCTTCTTGAGTACTTCGGGATTCATCGTGTCGGAAGGAAATTGAATTGTCACCATTGGAGAGGTAAGGAAGCTTGACGACCTTAGAGATGAATTAGAGATATCCCAACGAAAGGCCTCTTAGAATATTAGCCCCAAACGGTCCTAGATGGAGAAAAGGATGATGGTTAAAATTACCTCACGAGCGATTTTTTTTTTAAGTTTTATTTTTATTAGAGACGGAGTTTTGACTCAAGGAGGGAGGGCACAACGATTATCAATCACAACACACATTCTGCAAATAAAGTCTCGCGCGAGACAGTCGTCTCGCACAAGACAACCATTCGGAGAGATGGATTTTTTTTTCTTTTTATTTCCTAAATTCATGGTCGGACGGACAAAGATCCGTTTTCTATCTAGTATCCTAGGTAAATCTTATAGGTATACGTAATTCGAACCAGACCTAGGGACTCAGTAATTGACCATTCTTCGTAAAATAAAACCATGTAAAATTATTTTTCAAGAAGAATTTTTTTTTCTTTAAAGGGTCTTCCGAAAGGGTCATTCCTATGGGACATTTCCGAAGGGACTTTTTCTTTTTCCGAAGGGACTTTTCCGAATCCTTCTTTATGGTTAATTTCACATAGCTTTATTTTGATCAAAGACAAGAAAAATTACCGAGTCAAAACCTATCGGACACAGAGTGTTCTTAAAGAGACAATCTACATGATCGGTGGCGATGCAGGGTTGGAAGGCTAGGCTCCCCGCAATATGAAAATCTAGGTGGATTGAATACGCGGAGTGGGATGATCCAACTTCGGAGAGACCGGCGACTAGGTGGTTATCGTCATCCGTCCTTAGTGTGGGTCCCGGGTTAATCAGGGTATGTAGTGCAATGACAGATATAGCATGAGTGCGCATGTGTGAGAGTCAATTTAGGTGATAGAGAAAATAGAGAGTTTTTTTAAAAAATAAAAGAAAAACTAATAATGACCGCACCAAGTGGTTGCCTACGTTTCTCCCAAATCAGGAAGACTCAGGCCGTCGTAGTTCCACATAAAAAGTAGAGAGAGAGAGAATTAAATTAATTACTTACAAAGCCAGAGTCAATCGATGACCGGTAAAAAATTAAAATAACCCAATCTCACGCAAGTATACAGTTCAAATATAAATTAGTTATTCTACCCTACAAAATAAAATTAATACAAGCAAAATAGAAATAACATTTATTTTGATTTTCCTAATTTTTTTTTGAAATTTTCTGAAACTGTTTTTGTTGTTTTTTTTTTTTTGACACTAGTCAACTTTGACAGAAAAGTCAACACTTTTTTTTTTTAGCACAGCCGCCAAGTTTAAGGAAGAAAAGGATTTTTTTTTTTTTAATATGGTCCAACTTTTAATACCAGTTGACCTAAACTCCATTTTTTTGTGCAGTCAAATTTTTAAAGTCAACTGCCAAGCTTGGTATTAAACAGCTGCCGCCAAACAAACAAATCATGCCGAATATTAGTCTCTCGCGGGACAACTTTGTCCCGCGCTGGACAAGCAGTCTGACAGTTAATTTTTTTTCGACGAAAACAGTGCAGAAAAATTCCAAAAAATCCAGAAAAATCAGATTTCAAACAGAAAATTGAAAAGATTAATAACACCCAATTGTAACGCAAGTCTAACCCTCTTAATTAATTCTTTCCCCATCGGAGTCGCTACTGTAGCGATGGTGAATTTTTAACATCTGGGAATCGCCACTTATTATTTATTGATGAAAAACAATAAGAAAAACTTTTTGATATTTTCAAGAGATTCAAGGGTTCGGGGGTTAATTTATGAAATGGGTAGGTCAAGGAGCATCCATTCCACCAATCTGAAGATTGGTCTTGCTAATTGGGTGTTATTAATCTAATCAATCTATGAACAATAAAAAAAATCCTAATTAATTTATTAATTAGGAATGTCGGATCGTATGCTTCGAGATCGCCTTCATGAATTGAAGGGACTCTAGGCTAATCAATTTAATGGGGTTACACTACTCTAAAAATCAATAGAGGGATTGAGAAGAGAAACGGAAGTTAAATGACGATTACCTTTTGGTTTAGAAGGGATTCGAACAGAGTTTCGACTAAATCCTAGATTCGAATCTTGATGCGAACAGAGCTTCGCCTCAATCCTTGATTCAGACTTCGATGTTTGTTGATCAACAAGGTTGATAAACAAACTTTAGGTGATTTAGAGTGATTTTGTAGGAATATTTTAGGGAGAGATACTCACAAAATGTGCGTGTATTGTGTTTTCGATCAGGGATCGGGGACCTCTGAAATATTGAAAGTCATCGAGTATTTATAGGAGGTTGGAGAGGTAATGGTGGAGAGGGAAATCATCCTACGAATGTTCCAGAACTCAACTGCTATTGGAGAACCGGATTGGATGAGATTTATCAAGAAAATAGGTTGAAACAGAGAAGAAAAGTGATTCTGCACATCCTGCAGAGGGGTTGTCTCGCGCGGGACAACTATTCAATTGACTATTTTGTCCTCTTCAGTTATTTCGTTATTCAGTTAAGTCCAAAACTAACGAGGTTAGTTAGAAACTTAACGAAACATGCCGAAACTGATATGCTTTCATCAAAACACAAAAGAGAAACGAAGAGTAGTGTAATCATTAATTAATGGTTCAGAATGGGGTGTCTACACCAGCACCAACCTACAGTACAACTCATTGCTCCATTCGGGAAGCCAATAATCCTGTTCAGGCATGGGGCGTGAGGTTGCTTCAGGCAAAGGGAATTCCCATCCATGTCGACTCTCTACCAAAATTACATGGGAGTTCCATCCAGAAACTTTATCGGGCAAATTTGCAAACACTTTGGGGGCATTGCATTGGGCAGGAGTACTAATCCCTAAAGATTTCTTGTCTACTACCACCTTAAAGAATCTTCTGAAAACATGCATACATGGTTCGAACCCAATGAACCTACTCACCATAGCAAAACAAACAAGCACCCTACAGGTGTTGGCTCCTAGCTGCATGGGGACAGCGGCCATACACTCCAAGAATTTGCAAATGAACGGATCTAAAGGGAGTCGTAGCCCGGCCTCAAATTGACCGTAGAAAAAGGCTACCTTTATCAGGTTTCTAGCCCAGCTCGACCAAGGTAAGGCCTTAAATTGGGCCGCTGTGAGGTGGGTCAGACGAAACTCATCTTTGTTGATTTCACAGAAACTATGGAGGATGTTGATCCTCGATTCTGAACCCTTCTTCCCAATGGCCGACTTAGAAGCCACGTAGCCTCTCTCATTACGGCCTGGAACGACCGTCGAGCAGAAGGCGTCAACGATATTGGTAGTTTGGGGGGTCGATGAGGTAGAAGTGGTGGCTTGCTCTTGGTCCATCATATCTACAAAGGAAGAAGAAGAAACAGGGGAATCAGAACTAGAAGGAGTTTGATCGGAGCTATCTATGGGCGACCTAGACTCCCCTGGGAATTTTAACCTATTTTTAGGGAACGGTGGTTTATTAGTCCTAATATAAAACATGATAAAGTGGTCAATCAACTTATTGAAGAGACGAAAGCGGACAACCCTTTGGTCGTCTACCTCCAAATCTCCTATGCTCTCTGTACCTGGGATCTCTACAATACCACAGCACAAGCCCCATGCTTTCAGAATGGTGATACACTCATCCCTACTCATCTCCTTCCAAGGACCATCTAACCGCTTATAAACCCTAAGATTTTGGGAACAATACCCATATCTAATACCTCGCTCACATCCGAAAGGTTCTAGACATGTCGGAAGTAACAGAAAAGTTTGAAATCAAGCCTAAATACAGAGAAATCGAAAGGTACCCTTGTTAATTTGAAGAAGACGGGTTTCGAAAGTGAATCGGAGCTTGATTATGCTGGGAAATCAGAAATTGCCTTGCCGTTTGTTCTTGCTGAATTTACGAGATTTGGGGGTTTAAAAAATATGAGAAGGAAAATGATTTTCCTTTTATACCTTATCCCAATCCTTGCTTGAATTGGAAAGGTTGAGGATACAACAGTTGTTTTTGCCAATTAATGTCAGCGCCGTTTCCCAAGACGAATGTCCAAGCATCATAATAGTACAATCATTACAGGAATTATGGCGCTTCCACGCATCCAACCATTAAAAAATTCTATGGTCGAGATCAAGCCATGTCATTTATGTCGACCATCTATCTATGAGCTATGCGAGCATCTACAACAAAATTTTCATAACTTCCTGGTCGACAAAGTCAACTCAGAAAGTTGGGGACCACTGAACGGAATAAATGTGACGGGATAGGCCTAGCAAGCAAAGCCCAATCATCCAATCGTCATTAAGGCCGTATTATCGAATGGGCCGACCCACTTACAGCAAGGCCCACATTCCGGCACAGATCAGTCGACCTAGCTCATTATCCGACCATCATTAGTCCCGACCTAGCTATGTCCGACATAAGATCATATACTTATACGATTCTTATCAAGCGAAGTCACAACGTCAGGTCGACCTCGAATCCTCAGGCGACCTCGACCTACAGAGACGTACGTCGACCTACAACTCTTTTCATAACAGACTCCTATATTCGTGGAATACGTTACGCCGATATTATCTCCTTGATTTACGAGATTTGACACGATCCTAGGGATTCGATACAATCCTACTACAACTCTATTTCTTATCAAAGGCTATAAATACCTCATAACATCCATCGTTTACAGGTAATGTCTTATTTGCTATCGTAATTACTTACGTGAATATAGTTTATAAGCTCATAACAAAACACCTTATCATCACGTCGGAGGGTCTTAGTCGGAGACCATCCCGGCTAGTCGTGTGTTCATTAGTTTCAGGTCAAAGGCTATGAGATCAACCTAATTGCTAGGCGTAGGCTGATTAAGACACGTTCCTTGCAGCATCAATATATATTACTCCCATTTATATTTAATGTTAATATGTTTTGTTTAAATTAATATAATATTATAAAAGTATTAATGACAATAAAAATTTCTTCGGTGGTTTTAAGCTTTTGTTTAATGTTAAAATGGTTGTTGTCTGAAACTCTTCAATTTACTCTCAATGTGGTGTAGCTGGTTTTATCTAGAATCCTTGATGTAATTGTTTGGGGTGAAAAAAATTCAGTCATCCTGTTTTACATCTTGATCATACACCTTGAGGTAACGTCCTGGAACTACATCTTGAACTAACGCCTTGAACTGTTTGTTGTATATTTTTCTATTTTTCAGGAACCAATTCATGCATAAATGGATAACTTTATCATGACTAAGTAAAGACCGTGTCAAACGATGGTATAATCATCATAATGGCCACGATTTCAACAAAGAAGTAATGGTTGTAATCATCAACATGGAGCATGATTTTAGGCGAGAAAAGTGGGATATCATTTATGTTGTTATTTTCATTACATTTCAAGTATATAAGTACCATCAAATGCACTTGTATACACATGACACCCGCTCTATCTGCACTTTGTACTCAAAACACTAAGCTTAATAAAACTCCATTTTTGGTTAAGGTAGGCTTTTCCTAAAGCCTCCCGAGGTTTTGTGTCGGCTAACAGTTGTTCAAGGGTTTTCCTCGTTACATTCTTGTGTTCATCTTGATAGTGAATTATATTCCATTTGTACCCCAAAAGTTCTTCAATAACAAATTCACCTTGTTGGAAATTGTCCAAAACAATTTGGCATCGTCTGTGGGAACTTTGGTTTTTTAGATTCCAATCAAGATGAGCAATCCTACTTCTGCAATGTCTACACCCATGGTCACAACTGGGGCAAGAACCAGCACGTCAAGATTACCTATGACTTTTGATATTCATTCGACTATTGGCTTCAGTGCTGTGACACTTCAAAACCAACGACTCAACTTGGGAGATTCTTCATCCATGACGCTGCCTGGAATCTCACTCGAATTTGTGACCAGCATGACAACCATGATGCAACAATTGAAGAATCAGATGGACGTGCAACAATATACCAATCAAATGATATTCAATTCAATCAATAAAATGCAACATGAAATTTCAACCTCAAGGCGCTGTGGTCCAACGGTCAGCACACCTGAGGCTTCATCTCTGCAGCCTAGGACTCTCTTCCCCAATGTTGGACCAAGCACAAGAAGCGATCAAGGCAATGTCACAATGCCCAGCATTGTTCAGACTGAAAGCACCACTGTTGCGTCCAACCCAATTCCGCTATCAACCTATTTTACCTTTGCAACCCCACCTCCTGTGGGGGAAACAGGGAGTTTTAATATTTTTGGTACTCCTTTAAATCAACTTGTTGCCACTAACCCTGTTGCAGATAATATCTTCGCAAGGGAAGTGCAGCAGATCAAAGATATCCTCATGAAGGTCCCAGGAGTCACCTTATCCTTCAACCAAGCATCTCCAACCAGCCATCATGACACGTTTTGTTCCCACCATAGTCGGGGTGGAGATCCCTAAAAGATTTCAAGTACCTCCCATGAAACAATATGATGGCACGACGGATCCTGTAGAACATATAGCCCTATACCAAGAGAAGATGGACATCATTAGCATTCCCCACCATCTTAAAGAAGTTTGTTTATGTAGAGGCTTTGGGTCAACCTTATCCGGTCCTGCCTTAATGTGGCTGACTAATCAGCCTATGAATTCTATCTCTTCTTACTCTCAATTACTTAACATGTTTCTTAATCAATTTTCTTGCAATCGTGTGTTTGAAAAACTAACAAGTGACCTTTACAGGGTGATACATCAGCCTGATAAAACCCTAAAAGATTACATGTTCAGGTTCAACAAGGAAGCCGTGAGCATCCCTCATATTGATGTGTCAACGGCAACGAAAGCCTTCAGGATGGGCCTGAAAAGAGAATCACCATTCTACCAAGATTTGGTCATGTACCCGTCTAAGTGGTGTGCTTACCATGAAGATTTTGGCCACACTACTGACAATTGCATCGCTTTGAGGAAGGAGATCAGTCACTTACTTTCAGAAGGATTTCTTAAGGATTTACTTGGGAAAGGGAAGGGGCGTGCTGAAGTGAAAGAAGCTATAACCGAGACTCCACCTCATCTCCTCCTGCAATCAAGGTGATCAACTTCATCACAGGTTGTTCGGACATCTATGGAACTACATATTTCGCGGCTAAGCGTCATGCTAAAGGCTCCAAGGAAGATAAGTCAGAACTACCAATACGACGTCCAGACAAGTCCCCGTGCCAGCGGATCATTTTTGATCAAGATGATAAGGAAAACATCCAAGATCCTCATCATGATGGATTGGTTATTACCTTACAGATTGCCAACTGTAAAGTGAAGCGTATTCTGATCGACAACGGGAGTTCGGTCAACTTAATTATGAGGGGTACCTTAGAAGAAATGTCAATTCCCCTTACGGAAGTCGTGAAAAATTCGTCCGTTCTAGTAGGATTCAGTGGGGAAACCAAGCAAACAATTGGTAAATCAGACTGCCAGTTTATGTCAAAGGACTAAACTCTATGGAATGGTTTTGTGTAATTGATTGTCCGTCAGCATATAATGTCGTCCTAGGAAGACCTTGGATCTATAACATGAAGGAAATTCTGTCAACGTACCATCAGTGTGTCAAAATGCCGACGCCTTTGGGTGTGATCAGAGTAAAAGGCGATCAGCAAGATGCCAAAGAATGTTACAAGACGGATATAAAGGGGTGTTCCACTTACCATTCCGCATAGCAATTAAAAAAGAGCATTAGCGACGTCTTGGAGGTTGTGGAGTATGACATAAGAGAAATACCTGTGGATGCATCCAACCCTGAAGCTAAAATCCTAGTCAAAATTGAATTACCTCCTGAAATCGAGAAAGTGTTTGTTGAATTACTGAGGAGTAGAAGGCTATGTTTCGCTTGGAAACATGAAGATATGACTGATATAGACAAGAGTATCATAACTCATAAGATGAATATCGACCCTACTGTCAAGCCGGTCCATCAAAAGAAGAAATTTTGCTCAAGAACGAAATCAAATCATCAAGGAAGAAGTGGAGAGGCTGATGAAATCTAAGATGATTAGAGAAGTACAATATCCTAGGTGGCTCGCTAACGTGGTGGTAGTAGAAAAGAAAATGGGAAATGGCGTGTATGTTGTTTTGGACAAATTTCAACAAGTAAATTTGTCTAATCAAGGAGGTTTGGGCCCAAATGGAATATAATTCTCAAAGCAAGATGAACACAAGGATGTAACGAGGAAACCCTTAGAACAATCGTTTGAGGGAAAAACCTCGGGAGGCCTTTGGAAAGCCTGCCTAAACCAAATAAATATTATTGAGTATTTAGCGTTTTTAGTACAAGTTCAGAGTGAAAGTAAGCAAAATTGTGTCACGTGTATACATGTGCGTTCTAGGAATAATATATAGGCGTGAATGTAACTGAAAAAACAACATCTTGAATGTCATGCTGAAATCTCGCTTAGAATCTCGCCATTTGTTGATGGAGATCAGGCGTTATCCCTTGGTTGAAGGATGGGACCGTTGTGTTGTTGCTTGACCAAGTCCACGCAGTCATTTAAATGATTTATTTTTATTTATATCCGTGTCCCTGAAAAATAGGAAAATATAACAAATATTTTCAAGGCGTTAGTCCAAGACGTAGGTTAAGACGTTGCCTCAAGATGGATGTCCAAGATGTAGAACATGTTAAGTGGATTTTTTAGGGTGAAACAATTGCCCCCAAAATATTAAGGCTTTTCCATGCTGAAATACAGAAAGTCTTAATGTTTTGACAAGTGTCGCCTCGATCTTGAAAGGAAGGTGATGAGGTGGTTGGCCCGCACAATGCTCGAGGAATTAGGGCTCATTATGGGCTTTGTAGTGGTCTTGTCATATTAATTTGAATTTTCAAAAGAAAATCATATTTCTTCAAAAACTGCTCTTCCTTTACCGGTGCCATTGTCTCCGTCTCTTCTCCGGTGAGTATTATTTCTCTTGCCTCTCTGTTTACTTTCTATTCGTCGCTAATGGGTAAAGGGAAGGTGATTATCGATGTTGATGCCACTCCTCCCAAGGGTTTTAAATGCTTAGGGTTTATAAAGAAGAAGGATGATGAACGGTGCAACTTTAGCGTATCCCTCGTTGATGCGTTGAAGAGAAACAATGCGTTTTCCCCAAACGCGGAGTTTCTTGTGCCTGGTGAAGCATTTAGCATCGATTGTTTTTCCATTGATTGGATAGGTTTTTAAGAATATCCCTTCACAATAGGCCTAAAATTCCCCTTTTCTCCCACGATTACCCGCTTCTTTAAGGTCACGAAACTGTCGTACTGTCAAATGATGCCCATTGGTTGGCGTACTTTGCACACATTAGACAGGATTTCTACGGAACAGGGGTTGGTTGCTGGTTTAGAAGAGTTAGCATTTACTTATGATATTAGGGCTTTTGGGAATGGTAGGTTCAATTTTAGGATTAGGCCAGGTAGGGATCCTTTGGTTCTAGGTGTAGATGCTGCTGATAGAGGGTGGAAACACAAGTTCTTCTATGTGAAGAAAGCTAGTTTGGAGGGAGAAGGCAAGGAGGTGATATCTGCTTGGATCCGCCAAGGTAGATGTTGTTTTATTGCTTGGCTTACCTCTTTACGTCTTGCTCAATTTGTCATTTTGACCAGCTTTTTACTTCCGTTTTGCGTAGTTGCATCGTTGAAAGTATTATTTCTACCTACTGAAGAAACTACTGCCAATATTGAGTTAATTTTGAATCTATCTCCTGAATCTCTACGAAAGTATAAACCTAGCCCTGTTGAGTTTGTTGGCAAAGATTCTAGGGAGGAGGAAAGAGTTTCTATCAGCGCCAGTCCAGTAAAAATGTCATCTGGTAAAGCATTTCTCCATATACATGGTTCTTGGTTTTAGCTCCCCTGTAACTCTTTTTATTTTGATGGAACAGTTACTCGTTCAAAGGCAGGTTTTGATGTAACTGATATTATGTCCAACTTGAGAGCCAAAGTTGGACTGAAGCTAGAGGGAGGTAAACATCCTCTCCCAAAGGGAGATAGCTTAACCAGGGCTGGCAAGAAAAGGAAGGTTGATGACACGGTGACCATGGTGGAAGAGGAGAGTTTGAAGGCTAACATGGAGAGTGTTGAGAAGGTAAAAAATCTTCTTTTCGATTTGCATGGAAGCTTCTAGATGTTCACTCTTCTTGGTCTGCTTTATAGGTATCGAAGTTTATGGGATCGTTGGTGAAGGAAATAGAGGTGAAAGAGGATCGTATCAGGATCTTAACACAGAAGGTGAAGATGGGAGAGGAGAAGGCTGCACAGGCAAAAGCAAAAACTGAACAGGTGGAGAAGGAATTGACGGACCTTACTACAAGGATGTTGAGGGTGGAAGTAGAGCATATCAAGGAGCTGGCGGAGGCGAAGGAACAATTCATGACAGATGCTACCAAGGCAGTGATGGAAAGCAAAATCAACATGATTAAATAATACGAGGCTGGAAAACATGAGGCCTGTAAGATTGAGGATGAGGTAGCCATGCTGGATGTTTTTCTGTGTGAAGAGGTAGATGTAGGTGAGGTGAATTCGAATGAAGTCAAGGTGTCAGGAAGAGATGAGGTAGGAAGGGAAGAAGAGAAGAATGAAGCCGGAACGTCTGCTCAGGAAAATGATGGTAAGGAAAGTGATGCCCCTGTTGCATAAAACAATTTAATATTTACGCTTTAAAACAATATTTATGTTTTATTTGGTCGTACCTCTGTTGGCACATTAATTTGGGTTTCAAAAATAGGGGGTTGGCCCCTAAGACAATTTTACATTTGGAATTTTTGTAAGTGGCTTATAAGAGTCCAAACATTTTAGCTTTTGATGGTGTTGGATTAGTCCAACATCTTGGGTCTTTTTGGTTAATTTTAATTGCAGTGACGCTTTGGATGTTTTATTCCCTTGAGTATTTTTTCGTTTGGGTACGAATGATAACACGTATAAGTGTTGTAACCAATTTGTAAAGATAACATACAACGATGTTATAACCAAGTTGTAAAGATAACATGCAACGATGTTATAACCAAGTTGTAGGTGACATGTAGAAATGTCACTTTTCGGAGTACTTAGGTAACGTGTTGACGTTACGATCCTTAGTTCACATCTTGAATTTTAAAATAACAAATGCGATTCCCTTGACAAGGTGAATGGTATTTGCTATTCTAAATCGAGTGTGAAAGACGTGCGCCCAGGCGGTTATGATCATCATTCTATAAGCACATGGAAAAGATGCTTTGAAGTATAGGGAATCATGTACCTTATACTTCAAGAAACGTTCGTTCTATCAAGGAGTTTGCCAAGCCATTTATCCAATATTCAGGAGCGCCCATCTTGCATCACAAGAATATGTTAGGATTGGGTGTTAGCTTTAGCTAACACCCCTCCGATGTTTAAGTCAGTAGGGAATTTGATTAAATAAAAGGAGGAATGAATTCAAAAGAAATAAAAATTAAATTTAAAAAGAGGTTCGTACCTTGGCGTTAAAATTGCAATGAATCTTAACTTACAAGCAATATTATTCAAGGCATAGCTCACGGTGTTGTATTGGAGGGTGATGGCTTGCCCCAGTCACATCCATCTATCTAACAGGTATGGTCCGTCATCCTCATCGTCATGGATATTAAACCGTATCAGACTTTCTTCTTCACGGGTCGTGTTCAATGAGTAGAACACGCCTTCATATCCGTTTTGTAACACTCTTTTGCAGCTTGTTGGTCACCCTTCACCGTGATGACTCCCCAAGGCGTTGGCATCTTAATACATTGATGGTATGTAGAAGGAACCACCCTCATATTATGGATCCAAGGTCTGCCTAAGATGACATTATAGGAGGATGGGCAGTCAATCACGCAAACCCTTTCCATAGAATTCATTCCTTCTACATAGATAGGCAATTTGATTTCTCCAACTGTCTGTTTGGTTTCCCCACTGAAGCCTACCAAGACGGAGGAGTTCCTTACTACCTCTGACAGGAGAATCATCATCTCTTCCAAGGTGCTCTTCATGATTAAGTTGACATAGCTGCCATTGTCGATTAAGCTGTGCTTCACCTTACAGTTGGCAATCTGTTGGGTGACAACTAGACCATCATCGTGCGGATCTAAGACGTCTTCTTTATCATCATCATCAAAAATAATTTGTTCTCCCGACGAGTGATCCGGATGCCTAGTCGGCAATTCCATCTTGTCTTCCTTGGAATCTTTAGCATGACGTATTGCCGCAGAGTACGTGGTTCCACAAATGTCTGATCCGCCCGTAGTAAAATTTATCACCTTATTTGCAGGAGGAGGTGAAGATGGAGCGTCAACGATGGCCTCTTTTGTTTCAGCCCGTCCTTTTCTTTTTCCCAGCAAATCTTTGAGGAGTCCTTTCGACAGTAAGTAGCTAATTTCTTTCCTCAAGGCGATGCAATTATCAGTAGTATAGCCAAAATCTTCGTGGTAAGCACACCACTTTGATTTGTCCTTCCAGGATGATGATCTGTCAGCTGCCTTTGGCCACCTCGCCCTGCTGCCTAAGTTGTCCATTGCATGTAGGAGGCCTGAAATATCAACAAATAAATAGTAGTCACTAATTTTAGGATAAGTTGTATCATCTTCGTCATCATCTTCTTCGACTACATTAATCTTAGAAGAGTTAGTTTTAGAGTAGGGTTTTCCCCTATTGGATCGATGGTGGGACGAGTCCGCCTTCCTATCGGGATTTTCATAGGTAGGTAACTTTTTGGACGCTTTGCCATGAATCATTTCGTCTTCTTCCAGCCTGATGAAGCGGACGGACCTCGTCCTGACTTCTTCCAGGCTCCTAGATGGGAACATAACAAGATCTTGGTATAAGGGCGATTCTCTCTTCAGGCCCATCCTGAAAGCTTCTGTCGCAGTCGACACGTCAATGTGAGGAATCCTTACAGCCTCCTTGTTGAACCTGAACACGTAATCCTTTAAAGTCTCGTCAGGTTGTTGCACAATCCTGTAAAGGTCGCTTGTTAATTTTTCAAAGACACGATTGCAAGAAAATTGGTTAAGAAACATGTAATTAATTGAGAGTAAGATGAGATGGAATTCATAGGTTGATTGGTCAGCCACATCAAGGCATGACCAGATAAGGTGGACCCAAAACCCCTGCATAAACAAACTTCTTTAAGATGGGGAGGAATGCTGATGATATCCATCTTTTCTTGGTACAGGGCTATATGCTCTGCAGGATCTATCCTGCCATCATATTGCTTCATGGGAGGTACTTGGAATCTCTTAGGGATCTCCACTCCAGCTATAGCAGGAACAAAGCGTGAATCATGATGGCTGGTTGGAGACGCTTGGTTGAAGGGCAAGGTGACCCCGGGAACCTTCATGAGAATTTCCTTGAGTTGATGTACTTCTCTTGCAAGGGCAGTATCTACAACAGGGTTAGTGGCAACTATAGGATTGAAAGGAGTATTGAACAGGTTAAAACTTCATGTTTGCCCAACAGGAGGTGGAGTCGCAAAAGTGAAACATGATGATAGCGGCATCGAGTTGGACGTAATAGTGGTGCTCTCAGTCTGAACAGTGCTGAACATGGACGTGTTACCTTGAACACCACGTGCACTCGTTCCAGCGTCCGAGAAAAGAGTTCTAGGCTGCAGAGGCGATGCCTCCGGCGTGCTGGCTATTGGAATGCTGAGTCCTGAAGCTGAGAAATCATGTCGCAGCCTACCGATGTGATTAAAAATCATCTGATTGGTATGTCGTTGCCCGTCGATCTGATCTTTCAGTTGTTGCATCATAGACGTCATGGCAGTTATATCTCCTAAGGAAATTTCTGGTAACGTCATGGCAGAAGATCCACCTTGACCGAGCACTTGGTTTTGAGGCGTGGCTACGCCAGAGCCCACAGGTGAATATGTGTTAGACGTCACGGGCACACTTGACGTGCTGGTCCTTTCCCCAGTCGTGATGATGGGGGTAGACATAGCAGAAGTTGGATTGCTCATCTTGATCAGAATCTAAAAAACGAAAGTTCCCACAGACGGCGCCAAATTGTTTTGGACAAATTTCAACAAGTAAATTTGTCTAATCAAGGAGTTTTGGGCACAATTGGAATATAATTCTCAAAGCAAGATGAACACAAGGATGTAACGAGGAAACCCTTAGAACAATCGTTCGAGGGAAAAACCTCGGGAGGCCTTTGGAAAGCCTACCTAAACCAAAGAAATATTATTGAGTATTTAGCGTTTTTGAGTACAAGTGCAGAGTGAAAGTAAGAAAAATTGTGTCACGTGTATACAGGTGCGTTCTAGGAATAATATATAGGCGTGAATGTAACTGAAAAAACAACATCTTGAATGTCATGCTGAAATCTCGATTAGAATCTCGTCATTTGTTGATGGAGATTAGCCGTTATCCCTTGGTTGAAGGATGGGACCGTTGTATTTTTGCTTGACCAAGTCCACGCAGTCATTTAAATGATTTATTTTTATTTATATTCGTGTCCCTGAAAAATAGGAAAATACAACAAATATTTTCAAGGCGTTAGTCCAAGACGTAAGTTAAGATGTTATCTCAAGATAGATGTCCAAGATGTAGAACATGTTAAGTGGATTTTTTAGGGTGAAACAATTGCCCCCAAAATATTAAGGCTTTTCCATGCTGAAATACGGAAATACGGAAAGTCTTAATGAGAACCCCTGGTTTTTCTAGATGGGAGTACCTGATAGGGTAGTTAGTTTTTGGGGTACGTTGATCACCTTGCTTTAAATACTGCATCAAGGTGATCAACGTCCCCCAAAAACTAACTACCCTATCAGGACTTAATGAGAACCCCTGAAATGTCAGGGAGAATGGCGAAATGGTCGATCAAGTTAAGCACTTATGAAATCTCCTATGAGCCAAGAAGTGCAATCAAGTCGCAAGCACTTGCAGACTTTGTAGTTGATTTCAGTGCCACGTTACAACATGAGGTAGAACTAGAGGTACAACATCTTGAAGGTAATAAATCCCCTAGATATTGGACTTTGTTCACAAGATGGGGCATCCAACTCAAGAGGAGCAGGGTTGGGCATTATGCTGAAGTCACCTCAAGGCGAATTAATCCCTGAGGCTGTTTCTTGTGAATTCAAGGTGACAAACAATGAAGTTGAATATGAAGCTCTAATCATGGGTTTATCTACCGCTCTTAGCATAAGTATCACTCATATTAATGTTTTTACTGATTCCTTATTATTAGTTAATCACTTTAATGGGTCTTATGCATCTAAAAATTCTAGAATGACACTCTATCTTGAACATGTTAAAGCTCTGGCAGCACGTTTTGTTAGTTTTTCTTTAGAACAGGTACCTCGCGAAGAAAACGCTGAAGCTGACGCTTTGGCCAATCTAGGATCAGAGTGTGGAGCTATGATGAATACTAACATTCTGATCATCTACGTCCAATATCCAACCATTGATCAAACCGAAGAGTGTGCGACCCTAAATCAATCAGACGCGTCTCCTCCAAGCCAAGATGCAAAACCAACATGGATCCAACCGATCATGAAATACTTGTAAGACGAAACCATCCCTCCGGACAACAAGAACCAAAGATCATCCAGGATGAAGGTATCCAAATTCATTTTAACTGATAACATCTTGTTCAAAAATTCTGCAATAGGTCTATACATGAGGTGTTTAGAACCAAATGTCAATGAGGTTCTAAGGGATCTACATGATGGCGAGTGTGGGAACCATTCTGGGAGCAAGTCGTTATCCTTAAAAGCACTCAAGATGGGATACTACTGGCCGATGATGAGGCAAGACGCAATGGATTTTGCCTTAAAGTGTGATGCATGCAGAGACATAGCAACATCCTACATCAGCCTGCAGAACCTCTACATCCTGTACTTTCATCTTGGCCATTCATGCAGTGGGGCATAGATATAGTTGGAAAATTGCCAAAAGCCTTTGGAGGAAGAGTATTCATGTTAGTCATGACAGACTCCTTTTCTAAATGGATCGAAGCAGAAGCATATGTACAAGTGAGAGATAAGGAGGTCATTTCCTTCTTGAAGAAAAACATCTCGAGCAGGTTTGGCATCCCTTTAGAGATCATTTATGACAACAGTTCCCAATTTATCAGCAAAAAGACCAGAGATTTCTGTTCAAGATGGGGAATCAAATTGATAACTTCCACACATGTACATCCTCAAGCCAATGGTCAAGCCGAGTCAAGCAACAAGTTGATCATCAACAATTCGAAGAAACGTTTAGATCAGAAGATAGGAAGATGGGCTGATGAGTTACCGCTCGAATTGTGGGCTGACATGACAACGTCTAAGAATGCTACTGGGCAAACGCCTTACTCATTGGTCTTTGGCACTGAAGCAGTAATTACGATAGAGGTAACAATCCCAACTGCAAGATATGGACTATTAACTCAAGACGACAACAATCAACTCTTGGCCCAAGATTTGGATACCATAGATGAGCTTAGAGACATAGCCAAGATTAGGTTGGCAGCCTATCAACAAAGGATAGCCAGGTTGTACAACAGAAATGTAAGGATAAGGCATTTTCAAGATGGAGACATGGTGTTGAGGAAGGTGTTCAAAAGTATAGGGAATTGAATGCAGGGAAATTGGCTCCAAAATGGGAAGGCCCTTACCTCATTGACGCTGAAGCCGGAAAAGGAGCATATTGGTTGTCCACTCCAGATGGAGTCAGAATACCTAGAAGTTGGAATGCTA
The DNA here is from genome assembly GCA_022495995.1 of Adenophora triphylla var. japonica. Taxonomy (NCBI): domain Eukaryota; kingdom Viridiplantae; phylum Streptophyta; class Magnoliopsida; order Asterales; family Campanulaceae; genus Adenophora; species Adenophora triphylla. The sequence goes on along the minus strand of JAFEMH010000209.1, from coordinate 133,807 downwards.
TACATCTTAAGCACTACTACATGTAAGTTAAAATTAATTAAAATTTTAACGCCAAGGTACGAATCTCTTCTTAAATATTTTTTCGATTTTTTATTCCTTTTATTTAACTAAAACCCATACTAACTTAAGCATCGGAGGGGTGTTAGCTTAAGCATCGGAGGGGTGTTAGCTAAGCTAACACCCAACCCTAACATGTTCCTGTGTTGCAAGATGGAACCCCCTAACATAATGGATAAAGAGCATCGGAAGCAATGTGTTAGACGCCTTGAAGGGTCAAGCTTTTATAAGGTACACAATTTGTTCGAACGCAAAAGCCATATATAGCATACTTGTAGAATTACGATTACATTATCGCCTGGACGCACGATTTGCACACTTGATTTAAAAGGGGATACATAACTCACCTTGCTAGATGAATTACATCTTCCACATTTAAAACAAGTCGTGAACTAAGGGTTGTAACATTATACATGTTACAAAAAAGATCACCTGGTTATAACATCGTTGCATGTTATGTTTACAACATGGTTATAACATCGTTGCATGCTATCTTTACAACTTGGTTATAACATCGTTGCATGTTATCTTTACAACTCGGTTATAACATAGTTGCATGTTATCTTTTCAAAACTGGTTATAACATTAACATGTTATCCAAGGTCATGTGGTCGTAAAAATTTTACATGTTACCAACGAACTTAAAAAAGAGCTCATTATAAAGTAAAAATAACTCAAGCATTACCAAACTTGGAAATACCATCAAACTAAAGAAAAGGGCAAAACACCCTACGAATCTGAGATGTTGAACCAACCCAACATCTTCAAAACAAATGTACCAACTCTTATGAGTCCATTACAAGCCAAAAATTTTGTTTTGAGGACACACCCTCATCTCAATTAAATTAATTGTTTTTAAATTAAAGCAAACCATGCCAGCCTCTGAAGATTCCTACTCCGTTTCGTCCTCTTGATTGTCCCCAACCTGTTCGACTCTCTCTGCATCTTGAGCACGGGAGTTGACCTCACCTGCCTTCTCATTAGTAATCCTCTTTAAAGCTGCATATTCTTCTTCCAAATTCCAATTTGTATGTTCACCAGCCTGGTATTCTATAATCATATCAATCCTGGCTTCAAAAACCGATTTTGCAACCTCCTTCACCAAATCGTCACGAAGGTTCTTTACCTCTTTAGCATGTCTCCTACCAGCTTCAGCTATTCTAAATACCCATTTTGATATTTCATTATCTTTCGCCTTTATCTCCTCCTTCTTCTCTTTCAACATCTTGAAAGCTGCCTTAAGATCTTCTTCATACTCTGTCCTTTCCATAAGTAGAGTGTCAGCTTTCCCTTTCCACAACCTGATCTCATTAGCTATCATCTTGGCAACCGTTACAACCTGTCATCAGAGATAACAACATCAGATCAAAACGTAGAAGGATATTCAGACAAATATCAAAGAAACATATTACCTGATTTTCTAAAACTACTTCACTTGGTGTTACATCCTCTGCATCTCCTGCCTGTTTAATCCTCTTTCTTTTTGAAACTGGTTGGGTATCCGCCTCCAAATTTAGTCTTGGTGGCATACTTCCTTCAGCCTTCATCTTATTTTTGTACTTGGCCACTAGATCACTTGCTGCAAAACCATAACGATTCACTGCAAAGATGGATAACAGATACGTTAGCATAAATATGGTATACGAGTGCATTGTCTGGACCAATTGACGATTTGTTTTCCGGAAGAAAACACTTGCTGAAGAAATTTTCAGATGATTACGCAAAGAACTTGTAGTTTGTAGGCCGGATTAGGGTAAATATCGATGAAGATCACACCTTTCGGAGAAGCCTTCCTTACCAGAATAAAATAGAGATCTGAAGCACCTGACTTGGAAGGGATTTGAAAAGATTTGGTTTCTTTTAAGAGCCATGCAAAAGGAAAGCAGTTATGGACCTCTAGGCCCATTATAACTCTTCGACTTACCGTTAACCGTCTGAAACCAACCACCTCATTAACTCCTTGGCAAGACAAAGCGACACTTGGCAAAATATTTGACTTTTCGTATCCCACTGGGAAACACAAATATTTTGGGGGCAATTGTTTGGGGTGAAAAAATTCACTTAGCCTGTTTTACATCTTGATTATACACCTTGAGGTAACGTCCTGGAACTACATCTTGAACTAACGCCTTGAACTGTTTGTTGTATATTTTCCTATTTTTCAGGAACCAATTCATGCATAAACGGATAACTTTATCACGACTAAGTAAAGACCTTATCAAATGATGGTATAATCCTCATAGCCGCCACGATTTCAACAAAAAAGTAACGGTTGTAATCATCAACATGGAGCATGGTTTTAGGCGAGAAAAGTGGGATATCATTTATGTTGTTATTTTCGTTACATTTCAAGTATATAAGTACCATCAAATGCACTTGTATACACATGACACCACGCTCTATCTGCACTTTGTACTCAAAACACTAAGCTTAATAAAACTCCATTTTCGGTTAAGGTAGGCTTTTCCTAAAGCCTCCCGAGGTTTTGTGCCGATGAACAGTTGTTCAAGGATTTTCCTCGTTACATCCTTGTGTTCATCTTGATAGTGAATTATATTCCATTTGTACCCCAAAAGTTCTTCAATGACAAATTCACCTTGTTGAAAATTGTCCAAAACAGTAATACTCTTTGCTAAAGTTGTCATCTGGTTCCTAAACTAGAATCCATCTCGTCCGACTAAATGACCTGGATAAGGCACTAGCTCGATAAATGACTTAGCACCCGGACTAGGTGCTAACTCGGCAAACTATGACCTGGATCCCAGACTAGAATCCATTTCGTCCGACTAAGTGACCTGGACAAGGCACTAGCTCAGCCAACGACTTAGTACCCGAACTAGGTGCTAACTAGGCAAACTACGAATTGGATCACTGATTAGGATCCAACTCGTCTGACTAAGTAACCTGGACAATGCACTATCTTGGCCAACGACCTAGCACCCAGACTAGGTGCTAGCTCGGCAAACTACGACCTGGATTCCATACTAGGATCCAACTCGTCTGATTAAGAAGCCCAGACAAGGCTCTATCTCGGCACACTTGCTATCACCCAGATTGGGCGCCAACCCCACTACGACCTGGATCCCACCTAGGATTCAGCTCGTTCACGACCTAAAACCCAATCAAAGGTCAAGCTCGGGCAAAGCTCCAACAAACAACAAAGCGCTACTTACATCCAAACAAAAGCCAGTTACAAGTAAATATTCAAGAATAAACATGCACTTAGATCCCAGACAAAGATCTAGTTCGCAAATCAACCACAACCTCGAATTCATGAATATCAAGCTCAGTTATGACAACTTAAACACTTGGTGAGACAAAGCCCAAAGAACTACGAGGCACAATCTATGTCCTCACTTTACAGAACTCAATCCCCACAAGGGTTCATATAAAGATAAGGCTGAGCCCGAGGGCACACGAGGCACACGATTCTACCTCAATTCCAAACATTTAAACTTGAGCTGATGAGCTAAACCCAAAAAACCTTGATCGGTCCAACCAGACTCAAGAAGTGCTCAAACACTAAAAGGAACTTTACATGGTCAAGGCAAACGAGACTCAAACTGTGAAAAGCCAGAACAACTGCCCCTCATCCTCCATACGAGCATCAAAAGTATGGAGTGGGGCCACATAAGTAAACTAATATCTTTCGACTATCCGGTTAAAGACGTACACGGTGATCAAAATGTACAACAAGCCGAAAAATGAGCCCCTCGACTTGTAGGCAAAGCATGCAGAATAAATCATAGCATATAGTTTAGCTCCTCATTTTTAAAACGAGCAACTCAATTATGGGATCCAACAATCACACACATTACTCACGTCAGAAAGACGCAATGTTTAGCTCCTCATCTGTATATTGAAACTTGAAACAATTCATTAATAGTGTTATTGAGTGAAGTATAATAGAAGAGAGAAATAATTAATATGAACAATAACAATTTATTTAATAAATCATGGTAATAAGTACTCTTTTTTTAAAAAAAAAAATCGATGTAAACCTAACAATTATTTTAGACTAAAGGGAGTATAAAAATAGTTACTATTTCTGTCCCAGTCTAAGGTGTTTACTTTCCTTTTTAATTTGTCTAAATTTAAGATTCTTAGGGCTCGTTTGATAGCCGGATAAGAGTTAGCAGTATTAATAATGAGGGGATTAATAATCCCCTCATTATTAGTGAAGGTATTAATAATTCTAATCTCAAAAATAATTGTTTGTTTGGTATAAATAGGACTAACACCCTTAAATTATGCCTTGACACAAAGTTAGTATTTATTTTCCAACATTGTCCCTAACAAATCTTTAGGAAATTATGTTTAATAGGTAAAAATTCTACTCCATCTTTTTATTGAGGATACTTCTACTGGATAAATTAAAATATAATTTGTGTTTAACTTTATAAAAGAGATTTAAACTTTATAATTAATCAAATTTCAAATTTCAAAGGAAAATAAAATTAATAATTAATCAAGGAATTTCAAATCAACCGCGAAAATAGTGGCGGTAATTAAACGAATATTCGAGGAATATTCGTTTTAGCGGCGGAATTAAATTCCGTCACTAAATTTGACGCCAAAATAATTCCGACGCTAAAGCTTATATTCCGCCGCTATTTAGCGACGGAATGAGTCCGTCGCTGATAATTCCGTCGCTAAAACACCTGTTTCTGGTAGTGTAAGAAATATAAAAGGAAAATAAAATTAATAATTAATCAAATTTCAAAGTATAAATGATCATTGTCAAAAATAATGAAAAATCAAACTTTTTAGCATCACGCTCAAACAACAAAGTATGATTAACTCTCTATAACATTCACTTCTTCATCTTCTTGTATGTGATGTTAAGCGATAGGAAATATCTTGTGCGACAATTCATAATAAGAAAATGAGGTTATTTACGAAATTTATTTACAAAAGTTAAGAAAAAATACACACAAACAAATATTTACAAAAGTGTATATATATTACACAAAAAGGTAAAAATTTACAAAGAAAAATCCATACAAATGGGGTAGCCATATTAATATTTTCTAAAAAAAAAAAAATAGATACCTCAAACTGTGTTTAGTGTTTGATTTTGTATTTAGTAACTAAGTCTGACCCAAACTTATGTCAATTTTAAAATAAAAGATACTCCCTCCGTCACACCTCAATTGAGCCATGACATCTTTGCACGCTTTGTAAGATTTTTTTAAAAAATGAGTAAAGAATTGAAAGTGGGTAGAAGATTAGAGGAGAGCGAATGTAAAAGTTAAAAACATTTAATAGGAGAGAGAATGAATGGGAAAAATAGTAAGTTAATGATTGGTTTTTTTTGTAAATATGTTAAAATTATAAGGGTATAATGAATGATTTTTTTGTAAATATATAAACATTATGAGGGTATAAATGTCCGAAACACTGTTCACTTCTTTCCATTTATGGAATGGCTCATTTGAAGTGGGACGTCCCAAAAAGGAAAGTGGCTCAATTGAAGTGGGACAGAGAGTATAATTTATAAAATTTAAATTTCTACATGTATAAGAGAAGCCATTTAAATTTGGTTTATTGAACACCAAAATAAATGGGATTGTTTCTCGTTTGACTACACACATTAGAGGGCACTATTGCCCAAAAAAAAAAAAATTCTCGTTTGTTTTAATACCCTCCTTATTAATACCTCATTTTCAACAGGATAATTAATGAGGATATTAGGTGATTAGTCCTGATAAGGAGTCTTAATAATCCAGAGCCATATTTTGTACCAAATCCCATTTTAAAAATTATTAAGATTATTTATCCTATCCATTCAGGTGATTAATACTGCGTACCAAACGTAGCCTTAGTTGCTTTATCACCTAAAATGGACAATGCAACTCACTTATCATACTCGGAACAAAAACTCCATACCTACTTTCTCTTTCCTATTTTACTTTTTATATTCATAACATTTTTTTTAATTCTCATATCAAGTTAGATTAAAAACGTTAAACGGGAGGGAGGGAGTATTTTTTTCTTATTTCGACTAAGGTCATGCATAATTGAAGCCATACATTTACTACCCATTTACCAAACTTTTATACAAATAGGAATTGGATGATTATAGCCCTACCAAACATATAATTATGCAGAGATAGCATGAACGGTTCCCTAAGCATTTTCGAACATTGGCGCGCTTATAAATATTCCATAAAAGTACTCAAAAAACAGAGCCCTGATTTATCTCTTCCTCTACCCTCTAGGGTTGATCCCCTCCTCCAAAACGCTTCGGGTGCGTTCCGAGTTTAAATTAGGGGAGAAAGGAAAGGAAGTGGGAGGAATTTAAAACATTTTCTTTCCTGATTTGTGCTCCCGAGTTTTTTTTAGAGGGAAGGGGAAGGAAAGTGTTGGAATATTTGATATATGTGGTATGAAAGTCCATAGTTCTATGACCTTGGAGCGTCGTGGGTTTGGACAGAATTTGGCTAAGGAGAAAACACGTCGGAAGCTCTGCGCTGGAGGGCGGCCGCGCCAAGTCCAAGGGCGGACGCGCTGGTCTGACGAGGACTCAACAATAACCTCTGATGTTCAGCGCGGTCGCGCCATCCTCGAGGGCGGTCGCGCTTGTGTCGGGTTGGTGTTTTCCTGGGCCGAATTAGAGCAGATTTTAAGTCTCATTAAGACTCTAAAACCTATTTTACCCTACATATAAATAAAATGCTTCCCTCAGCCGAATTTATGATGAGATATTGAAGAGAAAATCAATTCTCTTGCTTTACTTCATTGTTAAATTACTCCCTGTTCGTAGAGATCCGTTCGAGAGATTCAAGGCGATTGAGATAGGACCGCTGGCGATTACCTACATGTGTGCTCATCTTTCTTGGTACGTAATCCGTGATCGTTTTATCCTCGGAGAAATTTGCCTGTACCTGAGTTGCACCAATTGGGGGCAATATTTTCTCTTAGGACAGTCTTCCTAAGGCGACTCGATCAAATCACGATAAGTTTTCTAATCGTCTGTTTACTTGTTTCCGTTTTGTTTTTCCTGATCCCGTTTCCTTGCTGTCATTTTGCTATTGGCTTATTAATTGGTACGATCTTGACTTGATTAATAAATTCCCCTATTGTTGATTAAATTACTTGTTTAATCTGTGGTGCTGTTAATTAATTTCCAACAGTCTAAGAGAAAATAGTTTATTGAATCATGTCTGCTGGTACCTCTAGTTCTCCCTTTAAGTCCCTAGTTGACACCTCAGATCTTCCGGAGAAGTTCGCTGGAAAGAACTTCAAGCGTTGGTCTGAACGCATGAAGATCTGGCTGTCAATTAAGGGCATGTCTGGTATGTTGTCATCTCAATGTCCCGCTCTAAAAGCCGATGATACCGCTAGTGTGGCTGCTGTTAAACAGTGGAAGGAGCAGGACGATGTTGTTCGAGGATGCATTCTGTCAGCTTTGTCGAATGCACTCTTTGATGTCTATTGCTCTGCTCCTCTCACTGCTGCGTCACTGTGGGAGTCGCTTTCCACAAAGTACAGCACCGATGACTCCGGTGTGGAAAAGTACCAAGTGGGTAAGTTCCTGAATTATCGCATGAGCGAGGGAAATTCGGTTACCGACCAAGTGCACGAACTCCAAATCATTTTGCAATCACTCAAGGATGCTGACATGGGACTTCCTGAGAAGTTCGCTGTCATGGCTATTATTGAGAAGTTTCCTCGATCTTGGGGGGAATTCGGTATGACCCTCAAGCATCGTACTGGAAGCTTGAAACTCAATGAGCTGATAAATGCAATTGCGATTCAGGAGGTGCGCAATGGTAACCAACCGAGCGTACCTGTGGAGGCTGCTGCTAATATGGTGACTGGTAAAAGCAAGTTTAAAGAAAAAGCTGTGAAAACTTACTCTAAGGATAAAGAAAATCATGATAAGCTTAAAGTGAAGAAAAATAACATTAAGAAGCCAAGAGCAAAATAGAACTGCTGGAATTGTGGAGAAGGTGGACACTTTTCTAGGGACTGCCCGTCCAAGAAAGGAAAAGGACCACAAGGCTCTGCTGATGACCATCCTGCTGTCAACATGGTGTTGGGTCCGAAGGATTATGATGATCCTGACTCGACGCACCCGGAGTTGACGCTACGACCTACAATGTTACAAAGTATGTAACTTCTTATCCTGAACTCTTTACTGTCTATGAACCCAACGAGTGGCTAGTTGACACTGGGGCAAATGTGCACGTTTGTGCTGATAAATTGCTATTTGTGTCTTACCAGCCTGAACGTGGTAGATCAGTGACGATGGGGAACTCTAGTGCTGCAAAGGTGCTTGGGACTGGACGCGTGGACCTGAAGTTTCCTAATGGTCGCATTCTTACCTTGCATCGAGTGTATCACGTTCCTGATATTCGTCGCAACATTATTAGTGGTTCTAGTTTAGTTAGGGAAGGATTTGAAATTTCTTTTAAATGTAATAAGGTCATAATCTTGGATTCTGGTAGTTTTGTGGGGAAAGGTTATTCCTCGGATGGTTTATTTAAAATTAGAGTTGAAACTGATGTTTGTTCGCACAATAATTTTAGTTCTATTGATTATCCTGTTTCTTATTCCATTGAATCTTCAAATGTTTGGCATAGTCGTTTAGGACATATTAATTATGATTCTGTGAAAAGAATGATAAATTTAGATATTATTCCTAAACATGCTATTGATAAAAATTCTAAGTGTCATGTATGTGTTGAAGCTAAATCTACAAAAGGTCCGTTTAAATCGGTTGTGAGAAATACTGTTATGTGTTCTTGCTTAATTCTAAGGACGAAGCATTAGATAAATTCATTATATTTAAGAATGAAGCAGAAACACAAACTGGCAAGAAACTTAAACGGTTAAGGTCTGATAGAGGAGGTGAATATGAGTCTAACCCATTCATGTATTATTTCCAAGAAAACGGAATAGTACATGAAGAGACTCCTCCTTACACTCCTCAATCTAATGGTGTAGCTGAACGTAAGAATAGAACCTTTACCGATATGATTAACAGTTTACTCATAAGTTCTGGACTGCCCAAATATATGTGGGGAGAGGCTTTGAATACGACTTGTCATATTCTGAATAGAGTACCTCCTAAACAAAGAAAGGAAAGTCCGTTTGAACTTTGGAGAGGTCGACAGGCTAGCCTGAAACACTTAAAAGTGTGGGGGTGCCTTGCAAAGGTACTTGTACCCGCACACAAAAGGAAAAAGCTTGGACCTAAAACTGTTGATGCTATCTTTATAGGTTATTCTGAAACAAGCTATGCATTGAGATTTCTGATTATCAAATCTGAAATCTCTGGCATAGATGTGAACTCTATAGTTGAGTTACGTGATGCAACATTTTTTGAGGATGTGTTTCCTATGAAAGACGGACTTCCTAAGGAATCTAACCCAACCACTAATTCCATTCCTGCTCAAGTAGAGGAGCTGACAAATGTGGGGGTTGATTCTAGTGCAACTCATTCTGACGATGAGATTGAACCAAGAAGGAGAAAACGGGCAAGGACCACCAAGGACTATGGAAGTGATTTCATCACTTACAATGTCGAGGGTGATCCTCTAACCTTCAAAGCTTCTATGGCCACTTCTGATGCCAAGCAGTGGAAGGATGCTGTTAAGAGTGAGATGGATTTTATTGTCTCTAATGGGACATGGGAATTGGTCGATCTCCCTCCTGGTTGTAGCACGATAGGATGTAAGTGGGTCTTCAAAAGGAAACTGAAACCGAATGGAACCGTTGACAAGTTTAAGGCTAGGTTAGTGGCTAAGGGATTCAAGCAAATGGAGGGAATAGACTATTTCGATACCTATTCGCCTGTTGCTAGAATGACTATAATCCGATGCTTATAGCATTGGCCTCTGTATATGATCTTCCTATCCATCAGATGGATGTTAAGACCGCTTTCTTGCATGGCGATCTAGAGGAAGAAATTTATATGGATCAACCTGAAGGTTTTGAGGCCTCTGGCAATGAGAGAAAGGTTTGTAAACTTGTTAAGTCCTTGTATGGACTCAAACAAGCCCCTAAGCAGTGGCATGAGAAATTTGATAAAATTGTCTCCTCGTTTGGCTTCGTTACTAATGAGTTTGATAAGTGTGCTTATAGCAAAAGTATTGGTGATAGTAGTATTATCTTATGTCTGTATGTCGATTATATCCTGTTGTTTGGAACGGATATGAGGATAATTAATACTACTAAGGAATTCTTGAAAAGTAAGTTTGAGATGAAGGATATGGGAGTGGCTAGTGTGATTCTTGGCCTTAAGTTAACTCGTTCAACTAGTGGCATAACCATATCGCAATCTCATTATACTGAAAGTATAATTGAGAAATTTGGTTATAAGAAGTGCAAAGTAGCTAAGACTCCATATGATCCTTCAGCTGCACTTACCAAGAATGAAAGTGGAGTACCGATGGCTCAGTTGAGATATTCTCAAATTATTGGAAGTTTGATGTATCTTGCCAATTGTACTAGATCGGATATATCCTACTCGGTTACTAGGTTGGCTAGATATACTCAATGTCCAAGCAAAGCACATTGGGAAGCTCTTGATAGAGTTCTCAAGTACTTGAAGGGAACGATTTCCCTTGGGCTGCATTACGGAAGATATCCTTCTGTTCTTGAAGGATATAGTGATGCAAGCTGGATTGCCTATAACTCCGGGAGTTATGGCTGTACGGGTATGTTTTCACCTTAGGCGGAGCCGCGTCGCTCGGAGGTAGACCAAACAAACTCTGTTGTCTAGGTCTACATTTGAGGCCGAACTAATTGCCCTTGACACTCTCTTTGGATTGGAAAGTGAATGGCTTCGAGGACTTATGTCCGAGTTGCCCATGGTCAGTAAGCCCATGCCTGTAATCTCTGTACATTGTGACAACACTGCCACAATTGAGAAACTGAAAAGTGTCAAGTACAACTGTAAAACCAGGAGACACATCCAAATTAGATTAAAATCTATAAGGGATCTTGTGTCTCGGAAGGTGATAGATGTTGATTATGTTGGTACCAAGGATAACACAGCTGATCCTTTAACTAAAGGGCTAAAATTTGCTCTAGTTCAAAAATCTAGGTTGGGGATGGGTCTGAACCCTGTCTATTCAAACGCAGTAGCAACCTAATCTACTTGAGTGGAGATCCCACAAAGGAGATTCAATGTGGTAATGACGAGATGTGGGGTGAGTCGGAGCACCTAAAAATAGATTGACATGTTACATGTCTGAGTCTATCCCCTGAATAGCCTAGAGGTGCTCGTGGCTGCTAATAAAGTAAAAGTTTGGAACTTTGAATGGGATCAAGTCTTTTAGACAAGATGTTAGCAGTATATCTTCTGAGATGCCCAGCTAAGTGAGTGTTGTTGTTAGCCGCAACTAGAGGAATTCGGGTTATTTCTTGAAAGCACTCATGATAGAGGATCAGGACATATGGCTTATAAGCGTCAAGTTTTCGATAGAGGGCCTATCATAGCTTTTGTCGTGTTTGTTACCAGCAAAGGCCTCTACATCCAAAGGCATCATATTCAAGACACCCATTCATCTGATCCTGTGGAGGTTTGCGTTAGATAACATAGGTAGTGGTTCAAGCCGGAAGGTACCATTACTGAAAGCATTACAATGGACAATCTGTACACGTCATATTTCTATGAACTTGTGGGGGATTGTTGGAATATTTGATATATGTGGTATGAAAGTCCATAGTTCTATGACCTTGGAGCGTCGTGGGTTTGGACAGAATTTGGCTAAGGAGAAAACACGTCGGAAGCTCTGCGCTGGAGGGCGGCCGCGCCAAGTCCAAGGGCAGACGCGCTGGTCTGACGAGGACTCGACAATAACCTCTGATGTTCAGCGCGGTCGCGCCATCCTCGAGGGCGGCCGCGCTTGTGTCGGGTTGGTGTTTTCCTGGGCCGAATTAGAGCAGTTTTTAAGTCTCATTAAGACTCTAAAACCTATTTTACCCTACATATAAATACAATACTTCCCTCAGCCGAATTTATGATGAGATATTGAAGAGAAAATCAATTCTCTTGCTTTACTTCATTGTTAAATTACTCCCTGTTCGTAGAGATCCATTCGTGAGATTCAAGGCGATTGAGATAGGACCGCCGGCGATTACCTACATGTGTGCTCATCTTTCTTGGTACGTAATCCGTGATCATTTTATCCTCGGAGAAATTTGCCTGTACCTGAGTTGCACCAATTGGGGGCAATATTTTCTCTTAGGACAGTCTTCCTAAGGCGACTCGATCAAATCACGATAAGTTTTCTAATCGTCTGTTTACTTGTTTCCGTTTTGTTTTTCCTGATCCCGTTTCCTTGCTGTCGTTTTGCTATTGGCTTATTAATTGGTACGATCTTGACTTGATTAATAAATTCCCCTATTGTTGATTAAATTACTTGTTTAATCTGTGGTGCTGTTAATTAATTTCCAACAGAAAGGTGGGGAAAATTTTTAAAATTTTCCTTCCTTTCAATTCCTTCCAAAAGTGGGAGGAATTGAAAGGAAAGAAAATTTCATTAAAGAATTTTTTTGATATACCTATTTTACCATTTAAAATAAAATACTCTTCTTCTTTTATTAACGATAAACATGTAATTTAAACTTTTTTTTCTTCCTTTTCCTTCCTAAACTCGGGAGCAATCAAGAGAGAAATTGAATTCCCCCTTCTCTTCTTTTCTATTCTATTCTATTCTCTTCTTTTCTTTTCTTTTCTCTTCTCTCCCTTACAAACTCGGGAACAGACATTCGTCTCTCCGGCGTCGTCGCCAATATTTCGCCGATAGAAGGTAATCCTTCTAATTCTACTTTCATGATCGATTAATGTTTTATAAATCTGGTTTGCTAAGAATTTTTCTGATCTGATTAACATTGAAAACCAGAGGACTGTGCTGTTGTATGTGCGTGTTTTTTATTTTTCCGTGGAAATTGACTTGTAGAGTTAGATGTTAGCTAGTCAATTTAATTAGTCTCAATCAATTTGGGGAAAATTGCATAAACAAATACTAGAAGGAAACATTCCCCTAGGGCCCTCTGCCCATATTTTTTTGGAATAATTCCTCTAGGGCCCCCATGCCCAGATTTTATTCCATTTTAAAGAGGGCTCTTTTGTAAAACTCAAATAGGGAGTTCTCTTGAGATTATAATTCTACATACACCCCTCACCTCCGTTGACCAGTCAAATAAAATCCCTAAATATCGAAACTACCCCCGCCATCAAACAAAACAATAACCTCCTCTCCTCAAGCAAAGTTCATTAAAAATAACAGACAATGGAATACTATTTTTTTAAAGCAAAATGTTTTTTAAAAAAATCTGTCAAATGAATAGAGCGGTCGATGGATATGGATCGCTCTATCCTATTCCTGCTCTTCCATGGCTGATGTGGCCTCCACCTAGGCATAAACCTCATCAATAAACCCCTCCCTACCTCCTGATAATGTTGCCCTAAGATGGCGAGGAACACCGCTGCACTGCTCCAAAAGAAGCACCACTCCAAGATTTGACCTAAATGACGGGAGGTTTGATCGAGATTTGACCTAATAATATTAGCATTTTTTTCTTAAAAAAATTGTTATAAAAATGACTCTTATACTTGATTCAATAGTAAAAAATATTTCAAAATTGATTCAATGAATGTCCAAAAATATTTCTAATTGATTCAATAGTAAATTTAAATTATTTTTTGACATTTATTTTGAAAAAAATGTAGTACAAATTATGAGTAACATATAAGACTTTTTTTTATAAAACTTATTAAAATAGGTCTTTTTAGTAACATATAAGACTTATTAAAAAAAGTCTTTTAAGACTTTTTTTTATAAGACTTATTAAAAAAAGTCTTATAAATTACTTATAAAATTTTAAAAAAATAAGTCTTATATGTAACTTATAAGACTTTTTTACAACACAGTTAATAATATCAATGTTCAAATAGGTCTTATAAGTAACATATAAAACTTATTAAAAAAAGTCTTATAAGTTACTTATAAGACTAATTTAAAAGTCGTATAAGTTACTTATAAGACTTATTGAAAAGTCTTATAAGACTAATTTAAAGGTCTTATAAGTTACTTATAAGACTTATTGAAAAGTCTTATAAGACTTATTGAAAAGTCTTATAAGACTTATTGAAAAGTCTTATAAGTTAGTTATAAGACTTATAAAAAAGTCTTATATATTACTTATAAGACTTTTTTAATAAGTCTTTTAATTATATAAAGACTTTTTAATAAGTCTTATATGTAACATATAAGACTTTTTAATAAGTCTTTTTACTTATAAGACTTTTTTAATAAGTCTTATAAGTAAAAAGACTTATTAAAAAAAGTCTTATAAGTAACTTATAACTTATAAGACTTTTTACAACACAGTTTTCAATGTTCAAATAGGTCTTATAAGTAACATATAAGACTTAAAAAAGTCTTATAAGTAACATATAAGACTTATTTACAACACAGTTAATAATCCCAATGTTCTTATAAGACTTTTTTTAATAAGTCTTTACTTATAATACTTATTAAAAAAGTCTTATAAACTTATAAGACCTATTAAAACACAGCTTATAATCCCAATGCAATAAAAATAAATTGATATTCAACTTTCTAAAAGACAATTCTAGATCTTATAATATGGGTTACTATTTTTGTAGCTTATCACTCTTAAAATAAATTGATCTTGAGAAATGTCTTTGAATTTTATTTGAGTCAGATCTACTTCCTGGTCAATGGTCAATGGGATGAAATCACAAAATGGGTTACTATTTTTTGTAGCTTATCAGTCTTTATATTTGGTCTTTGATAAAGTTTTGCCCCTTTTCTTTTTGGCCCTTTGGTTCCGTTTATCTTGGCTCTTTCTCTGTCTCTCCTCAGGCCTCTGATCTTTTTCTGTTGTATCTACCACAGGTATGAAACATAAAGCGACAGTGCTTAGGCATCCGTTATTTGTTCTGGTTGCAATTTTCAATTTTCTTACTCTTCTTTTGCAACTTTTATTCTTTGATATTGCTATTCATTATCCAACTGAGTTGAATGTGTTCTTCTGCTTCTACCCGATAAAGGCCAATGCTGTTAGGAACACAATTTCTGCTAAGATAATTTACTACTCCCATTTTCTTATAGAGTGACAGAGTGAGTAATGCTTTTCACAATTGATTTATTATATATATATATATATATATATATATATATATATATATATATATATATATATATATATATATATATATATATATATATATATATATATATATATATATATATATATATATATATATATATATAAATGAAGAAGCCATTTGTAAATGCAGAGACTGCAGAGGCCGGCGAACTGAAGAGGCCAGATTTGGGCGGAAGAGAACGAGAAAGGTCGCCGGAGAACAAGAAGGATGACCCGCTTTGTTGGCCGATGAACTGAAGAGGCCAGATCTGGAAGGATGAAACTGAGGAAGAGGAAGGTGGGGGAAGGAGATGGAGGAGGTGAGGCGGGAGTGGAAGAGGGGAAAGGATTTGATATTGTTGCCGGAGAAAATGGCTAGCGACGGAGGAGGTGATTCCAGATCTGCGATTTAAGAAGGGAATGGCGTCGTCACCGGAGCACCGGAGGTGGAGAACAGAGAGAGAAATTGTGTGTGTGTATTTGTTGCGTGAATTACTGATGGGAGGTGGGAGGGGTGGTATGTGTGATTTCACGTGCCCAAAGAAGGCATTTCAGACTTTTTGACAACGAGGGGTGTCCGTGGAATTAGGATAATGTTGTTTCTTAAAATGAGATTAAATCTCGCCTCAGGGTTCTAGGGTCCGTTGGTCTATTTTTTTTCCCTTAAAAGAAAACTTTTTTGTAAATCCCAAATAAAGAGTTATCCACATATTCAAATTCCCCAGGCACCCCTAGCTAGGCTCCCCCTTTCTGAAGGTGAATTTGCCAATTGATATCATAGACACAGAAATACTGTCGAGATTACCGGTTAAAACCCTAATTAGATTCAAAGCAGTTCAGAAATCATGGTACTCCCTCGTCTCCAATCCTTTTTTCATTACTTTGCACTATCATATTCAGAACAAGAACCCTAATTACAGCAATCAATTTCTCATGAAACTGGACAATAAATCCATTATAGTCTTCGATACTTGTTCAAGCATCCACTCTACCTTCTATTATGACACTCATCAATACCAATTCATCGTTGTTGGGTCTTTAAATGGCATTGTTTGTCTCTATGGTTCCTGTTATAGACCTGCTGGTTCGACAAAAACTCTTGGGAAACATATCCGTTTATGGAATCCAGCCTTGAGAACCTGCAAGTCTATTAGATCTTGGGAACGTGGTCGTGGAAGTTATGGAACAGATCGCGTCGCGTTTGGATTTCACAAGCAAATTAATGATTATAAGGTTTTTAAGTTTAACGATGCTAGCAAAACAAGAGCACAGGAAATTTCCTCGCTCAATTCAGATTCATGGAGGAGGATCATAACTGATTATAAACCCCTATTTAGGTACTTCACTAATCATGTAGATGTAGGGATTTATGTTAATTATAAACCCCTATTTTGGTACTTCACTGAAAATTTGTTTAATAAGTCAATTATAAGAGACTAAAGCCTTATAAGTCACTTATAAGATAAGAGATGAAATAGTTTTATAAGTCAGTTACAATTAAGCTATAAGAGTTGTAATGTGTAAATTATGAGATTAAATCGCCGTTGTTATTGAAATTTTTGATTTTTTGATTGAAAAAACTTGTCTTATAAGTTAATTATAAGAGACGAAGTAGTTATAAGAGGCAAGTTGGTATTATAATTCAACTATATAAGAGTTTTATTATGTAAATTATGAGATTAATTCGTTGTTATTGAAAATTTTGAATTTTTGGTTGAAAAAATTGTCTTAAGAGACTAAGTAGTCTTATAAGTCACTTATAAGAGTTGTAATGTGTAAATTATGAGACCAATTTGTTATTATTGAAATTTTGTTTTTTTTGGTTGAAAAAATTATCTCATAACTGAATTATAAGAGATGAAGTAGTCTTATAAGTCAGTTAGTTATAAGACAATTATAAGAGACGAGACGTGTCCAAAATCTAACCGGAACCGGCTAACCGGAGGTTAATAACCGTAACCGTAACCGGTCAAAACCGTCAACCGCCTTAACCGTAACCGCCTTAACCGAAACCGGCGGATAACCGGTTCGGTTAAGGTTAGGATTTTTAGAAAACCGACAACCGGCGGTTATAACCGTCGGTTATTTAACCAACCGGTTAAATAACCGGCGGTTATAACCGCCTAACCGGCAATTTTGAATTTTGAATTTAAAGTTTTAAACGTTAAACACCCCCCCAAGGCCCCAACGGCTACCTTGGCCTAATGGCTCCCCCTCCCCCAACGGCTAGTTCAGTGCCCCTTCCCAGTTCCCTTTCTTTCCTTCCAGCGCCCGGGCCCCCCTGTCCCCTTCAATTAATCAAAAAAAAAAAATTCTTTTAAAAAACAATCACCCCCTATTATAAATATTACCTCCCTCCTATCATTTTATTTTCAATTTCACCTTACATCTCTACTTCTACTCTCTCTCTCTCTCTACTCTCAAATATCCTAACCTCTCTCATATTCTCAGTTAGTTTCCTAAGAATTTCCAGTTAGTTTTTTAACGATTTTTTTTTTGTATTTCGAGAATTCCAGTCAGCTTTTAGGAATTTCAGTTAGTTTTCTAGAGTTTTCAGTCAGTTTTTTAACATTTTCAGTTAGTTTTTAGGAATTCCAGTTAGTTTTTTAGAGTTTTCAGTTAGTTTTTTAACATTTTCAGTTAGTTTTTAAGAATTTCAGTTAGTTTCTTAGAGTTTTCAGTCAGTTTTTTAGAGTTTTCAGTTAGTATTTCAGTTTCAGTTAGTTTTTTAGAGTTTTCAGTTAGTTTTTTAGAGTTTTCAGTTAGATTTTCAGAATTTCACTTAGTTTTTTAGAGTTTTCAGTTATTTTTTTTTTGAGGTTTCTGTTAGTTTTTCAGATTTCAGTTAGTTTTTTAAATTCTAGTCATTTTTTTAAAGATTTTCAGTCAGTTTTTTAAAGATTTGCAGTTAGTTTTTAAACAAAAGTTAGCTTTTTTTCGAATTCAAGTCATATTCTAACGAAAATGTCTTCTTCTCGAAAAAGGCAAGGAACATGTTGGTTCTACCACCCATCATAACGTAGAAGAATCCGAATTTTTGTAGGAACCATTTACACAAAATGAGCAAGATCAAGATGTGGATGAAAATGTTGTTGAAAGTGGTAGAAGGGGGGGGTAGGGCCGGCCGAGGCCGAGCTCGAGGTGGTCGTGCTCGGGGAAAAGAACAAGAAGAACCACCGCCAATGCCACGTTCACGTGCCCCTAAGTCCGACACTTTTACAATACATTTTTGAAAAGAGCAAATTGATCCCGATGACGACTGCTATTATCGAGCTATTTGCAACTATTGTCCAAAATTCTACCCATTTACGAAGGGTGGAGGGCATGGGTCACTTAACGCCCACACACGGACAGTACATCCGGATAAACTTGGCATTTCGAGTGATCAAACTCAATTAGCTCCAACCACCACCCAAGGTTCGTCTTCCGTCCTATTTAAATTTAATAAGGTCATTTATAGGCAAGAATTGGCCAAATTTGTATGTGTTAAAGGACTTGCTTTTAACTTTGCGGATGATGACTTTTATTAAAGATTTATAAGACTTTCTTTAAATCCCGCCGCCGCAAGAGTACCACGTTCGACTCTCGTACGTGATATTCATAAGGTGGTGTTAACATATCAAAAAACTTTAATTGAGGTTTTATCAAATTTACCAAACAAAGTTTCAATTTGTGCCGATGGTTGGAGTGATCATTGGCAAAGAAATAGTTATTTAGGTGTTACTTGCCATTGGATAGATAATTCTTGGACTATCCAAAAAAGATTAATTGCATATGAAAATTTTGATCCCCCCCATACCGCCGAAGCAATTTGTTCAAAGTTGCGTGGATTTTTTTTTTAAATATAAGATTACGAATAAAATATTTACTATTTCTTTTGATAATGCTAGTGCTAATACCGCTAGTTTACCGGATTTGATTAGAGTTTGTCAACCGTCATTTGGTGGTAAGTTTTTTCATATTAGATGTTTATGCCATATTATTAATTTATGTGTTAAAGATGGTTTGCATGCATTAGAACAACATGTTTCCCCAATTAGAGGGGCCCTTGAATATATTTCTAGAAGAAATAGGGTTACAAAAAATGGATTAGGTTTTTAAGAAATCAAAATCTTGGAGACAAATATTTTAGTTCCGATGTTCCAACTAGGTGGAATTTCACCTATAAAATGTTAAAAGATGGTTTTGAGTATAAAGAGCTTCTTATGGATTTTTTGGCTACACTTGGTAATAATCAACCTTTATTTGCTTATCAATGGAATGCATGCACTAATTTGTGTAAATTGCTAAAGATTTTTAACACCGCTACTTTGGCATTATCGGGAGTTTATTATCCAACTTCCATTTTAATTCTTGAGCATTGGGTTGCAATTGTTAGTAGTTTTAATAATTTAAAAGATTGCTATATTTTAGGGGATTGCATTTTTTCCATGAGACAAAAGTGGATAAAATATTTTAACACTATTCCGTCTTTATTTTTTATTGCAAAAGTATTAGATCCCCGTGTTAAATTAGATGAGTTGACTACTATTTTAGCTTTTTATTATACTAATTTATACCTCGAAGGTGACGGTGATCATGATTCTCCGTCGAATATTGTTGAAACTACAAAAAATGATTTGGTGTCTTTTTATAACGAATATAATGCAATTCATGGAAATCCTTCTCAAAATGTTGACTCTACTTCTTCTCAAGATGTTTGTGGTGATTTACTTGAGGCGGATCCGTATTATTTTTTTGCTAATTTGTATAGCAAAAAGAAACGTCCTCGAGTAGGGACTACTTTTTCCTCTAACATTCCCTTGGAGTTAGACACATATTTCAACACTACTTTTGAATGGGATCAAAGTAGTGATAATCCAAATGATTTTGATGTTTTAAAGTGGTGGTCAAGAAGGAACGAGAGTTATCCTATACTCTCTATAATTGCAAAAGAAGTCTTAGCTTCTCCCGCGTCAACGGTGGCGGTCGAATCCGCATTTAGCATTGGAGGAAATGTTTTGGATGAAAGACGTTCCCAACTAACAGTTGAAAACTTGGAAAATCAACTATTACTTGGATTGGATTAGATAGGAAAAAAGAGAACAAGATATGTCTTATGAAGAGGATACACTTGACCCAAAATATCAATACGATGTGGATGACTCTACGGGAAGTGATTAGTGAGGATTAGATTAGTTTTTAATTTTTATTTATTAGATTAGGTTTATTTTTATTGAATTGTAATAGTTAGGTTGAGGTAAAGGCTCCTAAATGTCCCCCCTTAATTATAAAAGGGTAAGGTTGGTTGTCCCCCTCTTTGTAATTTTATTTAATTAATAAAATTTAAGGGTACCTTTTTCTTTTATATACTTTCGTTTATTTTTTAAAAAGTTAAGTTTTATTTCTTTCAAAATTCATAACTTTTTTTATATATCTTTTTGTAAAAAATGTATATAGTAAACAAAAGTCTAAAATGGTCTTCTTTATCCAAAAAAAAATAAAAATAAAAATAAAAAGTTAACTTTTTATAGAACTAGTTAAAAATCTGTTAAAAAGTTAACTGTTTTCTTCAAAAAAAAATGTTAAAAACTGTTTTTTAAAAGAAATATTTCTCAAATAGCTTTGCTTAACCAAAAAAAAAAAAACTGTTAAAAAAAATCTGTTAAACACATTTTTCGTTAAAATTTCATTTATTTAAAAATTCTTAACTTTTTATTTATAACTTTTTCCAAAAAAAATCATTAATAAGTAACATCTCAAATAGTATTCTTTATAAAAAAAGGGGGTTATACAGTACAAAAGTTAACCAAAACAGTTAACTATTCCGTTAAAAAAGGATCGAAAAAAAGGGCTCATTTTTAATCGTGTAACCGTGATAACCGTGTATAACCGTTAACCGTATAACCGTAACCGTTAGTACACGATTAACGGTTAGGTTACGGTTAGGACTTAACGGTTTTTTTAACCGCCGATTATAACCATTAACCGACGGTTATAACCGTATGGCTACGTCTAAGACGAAGTAGTTATAAGAGGTAAGTTGGTCTTATAATTAGCTATAAGAGTTTTAATGTGTAAATTATGAGATTAATTCGTTGTTATTATTGAATTTTTTTATTTATTTTTATTGTAAAAATTATCTAATAAAAGTCAGTTATAAGAGACAAATAAGTCTTATAAGTCTGTTACAAGAGGGCGAGGGGTATCTATGAAATTTTAGATCTTGTGTGTCCTGCATTCGGTTTGAATCTTGCCAGAGAGGCATTAGAGGAAGTGGGCCATACTAGAATCCTTGTATGTGCGTGACGTGTTTTTTTTTTCTTCAGTCAATTTTTGCATATCTAACATGTACTCCATCTGTCCCTAACGAATTTTGAAAAAAGTTTCAAATTTGCTCTTGATCAAGAGCAAATTTGAATTTTTTTTCGAGATTCATTTAGGGACGGAGGGAGTATTATTTATAAATTTTTTGCGTGAGTGTGTGAGTTTGATATTATTACTACCGAAAACAGGACCAAAATCGTTGTGTGCTTCCAATTTTTTGATGGAAATTGACTTGTAAAGTTAAACGTTAGTGATGACGCAGAAAACGATCCAGATCAGCCTTGGTCCAGCAATAGGTTGATCCCTAGCAAATGTGACCTGAAACCACGAACAAACGATTAGCCGGATTGGTCTCCGGCTAAGACTCTCCGGCGTGATGATGAGATATAATGGTGCAAGTTTGTATAAAACTTTATTGAACGAGTTAATCTCAAAATAGTTAAGAAGACATTACCTTTTAACGTTGGATGTTGTTTGGTATATATAGTCGTGATGTAGGATCGTATCGAATCCCTTAAATCGTGGAGACAATGTAGGCATAATGGTCTCCGTGATTGTAGGAGACGGTTACAGATCAAGTCGTAGATAGACGCACGCGTTTGTAGTTGAGGCCGCCTGAGTATTCGAGGTCACTTTGTGTCTTAGCTTGGCATGAATTGTACAGGTAGATGATCGTATGTCGGACGAAGCTAGGTCGGGACCAAAGATGGTCGGACAATGAGCTTGGTCGACTGATCTTTGTTGTTGGGCCGTTGGAGTTATAGTAATTGGATTGACCCAGTTGATAATATTATCTTAGTAACGTCCGAAAGGTTGGACTTCATTCGTTAGGCCTAGCTCGTCACTTTTTATTCCATTCAGTTAGCTATTCATTAGTTAGTCTTAATCAATTTGGGAAAATTTGTATCAACAATTGATATTCTATTAATATGTTGAGCTCCAGTGGCGAAGCCATAATTTGGGGAGAAGGGGGTCGAACTATGCATAATTTTTATTTTTGGAAGAAGGGGGTCAAATTTACAATATAGTGAAAAAAATTGTTTTAGGAAAAGGGGGTCAAATTGTAGATTTTTTTTTTAATTTTGGCTTACATTTGAAACAAAATTAAAAGATAGATGGAGTTCGTACTTTGATAACTTGTTCAATGGCGGTCAAGAGCAGGATGTTGGAGATTTAAATATCTCTTCGAGTATGGTTAATCGAGATTTTATGCGGAGAATTCGAAAGAGTGAAGTGGAAATGGCAATGAAAAAGATGAGATTGAAGAAAGCCGTTGGACCGGATGGTATACCAATTGAGGTTTGGAGATGTTTCGAGGAGAGGGGAGTAGATTGGTTAACAACGCTATTTAACAAGATATGGAGAGTTAACACAATGCCATTGGAGTGGCGGAAGAGTACTCTGATCCCTTTGTATAAGAATAAAGGTGATGTCCAAGATTGTGCCAACTATCAGGGGATCAAACTAATGAGCCATACTATGAAACTTTGGGAAAGAGTGAATGCACAGAGGCTGAGAGAAATTGTGGATATTTCGGATAACCAATTTGGATTTATGTCAGGAAGATCGACTATGGAGGCAATATATCTTATGAGACAAACCATGGAGAAATATCGGGATCAAAAGAAAGATTTGCATATGATTTTCATTGATTTGGAGAAGGCGTATGATAAAGTGCCAAGAGAGGTACTTTGGTGGGCATTTGCAAAGAAGGGTGTTTCAAAGAAATATACTCCCTCCGTCCCGGACCTACATGCCTAGTTTGACTTTTCACGTAAATTAAGGAGAGAGTATTATATTGAAAGTGTTGTGAGTGTGAAAATAAAATAGGAGAGAGAATGAGTGGAGAGAATAGTAAATTATAATGGTGTTGTGAGTATTAAAATAATGTAGATGAGAGAATGAGTGGAGGGAATACACTACCAGAAAAAGGTCATTTAGCGACGGAAATTTCCGCCGCTAAAATTAAATTTCCGTCGCTAAAAATAATCACCGGCGGAAAAATTCCGTTGGTGGTCCGCCGCTACCAGCCCGTCGCAGTGCTCCAACGGGTCAATTTCCGCCGGTATTTTTTTATTTTACCGACGGAATTAAATTCCGCCAGTGAATTAATGGTTACAGCGACGGAAATTTCCGCCGTTAAATCAATTTAATTTAATTAAATTTTCATTTTCGGCGGAAATTTCCGTCATGTAATAAAATTTAATTTAATTAAATTAATTTCGGCGGCGGAAATTTCATCATTGTAATAAAAATTAAATAAAAATGAATTAATTTGGCGGCGGAAATTACTTGTCATTGAAATTATTTAATTTTAATTTAAATTTTATTACAGCGACGGAAATTTCCGCCGCTGAAATCAAAAATTAAATAAAAATTAAATGATTATAGCGGCGGAAATTCCGTCATTGAAATAAAAATTAATTAAAATAAATTAATTTCGGCGGCGGAATTTTCATACAGAAATTAATTTATTTTAATTAATTTTTATTTCAAATGACGAATTTCCGCCGCTATAATCAAAAATTAAATTTTGTAATTAATTTCGGCGACGGAATTTCCGTCGTTGATTAAAATAAATTAAAAAAATAATTTAAAATATCAATAAACCAAAATTTTTTGTACACGATATAACATTTCAATTTATAAAACTAAAACTATAAAAACTAAATATCAAATATCGGCGTACCAAATAAAAACTAAATATCACCGTACCACCGTACCAATTTGGGAGGAGAGGGGGAGAGGGGGAGGGGGAGAGGGGGAGGGGGAGGGGAGAGGGGGAGTGGGGAGAGGGGGAGGGGCTCCCGCGGGTATCAAATGTCTCAAATGTTTACAAACAAGTATAAATTAATACAAAAATGTCTAAAAAGTCCGCAATCAACTCGGGAGGTGGAAATTACCACTGGAAGTCTGGCCGAGATGAGCCATCAACAGCGCAAATTGTCTTTGAGTCTCTGCATGTTGTCTTTGAATCTCTGCATGACGCCGATCATTCTCCTCCTGCATCTGCGTCTGAACCGCCAAAGCCTCCGCAAGCTTTGCCCGCTCGCGTTTCTCCTCCTCCAACGCAGCCTCCAGAGTGTCAACCCTCGGATCATACGTGGGCGGGGCATCAATTCGCCGACGGCCGGTCGACGTCGACGGGCATTGCCGCCCGTAATCCCCCATCCCTAACACTCGGGCTCCTCTCTTAGGGTTTAGGGTTTAGGGTTTAGGATTTTGGGTTTAGGGTTTAGGGTTTAGGGTTTAGGGTTTGGAGCTTAGGGTTTAGGGTTTGGAGCTTAGGGTTTAGGGTTTAGGGTTTGGAGCTTAGGGTTTAGGATTTAGGGTTTGGAGCTTAGGGTTTAGGGTTTAGGGTTTAGGGTTTGGAGCTATTCCCAAATTGGTAAATTGCATACAATTTTAAATTTTTTATCCAAAATAAAACAAAAACAAGATTAGTCCAAAACTAGGAACTAACCAACTATTAGACAACACTCTGGAGATTATTGTCTCATAAGTCATAACTAAGATATCCAGAAAACAAAGACCCACATCATTACTGCTGAGCACACCGCACTCTACGGCCCCCACCAGTGCGCATGTCATCATCTTCATCGTAAGCTTCATGCGCCGCTTTGTTATTTTCGCGCATCTCATCTTCAATGTTGACATCGTGAAGGGTTGTCTCCTCGCACTCATCAAGCTCCATATCTGTCATCCGCGATGAAGGCTTAGGAGGCAGACACCCTACAGGGCCTTGCATTGTTCGGAAGTCAAGGAATCCGGGAAGTCGACCGAGAAGTGGATGTATAATTTGCCCCCGTCATCACCCTTTCGCTTGAACTTTGGGTGCTCTTTTGTTGTATTACAAAGACTATGTCTCCAAGAAGAGTGTTAGGAGCTTCATCGGCTTCTCACGGGAATGTAATTTTCTGTCCATTTTGCATACCCTTCTCCACAACCACTTCCAAGACCTTCTTCTCTGTCTGACCTTTTCGCCCTTGCATTGTGGGCGGCGGTTCTTGTCATTGATAGTTTCTCCAAGCACTTTACATTGCAGGGGTTAGGGTTTAGGGGTTAGGGTTTATAAGGGTTTAGGGTTTAGGGGTTAGGGGTTAGGGTTTAGGATTAATTAGTGTATAGTGTATAGGGTATAGTGTATAGGGTATAGTGTATAGTGTATAGTGTATAGTGTATAGTGTATAGTGTATAGGGTATAGGGTATAGGGTATAGGGTATAGCGTATAGGGTATAGTGTATAGTGTATAGGGTATAGGGTATAGTGTATAGGGTATAGGGTATAGGGTATAGGGTATAGTGTATATGGTATAGTGTATAGTGTATAGGGTATAGAGTTTAGGGTATAGTGTATAGTGTATAGTGTATAGTGTATAGTGTATAGGGTATAGGGTATAGGGTATAGGGTATAGGGTATAGGGTATAGGGTATAGGGTATAGTGTAACAGATAGTATAGTATGTGGTATAGGGTATAGGGTAACAGATGGTAGGGTATAGTGGTATAGTGGTATAGGGTATATAGTATAGTGTATATAGTGTATAGGGTATAGTGTATAGTGTATAGTGTATAGGGTATAGTATAGTGTATAGTGTATAGTGTATAGTGTATAGGGTATATGTATAGTGTATAGTGTATAGGGTATAGCCAGTATAGGTATAGTGGTATAGTGTATGGTATAGTGTATAGTGTATAGTAGGTATAGTGTATAGTGTATAGTGTATAGGGTATGTAGTGGTATAGTGTATAGGGTATAGGATATAGTGGTATAGGGTATAGGGTATAGTGGTATAGTGTATAGTGTATAGTGGTATAGTGGTATAGGGTATAGATATATAGGGTATAGGGTATAGTGTATAGGGTATAGGGTATAGGGTATAGGCATATAGGTATAGGGTATAGGGTATAGTGGTATAGGGTATATAGTGGTATAGTGTATAGGGTAGGTGTATAGGGTATAGTGTAACAGATAGTGGTATAGTGTATAGTGTATAGGGCATAGTGGTATAAGGTAGTATAGTGGTATAGTGGCATAGGGTATGTGGTATAGGTATGTATAGGGTATAGTGGTATAGTGTATAGTGGTATAAATAGTGTATAGGTATAGTGGTATAGTGTATAGTGGTATATGGTATAGTGTATAGTGTATACAGATATGATGTGGTATAGGGTATAGGGTATAGTGTATAGTGTGGTATAGGGTATAGGGTATAGTGGTATAGAATAGTGTATAGGGTATAGGGTATAGATGTATAGGGTATAGGGTATAGGGTATAGGGTATATAGTGGTATAGGGTATTTAGGTATGACTCATGTATAGGGTATAGGGTATAGGGTATAGGGTATTTATTGACTCATATTTATTTTTAGTGTAATTTAAAATAATTTTCATGTTTTATATAATTATAAAGAATGATATTTATTAAATTAAAATTAATAAATATTTATGTGGTATTTATTTTTTCAAAAATAATATTTATTGACTCATATTTATTTTTATGAGAGTAATTTAAAATAACTTTCATATTTTACATAAAAAAAAATAATGATATTTATTAAATTAAAATTTAAAAAATATTTATCATTTATTTATTTTTTCAAAAATATCATAAATATTTATGATATTTTAATGTTTTTTAGTTTGTTATTTTGTTATTTAGTTCTAAAAATAAACAAAAATTTCATTTTATTATCGAGAACGGAATATTTCCGTCGCCGATAAATAAAAATATTAACTTATCGGGCGGAAATATTCCGTCGGTGTTTAATCAAAAAAAAAAAAAACATTTAATTTCACCGTCGGAATATTTCCGACGCTGATAAATTAAAAAAATTAATTATTCAGCGGCGGAAATATTCCGTCGGTGTAATATTCCAAAAAAAAATAAAAAATATTTTAATTTCACCGTCGGAATATTTCCGACGCTGTTAAAGAAAAAAAATGATATATTTCTACCGTCGGAATAATTCCGTCGCTGATAAATATTTAGCGGCGGAATATTCCGTCGGTAAATCAATCGCGAAAATAGTGGCGGTAATTAAACGAATATTCGAGGAATATTCGTTTTAGCGTCGGAATTTAGCGGCGGAATTAAATTTCGTCGCTAAATTTGACGCCAAAATAATTTCGACGCTAAAGCTTATATTCTGCCGCTATTTAGCGACGGAATGAGTCCGTCGCTGATAATTCCGTCGCTAAAACACCTGTTTCTGGTAGTGATAGTAAAGATTCCTTTTCATTTTAGGAAATGTGCACGTAGGTTTGGGACGCCCAAAATGGAAAGTGTGCACGTAGGTATGGGACGGAGGGAATATTGATATTATCAAGGACATGTATAATGGAGTTAGTACATGTGTAAAGACTAGTGTTGGGAAGACTGAAGAGTTCCCTATAAAGATTGGAGTGCATCAAGGTTCCGCACTTAGCTCCTTTCTTTTTGCTTTGATAATGGACGAATTGACGAGGTCAGTCCAAGATGATATACCAAAGTGTATGCTATTCGCGAGATGATATTGGCTTCGATTGATGAGACAAGAGAGGGTGTTGAAAGTAAATTGGAGTTGTGGAGACAAACTTTGGAATCTCGAGGTTTTCGATTAGCGAAGCAAGCGAATATTTGGAGTGTAAGTTTAGCGAGTTGGAAGTAGGGAGGCAGGGGCGGTCACATTTGATGGAAATATTATCCAAGCTTCGAGTTTTCGCTATCTTGGATCCATTATCCAAAAGGATGGAGAATTAGATGGAGATGTGGCTCATAGGATTAAAGCAGGTTGGTTGAAGTGGAAGAGTGCCACATGGTTTCTATGTGATCGCGGCATGCCCAATAGATTAAAGGGAAAATTCTACCGCACGGCAATTAGGCCGACATTGCTTTACGGCACCGAATGTTGGGCCGTGAAACAGTGTCACGTGCATAAGATGAATGTGGCGGAGATGCGTATGCTGCGATGGATGTGCGGTCATACAAGAAAGGATCGATTGGGGAATGAGGTGATCAGAGGTAAAGTAGGAGTTGCGCCCATTGAGGATAAAATGAGGGAAAATCGTCTAAGGTGGTTTGGACATGTGAGAAGGAGACCGAGTGATGCACATGTTAGGAGGCCGGAACAGTGGAGAAATGATAAAATGGCGAGGGGTAGGAAAAGACCCAAACAAACTTGGATTAGAGTAATTGAAAAGGATATGAGTTTACTTGGAGTGGATGAAAGTATGGTGTTGAAGAGGCCGGAGTGGAGGGCAAAAATCCATGTGGGGGGTTGATTTTTTTTCTTGATTTTTATTTTTATTTTTATTTATTTATTTATTTATTTATTTATTTTTTTGATTTTTTTGATTTTGATTTGTATGTTTATTTATTTATTTGTTTATTTATTTATTTTTTATTTTTATTTATTATTATTATTATTATTATTTATTTATTTATTTTATTATTTGTTTTTTATTATTTTTTATTTATTTATTTATTATTTTTTTTTTCACGATGACATATGAGAATTCATGTCAGCCAATCCCAAATTATTTTGGAACTAAGGCTTTGTTGTTATTGTATTTGAAACAAAATGAAAAATTTAACACTAGTTAAAAAAATTATTTTACAAATCATGGGGTGAGCTGGCCCCTTTCATTCTACCTGCCTTCGCCAGTGTTGAGCTCTACACAAGTGGTCAGTACAGTGTAACATAGTTATGCTTACTTTAGGACGGCTCAGTAAAGAAGTTCATCCTATGCTAATGCTGATTTTCGTTCTTCCTTGTACGAGTTCTATTGTACTTTCTCGTGTGATCACCAGTAACTTAGCCATCCACTTTTAAGTTATTGTAATGGCTCAATTTGAAACAATGAGATTCATATGTGCTTTTTGCTAGAGTTCAATCGATTTGAGTTATAATTTGGGGTTATTACAAAAAACTCATTCAAAAAGATACATTTACAAAAAAAAAACATGTAAGTTGTGATATTACAAAAAACAATTTACATATATGTGAATATTACAAAAAAAATGCACACAACACACACCAGCAATTTTTTCTCTCCACTTTCTCTCTCTACCCAAATCCACCGCCGACAACTACCTTCTTCACCTCCGGCGACGACCTTCTCCACCTCCGGCGACCACCTTCCCCATCTCCGTTCACAATTCCGGCAATAGATACATCGTGATTGGCTTCTTCTCCAGCTCATTTTCTGCCATTTTAGTGCTGTTTGAAGCTCCTTATTTGTGCTTAGTTTCTCCAGATTTGTCAGAGATCTATTCAGATCTGTTGCTCCTTGCCTTTTATTCAGGTTTGTGAGCAACCTATCAAAGTTTATCTCTTTAAAATCTGTAGTTTTCTGCACTTTCCTACTGCTATTTTGAATTTGCTGCTACCCCTGTCGCCGGCAAACTATTTTCCGGTTGATTAGGTGCATAATTTGACATCATAGAATATATATTACTGCAGAGATACTTCATTTGGCTAAGCTCTTTATTGAGCTGGAAATTCTCTCTCCTCAACCTATCATTTTCATCAATCAGTTCACCGGGGGTTTAGGTTTATGAAATATTGAGCTGGATTGTGGTTGTTGTTGTTGGTAATGATTGGTTTTTGAGAATTTATGTGATGAATTGAGAAGAGTTTAATGGTGAAAATGATGGAGGTTTTCGGAATTTTGATGTTTATCAGTTGTTTATCATTTGTATCAGTTGTTTATCAATTTTTATCAGTTGTTTATCATTTGTATCAGTTTTTTATCAGTTGTAATTGAGAAGAGTTTAATGGTGAAAATGATGGAGGTTTTCGGAATTTTGATGTTTATTAGTTGTTTATCATTTGTATCAGTTGTTTATCAGTTTTTATCAGTTGTTTATCATTTGTATCAGTTGTAATTGAGAAGAGTTTAATGGTGAAAATGATGGAGGTTTTCAGAATTTTGATGTTTATCAGTTGTTTATCATTTGTATCAGTTGTTTATCAGTTATTTTATCAGTTGTTTATCAGTTGTATCAGTTTTTATCAGTTGTTTATCATTTGTATCAGTTGTTTATCAGTTGTTTTTATCAGTTGTTTATCATTTGTATCAGTTGTTTATCATTTGTATCAGTTGTTTATCAGTTTTTATCAGTTGTTTATCATTTCTATCAGTTGTTTATCATTTGTATCAGTTGTTTATCATTTGTATCAGTTGTTTATCAGTTATTTTATCAGTTGTTTATCAGTTGTTTATCATTTGTATCAGTTGTTTATCAGTTGTTTTTATCAGTTGTTTATCAGTTGTTTATCAGTTGTTTTTATCAGTTGATTATCATTTGTGATCAGTTGTTTATCATTTGTATCAGTTGTTTATCATTTGTATCAGTTGTTTATCAGTTTTTATCAGTTGTTTATCAGTTGTTTATCAGTTGTTTTTATCAGTTGTTTATCATTTGCATCAGTTGTTTATCAGTTATTTTATCAGTTGTTTATCAGTTGTTTTTACCAGTTGTTTATCATTTGTATAAGTTGTTTATCAGTTGTTTTTATCAGTTGTTTATCATTTGTATCAGTTGTTTATCAGTTATTTTTATCAGTTGTTTATCATTTGTATCAGTTGTTTATCGCAGTTTTAGCATACCATTTTACTCCGTCCAACTTGCAAGGAAGTGGTATCAAGAGGCGATTTTTAGATTGTTGTTGCTATGAGATGGATTGTTCTAGCTAAATGATTTTTTTTTAAAATTGTTCATGATCAATTATATTTGTGCAAAACTTAAAGTTTGAAAATGAATGACAAGATTGTTTTACATTTTATGTTTATTTATGTTTTTTTTTTTTAAAATAGTGCTTTCAATTTACAAAAGTAGTTTTTTGTAATTTTTATAAAAGTTTTTTGTAATTTCCATCTTGTGTGTATTTTTTTGTAATTTCCATCTTTTAAAATGAGTTTTTTGTAAATGCCCCTTATAATTTTATATTGTTGACTGATTACAAGCTTATTTTCTTATGTTGGTTTAACTGTTAATTATAATTGACTTTACTCTTCTTGAAGTAATTTAGATAAGGTAATAAATCATTGCTTGATGATGATTTCATATATTATTATTATTAATATTAATATACTTCTCTTTGTGAATCATAGATTTTGATGGATGCCAATAATTCAAAACCTTCTCAAGGCTCACCAAACATTGCAACAAACAGTTGGAAGACACAAAACACCCAAGCGCTCCGTCAGATGACCGCTTCTCATATGTATGCAATGCATATTTCAGAACCTTATTTTAACACATGTTTTCTTTTTGGCAGATTGTTCTTAACTTATCTCCAAGTATAAGTTCTATGCTATGGGCTCTATTGTATACCAGCTTGAGTCATCCAGCATTAGTTTGTTCTCGACTTCATTGTCCTTCGATGGTAGAGGGTTAAAGTTTTGCTCTTGGTGATTTCTTCCTTTTATCCTAAATATCTTGCTATGCTTAAAAGCAATTCATCATAAATTGGAGATCTCTTATGCATAGTTGCTAAAGGCTAGCGCCTCTCTTATCCGCCTCGTCTTTTTGGCGCCTTTAGGGGTCTATCACCTTTTGGTTTTGTGGCGGTCTGTAATGCGTCTTTTTGGCCCCGGCGAGGCCTTTCATGGTTATGGCGAGAGGCGTCAGTGCCTTTGTCAAAAGGCATAATATGCGTAATAGGCGTATGTGCATGGTTAAACTAGGTCATTTTGTAATTTTAGTTTTAATATTTTAACTTAAAATGTGTTGTTTTGACTTTTGAGAAAACATGGGGTAAATATTGCTTGTGGCGTGCATGAGAAAGAAAGATATCTGTAATTTCTTTCAAGCGATCAAAAGAAAATAAGTGCGATAAATAACAAATTAGAACGACGACAAAGAAGTGGGACAAAAACACTTGCTTTATTCTAATTTTAAAGGTAGGTTTGCAAATTTTATTATGTTTTCTAATTTACTTTGTTTTTTCTCTTTATTTTGGGTCTCCTTTTGTCATTTGAAGTTTTAACTATATCTTATATTCATCTCTATTTATGAAATTATACGTTGGAAATTATATATTCGAATTCACTTATTTTCACACTTTTAAACGACTTGTTTACTGATTTGAGCATCAAATCTGATTTTTTGTCTTAGAATTCTCATTTTTGGGATGTTTTAATTGTGTTAAGTTGCTATTACACGTGAAATTGTGACCTTTATTTAATGCAAAATTCTTGTTCTTAACATGTTTAAGTTTTGTTTAATATATCTTACATACTCCCTCCTTCCCATATTATCTTACCCATTTTGCTATTTTGGGCGTCCCATTTTAAAGTTCCACTTTCCTAAAAAGGAAACTTTTTAATACTTCTTTATTCATGGGACCCACTTGTCATACTCACAACACTTTTCAAATTTACTATTCTCTCCACTCATTCTCTCTCCTACCCACTCACAACTCCTACTTTAATAACATTATTCCTTATTTTCCGTTCTCAACAGTAAATGAGTAAGCTATTATGGGACGGAGGGAGTATATATTATTTTACTATTCCTTTTGTTATATTATATCGCCTTGCTCCCCCTTCGACCGCCTTTCAATCGCCTCGCCATTCGCCTTTTTTAGGAACCTCTCGCCCGTCTCTCGCCTGCCTCTCGCCTTTAACAAGTATGCTCTGATGTCTTTGGATTAAGTATGGTTATATTTGTTGTTTAAACAGTGATTTACTGAATATATGTTCATTCTCTTCCACACAAAATCACTGTGGACAAAGTCTGTAGTATATGTTGATAGCTTAGTATGCATGCGTTATAACTCAATTATTTTGCTATTTACTTTAGGGGCATAACTTGCTCTCTATTTTAGGCAAAATAAATAAATAAGTGCATTTGATATATCACTACATAAGCAGTAAGCAGTAAGCATATAATCCCCATGGTAATGGCTGAACTGATTAGTGGTGTTAGACAAATTTAAGCAATCGAGCACGTAAGAAAAAGAATTACAATAAAATTGAAATACAATATACAACATAAAAATTAACAAAGAAAAAACCGTAAGTCGTCTTGAATTTGCTTGAATCCGAACCGTGTTAGACACTCTCCTTAAGACTAATTCGCCCCCTCACTACGAGTGCTCGAGGTCTTCAATGGACGTTAGTCTCCCAGGATAGAACGGATGAACCGGAACAACTTTGCACTTAAGTTTTTCGGCGAATTTTCCTATGCTTGGCACCATGGATATTTCTCTAGGAGGCCAAAGGAAGAAGATAACAAATTGTAAGAAGGAGGTGGAGAATTGATGGAAAAAGAAATCAATTTTCATTATTTTGGGTCTCTCTAATTATAGCTCCACTAACTCTCCCATGAATACCCAATTAATCTTAGTATTAATATGAGACTCATTACTTTCTATTCAAGAAGTTTAATACCAAACGTTGTAACCCCAAATTTCAAAGTAATGATCCATATTAATCCCTCAATTAATCTAGGAATTATGGGACATCAATAGTGGTGTTAACTTCTAAAAGTTACACTTTAACCCACTTACTTTGAGCTATCATATCTTTCTCATCCAATACCGAATTGGACATCTAGATATTTCATTTTCATGTTCTCACAACGTGGAACATGAACCCACAATAATCTTTGTCAAATGACAAACGATTCATGTAAGAAAAATACACATTTCCTTCACATATAACGAATTTTTCCAACAATCCCCCACATGAAGGAAATTGTTGACGAGTTTGGTGATAGAGTCCGGCAGACGAAAACTTGCATACGATAGGTGTGGGAATGCCCATTGAACCTTCGCTCGTACAAGCATATTTACTCTACTCGCAAGTCGGTAGACTCGATGTCCTTGAACCGTTATGCTTTTTGTGTAGCCGATCATATACTTGACACAAGTAACATCCTAGCATAGTTCAATTCTCAAAGCTATGTTCATTCATGGCCCTGAATATTTTGCCTGGTTCTGTGAGAGGGTCTAAGAATTGAGCCTCACACAATTCTCCTCGAAGCGGCTCCACTTCTCTCTCACATATGTGATTTCTTAAAGGTAACCCGTATTATCCCGCTCAAATTTTTGACGCGTATGAATCATTAAAAGCCATAAGCTTATCCTTGTCCTTTCGGGATGTCACTAACATGAATGGACTTGGGGTTGGTTCCCCCACAGTGACGCTGCAAGTCTTTTAACAGTTAGGTTGTCCCATTGAATCTAGTTCTTGGGATCTCCAGTCATCTAGATTGGGTTTTCCGCTGTGTTTAACTTTTAAGAGGCTTACGTCTCATTCCCCTCATCGAACTTTCAACTAACTCTATATTTAACCCTTTGTTTAATGGATCCGTTTTTCATTTGACTTCACATAGTCAAATTAATTGAGAGTAGTTCTCAAATGGTATTATGTCTTAGACATATATGTCTATACTACCATTACACATATTGCTATATGTCTTTTCAATCATAAATTGACTTTAGCAATATACCATATTGCTAACACAAGCTTTATCCATTTGATAATTGTTAACTCAAATTCATTTAAATCTCAGCTATTTCATATTGATCATCTCAAAAATTTCAAAACTATCCACCTAATGACTTGTTTAACAACAAGTCTATTAGTTTTTCTTGAATTTGAATCAACAGATCAAATTGACTAGAATTTTCTTTAGTTAACATATCATTTTTGGATTTAATTAACAAAGTGACGTAGTCACTCTTGTTTAAATCCACACAATCAAACCTTTGATGTCATTATCTTTGTACTTGTCTCTAGTCATACAATGACTTTACAAACTAGCACATTTTCTTCTAGGTTCCATTTCTTGAACCGTTTCAACACTTTGATCTATTTCATTCAAAGTATCATATATTCACTTTCAAGAATTTGACATCAATACTTGATTTCCATTGATTTTATTTTCTTTTGATTTTTATATATATTCAAACTTATTGAATCATATATAACAAACCAATATCCACAATTGTTATGAACATAACTCTTGAAACATAATCCACCATTTAGTAACCAAATTCAATTTCTTTGGTAATTGGACTTGCTACTTTGCGAAACACCCCACATTCACAAGTGTACGTAGGCCTACGTTTCCATACTTCATATGGACATCTCATTGTTTTCTTGGGGAAACCTCTCCAAAAGGTAATTATTTTCCAAAGTATACCCACCCCCACATTTTCGGAGTAGTCCCAAAATTAGCAATAATGCCAATTTTCATTATTAACACCATTTGATCATGATGTACATTGTGGACACTTTAGTCCATTGCTCATGTACAACAAACCCCTCGGGTTGTTCTATGTAAATTTTCTCTTCTAAATCGACATTTAGAAAGGTTATTTACATCCAGTTGATGTATTTCAAATTCTGCTATGCAGCAATTGCAAATACAATCTTTATTCTCGTGATGAGAGAATAAGTATCAAAGTAATCAAGTTCTTTATTTTTCTTGTAATCCTCAATTACATGTCTAGTCTTGTACTCATTAATTATTTTTCCATCGGTCTTCATTTCCTTTTTGAAAATTCACTTATATACTAGTGATTTACTATTCGGAGGTAAATTCACTAGTTTCCAACTGTGATTTTTCAAGATGGAATAAATCTTACTTTTAATGTCCTCTTTCCACAAAGATCCTTCCAAAGAGCTCAATGTCTTTATAACTTTGTGATTCACTTTCTATCATGGAGGTTAGAAAATCCGGGCCATAGAATTTTCTTATCCTACCTCATTTGCTATGTCGAGGTCATGCCTCTTCTTTATCATTCCTCATGATAAGTTTCTTCTTCTTCTATTGAATCATGAATCCGTTTAAATGAGTTTGCCTCATCTTTTAATTTATACGGAAACATATTCTTAAAGAAAGAAGCGCTTCATGATTCCATTCTTGAATCTTGAATTCATAAACAAGAATTCTATAATCACAACTATTGTAAGCATACCCAACACATATGCAATCAATAGTATTTAGTATAACATATACACAAACTATATTTAGTTGTGTTTTATCACTACCTCTTTATTATGTTGATTTCCAACTTTTCCTTAAAGAGATAAGATTCAACATTTTGCTTTTTAGCAAGCAATGTTAAAGGTAAAAACTTACATTTTACCATCATCTAGTGAATAACATTCACACCTCAAGCATCAATATGACTTGATTATATTTCTTCAAGCACATATCACATTTTCTTTGAATTCCTTTTTAACGTAAGGAATATGATCTAACTAACGAGACTTATTCTCATTATTGATCACTAATTCAACTCATCGGTTGATACAATTCCATTTCATTCATTTAAGCATCATGAATATCATTCTTGATGATATCATGTTTGACATTAAAACCAAGTTTGACTTTCCAAATAAGCTTGACTTTTCAAACCAAGTTTGACCAACTTATCTTAGAGTTAAGCATTTCGATTTGCTTCAACTTCTTCTCCAAAGCTCTATTCTCTTTTTCAACACAAAGACGAATAGCAAAAACCTCAACTTTCATTTATATGTGAGGTAATTCTTGAAATCTTTTCAAGTGTGAAACAATTTCTCAATTATTGCCGTCACTTGAGAATTTCACTCAACACCATCCATTCGGTATGGTTTTCATGAAAGACCATTTTCAATTCTTTCATTTAACTTTTCATGGTTTATGAAGTCCACTATTTTAAAATCAAGAGCACGACTTATAATGAAGTTCATTTCAGCCGCATTCTCAGATTTATTATTTATAGTCCAAAGACTCTCATAATTATTTCACCATTTTCTAGGTACTATATACGTTATATAACGAATTCGACAATCCGTTAAGCATATAATTCCAAAAAAAATCTCATGCTTCAACCGCACTCACGGATTAAACATCCGTCTTATTTTCACCAAACTTTATAGAATTTTCCTTAAGAAACCTCACAAGTTTAAGGGTGGTCAAGTAGAACATCTATTGTTGCCATCACTTAAAGTCGAGGCCAACAAAATTTTCGAACTTCTCATTTTGTGAGCCGAAATACTTGAAACAACCACATCTCATTGAAGATTTTTCTCCACACAAGGAGCCTTCCCCAAAATATTGGCTTTAATTTTTCAACAATTAAACACTAAATTGTAACTTTGTTGTTACAAAATAGAGCTCTCTAATATGATTAGAGAATTCACCCAAAAATAAATTGTAATTCATTAGGAAATTATCACAATTTATTTCTTATAACAAACCATATTATAAACCTCTAAATTTCTTTAATGAAATTATAATTGGAGGTTAACTATTCCAAAATTTTAAAGGTCTCATCTTGGAGTACCTCTAAATTAGAGAAATTACCTTCTCATTCACCAAATACACAATTTCTTTTAGAAGTTATACTTCTAAATATTTTGTGTCATTTGTCATCAACAATAGGATTTAACTACTTCCTTTAAGAATTCATATTATTTTTAATCTTTTGACATTAGTCACCCATTTCAATTATAGGTTTTAACAACTTCTCCCAAGAAGCCCTATACTTTAGTCCTTGTGATATATGTCAATCTTCACAACAATAGAATTCAACAACTTCTTTCAAGAAGCTCTATTGTTTTAATCTTTGTGACTTTTGTCACTATTGACAATAATAGGCTTTAACAACTTCTTTCGAGAAGCCCTATCATCTTTGTCAATACATCGTATAAACAATGCAACGTTAAAGACTACATCTTTATCCGTTCATCTTCTCAACTTAGTTCAAAAGAACTTTTCATTTATAAAATGCAACGTTAAAGACTAAATCTTTACCCGTCCATCTTCTCAACTTAGTTCAATGAACTATTCAATTTTTCTCAACATGATTCTTGTGAATCATAAGAACGTTAAATACGATATCTTTAACCGTTCATTTTCTCAATTTAGTTCAATCGAACTTTTCAATTTTTCTCACTATGATTTTCATGAACCATAAGAGATTTATCATTCATTGTATAAACACTAGAAGTGGCATCACCACAACTATTTTACACAATCATTGCAATATCTTTGATGTTCATCCGTAAGTCAATACATCATTATTTCTTTCAGAAACAGTTCTGTTCCGAAATTAATATATTAATATCTACATAATGAAATCCGATCTCCACCATTCAGAATCTTCTCCTATGAGTCGTGAACATGCACACCAAATTTAAGTCCGATCCAACGGTTAAAGAAATGGGAAAATAATTTTTACCACAGATGATCACTGAAAAAACGTGCTGAAATTTTCTTCCGTCTCGTCCATCGTTTTCCAATTCTTTTACCTCTTTCTTTGATTACCGCTCCACCGGATTTCCAAATCTGTAATTCTTTCTCAAATAGGGAATTAGTCTTAAGATTGTTAGACAAATCTAAACAATCGAGCACAAAAGAAAAAGAATTACAATAAAATTGAAATACAATATACAACATAAAAATTAACAAAGAAAAAACCGTAAGTCGTCGTCTTGAATTTGCTTGAATCTGAGCCGTGTTAGACACTCTCCTTAAGACTAATTCGCCCCCTCACTACGAGTGCTCGAGGTCTTCAATGGACGTTAGTCTCCCAGGATAGAACGGATGAACCGGAACAACTTTGCACTTAAGTTTTCCGGCGAATTTCCCTATGATTGGACAAAATCACTATGGATATTTCTCTAGGAGGCCAAAGGAAGAAGATAACAAATTGTAAGATGGAGGTGGAGAATTGATGGAAAAAGAAATCAATTTTCGTTATTTTGGGTCTCTCTACTTATAGCTCCACTATCTCTCCCATGAATACCCAATTAATCTTAGTATTAATATGAGACTCATTAATTTCTATTCAAGAAGTTTAATACCAAACTTTGTAACCCCAAATTTCAAATTAATTATCCATATTAATTTCTCAATTAATCTAGGAATTATGGGACATCAATAGTGGTGTTAACTTCTAAAAGTTACACTTTAACCCACTTACTTTGAGCTATCATATCTTTCTCATCCAATACCGAATTGGACATCTAGATATTTCATTTTCATGTTCTCACAACGTGGAACATGAACCCGCAATAATCTTTGTCAAACGACAAACGATTCATGTATGAAAAATACACATTTCATTCGCATATAACGAATTTTTCCAACAAGTGGTACTTAAGAAGTACCATGCTCAAGCATTGATTTGATTTTAGCGTCTAAGATATGATTTTAGGATTAGTGCCAAGGTAGAAACTTGAGAAAAACCTCTAGAATCAAGCCAGTTAAGATAATGACAAAGTAAATGATTTAAAAGGCTAATATATTTCACAATTCGCTGAGATCGATTATGTAGAACCCCCCCCCCCCCCTCCCTCAAATAAACAAGAGAGATCTGAATGATGCCAGGAATAGAACTTAATAAAGTTGGGTCAGGTAAAGTAGTGCTTGTGATAGTTGGAGAAGTGATTTTGAAATATTACATTGTATATTTATATTCGTGAATTGTCGGGCATGGTGTGCTGGAACTAGTCCCCACACCACAATAAGATGAGTTGAGGGATGATTAATACTATTTGGAAAATTTAATATTGACCAATAAATGTGCTACTAAGGGAGAGATATAGAATCACTACCTCTGTCCCAAATTGCATGACCATTTTTTTTTTTAAATTGCTTCTGATCAAGAGCAAATATGAATATTTTTGGTCATTCATTTTGGGAAGTAGAGAGTAATATAAACAATACAGAGTATGAGGTAGAGGATGACCAAAAACTGAGGTAAGTTTACATAAATAATGACTTAATATCTTGTGCATATGAAAATATATTGCCTCAGATAGATTTAAAGGGGAGGAAAAGGGTTGTAGCATGATCTTTAATTCAGATGACTTTGCTTAGTTGTAATGTTTTAGTATGGTAATTTCGGTATTCAGATTATTGGACTAGCTGTAGTGGAATGAATTGTACCCATCATATTTTATTGTAATCCTCAAGTACTCTTGAAGATTTCTTTAGTTTAATTAGACTCAAACTATGCCCTTCTAGCGGGAGAGTCCTCTTCTTCCTTTTCTGTATGCCTTTTCCAATCTGCACACGTACGGCATCTTTTCTACCGTGTCCTAGATTACAATTACTTTTTTTCCCGACACTGTGAAAGTGCAACTCATATTTGGACCCACTCCCTTTTTTCATCACTTGATTATCTTCTGTGCATGTGTACTCTTGTCTGTTTGTCATGCCGAGTCCTGAAAGGATTTTCTTTTCATTTGTTTCTAGCTACTAAACCTTGAACCTTTGATGATTTTTACATGTAGCGTAAATGTGCTCAAGCAGCATTTTCCCATCAATGATCTTACACCCATCAAGAATATTGCTTTAAGGTTGGAGCAAAAGATGTTCACAGCTGCCACAAGCCAGGTATGTTCATCAGATAGACATAATAATCATATACAGTTCTTGTTTTCTTATTGTTTTGTTCATTTAAAAAAAATAGTTTTCTACGATTTAACACTTGTGCATCAACAACCTTATTACAACGCTGATCAGCTAGTATGTGACAATGTGTTAGAGCTTCTCAAGTCCATAGTAACCAAGTACATATCAATATAAGATTAGGAATTCTGGGAATGAGGCAGGCCCATTGGAAGTTTATATGGTTCAGCGGACAAATAGCCTTTGGAACACAGACTGCATGGTAAGATTTGGTTTCCTAACTGTCACTCTTCTATGGAACCACAGACTGCTGTGTCTGTCCTATGTTACCTGGACTCGGGTACGGGTATCCGACACGGGTACGGATCCGAGTGTCGGATTCACTTTTCCCAAAAAAAACTGGACACGAGGACATTGTCCTAAATTTGGACAACGGTTACGAGGATACGTTAATAGCAAAATATATTGAGTCTATTTATATACTTTGCTTATCATAAAAAATAGTTTGATTAATTTCTTTGTGCAAAAGTATCATTTTATAATCTTATTTCTAAATAAAATTATAATTTTAATGAAATTTGGCTAAGATATAATGTATAATTAAGTAAAACACTAACATTAAAATATGTAAAATATTTAAAAATGACGTCAACTCTCTCCTTTTTTGTTGGAAATGGGTAACGGAAAGTTAAGTTTGACTTAACGTTGACCTAGGTTTCTAATGGAAGTTCGTTATTTGTTAACGAAACGAGTTACAAAATGTATTCTACATTGGTTGTAGACTATCAAACTCATTTAATGTCTCAAAACCATTTAGGGTGAATGAGAATTAATGACAAAGATATTTTGTAACTTAACGAGAGTTAATTAAAGGGTGTTTTGATTCTGTTTGAAGTGCTCGGCCGAGCGAGTCCTTAACTCGGCCGAGCAGAGCACATAAATTGGCCAAAGTCTCTGGAGTGATTTGCACGGCCGTGCAAGTCTCTTGACTCGGCCGTGCTGCTTGGTGCTCGGCCGAGCAGAGTCCTTGAATCGGCCGAGCAGATCCTGAACAGGCACTATTTCAAACAGAAAAGTTGTGTCTCTTTGTGGGAAAAGACACAAACCCCTTGACTCTCTATATATACCTCCTCCTCCGAATTTCAATTATCATATACAGTATTTTGACCCTTCCTACCCTCTAGTAAGATAGATTAACATATCCAAATCTTTGCATATTGTTGCATTAAATCCTTCAAAGTCCAAAGTTCCAAACATTGTGTTGTTCGCTAGAGTATTTGATTTGGAGTGCTCCTATCATTTACTTATAAGTCGTTTTATCTTACTAGAAGATTGCCATATAAACCGTAAGCACTCAAGGGCAATAACTTCTTACGGAGATTGTATTAAATACAAGACTCGACTTGAATTCTTTTGTTTCCAATCTCCGTTATCCTTTTCTGTTAAGTTTCTAGTTAGTTCTTGAGAAGCCTACACAATTGACCAACAATCGTAAGAAGTTATTGACGCTTCTTCAAGATCTTCAAGATGGCAAACGAGAAAGACTCCACAGAATCAAGTCAAGGGAATGTGACGCCTCCTTCTCAAGGTGACGCTACGTTCAACAATGTTACACCGTCTCACCCGGTTCATGGTAAGAAACCTCCTTCACGTACAACCTCAAGGGTTGCACCTCTTAATGCTCTCCCTCCGTCTCATGTGTTCGTACATGCGGAAAGACCGGGTA
Source organism: Adenophora triphylla var. japonica (assembly GCA_022495995.1). Classification (NCBI taxonomy): domain Eukaryota; kingdom Viridiplantae; phylum Streptophyta; class Magnoliopsida; order Asterales; family Campanulaceae; genus Adenophora; species Adenophora triphylla. The sequence goes on along the minus strand of JAFEMH010000209.1, from coordinate 91,238 downwards.
TTCTTACCGAGATGAACTTTAAAAGGTGGCAACAGAAAATGTTGGTCTATTTGACAACATTAAAATTGGTGCATTTTCTCTGGGAATATCCACCATTGATATCCGATGAGGATGAATCTAAAGCAAAGAATGACTTGGATACATGGAATCACGGTGATTTCTTGTGTCGCAATTACATTCTTAGTGGCTTGGATTATGCACAATACAAGGTGTGTTGTGGCATAAAGACCGCGAGAGAACTTTGGGATTTTCTCGAGATGCACAATACTATGTGTATTGTGACTAAAAGACCGAAAGTGAACTTGGTGGAAACAAGTGTCGGAAACAAGAGAAAGAACACCGGGAAAGTGAAGAGGACCACCAAGAAGGTTAAAGGTAGTTGTTTTAATTGCGGCAAACCCGGGCATATGGCTAGGGAATGTCGACATCCTAGAATCAACAACCAAGATGGAAACCCTCTTCAAGCCAATGTGAACGAAGATAGAAATGTTCCATTGGACTTTGATCAACTTAGCCTAGGGGCATAAGATTGAATAGACCAAATGTGGTTATTGTGTTAGTAAAGCGGTACCTTGTTGAAGGACTCCTTAACTTAAATTGTAATTGTTTATCCGCCTAAGTGCGAAGAATAAAATTTCAAATTTTATTTACTTGGTTTGAAGTGTTCCAATTGTTATGGCGTGTTCAATTAGGTTAAGTAAATTTAAATTCACTAAGTCGACGAGTTAATTTAAAATTACTACCTAAGATGAAGTTTGATTCGCAAATCAATTGTGATTTCTTTTGTAGAAATCGGTTCAAAACCAGAGATAGTAAATAGATAGTTCTTTACTTCTATTTATGATTGCATTTGATAATGCAAAAGTTCGTCTTTTGGAATAGTAAAACCTTAAAGTTTTAAGTAAACAATAAGGTTTGTGATTCATCTTAATTAGCAATTAAGAGTTTCGAAGTGATAGAGGTGGTTAGTATGTAGTACCGTTTGAAAAATAATTGTTGGGACGCTGACACTTATTTATCAAACGAATGCTTCTTACACACTCAAATCAATTTAAAAAGGAAGATAGAACTTTTAAGGAGATGGTGAACTCCTTATTGATAAGTTCCGTCTTATGTGGGTATACCTAGCAAAGGTAGAAATATCTAAACCTAAAGAGGTTAAGATAGGACCCAAAACCATGGATTACGTTTCCATTGGATATGCAAACTAACAGTATTGCATATAGATTTGTGACGAACAAATTTGAAATGAAAAATGCAATATTCTTCAAACGAGTTTCCTTACGGGGAAAAATGGTTGAAGAGACCTCACTTAAACATAGATATGACTATGTCGTCGGTTCATCTCAAGGAGATGAAAGACATTGTAGATAACTTGGTTATTACAATTAAATGACTCCACATAAAAGAAAATATTAAATATGAATTAGGACATTCATAAAATATTTGATATGTGGAGGTACACCTCAAGTGTGGGGGTACAAGCTAAATACATAAGTTCTATTGATATGAACTTCTAGTATTAATGTAAACCGTTAAACGTGCTAACGCTTAAAAGAATGGATCATCATATATGTGGAAGTTATTTGATGATAAAAACTCCTAACGAATTTGAAGTATTCGTAAGCTGTTTTATAAATACCTAAACTGTGGGGGTATTCGGCTAAAGTAGAAATACTTAAGCAAGACATGTTATATTCTTTGAGAATATACTTCCTTGAAATGATAGGAAATGCATAAATTTTAATAAGAAAATTTATAGAAACGGTGGTGGTCTTCTTAATAAGAAGAAAAACCAAGATACGCTTGAAGGACAAATGCATCCTATTCTATTTTGGACGATGGTTGATCTTCCTATGCGAACCGCTGGGTTGCAAAACTAGATATGCCAAGGATGAAACCTTTAAATATTAGACTACAAAGCGGTCCATCTCAAAGTCAAGGATGAAGGACTTAGACGTAGTAAAAGGGCAAGAGTGGAAAAGTCTTTTGGTCCCGATTTTCTATCATTTATGTTGGAAAACGAATCAAAGAATCGTTAAGGAAGCGTTATCTCGGTCCGGATAATTCATTCTGGAAAGAGGCTATTAACAGTAAGATAAAAATTCATAATGCTTAATAATACTTGGGAATTGGTAGATCTCCCTCCAAGTTGCAAACCATTAGGTTGCAATTGGATTCTTAAAAAGAAAGTATAAAGCCTATGGATCTGTTGATAAGTAGAAAGCCAGGATAGTTGTCAAAAGGACATTATGATTCATGCAAGATTATCCAAAATGACACAACAGAGCGTTCTATGTCGCACAACCGTGTTGGATCTACTTGTGTATTCATATGGACTAAACAAGCAACTAAACAGTGGCATAAGAAGTTCGATAGAACTATGTTATCAAATGGATTCAAGATTAATGAATGTGACAAATGTGTCTACATACATTAAAAGAACATCTGAATCATTTGTTAATAGTCTGTCCTTACGTGGATAACAATGGTAGTCATGAATTGATCATGAATACCAAAGACATGTTAAAGAAGAACTTTGACATGAAAGATATGGGATTAGCCGATGTTATATTAGAGATAAAGATCTCTAGAACATCTGAAGGATTAGTTCCTTCACAATCCCATTATCTTGAAAAAGTACTTCGAAAGTTCAAATAAATTCTTGAGAGGTAATCTCTGTAAAGTAGATCTCTGAAAGGTAGACTCTAAGGAGGTCAAACCACTTAGAGATACTGAATACTTGGGAAGTCTGAACGGTACAGAGATAATAACCACTTGAAGAAACTGACCGATAGAAGAATTTGATCACTCGAAGGGACTGATCATTCCAGATAAACTAAAGGTCTAATTGAAATTGTAATCAATCATAGGAATAGTATAATCATAGTACTTGATGTACTTAAAGATATACTTATGATTAAAGATTACAATTCCTATGTAAGTTGAATGGTATTTGAAGATATTCCTTCGTGGAATAAGCTTGTGTCTACATGACCTAAGGCATTGTGACGACAATGAAAAATAGGAAAAGGTGTAGAACGTCATGGTAAGTCTAGACATAATGGTCTTAGACACACTACCATAGTACAATTGATCTCAATATGCGACTGTCACAACTAGCCATGTGAGGTCAAAATCGGATCCGTCTACCTAAGGGTAGTAATAAAGATCAACCGTATAAACCGTTAAGGGGAATGGGTTTAAAACCCACAACAAAAGAACTCATAGCGGACACTCAACCTTGAGAAATGGAGATCTCGTGCCCTTGGTTCAATGAGACAACCAAGTTATAAGTTCTAGTAGAGTTACTTGGAAACAACAACTCGGTTTATTAACCGGAGATGTTGAATACTCATTCCTTAACGTCCAAGTACAAGCACATGCAAAGCAGTTGGTAAGGATAAGTTGAGAAAACTTTTAATGATTTCTATACCTACGGGTGGAGTAGTGCATGATACTCCTTATAGAAACAATCACCTATATAAGCGAGAGGTAATAAGGCCGCCTCTAAATGAACGCTTATGAATGAGATACGGTCCAGGGCCAAAATGGACAAAAACGTGAGAACAACAATTGTTTGAGCTGTTATTATGTGAGTATTATTGTCTTGGTATACACCCGACAGTCACTGGATCAAAGCGACTCGCTACCAAATGGCTAGTATATCCGATAATATTTCACTCGGGATGATTCAAGGCCACAAGCTATCTATCCCGATGTAATAATAGTTCGCGGAACTTTGGACGAAATTGCATTCATGCATTAATTGTCATTCATGTGGGGATTGTTGGAAATGGGTAACGGAAAGTTAAGTTTGACTTAACGTTGACCTAGGTTTCTAACGGAAGTTCGTTATTTGTTAACGAAACGAGTTAAAAAATGTATTCTACATTGGTTGTAGACTATCAAACTCATTTAATGTCTCAAAACCATTTAGGGTGAATGAGAATTAATGACAAAGATATTTTGTAACTTAACGAGAGTTAATTAAAGGGTGTTTTGATTCTGTTTGAAGTGCTCGGCCGAGCGAGTCCTTAACTCGGCCGAGCAGAGCACATAAATTGGCCAAAGTCTGCGGAGTGATTTGCACGGCCGTGCAAGTCTCTTGACTCGGCCGTCAGCTTGGTGCTCGGCCGAGCGAGTCCTTGACTCTACTGAGCGGATCCCGAACAGCACTATTTCAAACAGAAAAGTTGTGTCTCTTTGTGGGAAAAGACACAAACCCCTTGACTCTCTATATATACCTCCTCCGAATTTCAATTATCATATACAGTATTTTGACCCTTCCTACCCTCTAGTAAGATAGATTAACATATCCAAATCTTTGCATATTGTTGCATTAAATCCTTCAAAGTCCAAAGTTCCAAACATTGTGTTGTTCGCTAGAGTATTTGATTTGGAGTGCTCCTATCATTTACTTATAAGTCGTTTTATCTTACTAGAAGATTGCCATATAAACCGTAAGCACCTGTGCGGGGCAATAACTTCTTACGGAGATTGTATTAAATACAAGACTCGACTTGAATTCTTTTGTTTCCAATCTCCGTTATCCTTTTCTGTTAAGTTTCTAGTTAGTTCTTGAGAAGCCTACACAATTGACCAACATTTTTTTCTTTCAATTTTTCTTGCCATATCCGACTGAAAAACCGGGTGTCGGTACAGATTTCATACCCATGTCGGTGTTGTGTCGTGTCGGACACGGGTACATCAGCATAAGCATATTTGAAGAGTCCGAGTAACGTAGTGTGTCTATGCGGCTTCATGACATAGCCGCCATGTTGTGCATCTTTGAAACCTCAATAAAACGTCAACAATTAAAAAACATTCTGATAGCTGTTTTCTGCAGATTAACACTATACTCCCTCCGTCCCATAATAATGACTACTAACTTTCCTTTTGAGCGTCCCATAACAAATGTTACTTTCCGCGCTTTCAATTTTTGTAACCATTATTATGGGACGGATGGAGTATGTGTAATGCCCAATAAGAATAAGTGGCGACAGTAATCATGGAATTTTGAGAGATCATCCTACTGCTAGTGATCAAGATACACATGGAATTTTGAGAGAGAGGTCAACTCATCCCAAAATCCTTCAAGATTCGTGAAGAATAGTTGAACAAGTTAATGTTCCTTGACTTGCATGCAAATATCCTGTTTGATACGGCTCATTAGAGCAGCATTACCTTAAGTGAAACGATCTTGAAGATCACCCCAAGCTTCTTTTGCCAATTCAAAATAAACAACAATATTAACCAGATCCTTATGGATAGCATTCCAGATCCATGGTGTTGCAACATTCCTAGATATGGAAATCAGTGGAATTATCTTCAGGTTTCTCTGGTCCTTCAATGAAACCTAGTTTGTTTTTGGCTGCGAGAGCTGATTTTATCATTCTTCCGCAATGGATAATTGTGCCATCAAGAGTTTGATAAACTAAGACCATTCCAGGAATATCAGAATGGTGAAGGGAGAAGCGGACGGAATGATTGGTAACAGGAGAAGTGGTCTCGGAAATATCGGAAGAGGCCATTACAATTTTGAAAGTAGCAAGCACTAAATGATTTTAGATCTGATACCATGTAAAATAACGGTAGATGATTGATATTGTAGTCATTTCCAACTGGTACATATATAAAAATCATAGCAAAAGTTAGGTGTTACATCCCAAAGATTGAAGAGTTAAAATTACATAACTGATAACACAAAAATGGTAAGAAAAGAATTGGGCTGAAATTAGCTGGACTCAATGCTGCTGATATCTTTCTCCGTGATTGATCAAAGATCAAGGAGTCATTTGCTGAAATATGCCACCACAACACATTGGCCTTAACTGGTTGATATAAATTAGTGCAGTTCTAGTCCTTCAGTAGTTCTAAACACCTCATGTATCTCATTCTCAGTTCCTTCTGGGCAAATATATATAATGGTTACTATAAATCTCTCATGATTCTCATAGAGATAGTGTCTCTAGATCTGTATGTGACGGTTTTTTTTTATAAAAATATTTTGGGACTGTTGAAAATGCTGTATCTAGCTGTAAGGTCAAGCGGTTAATCCACACCAGGAATCGAGATTGCCTCAAAAAATGCATACCCGATGGACTCGTGAGTTTAGTAGAATTTGACTCCTGCTCAACCCAGTTGGATCGACCTGCTTACCTCATTTATGAGGAAGGTTAGGTGTTTCTCTACAAGTCATCATCAAACACGTCGTTGTTTACTAGTGTGGTGGCCTCCGTTTGGTTCTCTTCTGCTCATCGCCAATTGTTAGTTGATTTTTCAAAAACATATGCCCTGGTTTCTCAAGAAATAAAAGTGAAGCAATATCTTGAGCAAAAGTAGCAGTTTAGGGTTTATAAGAAATTAGGTTTTCCAAAATCTTAGGGTTGACCGGTTTATTATAGGCTACATGGAAACTCTTCTGTATTTCTTTTAGAAGCCCAACAACAATATGTATTTGTTCAACAGCAAAAAGTTGGGCTTATGTTGGCACACTTTACATGTGAACTGCTCCTGATGACGCCAAGCTGTTCAGGGTCAGGAGCGGTTCAAGGATATCTGGCTAGGATATTTAGTGGATGGATGGTACCTAGATCACAACACAAACAAGCACCGTTAAGGTCAAAGTTGGATGTTACTCCAACTCAGGCCCTCGGGTGTGAGAGTAAGAATACTGAGTAATAAGGCTTTGAATACCTTGGAGTGTGTGTGTTTAGGGTTTAGAGTAATATGGCTTACTCAATTGTATATGGAACTTACCTTGCCCAAGGGGGTAAAGGCCTTCTATTTATAGGCAATGCAATGGTGCTTGTTGATGTAAGCAATGAGATCAGCCCTAGGGGGCACTTTGGTATTTGACCAGCCACACGTGTCCGCATCTAATTGGTCATGTCAGGGAGGGAACATTGACTGTCCAGGGGACATGGCTGAAAGGGACATGAGCCGTGCAGCCGGCTTGGAGCATTAAATGGAATAGTAGGCGCCTGACTGAGCCGCATTAAATGCGTGATGGGGGAGCCGGCAAGTGGCCTGTCAGAGCCAGTAAGCTAACTTGCTCAGTAAGGCTTGATATTAACCGGGAAGCAGACATGTGCCCGCGGTCAACATTGTGGCCGCAGTCAAAGGTATATGACGCGAGCACGGTTGACGCGGTCATGACTCCTGCGGGCACCAATCCAGCGGACATACGATCTGCGGGCACGGACCCAATGGTCACAGGTCGTGCGGGCACGAATATAGCGGTCAGGATCCTTCCGGTCTTTGATAGGATTAATGCGGGGAGGGACGCGGTCTTGACCTCAAGGGCCTATCTGTCCGCGGTCTTCCCCCCCAGCGGTCTAGGAACTGCCACGTCACTGGTTCCTTGGACCAGACCGAGTGCAGGCCCGGTCCAGTAGATCCGGGCTCATTAATGGCCCCTAGCTCCGAGTGTGATTATTTATGGTCTGAGCGAGGAGGTACTAGAAGCTCAGTAGGATTGGATCGCCGCTTTGGCGAGCACCAGTGTTAGCGTTTTTGTTGGTTATTGCTTGGCCCCATGGGCTTATGGGAACGTTCGGGAGGCACCAGTGAGTGACACGTGGCCCCTTGCATGCTGTGCCTCCCGGTTAACAGGTGGGCCCCTTGGCAGATGAAAAGACGGGTTAGTGGTACGTACAGGGGTACGTGTCGATCATCTAAGGGGGGCAATAAATGCAAAATGTCTTTAATTTTCGAATTTTCAAACGTTGGAGACGGTTCAGGGTCTGAGGTTGAATTTGTGGGCTAATTAATACGGGTTAACGGGTTAACCCGTATAGGTAGGCCTTATAAATACCAAACCCTTAAACCTCAAACCCTTTTTACCGTTTCCAAACCATCACGGAGCTTTAGAGAGAGAATTTTCTTGCTGCGAACTTCGTGCTACCGCTTTCCGACTCCCACTCTTAAGCTTTCCATTGTAAGTAATTTTAGGGTGTTTCTCTTCTTCATCCCCCTCTGTTTTTATTTTTCTGGGTTTTGAAAGATGACCACCCGTGAATTTGGACCCCGCCGTCCCATAGAATTAGGAGATGGAGCCACCCCCGATATCTTTCTTTGTACGTAAACGGTGGGGGGATTTTTAGGAAGGTAGGTTTGGGGTGGCTAAGGCTATCCTTGCATAGCTTCTTGTATTTTTGTGAGAAGTCTGATTGGGGGCCGTTCGTCCCACCCCGGTTGTGGGAGGCCAAGAGGAAGTATATTTACAATCGTGATGTACTGGTGTTGGGGGATCACCGTAGGCTAAGAAACTTTGTAATGGGGGTTTTGTGCAGGTTTCCCTGCGAGAGAGATCAGGCTTTGAACGCCGTTGAACTAGTGAGGAGAGCGATTCGTGTCCCCGAACAAATAACTGACTAGGAGAAGTGTGAGCTAATGGATCCCGATCAAACCAATGCTCCGCGGGCACCGGGCACGGACCTGAATGACCCTTTGGATGTTTTGCCCCTGAGGACGGTATTCCCCAATGTGGTGCCCGCGGCCCCTGGTGCTAACCCAATCGAACTGAGTAGTAGTGAGGAGCTGGAGCCTCTGAACTTTGAGACTATTGGAGGCGGGGAGGATGAGGATGAAGTAACCACGCCGCGGTGATGCCACAGGTCTCTTTGGCTCGTCGAGCTCGGGAGACCGAGGAGGATGACCGCGAGGTTGAGGATAGTAGGGCCGCGGGGACCTCCAAGAGGGCTAACGAGACGACGAACATAGTCGATGCCTTTTCGACCACGACTCAGGAGGAGGAGATAGTGGTGGCCCTGCTCGGAATAAAGGCAAGAGGCCAGCAGCTGAGGTGAACCCTGGTCCTGGCCGTGGCCGCGGTAATAAGAAAGCCAAGGAGGTGGCTACTATTGATTGGGAGGAGGATATTTATGAGGTCTACAATGTTGACCGCAACGCCTTCCGTGTCCGCACCCTTGGGCACGTTCATTTGAAGGACAAGGACAAGCTGCGGCCAGAAACAGTAGCAGATGTCCGCGAGGACAATAGGGCCTGCATTTTTTACGGTGCCCAATTTGAGAATGGCCTGAGATTTCCCCTGGACCACTTCTTCTATTTTTTCTTGGAGTTCAACGGCTGCCTCCCCATGCACCTGACTCCCAATGCCATTAGGGCTATAGTTTCCTTCATCGCGGTTTGCAGATTCCATGGTTATGAACCTACCCTGGCCGGGCTTTATGCTTATTATCGAACCGGATCAGCCGTAGTATTACGAGTTTGAAGGCTAGGAATTACTCTACCGGACCTTCTCTCCTCCATCAAACAAATTTGACCAATGGAACCGAGAAGGATATCTTGGTCATCGAGTCTAGGTTTGGTGGCCCTTCTCCAAACCCTCAAATCCGGTCCCGATGAAGGTGGCCGCTAGTAGCTATCCAGGACCCCTCCTCTGCGATGCCATGCGGCTGTGCCTTAGAGAAATATCGGCCAACTATCTAGACGGCGGGGAGGAGCCCGTGTATGATGTGGGCGCCATAGTTGAGGATGAGCCACTCTTGATCTACTCGGGGTGGCTCCTCGCGAGAGGGCGCGCCATATGCCCCAGTAGAAATAGAGCCTTTGCCCGTGACCACGATTGGAGGGTGCACGAGCACTACCAATTCGAGGCTGATTGTAGGACATGTATCTTTGGGCGCGAGAATGCGATCCCCGAACTTATCGGTCTCGATTTTTTCATACAAGCTATTTGCCCATTTATTTTGCTTTTGAATTTTTGAGCTGCATTCTAACCATTTTTCTTTCCCTCGAGTAGATCCGAGAAGAATATAATTTACGATGGCCCTATGAATGCCGCTCGGTTGAAGGCCAAAAATATGAAGGCCAATAGGGATCCGCATTGCGAAGAGGCAAGCTGAATTGGGGGAGCTGACGAGGATAAGACTATTCCTGTGGTTAGCAGGAAAACAGGGGAGCCTCTGACCAGCTCCAAAACTATCCTTACTACAGGGAACCTGCCTCCACTCCCCAGGGGTCCTCCTCCGGCCAATGCTCTCCGAGCTACCTCTCCAGGCCGCACCATTCCTTCCGGCCACCAAGTGGATTCTCGGAAGAGGAATGACAGAGATGGAGATTTGGGGCAAGGACACAGAAAGCTCAAGAAAATCGGGGACGCTCCTCCCCGGACCATGACTCCTCCTGCTGCGGTCTCACCCTCTTCCCCCATTGGGGGGTCAATCTGTTTTGTGGCTTATCCAGTGGCCCCTCTGATCGCCCGCGAGGAGACGCTGGCCGTCAGAAAGAAGCTATCTGATGTGTCCCCTGTCACTGGGGTGGATATCTATGCCTGGAGCTCAGCCAACGCCTCAGTGGGGATCGGGCTGGTGAACCGTCTATATTCCCCAGACTTCTATAAGAATATAGTTGTTGAGGAGAATGCCTCTGCCATGGTGGGGGATATTGGCCTTGCTCTGACCGAGGTAGATAATCGCCTGTCCTCTTTGGTTTCACATTTTCACCCTTCCAATATGTCTAACTCTTGCTCTCTTTCCTCATAGGTGAGCAATAAAGTACTGCGGCTGCGGGAAAGCTGCGATACCCTGATCGCCGAAGTAGAGAACAAGACTTCCATTTTGGCGGCCAAACTCCGTGAGCTGGAGGAGGCTCAAGCGAGGATTGGGACCTTGAACTCCCTCATGGAGGACAAGGACAAGGCCTTTTCTCAGAAGGAGTCGGATCTGAAGGACTTCTCCGACCGATTGGCCGTGGTGGAGAAGGACCTTGAAAGAGTAAGGGGTCAGCGGGATGAGCTCCGCGGGCACAAGGCTGAGTGGGAGCCCAGAAATAAAGAGCTCGCGGCCAAGCTGGAGTCCGCCAAGGTTGATCTGGAGGCCTTGGAGAAAAAGGTGGACGAGCTGTCCGAGCAGCTGCTCCCCTACAAAAGGTTGGAGGCGGAGGGAAGTCCGCTCGGATGATGTCCGCAAGGAGGCGGTGGAGGAGTATAAGAACTCTCAAGAGTTCAAGGAGCGCTCGTCGCCGAGAATGCAGCTGATGAGGCGGGGTCCTGGACACGAGATTCGGAATTTCGCGGCCACGGCGAGGTTTTGTACAAGAGTTGGCCGTTATTGGCTCTGTTGTTGCTACGAGATGAAGAATGCTTGCCGGGCATGCGTTAGTTCCTGTCCGAGGATGAGGTCAAGGGCTTGGAGGCATCATTGCGGCCTCCTTGCCTCTGTGGCGATAGCGCCTCGGCTGATCGGCGAGTGGATGAGGCTGCGGTTTGGGGAGAACCCGTTATCTCTCTTGGGGATGCCCTTGCTCGCGTTCTTCCCGGATGGGCTGCCATAGGAGATCTCTTTCCTCGGCGGGCGGCTCTGTCCGGTCTCTGGCTTGAGCCCTCGTCGACCCTACTAACGAGATTCGATGACCCGTCTTCCTTCTCCCACTCCGGCTTGAAGCGGGCACGAGCGGTGCGGCCACGAGAGAATGCGAGATGCGGCGAAGGGATGCCTCCAAGGATCGAGGCTCCAATAGTATAGGCTTTTGTTTCTTTTTGTAATAGATTAGGACTTTGTAAATATTTTCAATATCAATAGAAGAATTTTTCGTAACTATTCTCTTAATTACTAGTCTCGTAGGCTATTATGAGTGTTCGCAATTTTTGAGTACCTTGATACTTGCATTCTTGCTCTTTCTCTAGCTTTTTTGACTTGCAATTAAACTTTATACTCTCCTTACTGCGGTTAAAAGCTTAGTAGGCCCTTTGCCCGCATTTTTGAGTTTTCCTAACTCTTTATTCAAAATCACTTGGATTTTTCGTGAGAGTCGGCCTTATTTATGCGTGATCGCGTTTGTTTGGCCTTGTGGCAAACTTTGGGGCCTTAACCCCCTTTGTCTGTTTGGCTTTGTAAAACTCTTTTGATCACTTGTCATCCATTTACACTTATTCCCGGACCTTGCAGCCGTGGTGTAAGTCAAAAGCGGCCAGGCAAGCTACCTTCATAGGGCATGCGAGTGTGGCCGTGAAGCTATAGTCTGCGCAGCAGTAGGTAGGAGCATATTTAGCATAGCGGCCCTTTAACCCTCTGGCATCTGTATCCACTACTGGTGGTTCACGCTTTTGACCCTTTATTCAAAACCCCTTGGAGTTTTGTGTGAGGGTCTTACGGCGATACAGTAACGGGCTTATATGTAGGCCTTTGTCACATACGGGCATACGAGTAACGGCCCTAACTTGAGGACCTTCGCGCACTGAGCGGGGACAAGGGCCTTGGCCTTTGTCCTCGCTGGCATCTATATCCACTTATTCTTGGTGGTGTCACGCGGGCAGGACAGGGTATCCTCCCCGCGATCGGAGTACGGATCGTAATGGATCTTTGTACTCATATAGGCTTGCGGACCGAGAGATCGTTGCGCATCAGTAGGTAGGAGCTCATTTGTTTGCTCTTTAACCTACTGGCATCCGCTGCGGGCATCCACTTTAGCTTTTGAAATTTGGTGGGAACAGGTTTTTGCATCAAAATATGGTGATAACTTCTCCTTTATATATACATATAGTCTATACTCCTTCCAAAAAATTACAAAGATTTCAAAAGAAGTATCTTTTAAGGTGGTCGCTATTCCAAGCGTGCTTAAGCTCTTCTCCCTCTTTTGGTCGCAATATGTAGGTGCCCTCCTTGACTATTTTGGTGACCTCATATGGACCCTCCCATTTCGGGGACAGTTTGTTGAAACCAGGTTGGGTCCCTTGGACCTCTACGCTTCGAGTACCCAATCTCCAAGCGAAAAACTCCTCCTATTTACTCTCTTGTCGTGGTGCTTCTTCGCTTTACGCTTGTAGTTTACCATTTTTTCATATGCCCGCATTCTCTTTCCTTCGAGATCGTCCAGGTCACACCTTCTGTTTGCCTCGTTTTGAGACTCGTCGAAGTACGTGACTCTGTACGAGGGTAGGGCAACCTCAACTGGAGCCATTGCCTCTGACCCATACGTGAGCGAGAAAGGAGTTTCTCCTGTAGAATTCCTTGTAGTTGTGCGGACAACCCATAATGCGGTCTGGAGCTCGTCCAACCATCGTCCTCCTCGTCCCTCCAAATTTTTCTTTAGGGCGGTCAGGACTAGCTTGTTTGCGGCCTCAGCTTGGCGGTTTCCCTGAGGATAGGCAAATGCGGACTTACGGTGTTGCACCTTCATTCTCACACATTTAGCAGTGAATTTCGCAGAGAATTGGGTGCCATTGTCTGAAATAATTGCTCGGGGAACCCCAAATCGACAATAGATGTGATCATGGACAAAATTGATTGTATTCTCCTCGGAGATAGTGGCTAAGCCCTTGGCTTTCGTCCACTTGGTAAAGTAATCCACGGCCACCACAGCATACTTAATGTTTCCTCTAGCAGTTGGGAATGGTCCAATGAGATCAATCCCCCACGTATCAAATGGCCACGATGGTACGACCAAAGTTTGCTCTGTTGATGGTAGTCTGGGGATGTCTGCAAATCTCTGGCACTTATCACACTTTCTCACATATTCCTGATCCCTTCTCATTGTGGGCCAAAAGAATCCTTGGAATTTGATCTTGTCTGAGAGGGTGCGAGCACCTGGATGTCCGCCACAAACTCCTTCATGGACCTCATAGAGTAAGTTGGTGACCATGTGAGTTTTGACACATCTTAGCAAAGGCTTGGTGAATGATCGTCGAAAAAGTACCCCATCGAGGACGAGGTATTTCGCGGACACCGTTCTGATGGCTCTAGCCTTTACCGGGTCCTCGGGGAGGGTTTGCTTCTCGATGTAATCCTTCATCTCATCTACCCAGTCCCTTACTTGATACTCAATATTGTTTATCTGAATCCGAACTATAGCAGGTCTCTCTGTGAATTCAATCTGGCAAATACGCTTCTAACTCATCAATTTCTTGATCTGTTATTCTGGAGAGGAGGTCAGCTTCCACATTATCCTCTCTCATGACTTGGTTCAGCTCATAGTAGGTGAAATTTTTGATGAGGGTCTTTGCAAGGCCACGATCGAGTTAGTGCTTTGGGTTGATAGTATCATACTCCCCCTAATTTGATTAACTATGGTGAGAGTCACTATTGATCTCTATATTACGAACTCCCAAGTCTCTTGCCAATTCCATGCACGCTATAATCGCTTCATACTCGGCTGATTGTTAGATGCTTCGAACTTGAACCTTAAGGCTCTCTTAAATTTCTCCCCGCGGGTGAGATCGAAGTATGCCCGCGCCACTAATCAACTTGCTCGCCGAGCCGTCCACGTATAGAATCCATACCTCCTCTGGACGCTCCCTTGGCCGTATGATTTACGTGCTCGGGCTACTTGGGACTTCTTCAATTACGCCCGCTTTCTTTTTCCCAGTCATTGTCCGCCATTTTGAATGATGATTCTACCACAAAATCTACCAAGGCTGCGCTTTGATTGTCTTTCTCGGGGAGTAGGTGATGCGGAACTCGAGTGAGCTCGATAGACCAAGCTAGCATTCTCCCGAGGACTACGGTTTGTGTAAAACCTTTCTAAGCGGGGCCTCGGTCGATCTGGTTATAGGGTGTGCGAGAAAAGTAGGCTCTTAATTTTCGAGCGAGATACAAGCAAGGCGTAAGCTAACTTCTCTATATTAAGATAACGCCCTTCTACGGCGGACGGTGCCTTAGATACATAATAAGCTGGTTTTTGGGAGTTATTTTCCTCCCTTACAAGAACGGCGGCTCTTGCCCGGATCGATGCTTGCCAAAAACGAAAAAGCTCTTCCCAGAGGCCAGCTGCGAAAGTGGTGGGCTGCCCGAGGTATGTTTTGATTTCCTCAAAAGCTTGATGGCACTCGGTGCTCCATGTAAATTCATCGGCTCTCTTCCCCCCTTTGAGAGTTTTGAAGAAGGAGAGCATCTCTCTATTGACCGCGAGATGAAGCGGCCGAAGTGCGGTGATACGGCCGTTGAGCTTTTGGACATCCTTTACGCAAGCGGGAGGTTTCATGTCCAATAGAGCTTGGATTTTTCTGGATTAGCCTCTATCCCTCTTTGATTGACCATGAATCCGAGGAACTTGCCCGCCTTGACCCCAAAAGCGCACTTAAGGGGTTTAGCTTCATGTTATTGCGGCGCAAGTTTTGAAGGTTTCCTCCACGTCGAGCTCGTGGGAGTTTTCCTTAGTTTTTATAACCATATCGTCAATGTAGGCCTCAAGATTTACGACTAGTTGGTTTTGAAGACCGGATTGACCATTCTTTGATAGGTGGCTCCTACGTTTTCGGCCGAAGGGCATCATTTTTGTAGTGATAAGTCTTCCCGCAGCGATGAAAGCTACGAGAGCGGACATCTTCGGGAGCCATTTGGATCGATGGTACCCGGAGTATGCATCAATGAAGCTTAATACTCTGTGGCCGGCTATAGAATCCACCAATCTGTCAATGCGAGGAAGAGGGAAACAATCCTTGGGACATGCCTTGTTGAGATCGGTGAAATCAACACACATCCTCCATTTGTCGTTGGATTTTTTGACCATTACCACATTGGCCAGCCATTTGGGGTAGGAAATCTCCTTAATTATCCCCGCTTTGAGCAATTTTTCCACCTCTTCCTTGATCGCAATTTCTTTCTCCGGGGAGAAGTATCTTGATTTCTGATGAATGTTCTTGAAGGATGGGTCATCATTGATTTTGTGGAGGATCACGTCCTCGCTGATTCCCAGCATATCTTTCACCCTCCAAGCGAACACATCACAATTTGCCCTTAAGAATTCGATCAGGATTCTTCTCTCCTCATTGTGAATTTCATTGACCTTAACTGTTTGCTCGGGGAAGTGGGGATTGATTACCACCTCCTCGAGCTCGTCGTTAGGTTGGAGGTCACTGATTTCTAGGTTGTGCAAGGAGTCAATGATTATGGTTGGGGGGTTGACCTGAGCTCCAGTCAGTGTTGCCATAGAGTATATGATATCGCGGTCAATCTCCCCCTCTATTCCCCGATCAATATAACCTCCCTCAATAGGGGCCAATTGCTTCGATTTTCTGCTCGTCTTGAGCTCCACCTTCGTGGAATGGAAAGAAAGCATGCCAATTGGTATGGGTGCCGGCGGGAGTGCAAGGGTTTTTCCCTTTTTTGATTTGTCCTCGCCTTTTCCCTCTTTCGATTTGTCCTCGCCTTCTATCTGCGGGCAGGATGCCTGGCCTTTCTGTTCTTTCCTTATTTCCTCCAGTGCTCGGAGGAATCTCCCGGGCTGGTTCTTGATGGTAGCAACCCCGCCCGGGGTGTTAAATTTCACCCTTTGGTGGGGGACGGACGCAACTATTCCCAATTCGGCCTGAGCAGTTACGCCGAGAATGGCATTGTATTGGGAAGGAAGATCGACCACCATGAAAGTTATCTTGGCCGTCTTCTGCATGGGCTTTTCCCCAATAGTTACGTCAAACACAATCGTCCCCTTTACCCTTACGGCGTGATTTGTGAAGCCCTCAAGCATGCCCGCATATGGAAAAAGATGCGCTTGATCATTCTCATTCCTACCAACGTATGGTAGTAGAGTATATCGCGGGCGGCTCCGGTATCTATCAACACTCGGCCTATGTTTGCCCGGTTGATTCTCATTACGAGGGTGAGAGGTGAGTGGAATGAAAAAGGGTGGAGGCAAGTTCACTCCTTTTGAACCCAATTTCTTGCTCTTCTTCCGGAGCCATTGCGGGGATGGAGAAAACCTTCTCTAATGTCGGATTTGGAGGGAGAGGCTGTTTGTTGGAGGGAGGTTCTTCTCCGATGAAGTTTATATTGTAGTCTCCGTCGTCATCCTCAAAATTGTCTCTTTCCACCCTCTCGGGACCACGAGGGTTTCGTGCCATTGTTGGTTATTATTGGGGGCCTGGTTGTTTCCCTTGATCCATCTCGGTTAGTTCCCCATCATTGATTCTCTCGCTGAATTATTCTCTTTAGCGGAAGCAGTCTTCGATTCCGTGCCCGTGATCATTATGATACTCGCGAGAACTTTGTCCTACTCCTCTCATTTGGTTTTCTCTCGAGCATGGGGGAGGAGGAGGAAAGTCTCGATGCCCTCATGATCACTTTGCTCTTGGCTCGGTGAGCTCGGTGTGTTTGTTTCCGCAACTTTTCCGGAGCTTGTCCGACCCACGGCCTCTGTTCTTGCCTGGTTGTTAACGTGGGCAGCCTGCAGGGTGATCTCCTGAACTTGGCTTATTCTTTCCTTGGGCGAAGCTCGGGAGCGGGCATACCGCTCTCTTCGGAAGAGGCAATGGCGAAGCCCTTTCATACATCTCCTCCACTGTTTTTGGTTGGGTGGAGGCGAAATTCAATTTCGGGAAGGAGGAGGTGAGGCCTCCCTCAAAGCAAAGTCTAATATCCCCCTCTTCCGGACCCACTATCTCCTCGCTCACCTTTACGAAGCGAGCAATGTAATCTTTGTGGATTCGGTGGGGGCACGCTTGACACGGACAAGATCTGTCTTTGGTCTAGCGGGCACCGGCTCCAGCAAGGCATTAAGGAAAATGTTCTGAAGTGGCTGAAAGAGTTCATAGAGCGGGGTTTGAGAGCCGGCATCCGGGATAGGGTCTTGCCCGTGAAAGTGGCGGCTAGAGCTTTGCACATTACGGATTCGTCCGCGGAGAATAATGCCATTTGGCCCTCAAATCGGCCCATGTGGCTCCTCGCGTTCTTGGAACCATCATATGTATCCATGCGGGGCTTCCTTACGGATAGGTGCCCGCGCGATCTTGTGTGAAGGCATCCATTGTGCGACCACATTTTTGGGTTTGCCTTGAGATGGGTCTCCCACATTTTACGCATGAAATCAACGAACTCGGGGTTACGGCTATCAACCTACATTTTTTATTACGTGGAGCCACGGCCTTCCCCTTGGCCGGAGCCAAGGGTAGTGCTTGGGGCCTCGCACGTTGGTTTGACTGCGCCTCTTCCCCAATCTCCTCGCTATCATCTACGTGCACCACACTGCGCTTGCCCAGCTGTCCGCGCTCAAGGGTTGGTTCAACCCGGTTTGCCCCCGCAGCTTGACTAGCAAGCGATTTAGCGGGAGCTCGTTGGGAGAACCTTTGGGACCCTTGTGGGAACTGTAGCCCTCCATTGGCCTCTATCTCGAACATTTCCAATTGTTGGTCGGCAATTGCCATGGCCTCAGCGACCAGCTTGGATTTTGAGTCCAGAATTTCTTGTCTCCTCAGGATTTGCTCCGGGGAGAGATGAGTGTTCATGGTGGTGTTTCTGGGGGGAGCTTGGGGAGTTTTGGGACTTTTGTTTAGGAGGGCTTGTGCTTTTTCAGCACGTATTTGGTCTGTCAGCTTGTGCATGGCTTTCTGGTCGGGGGAAAGGGTGTGAGCAGACTGGGAACGGGCCCCCATTTTGTTGAAGACAGAGTTAGTTTGCTTACCCTTGTTGATAGTGGAGGGTGAGGCTTGGTTCTCATCCTCCAAGGTCGAATGACCAGCGTTTTCCAGTATCTTAGACATATTATGTAAAAAGATGATAGAAAAAGAAGAGCCTTTCGGCACTTGTTTTGTTTAGGACACGAGAGGTGCCTTGAAAACAAAATACACGGGAAGTAAATAAAGAAAAGCTCTAGGTTCCCGGTAATGGAACCACTGATGACGCCAAGCTGTTCAGGGTCAGGAGCGGTTCAAGGATATCTGGCTAGGATATTTAGTGGATGGATGGTACCTAGATCACAACACAAACAAGCACCGTTAAGGTCAAAGTTGGATGTTACTCCAACTCAGGCCCTCGGGTGTGAGAGTAAGAATACTGAGTAATAAGGCTTTGAATACCTTGGAGTGTGTGTGTTTAGGGTTTAGAGTAATATGGCTTACTCAATTGTATATGGAACTTACCTTGCTCAAGGGGGTAAAGGCCTTCTATTTTTAGGCAATGCAATGGTGCTTGTTGATGTAAGCAATGAGATCAGCCCTAGGGGGCACTTTGGTATTTGACCAGCTACACGTGTCCGCATCTAATTGGTCCTGTCAGGGAGGAAACATTGGTATCCGGGGGACATGGCTGAATGGGACATGAGCCGTGCAGCCGGCTTGGAGCATTAAATGGAATAGTAGGCGTCTGACTGAGCCGCATTAAATGCGTGATGGGGGAGCCGGCAAGTGGCCTGTCAGAGCCAGTAAGCTAACTTGCTCAGTAAGGCTTGACATTAACCGGAAAGCAGACATGTGCCCGCGGTCAACATTGTGGCCGCAGTCAAAGGTATATGACGCGAGCACGGTTGACGCGGTCATGACTCCTGCGGGCACCAATCCAGCGGACATACGATCTGCGGGCACGGACCCAATGGTCACAGGTCGTGCGGGCACGAATATAGCGGTCAGGATCCTTCCGGTCTTTGATAGGATTAATGCGGGGAGGACGCGGTCTTGACCTCAAGGGCCTATCTGTCCGCGGTCTTCCCCCCCGGCGGTCTAGGAACTGCCACGTCACTGGTTCCTTGGACCAGACCGAGCGCGGGCCCGGTCCAGTAGATCCGGGCTCATCAGCTCCCATGCCCCCAGGTGTCGTGGGAATCCATAGAGCTCTTTGTTGTGTATGTTTCTTCTTTATATTTTAATGATACATGTAAAGAAAGAAAAGTATAGCTTTTCACCTTTTTCAATTTTATAGTTATTTTTAAGTTTCTATATTGTTGTTATGGCTATTGATGCACATCATATTCTGCTATCTTGTTTTCTATCTTCAAATGTTATGGAAATAATGCACCTCTCATTTGTACTTCAGGAGGATTATATACAAAAAATATCAAGAAAATTAAGCTCAATAAATGTAGCAGATAAGAATGATCCTCTTCATTCTTTGTCATCATTATATAGTTCCACATTCTACTCCAACAAACCAAGGAGGCATGGTTGGAGCAACTCAAGGAGGTCTGGGCAAAGGGACAACCAACGCAGTGAGCAACAACAGCAACACAGGGCCAGGCGGGCGCTTCACTCAGGGTCTGGCGGGCGCCCCGGTTGCAGAACATGGAGGCCTTCCTACGGGGCTTGAGGCGCACGCCTCACAGGTGTCCATGCGGCCGCCTCAAGCAGGTTCGACCAGGCCATGAAGTCACGGTGTTGGAAGCGGACGCCTCACATTGTGCGAGGCGGGCGCCTGGCGTCGACTGATGATTCCTTATTTACGAATTTGCTGTTTCCTTATTTCTAGATGCTGTTCTTTTGAACTTTAGTTGGGGTTAATTTGGTCCTTATGTTTCTAAGTCGTTTTAGGGTTATTAGGAAGTATTTAAACATCTTTATGGTCTTGGATTATGCAGACTTTGATTATTGAATTTTCATAAGAAAGCTGAAGCTTTTCTTCAGAACTTTGGTTGTTAATTCCGTTCGGCTATTTCTCATAGGCTTTTGGCTATCATTTGGTATCAGTATCCTGGTTATCAATGGCCGAACGCGGACGTGGTGCTCGAGATGGTCGTCGTGGGCAGGGTAGAGGCCGTCGTGCAAACCCCCAGGCGGAGGAAATCCATCGTGAGAGAGACCTACGCGATATTGAGAATGACGAATTGCGAAACCAAGTTCAGCGGCTCCAACAGCAGATTGCTGATATGAGGGCTCCCACTGATGTGGGCTCTGATTCAGACGGCTCGTCTGATGAGGGAGGCTTTGCAGACGGGCGCAATCCCTTCGCTCGTGGTCATGATCGTGGACACAGGCTTGGGGCTGATCCTTCGAAGGATATCGGCATGAAGATCGACATCCCGGAGTTTGAAGGTAAGGCACACCCTGATGAGTTCATTGATTGGCTAAATACTGTTGAACGTGTGTTTGATTTGAAACCCATGGACGATAGTCATAAGGTTAAGGTTGTGGCAATCAAATTGAAAAAGCATGCTTCTATATGGTGGGAACATGTTAAGAAGCAACGGGCGAGAGAGGGGAAGTCAAAAACTCACTATTGGGATAAGATGAAAAAGTTGCTACGAAGGAAATTCCTTTCGGACCACTATAGACAGGAGGCTTTTCTTGATTACCATAATTTGAAACAGGGGGATATGACCTTTGAGGAGTTCATCAACGAGTTTGATCGCCTGCAGATGCGGTGTGATGTTTCTGAAGAGGGTGGCTTCGCCATAATATCTTCACTACAAAGTGCACTGCCAAGGGTAAGGTTTGCAAGGTTATTATTGATGGTGGTAGTTGTGAGAATGTTGTGTCTACTACAATGGTGGATAAGCTGAGTTTGCCTACGGTTGTACACCCACAGCCATATAAGTTGTCTTGGTTGATCAAGGGCAATGAGCTCAAGGTGGATAAGCGGTGCCTCGTGCAGTTTTCTATTAGCAAGCGTTATAGAGATGAGGTGTGGTGTGATGTGGTACCAATGTATGCATGCCATATTTTGTTGGGTAGGCCGTGGTTGTTTGACATGCGGGTTAAGCATGATGGGTTCAAGAATACGTACACCTTCCGCATGAATGATGTCTCTATTACTCTTTGTCCGACGGACCCGAGACAGGAGCAGACTATTAGTGAGAAACCTACGACTGCTGTTGTTCACCAACTCCTTAGCCGTGCAGAGTTTGATTCGGCAAGCTGATGAGCGAAGTTCTATGTTCTTTTCGTGCTTGAGGAGAACGAGTCGGGTATGGCCACACCCGCAGAGGTACAGTCATTACTTGAGGATTACGGTGATGTTACTCCTGATGAGATTCCTCTGGGACTCCCCCCCATGCGAGATATTCAGCATTGTATTGATCTTGTTCCGGGTGCTTCTATTCCGAACAAGGCTGCGTATCGGTTGAGACCCAAGGAACATGAAGAGTTGGAGAGACAGGTGAGGGAGTTACTTGACAAGGGTGTCATTCGGGAAAGTATGAGCCCATGTGCGGTTCCGGCTTTGATGGTGCCCAAGGCAGAAGGAACATTGCGTATGTGTATGGATAGTCGAGCGATCAATAAAATCACCATCAAGTACAGATTTCCCATTCCTCGGATCGATGATTTGCTTGACCAGTTACATGGTGCGGTGGTGTTTTCCAAGATTGATTTGCGGAGCGGGTACCACGGGATTCGTGTCGGAGGCTAGGGGGATGAGTGGAAGACGGCCTTCAAGACTCGGGATGGTTTGTATGAGTGGATGGTGATGCCATTTGGGCTCTCTAACGCTCCTAGCACGTTCATGCGACTCATGAACCAGATTTTCAGACCTTTCATTGGTACGTTTGTTGTTGTTTACTTTGATGATATCTTGATTTATAGTAAATCTGTGGCACAACACTTGGGACACTTGAGACAGGTTTTTGATGTTCTGCGTGAGCAGAAATTATATGCTAATCGTAAGAAGTGCCACTTTTTGACGGAGCAAGTGACTTTCTTGGGGTATGTTGTTACAAAGGAGGGCATTCGTATGGATGATTCGAAGGTGGAAGCTATCACTAGCTGGCCTACACCGACGAATGTTCATGATGTTAGGCGGTTTCATGGTTTGGCTTCATTTTATCGCCGTTTCATTCGTGATTTTAGCAAAGATTATTGCCCTCCGATTGACTCCGCATCAAGGGGAGTGTGTTTGTGTGGAATAAGGCGGCGAGATGATGCTTTTCGGCTTTTGAAAACGGCGGTGACACAAGCCCGGGTTCTTATTTTGCCTAATTTTGATGAAGTTTTGAGGTTCATTGTGATGCCTCCAATGTTGGCGTTGGCGGAGTGTTGAGTCGAGAATAAGAAGCTGTCGCATTCTTTAGTGAGAAAGCGAACGATGCTAAGAAGAAGTACTCTACCTATGATAAGGAATTCTATGCCATTGTTCGCACCTTGGAGCATTGGCAACATTATCTATTGTCACGGGAGTTTGTGTTGTATTCTGATCATGAGGCACTCAAATACATCCAAGGGCAGCATAAGCTTAATCTGCGACATGCCAAGTGGGTGGAGTTCATTCAGATTTTTACGTTTGTCATTACACATAAGGCGGGAGTTCAGAACCGTGTGGCTGATGCTTTGAGCCGTCGACATGCCTTACTATCTACATTACAGGTTGAGGTATGCGGATTTGACACTTTTCGTGATTTGTACCGTGATGATCCATATTTTGGGGAGGTTTGGGATAAGTGTACTCGGGGTAATTTTCTGCAATTTTTGATTCATGATGGCTACTTGTTTAAGGGGAATAAACTGTGTGTTCCTTATTGTTCGTTGAGGGACCTTATCATATCTGAGAGTCATGAAGGGGGACTTGCAGGACACTTTGGCAAAGATAAAACATTGGCACTTGTAGGCGAGCAGTTTTTTTGGCCAAAGTTGGGGCATGATGTTGCTCGGTTTGTGGAAAGATGTCGTGTGTGTCACGTAGCCAAGACTCGCAAGTCCAACGCAGGCCTTTATACTCCTTTGCCGGTTCCTACTGCTCCGTGGGAGGACATTAGCTTGGATTTCGTGTTGGGATTGCCTCGTACACAACGATAGAAGGATTCCATTATGGTGGTGGTGGATCGATTTTCAAAAATGTCCCATTTTGTTCCCTGCAGTAAGACATTTGATGCAACGCAAGTGGCAGACTTGTATTTCAAGGAGATTGTGAAGTTGCATGGCATTCCAAAATCACTTGCCTCTGACAGGGATGTCAAGTTCGTTAGCCATTTTTGGCGCACGTTGTGGAGGAAGATGGGTTCGCGCTTACAGTTCAGTAGCTCGTATCAACCACAGACGGATGGACAAACGGAGGTAACTAATCGTAGTTTGGGTAATTTATTGTGCAGTTTGGTTGGTGACCATCCCCGCCAGTGGGACTTGACACTTGCACAAGCCGAGTTTGCTTACAATAATTCTCAGAACAGCATTACGGGCAAAAGCCCTTTCCAAGTTGTGTATGGCTGTAACCCTGTCAGTCCATTGGACCTCATTCCTCTTCCGGTTACCAGTCAGTACAGTTCGGATGCAGAGGCGCGTGCAACTCAGATTAAAGAGCTTCATGAGCAGGTTCGCAAGCGCATTATACGTCAAAACAGCATGTACAAGCAGCGGGTGGACAAGCATCGCAAACGGGTTGTGTTTCAGGTTGGAGATTTAGTGTGGGTGCACTTGAGAAAGGAGAGATTCCCGGCTGGTCTCTTTGGCAAGTTACAACCAAGGGCTGATGGTCCATTTCGTGTAGTGGAGCGGATCAATGACAATGCGTACAAGATCGACTTGCCCGGTGAGTACAACGTCTCTGCCACGTTCAATGTCGCGGATTTATCAGCTTACCATGGGGACAATGACGATGATGGCAACTCGTGGACGAGTTTTTCTCAAGAGGGGGAGGATGATATAGTTCCACATTCTACTCCAACAAACCAAGGAGGCATGGTTGGAGCAACTCAAGGAGGTCTGGGCAAAGGGACAACCAACGCAGTGAGCAACAACAGCAACACAGGGCCAGGCGGGCACTTCACTCAGGGTCTGGCGGGCGCCCCGGTTGCAGAACATGGAGGCCTTCCTACGGGGCTTGAGGCGCACGCCTCACAGGTGTCCATGCGGCCGCCTCAAGCAGGTTCGACCAGGCCATGAAGTCACGGTGTTGGAAGCGGACGCCTCACATTGTGCGAGGCGGGCGCCTGGCGTCGACTGATGATTCCTTATTTACGAATTTGCTGTTTCCTTATTTCTAGATGCTGTTCTTTTGAACTTTAGTTGGGGTTAATTTGGTCCTTATGTTTCTAAGTCGTTTTAGGGTTATTAGGAAGTATTTAAACATCTTTATGGTCTTGGATTATGCAGACTTTGATTATTGAATTTTCATAAGAAAGCTGAAGCTTTTCTTCAGAACTTTGGTTGTTAATTCCGTTCGGCTATTTCTCATAGGCTTTAGGCTATCACATCAGTTCCGTCGAGCACCCATATGAAGCAACAGCCAGTGGTTCCAATGCAGCAGCAAGCTGCACAAACCATGCCAGCTTCATTATCAACTCATGGGAGACAATCTCAACCAGAACCAAACACCCATAGCTTTGTATTTCAAGCCCAATCACCACCTGTAAATTTCCTGGAACATCCACATCCAACACAGGAAGAGATAAAGCAAGCAGTTCCGATGTCAAACTCCTTGCTTGAGGCACAACAATTAATATTGCAGCGAAAGCAATTACTGCAATCCAAAAACACCTTTCCAGCAGAGTCAGCCAGTATGCATCTGCACCCTTGCCTTTTCTTTTTAGTACATGATACCTTAATATGCTGTAGTGGCCACCTGATAGCGGAAACCGGGACATGACCTTTCACTCAAGGTTAATTGTTTTATTTACTGATACAGAAGATGATCATAAAGCTGAAGTTTTGATTATATTACAACTGAACTCTCTCTGAAATGTCAGAATCTAAAGGAGCTGATGAAGATCTATTTGATAAATAAGATGCACTCTTTACAGCTTCGACTGAACTAGTGTAGTTTGGATACAGATATTTCCATAATAGGCGCGCCCTGGGATTAGTAAGGAATGACTTCTCTCTAATTTTAACTTGGCAGTCTTACAATTTCCAAATTGTCCCAATTTACCCCCTTGTCATGTGCATGCCAGGGGTAAAGTGGGATTATTTGGAAATTATTTTACCAAACAGACCGACTTGTCAAACTGGGGTGCAGTAGGATTGGGTGGATACTTTGGGGGGGGGGGGTAAATGCTATTTGGCCTAAGATGTTATACAAACAGAAACATCTTATGTTGTTTTCTGCTCATATATGTAAATATGTTAATACGAAAAGAATATGATTTATGAAGGGAATGCAAGAGAATCACTGCCACACTTCCATTTGGTCCAGGTTTGATTTGCTCTACTTGTCAACTACTGTCGTTGTCCATGTGCTGTTTTTGTGATTGTTTCTCTCTTTAAAGTGGATCATATATATTTCTATGTAAACAAGAAATTATTGGATCAGTTAATTGTTCTTATTTGCAGCCATTTCTTATATGAACTATGGCAATAGAGCGGTGCTTGTTGAGTAAGGCCGGTTTCGCATGCTTGAGCCTAAACTGAAGTGAATACATGATTTATACTTTCTAATCTAAAATTACAGAAATTTTGCGTTAGCATGATATTGGTGTCAGCCGTATGAGTATCTTTTTATGGAAAGCAAAGTAAAGTAGCATGTGCTGAATGTCACTCTAACTACGTGTCTTGTGACACCAGATCTGAAGTTGGAGCAAGGACAAGTTGATGAAGATACATGGCGAGAGGAGATTTATCAATGGGTATGGCTCTTCCTTTGGAATACACTTTTTTTCTTTCAAACATAATGCTATTTCATTATTTATTGAAATCTTGCATACTACTATACTCCCAATAAGCATGTCGGCACTTTAAACGGTTTTCTTTTCCTTGTTGAATTCGAGGGTACTCATGGAGATGTTTTCTTATTCAATGATTCCTTATGACAGATTATAACTTCTTTATATCTTTAGTTTTTTCGTAATTGAAAAATAGTTTCTGGCTTCATAAGGTGCTATTTAGCTCATGGTACCAGAATCATTTTGGTTGAACTTCGGTTTAAGATTTATTGAAGTTTGTTTGCAAGCTATCTGTGTGTTTCTTCACCATAAGGTGCTATTTAGCTCATATGACCAGAATCATGTCGAGCTTTGCTGGTGATTCTCCTTGGCATTTTTTTTTTTCAGAAATCTTACTTAGAGAGAAGGTGATGAACCCTTTTCTTACATGTCTCTTCGGTGAGGTCAAGCTTGTTGATAGAGCTGATTGTGGTACATGGAGTTAATACTTGGGATTGTGGTACATGGAGTTAATACTTGGGCCACTATTCAATTATATGGGTTCTTGTGTTGCTTTGATACACCAAATCCTTTTCCTCTCTGATCTTATTTAAAAAGCGATGGTTCCTTTAGTTTTAAAGCTTTTATTTGGTCTTATGATTCATGGTTAGGAAAAACTATGATTTACAACAAGCTAAATTAATGGGGGCAAAAGAGGTGCACTAAAACAATGTCGAGTCTGGATATATGTTATTTGTATGGAGGCAAGTGAACTCATTTGCACTGCCTTCTTCGTTGTACTGTGGATTTTTCTTTATGGGGTCTTTTCTTGAAGTGCGAGGTGTCTTTTGCCACTCCATGTACAGTGGATGATTAGTTGGTTCCGAAATGGAGGGGTTTTGGAGAAGTGAAAAAAATACTAGTGTTGTGGAACTGGGGTACTTTAAGATACTTGGTGCATCTGGTCTGAAAGAAATCCAGGGTTTTTTATATCAAAATTAATTAGTTCTGCTATGGGAGCATGTAACTTTTCCAGCCTCTGTTTGGGCTTCAGGTGCTGAGGACATTCAAGGGCCTGCATTTGATCGACCTGACAAGCCATTGACGGGTTGGATTGGTAGTCAACTCTCTATTCTGATTTTTGTTTCGAGTTTCTGGTCTTTTTTATTGGTCGATATCTTCACCACTCTTTCCTTTATCTTTTTTGCATCATCCAGTTTCTTAATTGTTTGACCAAAAAGTACACACGCTCAAATATGTGATGTAATGTCAATTAGGATGCAACTTAGTCTGATATTTACTAACATCTTTTGAGCCAATAGTACTAATATGTTATTTTGTACTCCCTCTGTCCCTAAATGAATGTAAAAATGAATAAATTGAATTTGGTCTTGATCAAGAGCAAATTTTAAACTTTTTTCGACATTCACTTAAGGAGGGATGGAGTAATATTTTTTGTTATTGTCATCTTCCTGACAAGATTCTATTACCTACTCAGTTTTTTTTTTTAATCAAGATTTCTATGTTGCTGTTATTATACCAAGGCTCAGTGAATTATTGGTTGCCTTTGTGTGTTTTTGTTGATGTTGGTGCATTATACCAGTACATTGTTCTTCAAACAGTTAATGCTAAGCAATTTTTTGCAAATCACAGTTTCTATATCATTTATTCTATCATGCCATTTCTTTAATAATGATTTCATCTTGTAGCTCCAGACTTTGAAGAAATTTTTCGTGCCAGAATTTAGACAATGGTTCTATAAAGTTGATTCAAGTTTGCGGCAGGTACCTCAACACTTGACACATTTTTTGATTCACCCCTCTTACTGCAAGGAAATTTTTGAAGATTGAATATACTGCATATGACATTCATGTTCCCCTTGATTTTTCCAGATAGCATCTGATCCTCAACGACAAATGACTGCAGTTATTAAGAAGCAGTATGAGCTGCTCCATTGTCTAAAGCAGTTCATAGTGCTATTAGAGATAGCCAAACATAAAATTGAGCCAAAATACCAACGGCACATTGCCAAGCTTGAGAAAGATCTAATCCATTTTTTCAAACTTCAAGAACTCAAGAGATTCATGTCCTCACAACATGATAAGCAACTTCCGCTACCTAAAATGAATGCATTCCAGCAGTCTTCTCCTCGTCCACACAACCGAAATCCATTTCATTCGGACACCAATATGCTTCAGTGCGTGCATTTAAAGCAACAGGGTATACCAAAATCTCATCTAGGAGAGCAAGAAATGGGCAATACAAGGACTCCTATGCAACATCACTTTTCAAAGCAGCAGCAGCAGGTGAAACTGGAACCTCCATCATCCCCTGTTTCTTCTCCCCAACTCCTTCAGCTGCCATCTATTCAACCTTCCCGAAATCCCTCACCAAGGAAGAAACAAAAGAACTTGCAAACCTCTCCAGAGAAAATTGAAACCTCAGCTGGAGTTCAACAAGCAAGTAGTGCAGGATCGGCTGCTGTGACATCCTTACAAATAACCACTCCTGGATTATCAGCTTCACCCTTGCTTGAATCATCAAATAATAAAGACAACAATCCTACTAACATGTCAGAATTTAATCCTCAGGAGTCAAGTGTTATTGAACAGCCCATTCAGCATTTACTCAGAGTGGTATGTTTCAACTCACACCATTAATCATATGATTTTATCTTGACATATAAAACTTGTCTCATATACTATTTTTTGTGAAACTACAGGTAAACTCTACGTCATCTGCAACACTTGGTGCATCTGTTGAGGCCTTGGAATCTTTGGTTGGTAGCGTTGAAAGGATACCAGGATCTCATTACCCGATAAAGCATATAAACCAGTAGTTGATGAGCATTTGGTGGCCATGACCGAGTACTATTTTAAAAAGATATATCCCCCCACAGCCTTTTTGATGAGAGGAGTGAGTTCTGATTCCAGTATATCTGAAATGGAGTCAGTTGCAACATTCTATGAGAGGACTATGATCAAGGTTAGTAACTTGTTGCTGCATTTACATCATTGTGGCTACAAGCTATTCACTAGTGTTTCTTGGACTCCCATTATTATTGCTATTTTCTTTGGCCACAAGCTGGTGTGGCTTAGTATGTTAGTTCCAAACAGTTTATAGTTTTAAGAAGTGCACGTTAAATGTTAAAAAACTGAAGTAATGTATTTAAGCTTTTACTGGAAAAAGGGAAAGGATGTCTTTCAAGCACTAAACTTAAATGAACAATACACTTGTGAAGGTCAGACTAGGTTGCACGGATACGGATACTCGGATACGGATTCGCGGATACGAGATACGGGGATACGTGATTGTTGAAAAATCCCGGATACGGATACGTGGGGGTAAAGTGTAAATATTCAAACTATAAGGATCAAAGTGTAACTATTCAAATTATAGGGACCAAAATATAAATATCTAAAATAGAAATATTCAACAATAAATAACAACAGCTGTCAATAATGACTCAATTGCTGTCTGTCCAACTCCCAAATTAAAATAAAAATGTCTAAAATCAAATAAAATCAAAGAAAAGAGAAACGGAGAGAGAGAGAGAGAAAGAGAAACGGAGAGAGAGAGAGAGAGTGAGAGACGCGATCAAAAAAAGCATGAGAGAGAGAGTGAGAGATGCGACGAAAGAAACCGAGAGAGAGAGAGAGTGAGAGACGCAACAAACCTGAGTCACGGAGGAGACTCGACGACGGCCGACGAGCTAGGTTCACGGTTCGCGGAGGCGGCGGTGGTGCTAGGGCTTGACAAAGAAGGAGGTACGATCGTTTTTTTCGTCTCAATTTCTCGCGTCTCTCTCTCTCTCCCGTATCCAAACCGTATTTGACGTATTTTACGAGTATCCGTATCCCATACGTCTCCGATACGCGATACGTCGACTGGATGACGTATCCGTGCATCATAGAGGTCAGATACTCTGGACCTTCATTCTGTTACCAATAAATCTACTGTATTGTCCCACTATCTAATAATTCATTTTATCAACGTCTATGTATTTTATTTCACAAGGTGACGTAGCGGAAGCTAAGATAAATGATTGATTACGGGTAGAAATTAATCAATACGCGAATCAATCCTTCAATCGCAGTCGAAATTAATCAAGACTACTAATTGGAACAAGAAAACGATTTGTTATTCAAAACGGCAAAAAACTTCCTTTAACAAAACCCTAAAAGTGTGTAAATACTCCGTCCACCCCTAACACAACCCTAGACTGAAATAAGAAAACAATGACCAATTTAACCCTACTTAAAAAATTCGAAACTCAGCAATACGGAAATAAAAAACGACGTAGAAAAAAAACATCACGCGAGGCGCCCGCCTGGGCACAAGCCAGGCGTCCGCCTGGAACCCCGTAACATCCCTTTGCGTTGAAGGAGTATGAGGCGCCCGCATCACCAAGTTGAAGCGCTCGCCTCAGCAACCGAGATCTTCCCCTCCGCAGCACTATCTGAGGCGCACGCCTGGAGTCAATGAGGCGGCCGCCTCGCCTGGAACTCAAAGGTTATGCCCATTGCGGTCGAGCGACTCCAAGAACTCGAACGCCAACTCTTCGATTGCATCATTCTCCCCACGCCTGAAAAAATTCGTCCTCGAATTAACAACCACTTCATCATCAGACGAATCCCCAGCATACGGAACCAAATGCTTCACGTTAAAGACATCCGAAGTACGAATATGACTTGGCAGCTTCAACTTGTATGCATTTGGATTAATCTTCGCAATGACCTCAACAGGACCAATCTTCTTAGCTGACAACTTGTTATACTCACCAACTGGAAAACGGTCTTTAGTCAAAATAGCCCACACAAAATCACCAACCTGGAACTCTACGAGACGCCTTTTCTGATCAGCCGCCTGTTTGTACCTAGCGTTCGCAGCCTCCAAATTATCACGAACCTTGGTATGAACATCCTGCAAACCAGAAACCAGATCGACCGCTTTACCATGTACCTTCTGTTTGCTGGGCAACGTAAGAAGATCCAATGGGCCCTTAGGCTGCACCACATAAACCACCTGAAACGGACTAAACCCGGTACTGCGATTAATGGCATGATTGTGGGAAAATTCCGCTTGACACAACTTCTGATCCCACGATTTAACATGATCCCCAACCAAACATCGCAGCAAATTACCCAATGATCTGTTCACCACCTCGGTCTGCCCGTCAGTCTGAGGATGATAAGCACTGCTGAAATTAAGCTGAGTATTAGCCATTTTCCACAAGCTGCGCCAAAAATGACTTAAGAACCGGGTATCATGATCAGACACAATAGTCAACGGTAGACCATGCAGACGGTAGACCTCCTTGAAAAATAACTGAGCCACATTAACCGCATCAGTTGTCTTCTTACACGGAATGAAGTGAACCATCTTAGAAAACCTGTCGATAACCACGAAGATGGAATCAAACCCCCGTTGTGTACGTGGCAACCCCAAGACAAAATCCATAATAATCTCCGACCACGGCTGACTCGGAACAGGTAATGGCGTATACAACCCCGCATTAGTAGCAGCCACTTTTGCCATGTGGCACACCCGACACCGCTGCACATACTTATCGACTTCTTTACGCATACTTGGCCAAAAATAAGAGGCCTGAACAAGCTACAAAGTACGATCACGACCAACATGTCCCTCACCATGAAGCTCCTGTATAATCATCAAGCGGAGACTACAATCAGGAACACATAACTGATTACCTCGAAACAAGAACCCATCATGAATCAAGAAATCTGGTTTACGCCCAGCTTGAACATCCGCCAACACGACCGAAAAATAAGGATCAGCAGCAAGTAAATCACGGAACGAATCAAACCCTGGCACCTCCACTCGCATAGTCGTCAATAACCCCCGACGCCTACTCAAGGCATCAGCTACCTTTTTAGTTACTCCCGCCTTATGATTGACCACAAAAGTGAATTGCTGCAGAAAAGCAATCCACCGAGCATGGCGAGCCGAAATCTTGTCTTGACCATGAAGATGGCGCAATGAATCATGGTCGGTGAACAAGATAAACTCCTGATGGAACAGATAATGTCGCCAATGCTTCACAGCTTGAACAACAGCATAAAACTCCACATCATAAGTACTATACCGTGTCTTGGCTCCCGACAGTTTCTCACTGAAATACGCCACCGGCCTCCCATTCTGACTCAAAACAGCCCCAATACCCACTTTCGAAGCATCCGTATTGTGATGATGTGCCACCAAAATTTCTCGGGGAAAATATTCGATTTTTGCGTTTCTTTGAAAAACCAAATAAAACCCGGAAAAAGAACGGAGTCGCCACGCCATTTTTGTTTTAAGGGCCAAAACTTTGAAAAATGCCCGAGATTAGAGATTTGGGTTCGGAGGTCATGTTACACGCCGGGAAGGACGTTAGTGTTGTGAATGTGTGCCCAAATTTTGTTTCTGTTGGATTCACGCGAGTTTGAAGATATCCGGTTTAATTTGAAAAAACGGAGTCGCCACGCCATTTTGATTACCTCAAAACTTTGAAAAAAAGGTTTTATGGGTTCGGAGGTTAAGTTACCCCTTGGGAAGAACGTTTGGCGTTCACCCAAGGTGCCTTGCCGGAGCAAGTCTCCCATGATTTCATTAATCGTGCTTGCTTGCGTGCTTTTTTGTGTGCATGTGTTTGAAAATAAGGAGGGAATGTCCCAAGTCGTCTTCCGGACGTACAAACCATTTGTTGGTTGTCGCTCGGGATTTCTTGGAATTTTATGTATTCGGGATTATGATCCCGCCCTCATCTTGTGACTTGTGATCATCGCATTTTTAACCTCGGGACCCTCGGGACTTGCGTGATCGAGAGAATGACTCTCTTTATGGTCAAAGATGAGGTTCTTTAGAAAAGGAAGGTCCTTAGCCCATCAATCCTACGCTTTAAGACGGTCGAGCTCGTATAGATGCTTCATACTCTTTCTTAAGCGATAATTGGAGATATAGGGTTCAAGGTTGTCCCTTTCTAAAGAAATATGAAACCTTTAATGGAAGGAACGATGTAAAGATAGGATCTTTTACACCGGTCCGTTCCTAGGTTGCTAATGGGGGAATGGGGGAAATGTATGTAAAAATGACACTTTAATGAAAAGATGACATTTTTGGGTTGCAAATGATGCACTTAGTTTAAAGAAATGATCTTTATTGCAAATGATGCATAAAGATTTGATTTTTATGCAAATGATGCATTTTGAAGAAATGGGCATTCATTATGCAAATGATGCATAAAGATTGCATTTTGAAAAGCATGTGATGCTAGTTTATGGTAAAGACATGGTCTTTAAAGCAAATGATGCTTGGAAAAGTGATTTTGGATGCAAATGATTCATTTTGATTGAAAAGATTTGATTTTTATATGCAAAGGATGCATAAAGATGACATTTTTATTTGAAAATAGGGGTTTTAGGTGCAAAGGATGCACCTTTATGGGAAAAGACTACATTTTTATGACAAATGATGTCTAATGCATGCAAAAGGGAAGGGGGAATATGAAGATATGATCTTTAATCTACCAAGTCCCAAGCAATATAAAAGTAATGCAATGAGCAATTTATAAAGCAATTAGGATGCGAGGTTAGGGCGTGCGAGGTTACCAATGGCTTCCTTCTTCTTCGGGCGGAGCTAGGAGGAGAGATTGGTCTTGGATCTTCAAGGAGGAGGGAGGGAGCTTCTTGGCCTTCTTCTTCACCTTCTTGGATCTTCAATAGCCTCTTGGGAGTATTTCTTCGTATTATGTGTGGTGTTGTTGGAAATTGTTGTTGAGAAATGGGTAGAGGAGGGCTCTATTTATAGGCAGTCTGGATAAGGCTAATGAAGCCGTGCGGCTAAGGACAGCAAGCTAATGCAGTCGTGCGGCATTATCCACAATGACTCAGCATTCTAGAACCATGCAAGGTGGCAAATTCTAGAACCTTCCCTCCTAATTAAGAAAAACGTGTTTCTTAATTAGGAAGGATCCCCTTCAGCCCTAAATTAATTAAAAACAGTTCCGAAATGTTTCCGGAACACTAGGAAGGTCTGGGGAATTACCGGAAAACTTACCGAAATTGCCGGGAAATTTAACCGGAAGGCATGAGCCAGATTTGGGTACTTACAGAAGCCCCTCGGCAACGTCACTTGCAAGGCGAGTGGGGTTGTCGATAGAAAAGGATCCGATCTGGCGAATGCCGAGACGGATTGGGAGACCAAGGTGGTCGAGTGGCTGAACCTCTTATGAAAGGCTACCTACGTATCCCGGAGGAATCAAGCCAGGCCGTAGTTCGGAATAGATCCACTGGGGAATGGAGAAGAGAAACTGGTCTCTTGCTGGGGAAATAGAAGGGAAAATGACCTAGGAGGTCAAGCAATTGATCCTACTGGGGATATGCTAGGAGTGACCAAGGTGGTCAGATAACAAAGTCTCTTATGAGAGACTACTTCATCACTGAGGAGTGACGGAGGAAAAAAGGGTGACCAAAGTGGTCGGATGGCTGGACCTTTTATAAAAGGCTACCTACGTATCCCGGAGGAATCAAGCCTTGATCGTAGTTCAAGCATCACTAGATAGTTAGGAACGATGTCTAGGATCCTTGAGGGTTTTGACAATTAATGGAGGCTGTCACCTGGAGAAACTAGAGCTTACGTCACTATCGAGGAGATAGAGGTAGCTAAAGTTGAGAGAACTTAAGCATACTTCACTATTCGGGATAGAGGTAGCTTAAGTTTAGAGAACTTAGCATACGTCACTATCCGGGATAGAGGTAGCTTAAGTTTAGAGAACTTAGCATACGTCACTATCCGGGATAGAGGTAGCTTAAGTTTAGAGAACTTAGCATACGTCACTATCCGGGATTGAGGTAGCTTAACTTTAGAGAACTTAGCATACGTCACTATTCGGGATAGAGGTAGGCTAAGTTTAGAGAACTTAGCATACGTCACTATTCGTGATAGAGGTAGGCTAAGTTTAGAGTTCTTGACAATTCGGAGGTTGTCACCTAGCATTATCCCGTTATAACGGAATTAACGGAGGCGACTGGGAATAAAGCTTAATTGCTTAAGAGATAAGGGATATCTTCTGAAAAAGATGTTATCTTGGTTAAAAGATAACGGAAATTGCATGCCCAAGTGGAAGGTCCAGGGGCAGGATTGTAATTTTTTGCTCAGAGAGAATGAGGCCGCCCGACATGAGATGGAGAAAAAGGAGCCGTACGGCTAGAAGCCTGTTTTTTCCAGATTATTTAAAATCAGATTTGAACGGGCCATTGGCATTGCATTGCCGCCCAAGAACGCAGAGAGAGAGAGAAGAGAGGAAGAGAATTTCGAAATTCTTTCAATTCCCTTGCTTCCCTTTGATTTGAGATGGATCCGGAGGGTAATCCCATACCGAGGCAAGCAAGAAGAAACATCTCGGCGGCCGCTCGGAGGAGGAGAAAGGAGCTCGTGCGAACGGAAAGAAAGTATGACTTTCTTATGCCTCCGTCGGAGCTTTACCCGGGGAGAAGAGAGCACAAATCTACGAACCCGCGATCGATTGGGGTAAGCATTTTTATTTTGCTCAATTCCGTCGATTTTGATTGAATTTTGAATGATTTAGGGCTTGACCCGAATTTTAGGAATTTTCTAGGATTTTTGAATGACTTTGAGACATTGATGAATAACCTATGAGGCTAAGAATATGCAATGTGCAATTTGTTTGACAAAAATAATGGGAATGACCCACTTTTTTCTCGCAAATAAAGAATGAAAAAATTGTCTAAAGTGAGACGGAGTTCTTGCATGTGCTAGAACTAGGTCAAAATTTTGAGAAAACATGATTTTGGAATATGAAAAGGATTCATGCATGCCATTTTTGAAAGAATAATGCTTATGTGCAAAGAATTGTGAAAATTGTGATTTTGTGCTTTAGGAAAGCAATGGGACTTGACATGACGCGTTTCAAGTGATGAAAGACGCTTTTTTGATGCAAATGATGCTAGAAAAACTTTTGTGAATGATTTTCTTTTGAAAACATGTGTACTTTTGTGTGAATATATGCATGCTTTTTTTTTGAAAATGATGAATGATTGACACACTTTTTTGTTGTGCTTGTCTACAGGAGAACAAGTCTAGAGGACCATCTGAGATAGCAGTCAAGCTTTGGCAGAGGATGCCGGATTTTGAGAAGAATGGGGTGAACCCCAAGAATTTGGTGAGGGCTACCGGCCTGGATTCATTCGTCGAGGCTATCGGCAGGGGTGTTCACATCACCTCGAAGAGCAAGGGCTTGATCCAGGCCCTTTCTGAGTTATGGTGGGACAGTACCCATAGCTTCCACCTGAGCTGGGGAGAGCTGACAGTGACTCCTGCCGATTTCACAGCTATTACTGGCCTACAGTTCACCGGGAGGCCCGTGACTTGGAGAGACCATATTACAGCTGAGGAGTTCCAGAATTTGGTTGGATTTGAGTTGATTCCCAAGGGGCTGGGGATGGAGACGCGGAACGTCGAGGTGGCAGTTCAGACTTGCATGCAGAACTTTGCTGCTAATGATGTGACTGCCCAGCAGCTGGCTAGAGCCTTCGTATGGTTGATCTTTGTCGGTCACTATCTTCGCTAATGCAGGACGCTAGCTATGACTTGCCTCCTCGACTCTCTGGAGGATGTGGATGGGATAGGGACGGTCTCTTGGGGAGAGGCCGGATTGGCGGAGCTCTACTTCTCGTTGGACATGTACAGTCGGAACAAAGCTGCTTCGATGGACTGCTTTTCCTTTGCCCTTGAGGTAGTCTCCTTTCTTTTCTCTTTTCTCTTTTCTGTCTTGAGACTTTTATGAGAGAGAGAATGACCTTTTGATGCTTTGAATATGCAGGCCTGGTTTTGCGAGGTGATCGGGTTCTTCCCTTGGAACCAGCAGAGTGATGTCACCATCTTCCCTGCTATGGTTATTTGGAGGGAGATGCGAGGGATAAATTCACGGGGAAGACTCGGATCACCTTCGACTACAAAATGGTGAGGCCGATCATCAACAAGGATGGGCACGACGGAGTGGACTTCTACCCTTGGGGCAGGTATTCGGAGATTTTGCTGGGAGATGCCATTGAGGCAACTAGGCAGAGGAGGTGGCTCACTGGGCTGACATGCGATGTCATTTACTTGGGGGACCGTTTCTCGAGGCAGCATGGCCATGTCCCTC
Source organism: Adenophora triphylla var. japonica (assembly GCA_022495995.1). Lineage (NCBI taxonomy): Eukaryota > Viridiplantae > Streptophyta > Magnoliopsida > Asterales > Campanulaceae > Adenophora > Adenophora triphylla. The sequence goes on along the minus strand of JAFEMH010000209.1, from coordinate 53,905 downwards.
CATTGGACGCCATTACTCCTCGGGATCCTCGGACGGATGCTACGGCCCGGGGATTGGCCGAGAGGATGAGATTGCCAGTACCGGGCGGCGTGGGCTGCAGAGGAGTACTTCGACATGGACACCCCCTACGCTGTGTTTGTGGAGCGGCGCACGAGGACGCCATAGAAGCTAGTGAAGGCGGCGGTCACTCGGGGATATGGGGAGGATGAGCCTGCGACCCGCCGATCCCTCCTACGCATCCGTCCTACGTGGTCCATGGAGTACCGAGGAGGATGAGGATACTGTCCCCGATGCTAGGGAGACCCAGTACACCTTGCCGCTGACAACCTTTGTAAGTATACTTTTAGGGTCTTTCCCTTTTGCGGCTTTCGATTTTTACGCTTTTTGCAATTTTCGAGATTTTTCGAGATTTTTCTCTTCTTTTTCTCGGGTTCCGGCTCGCACTTACGACAGATTGGTCGGGCGGAATAGGGGCTGGAAGGACATGTGCCGGTCCCTTCGAGGAAGGCGCTGCGCTTCGAAGGCGGCGGCGGATGCGCGGGAGCACAGGTGCAAGAGACGGCATGTCGGGGCACGGCGTCTACCTCATCGGCCTCGGAGTACTCTTCCGGTGCCATGCCTCGGGGCGGGGACCCAATGCGACATTTTGGAGCAGGCGGCTAAGTATGGGCACGATAATGTCCATCCGTCGACGTGAGCGACCGGGAGGACTGATGAGGGAGGCTAGCATTTATGAGGCGAGCGGCGATGAGGAGGAGGAAGAATCGGAGGCCTAGGAGGTCTCTAGAGTAGATTTGGAACAAAAACAAACAATGAACAATTTTTATGCACACTTTGTTTATTTTTGCTTTATTACAGCGCCGATGGGGCGAATACATTGTACTTATGTTTTATTTGCTTTTCTAATTCATGCTTTTTCAATTTGCATATTATCGAGCCTTGGGGCGATTTTTGCTTGGAATCGGGGCTGAACCGGCCCAAAATGATTTATAATGGTATATAAATGCTTGAATGGCTTACGGATATGTTTTTGTACGGGTTTTGGTTGAAAAAGTGGGGTGAAAACTCCCTTGGGCAGCAACTTTGGTTGCTTTGCAGATTTTTCTGCGAGAGGGCTAATGTAGCCGTGCGGATAGGTCTGCAGGGCAAATGAAGCCGTGCGGCTCACGGTTACTGTAACTGGTTATTTTACGAATAAAAGCAAGGCTTGGCCATTTCATTTCATTTTCATCTTAGACTTGTCCCAATTGTTCCCAGAGCACATTTTGGACCTAAAAGCACCACCTTTGATCATTTTGCGATGGAGAAGCCCGTCAGATTGCAAAGGGAAGCGAGACCGTTTTACGTCCGATCTTCAATCTTGGGTGAGACACAACTTCCAATCTCATAGGGGGCTGCTTGGTTCTTCCTTCAAGATCAAGTCTTTATGGCATTTGAGGGATCTCCCGCCCGATTGGGACCTTTTGAGAGCCGCGGCAAAGTTCGGACGTCAGGAGACATGTTCTTGCTTTTCTTACAACGAGATCGTCCCGACGCATGAAGACATCCGAGCCTTGATTGGGGGTCCCGAGATTGAGGCTATATCTATTCCGCTGATCGGAGACGTGCCGGTGGCGGTAAAGCTTGCATCTTTTCTACAGATTCCTCTGGGAGAGGCTGAGAGGATGATGGTAGCCCCGGCCAGGATTGACCTTTCGATATCTGGGCGGGTTTGGGTCTCCGGATATGGTTGCGACCACGGTGGCTATGGACGCATTCATCCTTTGCGTATTCTACGTTACATTCCTTTGTTGAGTCCGTGGGGATCTGTCATAGTGGTCTCTTGGACATGGTTCTAGACTGCAAGGCTGGGAAGGATATTGTCCCATTGGTTTTGGGAGAGACGCTTCATGGGATTGACAGGGATGGCTTGAGGAGACCATTTCATGAGATCCGGGAGTCCTGTGTTGACCTTATGGCTGCGGGAGAGGCTCGGGGCTTTGCCGGGGCTTTGCCGACTCGGTGCCCTTTGGTGATTTCTCGGAGAGGTGCACCGAGGCAACAGGACCGGGGTAGGCGGGAGGCGACGATGGCTAGGCTATCCACTTCGGACATCCGTTGGTGGATACCTCATTGGAGGTTGCGGACCCGGGGAGGACATTTCGGGAGTCTTATGTTGTGAGGGTTCCAGGATTACGCTGGTCATCCTTCTACATACCTGCTTGGTATCCGGGCGGTTTGGGGCCTTACAGGAGCCTTTGAGTGATTGGGAGGACATTCGCACCATGGAGGTGGTGTCATTGGATATGAGGGATCCGGCCCGGCTTCTCTTTCTTCTCGAGGGCTTGGACATATCTTGCTTTCCCACCCGGGGCTATCTTCGGGAGCGGGAAGAGTACCATCTTGACCACTATCTACTTGGTGAGTACGAGAGGGAGATGGGAGCGACTCGGGTCATCTTGGAGGAGAGACGTCGAGCTTTATTGGGAGCCGGCTGCGACTCGAGTAGGACTTTGAGGGAGGCCGAGGCTAAGGCGAGTCGCCATAACCGGTCAGGTGACTTGGTCGGGGATATGGAGGCTCGGTACAAGAGGTTGTCCGAGGTCGCTCCTTTGGCGAGGCTCGAGAGGAAGGAGGTGCGGACTCGTGCTCGGATAGAGAAAGCACTTATTGACACAGGTTTGGTAGAGGCTCCAGTGAGGATACCGGAGGTCGGGATGAGGGATACCGACATCATAGATAAAAAGAGGAAGAAGACTCGACGGGGCCGAGGAAAAGGGAAAAAGACCAAAGAAGACTCGGCGAATGACGGCGACGGATCTTTTCTTAGGATTCCCTTATTGCCATTTTGCAAACACATTAGTTTATTTAGGCATTTTATTGTATTTTAGATCTTTGTAGCGAGGTTAGCGAGTCAAAAGGTAGACCGTGCTTGAACTCATCAAGAAGTTTTTAACTTGTAATGAACAAGAAATATTATCTTAAAAATCAGTCAAGACACATTTCATGGAAATTCAAATGTCTTATTTATTGGGACCCGTTTTATGAAAACTGAAATACCCTTCATTATTTAGGACGCACTTCATGGAAGCTTGATTGTCCTTTTTTATTGTTTAGGACACATTTCATGGAAACTTAATCGTCCTTTTTATTGTTTAAACCGAACCATATATGGCTGCCTACGTTCCCCTTTTACAAGAAAGACTAAGGGGCTCGGGTCTTCGTAGTTCATTACGGTGAACTAATTTTTCATGTGCGGCCATTTGTTTTTGCCTAGACCGCCCTTTTTGGGGTTTCGGCCCTAGCTGGGCATTACTCTTTTTGCACTCTTTTTTTTATATTTTTTTATTTTTTTCTTTTAGACATAGTATCTTTTGAGCTTATCACCGTTATTTGGGTGGGCAATGAAAGGGATTGCCGTCCAGTGCTGCAAGCTTCATGGCTCCTCCCGATAGTATCTTACGCACCACATAAGGGCCGATCCAAACGGGTTCCCATTTTCCCAGGGGGTTGTCTCTGGTAGGGGGCTTCACTTTCAACACTAAGTCACCTTCTTTGATGTTTCTGGCCTTGACCTTTTTATCAAATGCTCGGCCATTCGCCTCTGGTAGGCTCGGGTGTGTTCCATGGCTTTTAGCCTTCTCTCGTCAAGCGAGGGCTAACTCATCATGCATTGCGCAACTATTCCACTTCATTGACACTTTGTTTTCCGGGAGGACCCTTAATGACGGGATTTCCAACTCCACTGGTACACTTGCTTCCATCCCGTAGGTTAAGGCAAAAGGAGTTTCTCCTGTGGGCACATTCGACGGACGTTACGCCCCGAGTGCCAAGTGTAGCTTTTCGGGCCAATCACGACCACGGGTGGCCATCTTTCGGATGATCCGTTCGAGCGTCTTATTAGCGGCTTCCACGGCTCCATTAGTCGAGTGCGTACGGAGACGACTTGTGGCGAGTGATTCTGAATTCGACGGCAACCTATCGCAGTCCCCTTCAAAGTGCGACCCATTATCGAAAATGATCTCGTTGGGCACCCCATATCTGCACATTATGTTTTCTTTGATGAATTGGGCCACTTTTCTGGAAGTGAGGACCTTGTAAGACTTGGCCTCTACCCACTTGATGAAGTAGTCGATGGCTACTAGCACAAATTCATGCCCATTGCTTCCTGCTGGGGCTATTTTCCCTATCACGTCAATACCCCAAGTTGCAAACGGCCAAGGAGTCGTCATGCAATACAGGTCATGAGGCGGGAGATGGTTGAGGTTGGCAAACCGCTGGCACTTGTTGCATGCTCGGACGTGCTGGACACAGTCTGTTTCCATGAAAATCCAGTAGTAACCCATTCTGAGGATCACTTGCATCAGGGCTCTGGCATTCATATGAGGACCGCAGGGACCGTTGTGGACTTCAGTCATCAATTCTTTGGCCCTTTCTTGAGTGACGCACAAGAGGAGTGGTCCTTGGTATCGCTTCTTGTACATGTTGCCTCCTAGAATGACATAATGGGAGGCCAACCTTTTCGAGCTTGCAAGCTCTTGGCTCGACTCCTTCTTTCGGTCTACCTTCTTTGTCTCACGAAAGTGACTCTCCATCTTTGAGGAAGCTGGTAAATTTGATTGTACCGGGGTTCCTTTATAGGCTCGGGTCCCAGGTCTACTTCACAACGGAAAGTGGGGCTTCTCTTCTACCCACTCGGAAGGGTTTTATGGCTTTTCCCTCGGGGATCTCTACCAATGAGGCTAGAGTAGCTAATGCATCTGCGAAGCTGTTCTTTTCCCTTGGCAAGTAGTGGAAGGTCACTTCTACGAGCTGTCCCGATCCAACTCCTCCATATGGGCATGATACCGCTGCGGGTTAGGGTCCAGAGTCTTCCACTTGTTGGAAACGATTGATGATCGAGTGAGTCTCCGTAAACTTCTAGCTCCTTGACATTCCTTTCTAAGGCGGCTTCCAAACCCGGCAATGCGGGCTTCATACTCGGCAACATTGTTCGTGGCGGGGAAGTTCAACTTGAGGGCTATGGGTGTATGCTCATCCTTCGGATCGACCGGTAGCATCCCGATACCGTTTCCTCTTTTGTTAGCGGCTCCGTCAAAGAATAAGCGCCATCGGTTTTCGGGTTCGTTGCAAAGATCCCTTCATGCAGGAATTGGGGTTCGGGCCCTCTGTCTTCATTCGGGAAAGTTTGCCGGGTGGTCGACAATGCTTGACCCTTGATAGCCTTCTGGTCACATAGTTGATGTCGCACTCTGCTAAGAAGAAGGACCACTTTGCTAGACGCATCGAGAGGGAAGGCTTATCAAAGATGTACTTGATGGGGTCCATTTTTGAGACCAAATTCACGGGGTGGGCTTGCATATAATGCTTCAACTTGCCGACTACCCCGGACCGATCTGCATGGAGTCTTTTCACATCTTTGAGTAATTGAGCTCACTTCCTGTAGCTTCAGTGACAAAGTAAATGGCGTTTTCTACCCGAGAGTCTTTCCTTTCTGAGCAAGCATAGCCCCAGCTGCCGTATCGGTGACGGTGAGATAGAGCGAGAAGAGGTTTTACGTCTATGTGGGGGGCATAGCTTTGGAGGGTGTACCAAGTATGCCTTGATGCGGTCAAAAGCATCTGGCATTCTTCGGTCCATTACGTGTCTACGTTCTTCTTCATGAGCTTGAAGATGGGCTCGCACATAGTGGTCAATCGATTGACGAAACGGTGATGTCTTTGCAGTTTTCCCATAAAGCTCTTGACTTCGTCTAGGTCCGAGGTGGCCTCATATCCATAATGGCTTTGATCTTTTGGGGGTCGGCTTCGATACCTCGCTCAGTGACCATATACCCAAGCACTTTTCCCCTTGTCACTCCGAAGGTGCATTTAGCGGGGTTTAGTCTCATGGAATGTTGTCTCGAGTCTCTCAAAGAACTTCCGCAGTCAACAAAGTCTTGCCCGTCCTTGCCTTTGGAGTGGATTATCATGTCGTCTACGTAGACCTCAATCTCCTTGTGGATCATGTCATGAAAAAGCGCGGTCGTGCCCTTTGGTAGGTAGCCCCGGCGTTCTTAAGTCCAAATGGCATCACTTTGTATCTTGATAAGTTCCCCACGGCGTGGTGAAGGCTATCTTTTCTTGGTCTTCCTCGGCCATCTTGATCTGGTTGTATCTGCCAAAGCCATCAACGAAGGATTTGACTTCGTAGTTAGCGGTGGAGTCCACCGGGATGTCTATGTTTGGGAAAGGGTAATCGTCCTTGGGGCCGGCCTTGTTCGGATCTTGGAAATCCACACAGCGGCGCACCTTCCCATTGGCCTTGGTGACGGTCACAATATTGGACAACCATGTCGGATATTCGATGACTACGATGAATCCTACCCTCGGTAGCTTCTCAATTTCTTCTTTGACTGTAGAGACCATTACGGCTTGATCTTTCTCGGTTTACGCTTTCTTGGTTTAGCATACGGTGCTAGAGGGATTACGTGCTCTACTATCGAGCTGTCTAGCCCCGGCATATCCTGTATGACCATGCAAACACGTCGACGTATTCCACTGAGCGGATCGATCGGTCTGTCCCGTTCAACCCCACTGGAAGAAGTTTCCGATCTGTGTCTCTTTAGGTTCCTCGACGGTACCCAAGTTCACACTTGTCAAAACATCCTCGGCGGCTTGGGCCCGGTTTTCCTCTTTTACGAAACACCTTAAAGGTTTCTTTAATGTATTGTTCATTTAGTGTGTTTGCATCTTGTTCAAATGATTCATTATTAAGCTGTTGTTAAGTTTTGAGTTAATTTATCATTTGTTAAGTTGGCAATAAGAGGATACTCGAAAGATCTGTCATTTCATTCAAAATAAGGGAAAGATGACATCGATTACATTTTGATAGTCCTCGGGCGTGAGGGCTTCGGATGACTCGGAGGGCCCGGAATTCAAAGATTCTGACTCGGGTGAACAGTACGCTACCGACTCTGGACCCTACACTACTTATTAACTCGAGGGTGGCTTGACAAAGGTTGGACCGGGATCTCACTCCTTCTTCTTTGTTGCCACAGGGAGTAGCGGTCTTGTCGGCGTTCTCATCCTGTGGATCATAATTGCCTTTGTCGACACCATTTCCATGGGGAATACTTGGCTGATACAGTGGAATCTCCTTTACGAACTTGACTTTATCCGTCGGTACCTGCAGGGGCGGTAGGACCGGTTGTGCTTTCGGCATACGAGATACGGCTTTCTTCATCCCAAAAGTCTTACGGCCGGTTCACTCTTCTTTCCACCTTTTCCCAAAGCAGTGGGGCGATCCTCGGGAGTGGTAAGAGCTATTACAAATACATTATGCTCATTATGGGTGATGAAGGGTTACGAAGAAACTTTCATTAACATGGCTTGTTTCACTTCAAACTCGCGGTCCTCATAAGTGAGCCTTTCTTACGTAATCTTGACCATAGTTCTTGGTTCGATGTTATAGAAAAGAGGCCGAGCTCGACGACATTAACAAAATCGGTTCCGACTATGGGCCCAAAGCTGTCCTTCCATGGCGGCGGCGTTAATCAAATCTTTCCACTTTCCTTGCAATTCGGCATAAGGAACATTGAACTTGAGAATGTCTATGATCTCTGGATTTCCAAAGTTGATGCATTTGTCTCCCCGAACTCAATCATGTTGACACGATTGTTAGGCCGGAAGAGGGTTCTTGACCACATTAGGACCCCGAGGTGGTTCCAACTTGCCTTCTTCAATTAGGCGAGAGATCGGGAATTTCAAGTAGGTGCAATCATTGGTGTTATGCCCATGATATTTGTGGAAGCGGCAATGTTTGGTTTCGTCCATTTTGACATTAGGGTTTTACGGGTTTCCGGTTTTCCAAAGGTACGATGAGTCCTTCGGCTACCAAACCGTCAAAGACCTTCTCTAGTGGCATTCCAAAATCTTACGTGGTATAGAAACGAGGTCTCGGTTTCGCAACTACTTGGCTTGAATTACATCCCACTTTCTCATTACGGATGTAATTGACAGGCGCCGACCGTTTCTTTTCCCTTTATAGTGACAGTAGGGCGTTTGACACTGGCGCTTTGTAGCGATAAGAGTGGCGATCCTGTGGCGGGGCCATGTTGAAGGCATTTTCAAACTTGGTACCGGCATTTACCATTGCTCGAAGGTCGGGATAATAGTAATTGCCAATTTGGACCCTTAGTTGAGGCTTTAGGCGGGATTGGAAGATCTCCATCTGTTCCTCTTCATTCGGTGGGGTCATCATTTCACTAAGCTTCAGGTTCCATCTCTTGTAAAATTCACTCAGGCTCGTCTGGGCGGCTGTAGAGTGCCTTGTAGGTCATTCTGCTGGTTTCCCAATTCAAATTGGCCTTATACTTCTCCAGAAAGGCTTCCTTAATTTGGTCCCAGGTGGCTCGGGCTTACGGTTTTACGTGCGGGAACCATCTAAGAGCTAAACCCTTTAATGACAAGCGAAAATGGTCGGCCATTTCTTGATGTGTACGATCCTTGGCTCTCATGGCGAGAAGGTAACTTTCAATATGAGTCCGGGGACAATCGGTGCCGTTGAACTTTTCAATCTCGGCATTCGGAATTTTGGAGGAAGAGGGACAATCTTGCTAGGATCGGTAATCGATATGCCGCCTTTTTGGTGTTCGGTTCTCCGAACTTCTCCTGCATTGACTTAACTTGTTCCATCAACCAAGTCATGTTGGGGTCGGGGGACGATTTCGACTCGAAGCGGGCTTGTCGGATTTGAGTGGCGGGGCTGTGGGTGGCACGGTGGTAGCCGGTACCATGGCTTGGGAGTCTTTAGAAGGGAAATAGGTGTAAACTTGGCACAGTCAGGTGTTTCCACCGAGGCGACCGGAGGCATAGGAATTAGGCTCATAGTTGCGAAGTAGGAAAAAGGAGCCTCGTGGGATCCTATTGGCAAGATTGGGGGTGGAAGATCTGGCGTGGCGGGCGGGAGCTGAAAAGGTCACTTGATTGATTACGAGGCCCGGAAGTTGTGCGGGACGGCCCATACTTGGGGAGAGGGAGCGAATCCCATAGGGTAATGTAGAGGCTGCGTTACGGGAATAGGCTGTGGCGTTTGTTCTCTGTTGGTAGGGAACAAAGCTGGGTCTTATACGAGGAGGAGAGGGTGTCGGGACCCTAATGGCTTGGGATACCGGGAAAAATTTGAAAAGGGACAGATCTTTGGCAAAGGCTCATATGTGGGTGGAGGAGGGCCTTGGTTTTAGGCTAGAGGGGCTGAGATGGTTACTTATGGAGTTTCATCTTCTACCATAACCAAGGAACCATTGGGCTCTACCACTATCTGGACCCCATGACGGCGTAGCGCATCAATGAGCATGGCCTGCTGTTCCTCATGGGCCTTACGACTATTTTCCAAAGCTAAGGCTAGCTCTTCTTCCCTGGTCATCTGGTTACCCAAACCAGTGCTGTTCTCTGTCGAATCGGACATTCTGACTCTACGGGTCGACCAAGCGAGGATTCGGCGAACTGCTCCGAGAATTCTGCGCTAACAAGTCGCTGACCCGGTGTTCTCACCCACTTCTTTCTCGCTGCGGGAAAGGGATAGGAAAGGTTTAGACTCAGGGTAGGTGTTTAGGCTGAAAGCTCAGGCAATATGCAAATTAGAATCTTCCAGTTTACTTAAAACAGTGTCTTTTATTAATATCTATTTGGTTGAAAAAGGGGGTTCGCCCTTCTTTTTCGTAACTACTCTAGATCCTGGATCAGTGGGTTCCGTCACTACGTCTATAAGCCCCTCGTATTCCACCTGTATTTCGACCTCCCAGGGTGGACAGCCCCGGGCGATGGTCCTATAGCGTTCTTTGTTGAGTCTAGGGGCTTCCTCTTAGCCATTCTCATACACACTCTTGGAATCCAAGTATCAAAACTGGGGCTTCCTAACCTTTCCTCCCTCAGTCAATCTCTACTCAACTCTTCAAAATAATCAAATCTGCATTAGGAGCTTTCTCCTTTTCACTTCTCACCTCTCATCATTAGAGAATATACTCCCCCAAAAGAGTCAATGCTTGGATCACCTTCCAAAAAAAAATAGAGTCCGTCTCTCCTCAACTAAACTTAAGATCTCATCTTTCTCCTTAATGAGATTTTTCCAACTGAGTTCTCTTCGAGTACACATACTTTAAAAGAAAAAAAATGGCTCGCTAGATTGAAAACTCGTAAAGAGCGGCCTAGGCAAAAGTTAGAGCACAAAAACAAAAGAAGCAAAAGAGATGCCTGCTAGATTGAAAACCCGAAAGGGCGGTCTAGGCAAAAACCAGGGTGCATCACAAAAAAAAATCAGAGGGAAAAAGGAGGGGATCCTTCTTCAATTCACGCAGCCTCACAAGCCTGTTCGCGAAGTCATCTACAACATACAAGATGTCTTGGGGCTTGGTGTCGAGAGAAGCCTTGGAAAACGCTTGCTTTGGATTAGGCGGCATAAGTTCCACATAGCAAAAGCCATTGGAGTGGTTTAGAACTTGTTCAGTCAATGATCATCACACGAGAAACTTAGGGGCTTGACGATGGAAAAGTCCTGCGACAACGAAGAATTCTTAAAGTATCCTGAACCTTAGTGTTGAACTTGGGTTATCTCAACGGAATCCTATTAGACGATTGTCTCATTCGATCTTTAGATGGACCTCACGAGTTGGTCTTCTAAACCAAAATCTAAATCACACAAACGATTTTCAATTCTCACATAAAGGAACTCATTCTCCCCGCTGATTCTTGGAGTCGAGTGCACATTGGTCGTCTTGAACAAACAAATGCTTAAGTGAATGTATGTTGTTATGCAAATGCTTTCACTAACCCTCTTGCAGGAATTAAAGCACGTCAAGTTCTTACTTTTAGATCAAACATGTTGAATGTTTGGATTTCCCTCCCCATATGTCAATGCATCCAATTAAGTGCGTCGAGCATCTCTTCAAGCGTCAAGCAACCATTGCGTCAAGCAACCATTGCGTCAAGCAACCTTTGCGTCAAGCAACCATTGCGTCAAGCATCCATTGCGTCAAGCATCCAAAGCGTCAAGAAACCATCGCGTCAAGCAACCATCGAGTCAAGCAACCATCGCGTCAAGCAACAATCGCGTCAAGCAACCTTTGCGTTAAGCAACCATCGCGTCAAGCATCCATCACGTCAAGTTCCATGCGTCAAGCATATTCCAACAAAAAGCTCGATTCAACGCCCAGACAGGTGGATCGTCAACAAGTAGGTGTGTCAAGCATCTACAAGTAGTATGTCGAGTACTACTCAACAAAAAGCTCGGTCTTGAAAAGCATAAATAACTTTACCTTTACACTTGAAATATAACTCAAGGCATGAAGCTCGTTACTACGATGCTTTATTGTTTAAAGAAGTGTATTGATCTTTTATAACAAGCAATGCACTTAAAAATATACAGGCTTGTTATGCCTAAAAGTCCATGAAAATTGCTCAGCTTGTTATGCCTGAAGTGCCTGAAAAAGGCTAAGCTTATTATGCCTTAAGTGTTTGAAAATGAAGAAAAAAAATTATCAAGGGGATTTATATCACATGTGTTATCCTAGGTGTTACCCTCATTGCCTTAACACATTAGTGTGTGCTATATTAGTTTTTTTACTTATTTTCGAAATGTTGTTGATTAATTTTTCAAAATCTGAAAGTCTTTTTAATTAAAGAGTTTACAATTTTGAAAACGTCTTCAACAAGTTTCCTTTATTTTAGGTAAACATTGTTGAGTAACTAACCCATATTTATTTTGATTTTATACTCATAATTTTCGGATATAGTTACAAAATATTTTGTTTACTCAATTTTTTATTTTCAGAGTGGTTAAGGTTTATTAGGGATTTTATATTAAGTGGATATTGAGAGTTTATAGGATTTAAGATGGGATAGGGTTTTAGATGTCAAATCAAATTAATTACCTTGTTCCCTATTCACTTATTTCTCTTTAATCCCCTATTGTCTCTCTACCTATTCTTATCTCTCTCTAACCTTTACCCTCTCTCCCCATTTAAACCCCTTTTCAATATCGTCTTCGTCACTCTCCCAACCTAGGCCAAATTCCGTTCCAAAAATTCCCAAAATACGTCCATGGCCTCTCCATCCAAAACCAACACTGAACCCTCAAAAACTGACCAAATGGACATCTCTCCAAGCATTGCCCCAAGTGTAGCTTCTCGTGTAGCCATGGAAACCTCTCCCATGATTACACCAAGCTCTTCTCCTCTAATAATGGCTGTAGTTCCAGCTGCTGCCCCTATATCCTCATTTGAACATGGAATTCCCAAAGTCACCCTCATTCCAGCCGAACCAAAATAGAAGAGAAAAATAAAAGCTCTCTAAGCCAAACTGTCTCCTCAAGTTGCAAAAAGGAGGTCCTCTAATCGAATCAGATCAATCAGGTCTAAAGCTGCATCAAATACTACCTCTGATCTGGTTGAATTCTCAGAAAGCTCCTTGGAAATGTCATCACCTCATGTGAGTGATGAGAATTTTGATGCAACAAGGGAGAAGGAACCTTCTGTGGACTCGTTTGAAGCCTGGGTGGATGCTGAAGAGGAGGAAACATTGTCTGATTTTCAAAAGAGAAAAGGCAAGGCCAAGGTTTCTATGAGTGCTACCAAAGGTGCTACCATGAAGAGGATATCATCAGAGGTAACACCTGTCCCCTCCTCTGTTCCTACACAATCTTCTCCTAGTGTTAATGAATTATCTGGTGATGAGTTTATTCGAAATGAAGAGGATAAAGCTTTTCCAAAACCTTTTCTTACATTGGAATTTTATAAGAAAACATGGAGTTTTGGCTGAATAATTCAAGTAAGAAATTGTTAAAAGAAAAGCATATTGATGAGGATCAGTTAGAAAAGGAAGGAATGGTTCATTTTTTGAAGGACAGGAATTTTCTTAAGGCAAATAACCATGGCTCAGTTTTTGTTGAAAGTGTTGTGAGAAACTTTTTTGCTAACCTTCATGCTCATTTGGATAATGAAGGATCTGAGAAATTTGGGAAAGTTTTTGTGAGGGGTAAGGTTTATTCATTTACTCCAGCCCTTATTAACAAGGTTTTAGGCCTCCCAAATTTAGATGACGAGAGCATTAGGGTTAATATGGATGAAATGGTCAAGCTTCTCACACACAACAAACTTTAGTCCTGGCCTTTAAAGGAAAAACTTCATGCTTCTAGGCTTACTTCTCTGTACTCTGTGCTTCACAAGCTTTGCATCTTCAATTGGCTCCCTACTATGAATGAACCTATTGTTACATTGGAGCATGATAATGTGTTGTACAGGTTAGGTAAGAACCTAAGGATTAACTTTGGAAGATTAGTGTTCAAACACTTAGCCTCGTGGGGTAGAAAGAAAGAAATGAACATTAGTTTTTTCCCCTATCCTTCTTTAATCTTCAAAGTCTTAGTTTTTCAATCCTTTCCTATTGAAGCCTCTGATGCTTTCACCTCTGAACCTGAGTACTATACCATTGATCAACAACTGAAAAAGGGTAACATGTATACAAAAGATCTTCCTTGAAAAAAATATGATGAAACTGCCTCTGTTCTACCTGGTACTATCTCACGTGATATCCCAAGTGCTTCCACAGGTGTTTCCCCTAATACTTTTGCAGGAACTGATGCTGCAAGTATTCTGTCCAATATGATAAATCTTCTGGAACCTGAAGGTTGTTGAACCTGAAGGTTGTTGAACCTGAAGGTTGATGTTGCCACTAACTTGTTGGTGGATTTGGTTTGTTGTGTCCTAAAATAATTTCTTTTTATTTGGTGATGTGGTTCCTAAACAATTTCCTTTTTGTTTATGTTGGTTGCATAACACTTTATTTGGTTTGTTTAAAACTTTAATAGTTAGGGTGTTTTGTTTACTTGGATGATATTTTTCTACAATGGCTTATGATTTTTAGTTTAACTTAGTTTATTTCGAAAAGTTTGAAATAAATTAATTTATTTTGATAAAATCATTGTTTATATTAGCTCCTTGATTAAGGGGGAGTTAATTTTCTTGGAGATGTTAATACTTTGTTTCTATGCTCTGTATATTTGTTTATGGACTAACATTGCAGGAGAGCAGCACATTAGGTTTGAGAAGAAATATCCAACTAAGGGGGAGATTGTTAGTGTAAACTGTATATGATATCGTAGGTGATTTCCCAGATTCCAGATGATATCGCAGATGATTTCCTGTGCTGGAATTTACATAGTTGTACATTTCTTATTTATTTATTAATGGACTAATGTGCTAATATAATATGTATAGACTATGGTGTATGTCCATATTTTAGGTTGCAATATGATCAAAGAAAGAGCTAGAAACGTGGGGAATTTGAAAGAAAAAGGTTTATGCATAAATGTTATTTTATGCATAAAAACTTTACAAGAATTACTTTGGCAACAACAAGAAAAACGTGTGGAGACTTGGTCAAGGAGTTGTTGCTAATTTAATAATGAGTACAAGGCTAAGAATGCTTAGGAGTATAAGGCGTTGAAGCTTGGACTTGATGATCAAACAACACGGTTGCTACAATTGAGGAAGTGGGTGCTAGAAGTGAGGAACAAACTCAACCACACTTCCTACTCTCCCTCAACGTGCAAGACAGCCCCAAGGCTATTTATTTGAGTAGCCTTCAAGTAATTGAAGACTATAAATATGCTTGGAAGTTTTCATTTGAAGACACACCAAGATACGCCATTTCATACACACCTTCGAAGCATAAGAGATAGAGTTCTTTGTTTAGTTCTTTTCATCCATCCTCCCTTGTAATTTCGCACTTGATTACATTGGTATCAAATTGTGTAAAGGCTAGGATTGGATTTCGTTCTTTATCTCTTGTTCCATAGAGCTCATAGTGTTATAGCCATAGGGAACATTTTGGCTTTTGTAATTATTTTATAAAGTGATTATAAAGTCTTGCCTAAGAGGCACTCTTAAGTTATATTATTTATATAACTTGAGAAAACAATTTTGGTGTTATTATTCCGCTGCAATCTCTTTTACAAAATTGTTTTATTTTAGAAGTGTGTGTGTGTGTGTGCTATCTCAAGTGCTATCATTGGTGATGTTATCACCTTGGATATCACTTGTTATTCTGGCCGTGACAATTTCATTTAATCTTGGATTTTCTAATGCTAGATTTTATATTAGAGTATGAGAGAGATTACAAAGTATAAGAATCAATACTCAGATCTAAAATCTATTCTATGAAGATCAAATCCTAGACTTTAATCAGTGTATCTCAAATGAATTAATCTATGTTATTAATCAAGTGAGGTGTGTGTGTGTGTTGAACAAGAATCAAGGCTCTTTGAATCTGTATGATATAGAGCTCAAGAAATCTTGGGTGTTAAAGGCTTGATTTCTGGGCTGGAGTTATTTTCTTGAAGGAAGAAGATGAAGATTCAAAGGGTTGAATATTTCTGGGAAAAGCTTCAATCTTCTTTGGACTCACTGTAAATTCAATTTCTCAAGCAATCTTCAAATGTTAAAGATTAGGGGTATTTATACCCAAGCACCAAGAAAGTAGCCGTTATGATATAGCTGGTGAAGTACTGTATTGGTGCATTCTGATTGGTCCACAAATCCACCTTTGTCCTCTTGTTCAAAAGTTGCAGGTAAGGCTGATCAGACCTCAGCTGCATTTAAGGAATGAAGGACATTTGTCACCTTTTCAGAATCCTTGCAGATCCTGTCTGACACTTAGTCACGTGATAAGATTTGGTGGTTGACTTTTGATATTGCCGACGTGGATTCCAATAGTCATAAGTGGTCCATCTTCAAGTCTTCAATCACTGGATGCGGTTTGGTGAGGATTCTATTTAGGCAGTGTGGTTTCACCAAACGAGGTTTCACTGCGGTTGACAACATGCGGTTTCAGGGAATTCCACACTGTGGTTTGCTGGTGTGGTTTCATACGTGCGGTCTGAAACCTCTAGTCCAATGAAATTGTGCTAGTCTTCAAGCCTAAATAAACCTAATCTATAAAATGGACTTATACTAAAAATTAAAGTCTAAGCTTTATTATATATGGGCCTAAAGTCCAGAAAATAGAGATGATGTTATGGTATCAATCAAATTAAAGCTAAAGCAAGGAGGGTTAAAGAATGCATACCCAACAAGGCTCTTAACACAGCTTGTCACATATGAAATAGAGTCTACTTGAGAGTTGGGTCAACCATGACTCCTTATGAAATACTCCTTGGCAAAAAAACTACTCTACAATATTTTCATGTTTTCGTATGCATGTGCTATGTTTTGAATGATAGAGACTATTTGTCAAAATTTGACTGAGTGACAAAGTTGTGTTCATAGGATACTCCACGAAAAACCGTGCATATAGGGTGTATAACATTAGAACTAAAATTGTTATGGAGTTTATCAATGTCACTTTTGATGATACTGTTGATTTAAATCTAAAAACTCTTGAAGATGATGTCTCAGGTTGCGTGGAAATGGTGGAAGATACTCAGAACAAAGCTGGGCAGAAACAACAAACAGAAAAAGAGAAACATACAGATGCAGATCCTGGTGTGATCACATCACAACCTACATCAGGATCAAATGAGTCTTCTTAAGACTCAGAAGATTCGTCTGACAACTCAGACTGTGAGGAAGGCAACCTGGACAGAACCAGAGACATTCCAAGCATAATTCAAAAGAACCACCCAGTCTCACAGATGGTTGGTGATGTAAATGAAAAAGTAAGCACAAGGGAGAAGCCAAAAATCAACTACAAAGAATTGACTAGATTGAGCTGTGTAAGCTCACAGGTAAACAAGGTAAGTTCCTGCTGTTTTGTGTCTCATCTTGAGCCCAAAAATGTCATAGAGGCAATAAAATATGATAATTGGATTGTGGCAATGCAAGAGGAATTAAACCAATTTGAGAAAAATGATGTATGGGTCTTGGTCCCTAGACCTAATGGGGGAAATGTTATAGGGACCAAGTGGATTTTCAAAAACAAAACAGATGAAAATGGGCAAATAACTAGAAACAAAGCTAGGCTTGTAGCTCAAGGATACACCTAAGTTGAGGGGATTGATTTTGAAGAAAAATTTTCCCCAGTTGCTCGAATAAAATCTATTAGGCTTCTTCTAGCCATTTCTTGTTATTTGTACATCACTCTACATCAGATGGATGTAAAGAATGCTTTCTTGAATGGTGTTCTCAATTAAAAAGCCTATGTTGATCAATCAAAAGGCTTCATTGATCCCCGTTGCCCTGATCATGTATATAAGCTTAATGAAGCCTTGTATATCTTGAAGAAAGCCCATAGGGCTTGGTGTAGGAGGCTCACTGAGCACCTCATACAAATGGGGTTTAAGAGAGGTGAGGTCACAAGACTATTCATTTTGAAAGATAAAGAGGGGATTTTAGTGGCTCAAATCTATGTAGACGACATTGTGTTTGGATCTTCATCCAAGAACATGTTGGACTTCTTTGTCACCAATATGACCACCACCTTTAAGATGAGTATGGTGGGTAAATTAAACTATTTCCTAGGGCTCCAAATAAAACAGAGTAAGGAGGGAATGTTTATTTCACAAAGTAAGTATGCTAGAAACTTGGTCAAAAAAATTTCTCTTGACAACTCTTCTCATCTTAAGATTCCTATGGGATCATCCCAAAAGTTGTGTAAGGATGAGGATGGTGTTGATGTTGATCCCACCTTGTACAGAAGTATGATTAGGATCTTGCTGTATCTCTCAGCAAGTTATCCTGACATCAGATTCAGTGTATGCCTGTGTGCGAAATATCAAGCTAGCCCAAAAAATCTCCCACGTTAAGGCAGTAAAGAGAATAATTAGATATGTTGGGGGAACAATAAACTTATGGCTAAGCTATACTTGAGAGACAAAGACAAATCTGGTAGGATTCAGTGACTCTGATTGGGCAGGTAACACCGATGATAGAAAAAGCACAACTGGTGGGTGTTTTTACCTTGGTAATAACTTGGTCTCATGGTACAGTCGGAAACAAAACTGCGTATCCCTCTCAATTGCTGAGTCGAAATATGTTGCTGTTGGCAGTTGTTGTTCTCAACTTCTTTGGATGAATCAGATGATTAAGGATTATGGGCTTAACAGTGATGTTTTAACTGTCTTTTGTGATAATTTAAGTGTCATAGAAATATCAAAAAATCCTGTTCAGCACTCTCATACTAAACACATACATTAGACATCATTTCATTCATGATCTTGTTGAGCAGAAAATTATTAGCTTGGAATCTATAAGTACTGAAAAGCAATTGGATGATATTTTCACCAAATCCCTTGATTTTCAGAGATTTTCAACCATACGAAAGTCTATGAGTTTGTGTGTCATCTGATGGTGTGATCCCCCATGTGGTCACACCAGAGTCTACAACTGTATATTTTATTTCTAACAAAAAAAATATGCATGTTCGTTTATTGAACTATATTTCTCAATATAGTCACTTGAATCTCATCCCTGGCTTGTCTCCTCTCTGAATTGTGAATCCTTTTCAAAAGTGTTAACATTTGTAGACTCACAATTTATCCTATTGGATGTCGCTTGGTGGGTGCATAATCTAAGGGAAACAGCTGATCCACTCTTGGTATGAAGCCATTTCAATGTGATCAATGACATCAAGAGAAAGTTTGGGTCAAATTGACAAGATCATTCGAAAGAGGAATATCCATGAAGATAAAGAAGAGTGAAAGCTACCCAAAAAATAAAAAATGGGTGGATGCATCCTAGAGGCAAAGCAAGATAAAAATTCAATTCATTGACTTTATTAAAGGAGATGTGTCCCCAGATGTGATCTCATCTTATGCCACACATATACTGAGATTTATTTATTACATGCTTGTACATTATGCATCATTATCTTAGACAAAAATTAGGTCAACCTGGTCATTGGTGAAAATATTGTACAAATACTTTTCTTCTCTTCATCCTTTTTGGTTAAAATCTTGTGCTCAATAAAATCTTGAATCTCATATTCATGGTGATAATGTGTTTAGAGGGAGTATATTCTCGGATCTTTGTGTTATTTTTATGCAGGTATATCTTTCACAAAGGAGAAAATGGATTTGAATTCTACAAGGTTTACTACAAAGTTGATCCTTATCATCTAAGAAATTTCAAGAGGTTGAGGTAACTACTATAATCCGGGTATCAATGTATTAATCTCTATCCCTTTTAAACTCTACCTACCTACCTACCTACCTAAGAGTCCTTTTTCTACAAGGACATTACTTTTCTATCTCCCTCCTGCTATCACATCATAAATAACACCTATCTCTTCTCAATCATCACCACCTCCTTCTCATAAATCTCTCTTTGAAAAATTACTGTTGATTTCTCCTTCTATCTCTCTCTCTCTCTCAAAACGGGCTCCATAGCATCGCCGGCTAAGTACACACCATCGGGCTCCGTTCCTTTACCACCATCATCTCTTACGGCTCCAACAGATATGCATGATATCACTGTAGAGCTGTTTATCGACACAAAAGCTACACCCATTGCAATTTTACTCCCTGGGGCTCATGATAACGTAATCGATGGTGATAATCCGGGAGACTTGAGGTCGATTGGGACTCAAGCGGGTATGAAAAAGGGGCCAAATTGGTCCCTACATCAGAAAGGGTTTTCTCCTCGTATGGAGGACTATACCCCTAGGGTAAGGCAAAACATGAATGAACCTGAGTTTTTGGAAGGAGAAGACGAGGAATACGAGCCTAGCACTGCAACAAAACATAAGAAGAGGAAGCCCTCTGTTACAAGCTTAGGCTGTCCTTCCACGAAGGCTGCACCACCAAAACAGAGCAAAGATGCAGGTGACACTGGTGCAAGGAGTAGAAGGTACGTAGGCCCCACTAAATCAAGTGAATCAGAAGGGCCCAATACTGATGATTTTGAGATAGTGCCACATAGCACTAGGTCTGAATACATTGATGAACTAAGGTCATCAACAGAGGAGATTGTTGAATCTGCAAGACATGACATTGAGGACATCTTTCCTCATGTAGTGGTCACACCTAAGGACTTGGCAGCATAAAAAACAACTGATTCTGATCTTCCACCTGCTACCACTACAGCTATCCCCACTTCTACCACATCACCACAAACATCAGCTGCTGAAACTCTCCCTTCAGTCTGTGCCTATCACGAAGAGGATGAGGACATCCCCCTTCAAGCCCTACTAGATCTGAAAAATGCTAAAGGGAAGACTAGACAATCAAAGGATTAGGCAAGTGCATCAATAGCTGACCAAGCTCCAATCCTGGGTTCTGATGATGATGAGGCTGAAGACGAAACCTTCAAGTTACGAAGGGAGGAATTAGAAACTGAAAAAGCTGATGCTGGTGAAGATGTGATGACGCTAGCACCTACACTAAGAAATAAATGTACAAAGAAGGCTCAAGTCACTGCTAGATCCACGCCTATACCTAGGCGTTCCACCCGTGACAAACCCTCCATAAGCACTGTAAGTTCCACTCCCTCTTACATATTCATATTCAGTGAGGCAAAGGAGAGGTTTGAGTTCTTTAGAATGAAAAGATTCATTGTGGAAAGGGTCCAAGACAGGACTTTTGAGGATGTAAAGATGACTAGGTATTTAAGGGAAAAATCACTTCTCCATACTGTCACCTACCCTACACACTTTTATCCATCTCTCGTGTGTGAGTTTTATGCAAACCTCCTCCAATCCATTCAAGGCCCAATGTCTGATAATTTTAAAATAGTGACAGTAAGGGGTAAATCCATATCCTTCTCCCCATCTACCATCAACTCTTTTCTACAAACACCCAATCCTCAAAACATTCCTGCCATGGCCCCCAAAAACGAAATTGCCTCAGCTATCTCAAGTGGCCTTGATCCTATCTGGCACAACTAATATAAGTGCACCATGCTCACCTCCCTCTATGGTTTTCTGTTCAAAATTTCCACCCTCAATTGGAAACCAACCACCAACAGAAACACTGTCACCACATCCCGTGCTGATCTTATCTATAGGATATTTTGGGGAATAGATTTAATCTTGGGGAGATTGTGTTTGCCAGTATTGTTCAGTTTGCTAAAAAGGAACTCCCCTTTGATCTTCCTTTCCCTTGCTTAATTTCTGGTATGTGTTTGGAACAATGGATGGATATGACTCCTTCTGACAGGCTATGGGAGAAAATTGAACCATTTGGGATTCAACCATTACTAGAATGCACCAAACACGTTATTGACTTCCATGTAGAGTTCCTAGATGATCCAGCTGTTAAGGTACATGATGATGATGAAGATGATATGGCTGGTGTGGGTGATGATGTACCCACATCTCCAATGCCACCAATTGATCTAACAAACATATATGATGAGGAGAACAGGTTTCTTGAGAAAGCTATGCTCCAGGCTCGTGTGCAGTTTAAGGAAATGGATGATAGGAGGAACCATTTGTTTGCTGCCAAGGCACGTCTTTCTTGGAAAAAAGGGGGAGAAATCACAAGCCAAGTGTTTGAAGACATTAGACAGAACTTCTATTGGGAGCTACTTGAGGAAACCAGGACTGAAATGGAGAAGGCATAGTAGGATGCCTTTATGAAATGTTTACTGTTTTAAAAATACTTAATATTTGGTGTGTGTTAGGAACTTTAGTGAATTGTCTTTATGTTTTTGAATTATCTTGACATTTTCTTTTTTAGGGGGAGATTAATATTTGATTTTAGTTTATGATAACTGCTATTGGTTTATGATTTGTTTTGACCAGAAAGCAACAAATCAGGGGGAGATTGAAAGTGTGATGTCACACACACTTAAATAAGTCAAAGGTTGACTTAATATTGATTTGTTACTTTCTTAATAATAGTTAAAATAGGTAAATATTGTAAATGTTATAATTTAGGTTTTATTTAATTGACTAACCTACTAACCAAATTTTGAATATGTTTAGTGTATACTTGGTTATTTTGTAGTTATCTATCACACAAGGAAAATAGTCCGTGATATGGAAGGATTGACTTGATTGAAATTAGTTCAAAGGAAGGTTGAAGTCTAAATAAGGAGGATCCTCTCAAGCAAATTACTCCCTACAAACAAGGATCTCTTCTCCTATAAATATAGACCGCACTGCTCATTGTTCTGCGCGGTTTTTGTGTGAAATACTCTCTACATTTCCAAAGAATAAAAGAGTGTTTATTGTGAGAGATAGTTTTGATCATTTAGTATTTCGTTCTACTCTTGTTAAATGCATTCGTTGTAATCTTCATTCAACTGAGTTTATAAAGAGAAGTTTTTTATTGTTTACAACAAGTTGCTGTAGATAAGTGTTTAAAACCGTTTTCTACTTTTTTTAAAGTTCTTATTCCGTTGTTTTTTGTACTAGTGATAGTACTGGTGCTATCACACCAGGACTAACATGAGGAATTTGTGGGTTCACTTGTCAATCCTAGCTACTCAATTTCTTTCATAAGGAATCACCGAGAAGAACAAAAAAACCAATGAGAGACTTTCTGGTTGAAGGACAAGCATCCCAATCAGCATCACAAAACACTTTGAGCTACAAACTAGAAGATGGATAATCACAACATACACATGCACACGAACACAAGTATTTATGTAGTTCACCAACTTGGATACGTCCACTGGTAGAGGGAGAACAATATTATTAATATGAAGAATCACCAATTATAAGTTCTAATCTGATGCACGAATTTTTTTTCACAAAATTCTCGACTATGAAAATCATAGATTTAGAACATCCGGATGAGAAAATTGAACTGCACCAAACAAGCAAGAAAATCTATGAAGCCCATAGAAATCACAAGGTCGAATCCTAAAATTATTGATAATTTATCACACTAGAATAGTCAAATATGTTAGGGGAGGTAAAGTATTTATACTTTCCAAAATTCCCAAACCATAATACGATTGGAGTCCAAAACTCCTTCTTGAACAAGGAAGAAATCTGGCCGGCCAAACCCAAGCCCTTTGGCCTAGTTGACCAATCCTCGACCCACATAGCCCAACTACCATCCCGCCTTACTCTTACTCGGCTAAGGCTGCTCCCATGTGTGCACACCATGTGGCCACATCCTAGGCAACTTATATTCGACCAAACAAGTGTGCACATTAGGTTGCCACTTGATTGCAGTCCAACTGCACAGTACTCCAAATTGCATTCAAATTCCTTCTCCTCTTCCATCTTCGACTCAAATCATGTTCCGATTTATTCTTGGACTCCTTTGTTAACTGAACTTCTACAAATTCAAAGACACAAATCATAACAAATCTTCACATTGACTTTGAATTCCAAACTCAATAATCAGAACCGACTTCTCCACTTCTGCCCCAGCTGTGTTATGACGAACACCCAACTTGTCCTTTGGACAACAAAAATTGTATCTTCCTAGATACCCAAAGGTGTTAGATCGAACACCCAAACACTTATTGCAACAGTTGACCAGATTCGTTAAACAAGTAAACAAACGTGTCTTCCAGACATCCAAATGTATCCCTTGGACACCCAAACTGTTCCTCGACGAGCACACATATGTGCCTTCAAGACACCCAAAATGTGCCAACCAAAACAGATGAAGTGACATAACATGCAGAATCCCTAGAATAGGCCTCTTGCTCCTTAACTCCTTCTTCACTTCCCAGAAGTGCTAGTGCTGCTCTAGCGTGGGATACTTGGTTCATCCCCCCTTTTTCCTCCCCAAAACCACTTTGTGTGCGTCAACTTGCTAAAGGTGTCTTGCCTAGTTCAACTCCACCTTGAGTAACTCGCTGCTCCACCTGTTTATCAACCACCCCACAAGAAGCCTCACAACATGCTTCCTCCATATGTGTCTTTATCATACCTTCAGTAGTACGACACTCGACACTCAAAACTCGAGCCAAAAAATGCAAATCCTTGGAGGACGTACAAGGCACCTCATTTTATCCCTTTCGTAATTATGTTCGAACACTTATAGACAAATACTG